>JAGPOW010002514.1:61792944-61817292 GCA_030014935.1 Caiman crocodilus | reverse complement strand
TCACCATTTTTAAGCCCGGGGATGCTGTCTACGAGATGTGGCAGCACTTTAATTAGAGCAGCTCTTGGAGCCGCTCTAATTAAAATGCCACTCTCTTCCCCCCACCAAACCTAAGGCACGTGTAAAAGTGCTCGGAGGTACTAGACTTAATGAGCATTAACTAAAAAGTGCTAATGCACATGTAGACACGACACTTAGATATACTCGCACCCCCCATTTTGCTGTAGCGTGAATTTCTCTGTATTTGCACTGAATGAATTAACTTTGATAAAACTGCCTGAATACTCTTGGAACAGCTTTGATGGTGATTTCTGCCAAGTGAAGGCAAAAGTACTAGAAATCGACTCTTTTTTTTTTTTTTTTTTTTTTAGCTTGAGAGCTCAGCCTTTAAAAAGTACACAGAGGAGAACTTTGCTAATTCAGACTAACGACTCTCTGCAAAATACTGAATTATGGGAATAATTGAGAGCCATCAAAAGACGCAGACAAAAGATGCATGACCAAACACGTAGCATTGTCATATCAAATAGAGCGGAATTTGGTCTTGTCGAGCACCTTTCATATTCAGTGCGTTTCAAAGCACTTCACGAAGTAATGAGCTGAATGCTGACTGTGTAGCCAAATGGAGCAGTCATTATGTGCTCAACAATGGCTCACATGCTACCTTGTAGAGGAGATCCTGTTTCACTGAGTGAGAGAATATTGGCCTGGACACTGGGGTATCCGGGCCTTTTTTTCTTTTAATCGCCATTAGAGCCCTTGGCTGGCTTTGGGACGGTCGCCAGCCGTGGGCAGAAGGGAGTCAATTAAAGTATCCTGTGACCGGATGGTGCAGCACTAGGACCAGAGGCCGTGCTGTGAGCCTGCTGGTGTGAGAGTGACTGTGCTGCGAAGGACCAGAGTGGCAGTGTCTCTATAAAAGTCTGGGAGGGTAAGTCTGGATTTTGGGTTAGGGAGGGGCCGACTGTGAGGGGATGAGCACAATGTAAGCGCTTGAATAAGCAGCTGAGATTTTCTTTGAGGTCCCCCCTCGTTCTCTGGATTGCAATTTGCCTGATATCCTGAGCCCCACGCTGTGACGCTAGGGGCCTGATCATACTCCCCGGTGTAGTGAGATCCTGTTCCAAGTCCTTGGCAAGGAGTTAATGCAGGGTGTGGGTGGGTTGTCCTCCTCCTCCCTGCTTTTTGTGACTCAGTCTTCGGGGTAAGACAATTTTTTGTTACATCAGTAGGGGCAATAATAGCTTTTCAGGGACTTAAGCAGGGTGAAAGAGGATCCCATTAGGTGCCTAAGAGGTGGAACTGGATCTGGGTTCTGTCTACACCAGGTTGGTGCCCTGGGAGAAGGATGCTTTAGAGCATGCCTGGCCTGCACACCTGTGCCAGACCCCAAAACGCTGGGGTGAAGCCACTCTCAAGAGCTAGAGGCAGGCTCTTTAAGAGCTGCTGTGGACTTCTCCGCTACATTTCCAGGGTTGGCACCCATGGGCAGTGGTGGGAAGGCCGGGGCGGCTCCCAGGCTTCACTCCTGGCCCATTCATCATCAAGTCTCGACTGCAGTGAGCTTTCCTGCACCTTGGAGGAGCAGACGCGTTAGGTCTGTGCCACAGCCTCCCACATGCGACCAGCAGCGCAGTCCTAGAAACTAATACCTGGTGAGAGTGTCTTACAAAGGCGATCATCAGCATCTTCGCTCTGCGATTGGGGATACGGAGGCACAACTTGCTGGACTGAGCGGGGAAGAGATCATAGATCTGCTGAGAGAGCCCAGTGCTCTAACCCCTAGGTGATACTGCTTCCCCAGCCTTCCTCTCAAAGGGCCCTGCACCGCAACGGGAGACTCGTCTCACCGAGGACTCTGGTTTCCTTCGGGAAGCACCGTGGTGACCGGGGGCGGGAGGGTGGTTCCCACCCCCAGCAAGGGGAGAAAAACCATCCATTTGCTTTTCTGGGTGGAAAGAAAAGTCCCTGCCCCACCCTAACGGGACCGTACAAATCTGTCAGCACTGAAGGGTGGGGGCGGACAGCTGGCCCGCATTTAGGAAGTAGCCCTTTAAAAGCGAAGGGTTTGGGGCATGGGTGGGACCCTTGGAGGGGATGTGCTGGCCCCTTGCCCACAGGCTCTCCGAGGGTGAGATGCTCTAGTCAGCCTATTTTTGGCACTGCAGCTATGACGCTTTCCAAAGAACCATGGTCTCTTGTTACGAATTCATTGCTGCAGGGTGCTGGAACAACCCCCCTCCCTCCGATTAAGATCTGCAGCAAGGGCTTTCTTTGTTGTCGCTTCTGGGATGCCAGGAAGCCCGGCCATCAGGCCCCATGGAGAAAGGCCTGTAGACAGGGCTGTGCCGGACGTGAGCGGGGAAGGCCGATTACCCCCATTCTACAGGAGGGGAACTGAGGCGCGGACAGATGAACAGGATTTCCCAAGGGCCTACCATTGTCCGTGACCGAGCTGGGGCCAAAGCTCTGTTCTTCCATCCTGGCTTTCATCCTGAACCACAAGGCCATCTCACACCCACCAAACTTCCCCTTCGGGCCCTGAGATTGGCCGGTGACCTCCCAGTGCCATTTGAAGCCCACGTAGCGGCTGTGGGAGGACGGCATGGGATGCACTGCCTGCAAGGCACGGGTGAAACGGGACCCAACCCGAAAACTGGCCAGAAGCCGGGGTTTTCGGCGCTGCGCCCGGTCTGGCGTCACGCGGCTCATGTCCACGCACAGGCCGGGATGCTGCTGCAAGCAGCGCTCCCCTCGGAGCCGGCGCTGTCGTCCTGGAGCAGTTTTGATCATGTGCAGACTCCGAACTGTTTCCCTTCTTGTCTGCCTCATGTTCGGGCAAGACGGATCTGCTTTCCAAGCGGAGGTGTCTTAAACTGCTGACTTGAGCGGTCACAGTAGCAAAGGCAAGCTCTCTTCCAGTCCAAAGCTCCAGTGGGTATTTTGATACCATGTGCAAATTAACTATTTCAGAAAGTTGTGGGTAAACCTTTCAGCTTTCTCCGGGAGCCGGTTATCCGGCATCGAAGAAAAATAAACTGTGTGATGGTGCCATTCAGCAAAACATAGTGGCTGCATTATGCCTTCACGCCGCCTCCAGACAGCTTGTGGGGCTTGCAGAGCTCCGGGCCTTGGAATTGCAGCCGTGGCGTGTGCACGTACGCCGGGCACGTCCTCGCACGAGCGTCCACCTCGGCTTATAGCGTTGTTCCTCCGTGTTTGCTGCCCTGGGCAGAGGCTCTGCAAAGCTCTGCTTTGTCCATCCGAGCAGCTGCTTTTAGCTGAAAACGAGCTCTTTGGCGAGGCTGTGTGGGGCTGCGCCTGGCTGTGCGGGAGGTACGGCTGTTCTCGAAGGGCAAAGAGAAGTGATTTCAAGTGGTCTCCCAGGGCACGTCCACGCTGGCTTCAGGCCGTGCCGCATGGTGCCGCTTGTAAGTCCAGTGTTTGTACAGGGGAGGCTCCTTTGGGAGCTCCCAGAAAGGCTAGCACAACCTGGAGCTGTACATTTTTGATGCTGGTCCAGGGGCAGCCTTGGCCAGTAGCAGCTCTTGGTAGTGCCAGGGCTGCTGGGCAGCTGTGTGAGGGATCGATCCGTAAGATACCAAGCAAACTCCAGTTCCAGGTGGGCATTCGGCGTGGATGACACTGGTGCGACTGGTCCCTGCTGGGGATGCACAACGTAAGGCAGAGTGTTGCTCTGCAGGTACCGCTTGCTGTAATGACCCATTTAATAGGGTTACCATATTTCCAGTTCCAAAAAAGAGGATGCTTGTCACACGAGGTGGGGGGAGTTGGGGGATATGATTGTGGGGGGCAGCGATACGCTGGTGCCCTGCCCTTGCCCATTCTGTTGCCCCACACTCCCAACCTGCAGCCCCCTGCCCCCCCAGCCCTGCAGTGTCTCCAGGCTGCCCTTCCCCTGCAAGCCCCAGTGCCACCAGCCTGACCACGCAGCTCCTAGCTGACCCCAAAGGGCCCCCACACCCCCTTCCCCACTGGAGGGGCAGGTGCCGCCCCTGCCCCTGCCCCCCTGCTGCAGCCCCAGTGCCCGGGCAGCTTCCCTCAGCATCACCAGGCACCTGCCCTCCCCACCTCTCAAAGCCAAGCTGACCAAAATCCTGGACGTTTGGTCATGTTTTAAAAAAAAAAACTGCCCAGACCGAGATCATAGGATCAAAAAAGAGGACATATCCAGAAAAACCCAGACATACGGTAACCCTAAGTGATGAGTGAAACGGGCAGGTGCAGATGTACTCTCTCCTTATACCGCTCCAATCAGGAAGCTGTGCGGGCTCTTCCCATTGCAAATTGCTTTCCTTGGGGCTTTGAAAGTGGGTTTGAGCATCCGTCAGCTGGAATTCCTCCTGTATTTAGGCTTTCATAGATTTCATAGACGTTAGGGCTGGAAGGGACCTCGGGAGGTCATCCAGTCCAGCCCCCTGCCCCAGAGGCGGGAAGTCAGCTAGGGTTAAAGGATCCCAGCAGGATACGTACCCAAGCGTTTCTTGAATGAGCCCAGAGTAGGTGCCTGCACCACTTCTGGAGGGAGTCCATTCCGCGCCTTGGGGGCTTGGACTGTAAACTGATTTTTCCTTATGTCCAGCCTAAAACGGGCTTGGAGGAGTTTATGAGTGTTGGTCCTTGTTATCCCTCGGGGCGCTCTGGTGAACACACGTCCCCCCAGATCCTGATGCACACCCCGGTGTATAGTGCCACCAGGTCCCCCCTGAGCCTGCGCTTTTCCAGGCTGAAGAGTCCCGCGGCTCTCAGCCTCTCTTCACAAGGCCTGCTCTCTTGCCCTCTGATCATGCATGTGGCTCTAAAATAGAGCTCCTTTTTCTAAAATATGAAGTTAATTCTCCCTCCCCCTATCTCTGAATCTCAGGAATATTATTTTAACTGGATCTGATTAGCTGACACTTTCCTGCGGGCAGAGGGTTCCTTAAGGTTTCGATGGCTGGTTTCTGTTCTTCCTCGGTTTGTGGCTGATATGTGCCACAGCCCCAGCTGTGCTGCTCTTGCACTGTAAAACTATTTTAACACCCCATAAGTAGTTGGTTTTCATGTGAGACTTATTAAATATGCACAATTGATTATTAGGTGTGATTTTCCTGATTGCTGCCTATATAAAGAAAATACCCCTGTCTATCAGCAGACTGAGAGTGCGACTTGAAATTATGATTTGGGTCTGATGGATGTATCTTCACGAGTGACAAGGCAGATAACTCCTGAATGGCATGGCTACAGGTGTTATCATTCTGGTGTCTCTTCAAGAGTGAAGGTGAATGCCATGGCACTACTGATCCATCACTATTGCATCTACAGAGTTTATACTTTTTCTCATGCCGTTTCAGCAATGTTTTTTTGGGGGGAGGGTTGAAGAGGTTTGGGGTTTTTTGGCTTTGTATGGGGTTAGACCTAGGTATCAATTTTCTGGCAAGCAGCAACTACATGTATTGTCAACTTAGACCCTGGTCTCTTGCTTTATTTTTTATTCTGGAAATAAAGAATGAGCGCTCTGTTGCTCGTTTTAAGGATTTTTTTATCCCATCAGTGTAGGCTCTAATGGCCTTCCACGTAAAATGGCTTGTTAATAAAAAAAACCTTAATGGAAGCTGTGAAGTTTCTAGCTTTTACCTCTGATCATGTGAAAAGGAATCACTTCTTGGGGTTATTGTGTTTGGTAAGTTTTGGAAGGGTCCTGTGTCTGAGTGTGCACACACAAGTGCACGCGTGTTTTAAGGACCCTGAGCTGGTGCTGCTAGTGGCAAAGTGCCCCTGACTCGGCTGGTAGGTTGGGCTTGGGGAGTGATTGGTACCAGGTTCAAGCAAAATCGTTTCAAATCCCCCAAACAGAGAAGCTGACGGAGTAGAAAACCAGCCCAAACTTGGTCTTCCAGAAAGTGTCCCCAGTAAAAGCAACAGAGAGTGGTGAGAGAGAAATCAAATCGGAAAGCAAAATCACTGACAGTGGAAACAAGAAGCAATAAATCACATAAATTAAAATAAAAAGGCATCTAACAAGAGTGACAATTATACAGTATCAGATAACAACACACCCTGGATTCCAGCAGGCTAGGAAATATGAAGCAAGAAGCGCTCAGGTGCTTCTAGATACAGATAAGGAAAGCAATTCCCATTTAGTGATAGAAATAAAATAAAAGGTCCTGATAAAGTACTCCATGACCGGACTGGATTAGGACTCTAGCTGTGAAAATTCATTATGGACATGCAAAAGAATGCATATCTCGCAGAGCAAAACTGACTACAAAATAATATTTCTCTGGAAAAGAGCCGATTCATTCAGAATAAATAGTTTCTTTCAAAAGGAAGCGAGGGAAAAAAAAAAAAGTGAATCTGTGGAATATCTGTACCTGTACCTGTCATTTATTATGCTAATAAGTGCGCCCCTCGCAAGCCTTAAGGATCAGCACATGTCTAGGGAGTGAATGGAGCTCCTCGGACATCACGGGGCTGGGCTGTGATCCTTTTATGCACACAGGTGGTGCTTTATTTCACCACTAACCACTGACTTTCGTAGGACTTCTTGTCATGTAAAACACTGCTCAACACGACCAGATGGCGTACAGTTTGGCCCTCAAGTTTCCAAGCCTTGTTGAAACAAGGCTGCTAGAGCACAGATCAGGAATCTGGATGCACATGTAAGAGCTCATGTTTTGCCCCATCTCTTTTCTGGAGCCATGACCTTATTAAAGCAAAATTCCCACTGAGTCGTTTGGAGAGGTTTCGCTAAATAAGGCTGAAGTACTACGGGCTAATGAACTGACCCTGTAGCTGGACACATCCCTAATGCCTTTAGGGAGCCCGCTGAAGCCATTTGGGATCTACCGAGGGACAGCAAGCATTGGGATGGGTGCTTTCACTTCTCCAGGTACAGCCATGTAATACTCACATTGCGCTCTGAGTAGCTAGCCTTGCCCCTGCAGCTGCCTTTGGGTAAACTCAGGTGAGGCAAAGGAGAGTGAAAATATGAAATGTGTTCAACTAAAGTATCTCATTTTGGTTTCTGTTTGCATTGATCCAAGGGGCATTTGCTTGAGGGGCCTTTTTTGCTCGTTTTCTGCCTCAATTCAAAATGCTGTGCTAAATCACTGTCTTTTAGCCCATGTGTGCTCTAGGGAAGGACTGTCTGCCCATCTGCATTACTTATAGCACGAGCACCTGGCTAATAGTGAGAGTCGTGGGCTCTTGCCTGTTTTATTTTTGCTCCTTTCTGGAGCAGCTTGGTGATTTTGGTCGTCTCACTGCTGCAATTCAGAATCAAAGGGCAGTTGTAAAGCTGGGAAGACGCTTCTCGGTTAAGGTCTGCAGTTGGCTGGAAGGGTTTTCGGTAGTTACCTTTTGTGGGGGTAGGAAGGCACAACCGCATTTCATCATAGCAAGCAGGCAAGTCCCATATAATGTTGAAAATTAGAAGCCTAATCATGTCACTCCATATCATCAAGTCTAATCGTATCAGCTCCATGGGATCATGGACAATGAATAGGATCTTGACATTAACTTTAGTTGGGCTAGAATTAGTCCAGTATGCAACCGGACTAGTTTTTTAGCTGCTGGAATTAGTCCATCATCTGAAAACACCTTCCTTTCTGAAATGGCAACTTTTTTTCCAGACAAGTTCATTCTAAACTGAAGAGGATCAATGAGCCCTGTGGTCTCGTCTCAGCGTGCACAAACACAATTCAAGGAAGACTTCCTGATGGCGTGGTAAAGCACTAGGATTTTAGTGAAGACTCTTGAGCGCGCCGTTTCAAATAAATAAGTTCTCCTCCTCCCAAAAAGAGCAGACGTGGCGGCAGTGGCGTAATTTTTGTGCTCCATTGGGATAGTCCCCATGTACCCAAGCGGGCTCTGGGATGCATGAAAAACTTGGTTGCTCCCGGATTATGGGGCAGTCACATCAGCACTTGAATGGCAGAACTCAAGTAGCCTGAGTATCATCATCACCTTCCAAGAGTTTCAAGAGCTAAACTAATGGAGAAATCCCTTTCTCCAGCTCTTGTGACAGTCCCCACCAACTTCTTGAGATCATTATGTGGCAGGATAGGATTGAAGCCTTTCGACTGGTGAGAGGCAGGAGCACAGGGGTGTTGCAGGATGGGGCAAGAGCACATGCCCCGTGCCTCACTCGGGGGTTTGCCTGCCTGCCTGCTCGGGGAGCGCTCTTGGTTCGTTTTCCGGCTCCTGCATTTATGCAGCACTTGGAGCCTGCAAAACTCCCCCTGGGATGGCTGGGCTGGCGTTCTCCTCCAGCATGGCTCTGCTAATGGGATCTGACCTGATGGCTTTATGTTTTAAGTAAATTAAACACAGCTGCTAGGAAAATACAGTAACCTGATGGCCCCGTGGCTCCATTGTCTGCATTGTAATTACAGCAGAGCTTGACTGATAGTCCCGCTTTCTGGCTTGTTTTGAAATAAATGAAAGCTCCAGCTCCTCCGTCACCTCTCTTTCTTCCACCCCACCCCCAGCCTCATTTAGTCAGATGGGCTGGTGGATCAGCTATTGTGCTATGACATGGCAATTTCCCTCTCTCGGTCTTGGGCTGATCTGATGCTACAATATCTCCCCCATTCATCCTAGGTGTTGCCTTCTAGGTTGCACGTAGGTTCATTTAAAGCTGAGAGTAGCTCTGTCAAGAACTGAAGGAGTAGGCTGCACTGTACCCCGAGCCACGCGGTGTGCTGGTGGTCCCCAACCCATGGCTCGGGGACAGCCTGCGAGGCTCTGCTTGTGTCCCCAGGACATTAAGAGGTTTAAAATGGAGTTGACAGGGAGAGGTCTGACACCCACCGCACAGGACTTGCCTTTGGCCCATAAAGGGTAGGGACCACTGCCCGACATTATGTTAACATTTATTCGGTAGATGGTCCATAAATAACTTGAGGGCTATTGAAAGATGCATTTCAAGGCTCCCAGCCCAACTCTCTTTACAGTCCTCTGCAGGCTTATGCTTTGACCTGGTGACACAGTGTTGCATAAATACCATCTGCTTAGGAAGTAAAGATGTCAGCCCAGTTGATTTTCCTCCCTCAGTCCCTGGGTTGAGTCTTTATTTGTTGAGCACTAAAAGTGCCCACGAGTTCTGCTGTCAACATGCAAAATCTGAACAGTCCCTGGTCAAGCCACACTTGCCTGGCTTCCTTGCCACGTTCTTGGTTTCTTCACCTGATTTTCTCACCAGGTTCATTGAAAGATCTGCTAATGTTTGAATATTTGGAGCAGACCTAAACTTAGTGAGGAGACTTGTGGCTTTTTAATACAATCCAGAAATGAGCTCAAGCTGCAGAACAGTAACCATCTCAGTGCCGGGAAGGGAGGGAAGTGGGTGGATACGGGATTTCAGATGAACCCCATGTCCCATGTGCCGTTTCAGTAGAAAGGGAGGATATCTTAGCTCACCTTCACTGAGCTGGTATTTCTGCACGCAGTTCAGGCCTGTTAGACAGGCAATAGGAATATGAGCCCTGACAATACACTGCACTGTCCTCCCAGTAACAGTGGTCGTTACACGATGAAGATACACTCATCCAGTTCTGAAATCTGGAAGTGCTTCAGTGTCCCCCTGTTAGCCAAATTCTTCTCAAAACTGGTTTATTTTTCTTTTCATTTTTGGGAATGGAGATTGTAGTGGCCAGGTCTCTGGTGTAATGGCCAGATCTGCACTTGATCTGCAATGTTCTGTCATGTATCTGCTTTGCGGCGGTAACCCGATGTCTGTGTGTTCAGGCTGATTGAAGGAACAGAGTGTGTGATTGCGCTGTAAACTTTATGAGAGCCTGTGTTTTATGATAAATTTTAAATTGACTTTGCAATCAGGGTACATTAGAGTTTTTAAAGGAACGTCATTTTGATGTGTTGCAGAATGCAGTGTGGTAATTTCCACTATTATATTGATGTTATCAACAAAGGAACAAAGCAGCTGCTGCTTGGCGGATTGGTTTTTTTTAATGCATTCGATTTCTATAATTTATAGACTATTATTTAGTGAGCAGAAACTGCAGTGTCTCCCACTGGCTCTCGCTTGCCTTCAACTCTTATAGGAATGAAGAGCTTTAGATCATATCTAATACTTTTGTCTGTAGATCTCAAAGCGCTTTGCAGTGGAGATTGGAATTACCCTCATTTAATAGATGGGGAAACTGAAGCATGGAGAGGGGACATGACTTGTGCCCCAGGTAACCCAGCAGGTCAGGAGCAGAGCTAGGAAGAGATCTGAATCCGATACACTACCCACTGAGCCATGTTGCCTTATTTCATTTGTTTCTCTTTGGGGCTATTGAACTGCCCCATTCAGACCCCCATTGTTTTACCTGCCGTGAAGGCCCATAGGAAAGCCAAGCCCCGTGGCCCTGATCCTGCAATCGGTATCACATGGACTCCCCATGACTTAGACGAAGCTCTGCCTCAGTGCAGCCATCTACCCAAGGCAATAACAATTGGCCCTGACCTGCAATGAGACTCAAGTTCCCAGTTAGGGTTAGGTGTTCTTTTATTCGTCTGGTTGGTAGGTTTGGTTTTTGACAGAAAATTGGGCGTTCGGCTGCCTGAAATGTCTCGCACAAAGTCTCTGTTTACTGCAGGCAATTTCAATATTTTGACACGAAGCTGAAGGCCTGAAAGCTGCGATGTTTCAGTTCAGATCTCCGCATGCTGTGCCTCGGGGAAGTTGTAGTTTTGAGTGTCTGCTGCTCCTCTATCAATGATGCTCCTTGGGCGGACTCCACATCCCATGATGCAGCCCGATGAGGGCTAGCCACGTCCATTCCCACGATGAAATGGTGCTTTGTGAGAAATACAGCCCACGATGGTTTTGAGATCTTTTTTTTCAAACCAGCACTTAGATGCTTTTGGACATCCTGTCCTGAGATATCCCAGATGTTCTGGCTGTGGTTTTCAAAGGAGCCAGAGGGTATGAGGTGCCCATGTCTACAATGATGGCTCTGTCAGCATTGAATGGGGCTGCTTGGCATACCCTCAAATACTCACTGCTACTTCCCACGAGGAAATACAGCCTTAAAATTTGTATTTGACTATCTGACTATCTTTGACTGCAGAGCATGATAAGGCACCGGACGTAAGCCATACAGGCTTAAACTGAGACAGGGAGGTTAGCTCGCAAAATTTTTTATTTAACATGAGCAGATACGTGAAGTCTTTTCCAGCTTTCCTATTGTCCAGCTTTCTTTTTGTCTTCACTGAGGCCAAGATTTCAGCATAGACTTTATCTGCAACAGGCTGGCAGTTTGTTCGTAACACCCTAGTAGAGGTTAAATCTGCCAGGGAAGGGTTAAACAGGCTTTGATCTCTCACCGGTATAAAAGGCTCACTTTGATGCAAAGGAGATATCAATGCTTCTGTACAGAGGGAGGACCTGAGGTGCTGGCAGGCAGGGCTGGGTGGAAGAAGGGACTGTAAGAAAATCTAAGGGTGGAAAGTTTGAGCTGAACTCTGTTCCTGTGCCATTGGTTTTTTTAGCTAATGAAGCCAAACCCCAGGAAAGTGGCTTTGTGTGCGTTACTTTTGAGATAAACAGGTCATGTAATGGGGGGAGTGCAAGAAGAAAAAGCTGATCTTAAAAGTGCTGAGCAAAAAGAGCTGATGGTAAAACAGCTACATGACTGTAGCTCTAAAGAGCGTAATCGAGAACCCGCTTACACAGCTGGCACCAGCATCTGCCTTCCGGCTGAATGGGGGTGTAGGTTGTAGCCGTGTTGGTCTAAGGACATACTTTTATAAGACTTGTTTTTTTAATTTTCATAAATTTTATTTTTAATTTTTATCATTTATAATTTTTATAAGAATAAGGACAAATTTTTCCAACCCTTTAAGTCGGTCTAATGAAAGCTACCAGATTCACCCGAAGAACCTTGTCTGCCAGTTGAATGGAGGGACTTCAGAAACGGTGTTTCCACAGTGGCTTCCATCCGAGAAGAGATTATTTAAAATATAGAAACGATTTGTCTATCAGGGGGCGGTTTGTGAGTTTTGTTTGGGTGGAAATCAGTCCTCATCCTTTCATCGTCAAAGCTGTTCTCTTACGGTGCCATCCAAATCGCACAAAAATACTGTCCTAGAGCCATGTGAGTTTGCGTGCGAATACTAGTTCTCCTTTAACTAGATCAAAACAGAGCGTGTCAAATCTGGGTCTTAAGCTGCACCACGCAGACGAGGATCCGCTTTTAACCTCCTTGTTGAAATCGTAATATGTCGAGAAAGGGGATCTGCGCGCTGTTCCTCCTGGCGCTTGGCTGGGCCGTGCAGCCGGCATGACGTGCTGCCGGGCCACAGACTTCCCAAGTATCTGAAAACAAAATCTCTTCTCTGCTACCTGGTTCTTAGACTGATGCATTTAAGTTCAGTGTCTTATCATGCTCTGAAGTCAGATAGTCGAATAACTGAGCTACGTGGTCTGGGATGGTTTTCAGTCGTATCTGCAACCTGGCTCTAAGAGAAAGTCATTGTCTTGGCAAGCTCCAGGCAGCAGCGTCTCCCTCCAGCTACATGTGACACAGCGAGCGGAGGAGAGTTCAGCGTGCTAATGAGAAGCAAAGGCTTGCCTTCTCCTAATACCATGGCAGGAAGAATAGATTCACGAGATATGATGTGGCATGTTAAAGATGCACTCAAAGTGGTTAATTAGAAACCTTCTGTCATAGCCAGTAGGGCGTGTTTGGCTCGCTTAGAAACCAAACCAAGTAGCTAAAAGGGACATTGTGGCTGAAACAAAAGCCACAGCCAAGCCTGTTTACTTTATATCTCTTCATCTCGTGCGCCTTTTGGGAACGCAACCGCAAAACATTTTATTGGGCTGGCTCAGAACAAATGTTGTCAGTTCCCATAAACTATTGCTTATGGGAAAAGCATTGTGTTAGCTGTGCATCTTTGATCCTCTGGCCCGCGCTCTGTGTAAGGGCTGGTATAAACAGCAAGGCCATTGGCATGGGTTTTACAAAACCTTCAGACATGCTTCTGACTTACAGGCAGCCCTTCACACCTGTACAGAAAGCACCTGGCATCCCTTGCTTAGCTCCCAAACGGGGTTTGCATGTGGTCTCCCAGGGAGGTCCATCTTGTCGTCTAACTCTGAGCCCAGACTTGATGTAGCGAAACACTGAGTCACCGAGAAACCGAGTTACTACCAGACCGTCTCTCCAGAGCTGAGTCTTTTGGGCAGAAGTTAAAGTGGCAGTCGTCAGCCACCAAGGGAACATCCTGACCTGCTGAAGCCACCTGAGGCTGTTGCAAACACTGCTTGTGCTGCATCCACCTCCCCAAGCTGGCGCTGCTGCCTCTGCCCATCCCAGAGCTGCCACCGCCTGCTCCACGCTGCAATTGCGGCTGCCATCTGTCCTGGGCCAGACCTGCCACCGCGGGCTCCAGCCCAGATCTGGGTAGTGAGGAGCCTCACGATCCATATCTGGCCTGAGGCCCAGGGTGAGCTTGACACTGATGGACTTCAGCATCGAGCCTTGTGTCATATTGACCACGGGTTATATTAAGCTCCTTGTCCCTTGGCTGCGAGCTTTCTGCTGTTGAGCAACAAAATAAGCCATTAGTCCTCAGCACAGCAGTTCCTTTCCAGCTAATGATCTGAATTGGGGATGGGGCTAAGAAGGGAGGTCAGGCTTAAGTGCACAAGGTCAGAGCAGCTCAATGTTGTCTGAAGCAGACACAGTCATTAGTGGCAGAGGAGGCTCACTCCTGCCGGCCGCCTGGTCTTCCCCATTAGATCACCGAATGCGCTGCGGTCAGTGGGATGTTGTGTAAGCCACTGTGCAGGCTACCTGCAACTCTAGGCATTGTTTACCGCATAAGGAGATACCCGCTTATTATTTAAGGCCGGAGCTGAGTGAGAAAGGAAAATATAGAGCGTTAACATGATTACCGGTTCCGTTCCCTTTCTCCTACTCGAGCACGTGTAAACTGTAATTATCTCCCCACTTGAATAAAATAGTTAAAATGCTCATTGCCCCTTATGATTCAGGTCTGGCACATTTACCTACCAATAGGGCTGTAGAGAAACTTCACCTTGCGCAGGCCTGTTAAATGGTCTGCAGTGGTTGGCTCAAAGCGCGAGTAGAAGACACAGAAGAGCTGTTTGAGTGATTGCAAGCCATCGGGAGATGTACGTGCGCCGTCTGGTCCGTTCCCCCGCTCAGCCCTGCAGTCTGCTTTTTCCAGCTGGAACTCCCCAGTTCTAACCAGCGTCCTCTATATTTTGTATGCATTTTCTCATGTACGAGTTGACAGTGATAAATGGGGTTGAATGTGATCACCTCTTTGCGTCATAGGTAAGCAATTCAAAGATGAAGCACCAGGGGCTATGTCCTCTACCTGAGCGACTCCGATTTGGGTATATTCTGCTTAGGCGTAGATTGAGTCTCATTTTTTCTTCACTGATGGTGCTCTGTCACTAAAAGAAAGATCTTGTTCTGATGCAAACATGGGACCAGATTTGGGCTCAAACCTTCAACCTCCTCGTCCAGGTCTAGACCAATGGTTCTTAACTTTTTAGACTCAAGGCACCCCTCTTAGCTTTCAATTTTTTTCGTAACTATGGGAAAATAAGAGAGCAATTCTTCTGTTGCAGAGAGCTCAGAAACACTACAACGGGGCAGGCTGTTTTTGACACCAGATTCTTATTTAAAATCTCTACATTTTGCAGTAAGTCTCGGTGTATGCACACCTAACAGCTAATATTGTGTGGCACCCTGTGGCACCCTTAAAAGGATCTCGTGGTACCCTGATTGAGTACCATCCATCTCA
The DNA here is from genome assembly GCA_030014935.1 of Caiman crocodilus. Lineage (NCBI taxonomy): Eukaryota > Metazoa > Chordata > Crocodylia > Alligatoridae > Caiman > Caiman crocodilus. The sequence goes on along the minus strand of JAGPOW010002514.1, from coordinate 61,802,502 downwards.
ACCCTCAGCCCGTCTCTTGCTCCTAATGAATCCCAATTTCACGGGTGCCGCCGCGCTGTTCTGCTTGGGTTTCCCAGAACAGCTCATCTTGCTTGATCTGATGAAAATGCTTCTGTTCTTCTCAGGGTACATTGCACTATTGTGCAAGTCAGGTGAATATAGGCGTAGCTTGTGAGTGGGACCCCACTTCTTTCCCATGCTGTCACAGGGTGGTAGCAATATCAGTCAGCTGCATCTCTGCGGGGGCAGAAGCTGTAGCGGTCCTCCCTCTGAGCATTGAAGCCAGTGGGATTTAAACACACGCTTACAGTTACCAATCACTCCTGTGCTGTGCTGTGTCATCTCCCTTCCACCCAGGCTCAGCTCCTGTCCGCTTTGCTTCTGCTGAACGAGAGCAGACCAGGGTTCAGCCTCTCTCAGCACAGCCCATTACACAATCCAGCCCTCTGCTTACGTTCCTGCTCTGATGTAATTGCTCAAGCCCTTCGGCCGGTAGGCATTTTGGTTCCCTGTTTTGAAATACAGAATCTGTGTCTCAGCAATGTGTGAGTCTGATGTTTGCAAGTCGTATGGACTCGTTAGCTGCTTCAGAAGGAGGGCTTTTTTCCTTTTCTCTTAACTTCCACGCAGTACCATGAACAAAGATAACCCCCAACCTATACAGCCACCCTGGTTATTGCACTGACAGATGAAAGGCTTCGATTAAATAATGTTCTGCAACAGTGAATTTGGCAAAAGGCACCGCTTTCAGATTGAAGGTCTGGGTTGGTTGCGTATAGGCCTGGGGTTAGTGTAACCCCATTGGTGAACAGATGTTACATACTGACTGCCTGGTCCGTGCAAGGTATGGGTTGGTTACAGGCCCATTTAGAGAGCTTTCAATCCATTTACAGTAGCTCTTGATTTTTCTATGCTAAGGTCCCTTATACAGTCCTTGGTGTCTCAGTCCCGCTGGCGTCCACCCAACCTCCCCGTCACAGAGCTGATGCCATCTGCAGAACGTCATGGATACACCTGTTTCCATCATTCCCCTCTCTTATTTCACAACAGGACACAGCAGCTCACTTCCATTTGCAAAATTTTGCGCATTGTGAAGAGGTTTATCACGGTTTGAATTATGGCAGTGTCCAGTGGTGGGGGCTTGTCATCATCCACAGCTAAGCTGCTGCCCCCAGAAGCTCACTGTCCAAGAAAGACACGCTTCATGCTCTTCATTCAGTGCAGCTGGGATGCGATGGGACTTGCCATACTGGGTTTTCATATGATCTGTTACCAGACTGTGAGGATTCAGGCTGGAGTAGAAGATGCCCCATGTGGAGCTCAGCCTGGGAGTTTCCCAGCCTGCATTACTGGGAAATGGCCCCATGTAAAGCCTGGCGTTGGTAGTACCTTCAAGCCCATGATGTAATGTTACTAGGGACTTTCATGACCCAGAAGGGCAGCTGTGGAGTATGAAGGAGAATAAGATGTGGAAAATCACCCAGCTTAGACAGCATGAGGTTTCACCAGAGCATTATAGCCAAGGAGATTCAGCTGGGGTTGTGACTTCCTCAGGCCTAGCTCAGATACTCTCCCACGCGCCTGGAGCACGTCCATAAGAGCTAATAAGGACAACGAACCATTATACATCCACATCAGGCCTTTACTTTGGATTCACAGCTGCTTGCAATTCAAAGGGGACAAAGAGTAAGAATAGCAAACTTGCTCCAGGTGAGAGCTTCTTAGGAGCCTGATACATCTCAGTTCTGGATCTGATCCTTTTTTCCTCTCCTTTCTCTGTTTTTTCCAGGACATGGTCAAGGTTGCAAAGGGAACATCTGCCTGAAATTTGAAACCAAGGCAAGGGGAATTGTGAGTATGTATTCCTGCTGCTTTGATGCCATTTATGTGTCGGGGGCTTGAGAAGATAGAAGTTATTCTCCTGATGTTGTATCCCCCTCAAGGATACACTTGTGGTGCCTGACCCCATAGGATGCTTAGTGTGATTATAAGCATGATTAAATAATGGAAACCTACAGGCTGCTGGTATGATCAGCCATTATGGATGCTGGGGGGGAGAGGGTGTTCAGTGCCTGGTGGTTTGGGACACTGATGAGTCAGAAAATCCAGATTTAACAAAATAAGAAATCATTCGTCTTTTAAAACAAAGTACCATTTTAAAGTAACAGCACTGTTTATTGTTTCTCTCCATAAATCTATCAAAACTATAATCATGTTTTACAAATGCACATCTTTTCTTTCATGTTGTAACTTCTACAACCTGCCAGCGAGAAGAGGAGACAGATATTTTATCAGCCCTACAGCTCTGTGATTTGCTTAAATGTTTTTAACCCTTTTTGGTGCATGCGTTGGGATTTCCTCATGTCTTGCTGATACACATCTGTGCAGAGGGCTCATGGCTCGGGGTTTCCCTGGCAGTCATTCAGCAAGAAAACAACTCCAAGTGCAAATGAGAACAGGACCAGATCCTGAGCTGGTGCAAGTTGGCCTGAGCTGCATTGCCCTGGGCTGGGCTGGGTCTGGACCATATAGCTGAAGTGGTCATCGTTTTTTCCAGTGGCCAAATCCTGAGTGGTGCTGAGCTCTTCTTGGGTGCCTGCAACTCCCAACTGATGACAGGGGGCCAGATCTGAAGGTCTTTCATGTGGGCCTGATACTGCTGGGCCTTACACGGTGAGAAGTGCCTTACTCCCGTGGTGTCTCGTTGGTCTACCGTGGGCTGCTCACCTGCGCAGAGGTGCTGTGGGCCCCTCCGGCCTCTGTCTGAGCTGCTTGGACCATGGAGCTGGGTGTCTGGGAGCAGGTGGGTGATGTGGGCTGAAATGAGAAGGCACTGGAAGGAGAGGGGCAGCGTGGAGGGGTGCGGTCATGTCTCTGGCCCCCACTGCGGGGCAAGGGGGCTGAGCTGGTGCACAGCAGTGAGTGTTATGGGTCAGCAGCAAAATGCTTACCCATCCCTCTCCTTGTCACCCCAGAGCTGTCTCTGGGAGGCTTCTAAGCCCGGGACCAGGGACGGTTTGCTTGGGCCTCGGGGCAGTCTGCTGAAAGTCACAGTGCTACATGTGTGCAGGGATCAAGGCCCTCAGGTCTCCTCAGACCTTCTTCAGGCACCATGCATTGAGAAGAAGATGGGACCATGCTCAGATAAAGGCAGAGCAGCTCCCAAGACCCCAGCAGGGCATCGTCTCTGGAAACCTCCTTGGGAAGGAAGGTAGTGGCTTCCTCCCTCTTTGAGCTTTCCTGGGATTGCACTGCCTGGGCTCCGCTTTGCTCCCCCCCTCCACGGGGGCAATCCACAGAACCCTTTGGACCTGTGTCAGAGGAGCCCAGCACCATTCATTGAGCAGGACCTCAGGATTTGAGTGAAAGCAACAGATGCTCAAAACTTCACTGAGCTTGGCCTGTTTTGTCATCTTCTGCAGGTTCTCGACCAGCCTCTAGATACCTTTGTAGTCTTCATCTCTCCTTGTTACTCTCAATTCCTCTCCAGCTTAATCATGATGCAGGAACTTGATTGCCAGGCTGTTCACTCCCCCTTCTGAGTCATTAATGAAGATGCTAAAATAAGTGCAGGCTTAGATGCCTGCACTGCTACGCACCCCATGCCAGTGTCGTGTGGGGCCATTCATGATTGTTGGAGCAGCCACAAAGCTTGTGTGGGTTTTTCCTAACTCCATGTCTCTTATGATGATGATAAAGCCTTTCTCCTAATGCCATTGATCAAGGGTTATGGGACAGGTGTGCACGTCCCCTGGTATAATTTGCATCAGGTTATAAATTTACGTCAGCTACTGCAGAATGGGTATGAACAGATGAAACCTAAGCCGGTATAATTTCCATTTGACCTCTGATTCTCTCAGGAATAATTCTGTGCTGGCTTGGGTGAAACTATTCTGGGCTAGAGGTTTGTGTCATCTGTCTGCTACCTCTTTCCATGAGCATAAAGCCTGTTACACTGATGCTGTGTTTCATTTGTCCATGCTCATGGGTTTGTTTCTCCTTCTGATACCAATATTGCACCTCTTCCGGATGGCAGAAGATGTCCAGGGCTCTGCAGGCCAGCTTCCCAGGGATGTAGAGCCTGGATTTGTTCTAACTGTAACTGTCTTTATTTCCACATTTACAGCAACATTGAAAGGAAATGGTTGAACAGCACATGGGGCAGTCCCTTCTTCCAGGATTCTCAGTCCAGTTCCAGTGATTCGTTCTCCAGGGAACAAGTCTTGAGTTCAGTACTGATTAATCAGAACCCAAATCAGAGACCAAACTCCTAAATTGCTCCCGTAGCTCCTTCTCTCTCCCAAGCTGATAAGGATAGCACAGCTGCAGAGCACCTTAAAAGGGCCCAATCCTGCGACAGTCTGGTTTGGATGAAGATGCTCCAAAGTGAAGTGCCTTCATTAATTTGTGTCAACATGTGCTGGGAGCAGGGCTGTGCTGATGAAGCTCAGCCCTGATCCTGGAGCTGTCTTCAGAATGAGATGCGGGGAGAGAGCGGAAGTAGCTTGGTCTGGGGTTTGCCCACCTTATGCTGATGGTGGGGTGGGTGCATCAGAGGTAAGGGAGGGGTCCAACCCATCCACCCCACCTCCTAGTGCAGGCTGGGAAAAGCCCAGATTGAGCTCCCTCTGCTCCTTTTCCTCCATCCCATTCTAAAGATGGTCCCAGGGCTGAGAGAGGGGAGCAGGTGGGAGGGGGGAGGAGAAGGGCAGGGCTAGGGGCCTCACAACTGCTCCAAACTGCAGATTGATCCCCCAACCCCAGGGACCCAACAGTGGGTCTGGGGGAATGCTGTAACTCATGGCGCTTCCCGGGAAGTGCCATGAGTTACAGCAAGGAGCTGCATGTCTGTCAGTGCCATGAAACTTGGAAACTATATGTAATGGTGACATCTTTCACAACACCAGTATTCATGCCCATGAAATCTATGTGCCATGGGGTGCACATGGAAAAGTGTTTCCATTGGGGACTGGTAGGTGACCAGGACCTCTCAGAATGAGGCTCTTCTAATATCTCTATGCCCTAGCCCAGCATTTATCAACCTGTAGGTCACGACCCAAAAGTGAGTCGCAAGAATATATGAAATAAGTTTCTGAACAAACTTTAAAAACGGATCAACAGACTTTAAAAATGGATTCTCCTTTAAAGGAGAAAAATGTGGGAAACTGTGGCTTTTGCCTTGCAAACTGATAGAGTTCCAGCATGCAAGGGCTGCTCGGGGCTCTCTATGCCCCCCAGACACCCCCTGCTGCCCCACACACCATCCTCTGCCCCACATGCTGTGGCTGGAGGGCATCGGGTCGGGGTAAGGAGCATGGGGTCGGGACTGGTCATTGATGTTTACAAATGATCCTGGTACAATGAAGGTTGAGAACCACTGCCCTAGCCCCTGTCTATAAGGCAGGGATAATGATGTGCCTACCAGTGTCCCAGTGGTGGAGACGTAAATGAATTAAAATTTGCAGCGCACTCAGATACTGGAGCAAAGGCATTACATTAGAGCCTCGGTGGAAAGGCGCATTTTACAGTGGGGCCAGGCTAATTTACATTTGCTGAGAATCCATCCCTTTGTAGGCAATCAGAAATCATAAAATCCTGGAAGTAACCCGGCCTATTAACTGGGCATTTGCACTATACTTAGCATTAAATAATTGGCACTCTTTGGCATATTTGACTTGGATACTACTTAATGATTTAGTGAACTACCCATCAGACTTTCTAATCATCTCCTGATCGTTGCTTGGCTTTCCACATGTTGCTTTGCCCCAGGTCTGCAAATAGATTTTTCTCCTGCAACCCAGCTTATATTTCTGCCTCTTTCTGTTTCTCTCAAAGGAGCAGTTTTGGTCTCCCTACAATTTACCCGGACGTTTCAGTGGGCTGCGACAATACCTTTCTGCTGACTTCTATGTGATCTGGCCCATCTGGCAGAGCCTCCTCCACCCCCCTCCCACAAGAAGTAAAACTCTAATTTGCGGAGAAGAAATAGAATCGTTATCTCGATTGAAATAATTTCTTTTTCTTCCCCCAACCTACAAACTGATAAAACATCAAATTGGTGGAGTTTCCTTATCGGCTCATAGAATTTGTAGGACACAAAATAATGACCTGTCAACTTGCCTCCAGCAGGCCAGTTCTTTCGCACCGCACCAATCACACAAACCCTACCACAAAATGTAGGACAGAATCCCAGGCTGTCTCGACAGCATTTTAATAAGGATATTTAAGAGGGCTTCTGAAAAGCCTCACAACCAGATGGATAATGTGTGAGCTGAGACTTTATTATTACCCCTTATTATTTTTGGTACCTGTAGGCTACTGTATTTACAGTAGAGTGTGCACTTATGCAGTATTTAAGGTGGTTACTGTCGTGTGGGTACAGGAGTCACTAACTAGGGGAACAGGTTGGCTTGAGTTCTCGGCGTGGTTTTTTTCTTTTCAATAAACTGTTGGTTGGAAACTTGAGTGCAGGCCTGGCTGACAGTAGGTCTGGTTCTACAAACTCTTTGGCCAAGGTTTTCAAACTGTCCGCTCCTAGCTGTGTATCGGTCCAGGGAAGCTCAGTGCCTGATGTCCAGTTTCTGGGGAGGCTGAAGTCCTGCAGATGCACCTCCGGTCAGTGGACGTTTCATGTATTCAGCATCTCTGTTAAGCAGCCCTAGGGGATGTCAAGTTGGGTTCTGCAAAATGTAACGGGGCAGGGCTGAAAAGAGTAGGAACCGCTCGTACCCAGAAACCACTAAAGATGCCCACCTGTAAGTGGGCATCCATTTGAATGATGCGAACGATACCAGCCCGATCTACTTAACCTGATTGAACACAATGTATTAATTCATGTATTAATTCAACTGTTGGCACCTCAGTACAGTACAGTGGGATCCCTCATTACTCAGAGCCTGTGCTCAGCTCATAGGTGATGTGTGGGGCAGGAGGCCATGGAGAGCACATGCCCCCCCAATTTTCTGTGCTGATGGTGGGGTGCGGGGCTATAGCCCAGCTGGACCCAGGGCCTGGTAGCAGTGGGGGCATTGGTGTTGGCATGAGTAATTTTCTGATTGTCAAATGAGCTCACTATAAGTACGTTAGACTGTACCAAAAGGCACTTTCCACGTTGGCCCTGGGAACTGAAGTCACTGGGAGGTGAAATCTCTCTAGCAGGCCCTCACAACGTATAGAGGCTAGTCCTTAGCTGAGTTTCTCCCATCCTGTACTTGGATTTGTGCTTCAAGATTCTGGTTAACTTTTCGTCTTCTAGATCCAGTCTGCCAGGAGACTTGTGACAGTCATGTGGAATTGTTTTAAGCTAAGTCATGTCTTAAGGTACCGGCTTAATAGCTTTATGGAAGCACGCGGGTCCAGTCCCCAGAAGGACACAACCATTGAGTTTTGTGTTCAACAGCTTGTTTGTCTTATGGTAGTGCCAAAGTGCCATCATGCTGGGCCTGCACATCGCATGGTAAGAGACAGGCTCTCCCGGGGTGAGGTTACCATGTAGCTAAGTGAGACAAAAATTAAGTAGTCTTATCCCCATTTCACCCTTGGAGAAACTGAGGCACAGAGCAGTCAAGTGGTTTGTCCAAGGTTGTAGAGAAAACCTGTAACAGAGGTGGGACTGGAACTCATATCTTTTTAGCCATGTCCATCAGACCATCCTTCCTGTAACACTGCCTCGCTTGAAACTAAAGATCCAACCTTGCTTCAGTGGGCTTCAGTTATAATGCCGTTCCGGGGCTGCAGAGGTAAGTCTTGTGCTTGATATGCAGCTGCAGAATGGGGACTATGCAAAATGTCTTTAAAAACAGAGAATGAATCTGGCTTCCACTGCCCCGCGCCTCCTGCTGTGGATCATCCCACGCTCCAACAAGCACGAGGTGAAGCAAAAGGACCAGCCGATACGGGAGGGTCAGTTCTTGGTCATTCGTCTTTGAAGCCAATTTCTGCAGCTTTCTGTGGCACGGCAGGCCCCAGGGTGACACCTGACTTAACAGAGGCACAAGCGTTTAAACCGCCTTGCTAGAAATGGCTGCTCTACCCGATGCGCTGGAGATGTCGGTCCCTCAGACGTGAAGCGGATCAAGATTCTTGTGTCATTGTGTGCATTATGGAGAAGAGAACAAAATGTGCTTGATAAAAGAGGGGACTTAAAAGAGACTCTTCTTTAGGAAGAGAACTTTCAAGTAGCACAATGCATCAAAGACCCCTCATACATCCTTTGAAAGGGGTGAAAGGTATTACCTAATATTTTGATGGGATGAATAATAAGCATCCCGAGTGCCTGGAAACTAATTTAGAAGTGCATATTGCACTGTATTTCCTCCATCGGAAGCGCTTCCCAAAAGAGTCCCTGACAAAGGATTAAAAAAAACCCAGCATTTGGAGACCAACTTTTCTCCCTTGAAATGCCCCCTTTTTTGTAAGGCTTCCTGGTAAGAGTTACTTATGAAAAGATGAAATGAAGTGTGCGCTGGAAGCAGCATGTCTCAAACAACGCGTGGGAGCCTGGAAAGTTCCCCTGCGCTCCTTTTGTTCCTTAATATTGAAAGCAGCACTTGCAATGTGCTGTAATAGGAGTCTGGGGGTGCTGAGGCTTATATTAGCATGAGGGGCTCAGGCATTTGGATCTGGAGATATCTTAGAAGGAGCCCTATAAGCACGGCCTTTGCTTTTGTTCCAGTAGATGCTCCATTGTTTCTCTTGGGCACAGTCCAGGCCACAGCATCGATAACCTGTTGCTCTTTGCAGCAGGAGAAGGGACTCGTGAACAATACTGCAGGTGCCAATTACATCTCGGGTTGTACGGTTGCACTGAACACGTCTTTTTAAGCCATAACTCATTCCTGGAATCACTGGAGTTATGAGAGAAAATATATTGCACCTGCCATTTCCCACAAAATGAATGCCATCGTCCTCTCCAGGGGAGACTCGAGCCCACATAATGGTCCATATGCCCCAGAGGACTTGAGTGGTGCATGGGGGTTGTGTCAAGAGACTTAGGGGCTCCATCCCTCTCTTGCTGAGGTCAGTGGGAGATGGGGTAAGCACCCGGGGCCAGAGCCTTGAAGTTCCTGCAGGCTTTATCACCGCAGGCTTTATCACTTTAGCACTGGGGCTGAAGGAAGCAAGAGGAAGCCTTGTGAGAGGAGGATTGTGGAGCCCTTAGTAGCCTCAAAGGAAGAGCCACTTCCTGAGTGGTTGTTCCCCAAGAGCAGTATCCCATGAGATGCTGAATTTCCTCCAGTTCTCACAGGGACCATGAGAGGGGCAAACTCATCACCTCTCTGGGCTCCCCAGTACCTCCAAAGGAGGACCTTGACATGGGACCAATGGTCACAAGTTACTGGAGAGCAGTTTTAGGTTGGACATTAGGAGGCACTACTCCTACTTCACAGTTAGGGTGGCTAGGACGTGGAACCGGCTTCCTAGGGAAGTTGTTCTTGCTCCTACCTTGGGCGTCTTTACAAGTAGATTAGATAGGTACTTGGCTGGGGTCCTGTGACCCTGGCACTCGTTCCTGCCATTGGCGGGGGGTCAGACTAGATGGCCTGCTCTAGGCCCCTT
>JAGPOW010002514.1:61776036-61788731 GCA_030014935.1 Caiman crocodilus | reverse complement strand
CCATCCTTGCAGAAGTACAGTCACTCCACCTGCATTTGGGGTAAGCTGTGCTGCCTGAGTGACCTGTAACTCCTATAATCCAGCTCTGGGCCTTGCTCTTTGGGGTTTTGTAGCTCAGGGTCGGATCCAAAGCCCACCCCATTGAATATCAACCTTTCTATTGATTTCAGTGAGCTCCGGATGAGCCTCCTGGAAAGACGGTACAACAAAACCAAAGCTGATGCATGGTGACAGGCGCACCTCACTCTGTAAAGTTCGTAGTGCCAGGCTGAGCAAAATGGATGGCTTTCCCAATCACTCAGGATTTAACATAGGAAGGTAAAGCTGTCATGCTGCTCGTTTGAAGTTATTGCAAGCCCTGTAATCATTGCAAGCGGTGTCAAGTCTGTAACAGGATTTGTGGGCAGCATTTTGGTCTGTTCCCCCTTCAGGTTGTCCTGATGTGAGTAGACCAAGAGATGGTTGGTTAGAAGTTTGGTAATAAAGACATCTAATGTCCAGTGGCCAACCTGGTAAATCCCTGGCAGGACATCCAGTCTGGCCAGGAAAGGGAAAGGGCTACAGGCAGCAATAAACAGGGGCACTGCGCTGTTACTAGAAGCAGGCCAGGTAGGGTTAGGGTTAGGTCTGAGTTTGCTGCATGCATATGTATTGAAGGCTTGAGTTTCGGTGCTGCTGAGCGTGCAGATCTCCCTAAAGCAGTGGTAGCTGGAGTATTTTGGATCAGAGTATTTTTTGTTCAGTATTTTTGGATGCTGGACTGGTTTTGCACATACATACTGGAGTGGAAGCTTACAATCCCGCCTGACTAGGGAGTATCTGGGCTGCCTCAGGAGTGAGATAATGACTGAATAGTGACAGTTCAATGCCGATATCTGTATGTGTATCAGATCAGCTGTGCTAACAGGTGTCCTGGGGATTGGAGCTTCAACCAGGCCCACTTCCTCTCATGGTTTTCCCCACAGCTGAAACCATTTCTCCTCCGTCTATAAAACAGTCGTCACAAGTATGCACACAAGAAATCTGTAAGCGTGGGACGTCTTGTCTCTCTTCCTCTATCTATCCATCCAGCTGGGATAAATGGTAAAACGTCCCTAGTGTAATATCGAACCCCATCAAACACTGATGACATAGGTTTGTCTGAAACCTGCGCGAACTCATTTGTAGAGCCGGGCAAAGGTCCTTCGTCAGAACAATTTTACATGTCCCCCCTCCATGGCTTTTTGATGAAAATCAAACTTTCACAGAAATTTAGCAACATTTTCAGCGGTATTTATTTTCTGGTGACCAATCCGAAATGAAAGCGGATCTTCTCCCCTACCACCCCCTGTTTTTTCATAAAAACGGTTTTTTTAGTAAAATAGTTTTTCTTTGTTGGAAACCAAACTTTTGTCCTGGAAACCAGTTTTTTTGTTTCTTTTCCTGAAAATGGTTTTTAGAAAATTGTGCCGTCAGCTTGACTTGGTAGGATTTTCTGAGCTGTGACTGTTACCGAATAAAAGCTTGTGATTTGGCGGGGGAGGTTATGGAATGGATTTTGCAGCCTTGCCGAAGTCCTCGGCCAGTGGCTGGAGAATGTTTCTTTTTTATTAACAGGGTGATTTACTGGGGCCTGTTTCTAAGGATTTTGATGCACCAGACTAAAATGATCTAGGCTTTGCAACTTTTTTCAAGACTATTTTTTTGTATTTGTCTTTGTGCTACTGGACGTATAAATAGTTCTTTGCCATTCCTTGTTATGACGAGTGAGGTTTTGGGAGAGGGTTTTTGTCTGGCAGTCCATCTAAAACTGAGGAAATGTCATTCTAAACGCTGTTAAAATACAATCGCTCACTGATTTACACAGTAAGGAGTGCCTTTTTAGTATGAGTTGTATGCTGAATAAAAGCAGTTCAAGTGGTGCTTTTAATAAATAGATAATGGAATGGCATTTTATCTTCTGCTTTCATCCATTATGTTAGTGTAAGGGTGCATAGCCCTCTGATAGATTTTAAGATACCAGAGGCAGAGAGTCAAATCAATTTCTTTGTGTTTCTCTGAAGCAAATTTAGTGCTTGTGAAAGGGGACCAGTTTCATAGCCCCGGAAACCGAAATCTTCGGGCTGCCGAGCAGTTGCAGTATGTGCGCTGCTGAATAGCTGTGCGGCCATGTGTCTGAGAAGCGGAGGGGTCCCTCTGCTTGGGATGAAAAGCGGGTCAGTCACTATGGCCCGTTCAGTCCATATCCCATCAGCTACAGCCAACCAAGGTGCCAGTTGTGAGCTCGTCCCTCTGGAACTGGGCACGGACCATCCTAGTCACGGCAAGGGAATAGATTCGAGCAGCCATCTGGCAGTGCAGCTGATCCCTCGGGTATAGGTGGGTTAGTAATTAAAGGCACTGGACTGGCTCTCCCATGATGCCTAGTTTCAATTCCCATCTCTGCCTGCACAAGCATGTGTTAATCACATACGTCCTCCTCTTGCAAAGCACTTCACCTTAAGTGCAAGTCGCTAGACCTCAGGAAAATGGGGATAAGGGAAGTTGCAAGAATCAATTAATGAGTGAGCTGCTCATGGAAACAGGGCCATGCCAGTTTGGATCTGAAGATACAGAAGTATCCACCCCCACGGCTGTGGTGCGTACCCAGCCACGCACCTAGGCTAAGCCTTCAAGGCCACAGTGCAGTGCATGTCTCAGTGCTGAAGGCTTCCCTCCTCCTCCTCCAAGAGGTTTTGTTCCCGGAGGAAGGTGGGGTAGGGAGCTGCTGATTTCCCCCTTGGTGATGCAGCGCTCGTGACCGACTCTAAACTGCAGGAAACAGAGAGCACGCTCTTTTCAACCGCGCCGTTCAGGGTGATCGTGAGCGAGCTTCACCTGTACTCGTCTGCCAGGGTGTCTGCCCCCGGCAGCCCAGAAAGCAATTGGCTGCCGGGGTCAGAAAGAAACAAGAAACTTTGGGAAGGACGAAAGGCTCATTCATCCCGTCAAGGCTCATCCTCTCTCATTCATTGTTTCCGTCACACCCCCAGCGCTTTGCCGCCTTCCTGAATGAACCCAGTGTTTGTGCCTCCAAGAACAACTCGGTTCAGTGAAAAATTAGAGCGGCCGCTGTCTCACGTCTGCTCTGATTTGCCTTTTTTTTTTCTCCCTTGAGCTGTCCTCTGGGACCTGCCTATACAATAAAAGAGTACCTTGCGCTCATCCCTTCCAGTACAATAGTCCAAAGGTCCGGTCGTCTTGAGACCTTTGAAGTCAGCTGGGCAAAGGCAGCAAACGGTGTGAGGCTTTCAGGATCGGGCCCTCTGAGCTTTGCAAGCCAAAAAGACCAGGAAAGTTTCAAGGAGAGCTTTGAGGAGGGGAAGTGACTCAGTAGCTTGGAGGGAGGGTGGAGGGAAGAGGAGGGCGGAGGAGGAGAGTTGCAGATAGATCAGGAGGCGGTGGGGGAGCGAGGGTGGGCAGCATGAATGAAAGAGTGACCCCTCCCTTGGCTGTGGAGAGCTGCCAGAAGGGGCCAGAAAGGAGGCCAGGACTGGAGGAGCAGAGCGCGTGGGAAAGGGAGGAGGTGGATGTGATGGACCTCTTCAGAAAGGAAACCTCTTCCCAGAGCAGGACACCTCTTAATAGGGAGCTTGTCCTGCCAGCCACCTCCCCTCCCATTCATAGGCACCCGACGTCCCCGGCCAGTGCTAGAAGTCACTTGTGTGGCAAAGCAATAGCCAGGGAAATGCGGCATGTCTCTAAGATGTCTTGTAATGCAGCTTAGCTGGGAATGGGGCAGGCTGGCACTAGGTCGGCCGCCAGCTCTACGGGACCAGCTGCAGGGAAGGGGCAAGGAGAGCGAGAGCAGTCACGTGGAAGGAGAGCCGGAGAAAAGAGACAAGAAGAGGGCCCGTGATAGGCATAACGAATGGACTTAAGGAAGGTCCATCAGGAGGACTGCTGGTTCTCTCTCTCACCCAGCATAGGGATGAGAGCACGTATGATGGGACCAAAGGGCAGCAAATGCCAGAGTCCTACCAGGAAATGCCGCTCCACTCCGCTTGCATGTCGACTGGGGAGCTCAGTACTGTGAGACATCGCTGGAGTGGAGAACTTAGTGCACCTCGAGTAGGGGCTGGCTGCTTTGATGGGTAACGGGAACATCAAGAAGCATAGATGACTTTTGGTCAGAGTTTTGGAAATGGGTATAAAACCTCCTGCTTTAGCATTGAAGGCCATCTCTCAAGCCATTACGAGTTAGGAGGAGCCTTTCTTAAGACACGTTATCCTACATCTTGCAGTCTTCACTGAAGTTCATGGGGATGGCCTGTCTCAGTCAGGCCAGGTGGATCTCAGAGTTGATTCAGTGCAGCAGGTCGGTCCTGTGCTCACCGTTCCCATCTTGAGTCGCCTGCAGGCCCCAATGTGAGAACCTGCTCCGGGGAACGCTGCAGACCGGCAGGGCAGTTTGGAAGGGGGCTCACGGATAAACAGGAACCATCTTGCAATGGGAGAGTAATCGGCCCCAGACCGTTTGGAGACCAGAGAGAAGTTCTTGTTCAAAAGAGTAGCCATAAAAATGGGAAATGGTAGTAATCAAGGCAGAAGATGACTAAAGCACAAGTAAAGTGGCACAGAAGCTGGCTGAGGGGAAGGAGAAGTGTTGGTGGTCCAAGGGGGGGAGAGTAGGAAATGGGAGGTGGGAAACGAAACCAGAATAGTGCTGGGCGTCAAGAACATCCCCAGGCATTTGGAATTTGGGAACAAAACCAGAATCCGAGCTGACGAAACACGGGAGGTAAAAAGCCGCTTTACTGAATGTAGAATATAAGAATTGATGCCCAAAATCTTCGTCTGAGATTGGCTGAACATCAGCAGGCTTGGATGAAGAGGGTCTTGTGTTTTTTTCTGGGGGTGGAATTGAACCCAAATCCTTCATCTGAGCACTAGGATGGTTGTGATCCAGAGGTAAATTTGGCAACATGCTCCTTATTGAACAGGGAGTTGACCAAGAATCTAGGATCCAGCACCTCCAAGGGGCAAGGTTTGGTTCAGGTCCTGCTGGAAACATTGTGACTGGAGCCGTTCTCTGGTTCTCAGGATTAGCGGAGGAGAGAGAGGGCATCTTGGTTATGGCCGAATGGGCTGGGAGGTCCATGAGAACCTCCCCGTGCCGTCCTCTTGCACCACAGCCACAAAACCCCTGGATAAAGAGCCCACCAGATGCCACCAGCGGCCAGCAGGTGAGATTAAAACATCACCAAACGTGCTGTGGTTGCTACAATGGCAGGACTTTTGTTAGGACATTATTTTCTACTGGAATCCCTTGGACTCACAGGGGGGTTTAATTTTTGTGCTTTAAGGCAATTTACTGTTTCTGTTAATGTTCAGATTTTTCCCTACCCTGCTTAGCACACCCATTTTAAACTATGTTAAATTAGAAAGAAGGCAACTCAGGCCACACTGCTGCAGACTCCATGGGTGTCCATCACTTGCTCACGCTTGGCTTCAGTTTCCCTATCTAAGAAAAATGGGGGCTAAGAGCACTTTTCTTGGCCATAGGGATGTTGCTAGGGTAAAATACAGTTTGAGTCACTTAAGTCTTGGTTAATGGGAGTGACACAGCTGAGAAATATTTGATGATTTTAACCCACACACGTAGAATTCTTAATCCTTACTTTACTCAAGCTTTGCATTGAGCAGCAAGCGCTCGTAAATGGCCCATCTTCCTCCCAGACTAGCCCTTCGCATACTGCTCCCTATGCTTATTTTATAAAAAAAAACCCTTTCCCTCTACCACATCCAGAGTGCAGCTGCGGAGGTTACCGAGCAATAAGACGAGCGTGTTTCCCATTAATGAGATTCCTTAGGCTAATGCAATTTCGAGATGGCAGATGGGTCCAGCGCACTGATTTTTAATCGTTGTGGTTAAAAAAAAAGCTGTTACAGGTTTGAGCCAAAGAAGGTCTGCACGTTTTGGGGCGAGGAAGCATTTATCCCTGTGCTTAGGAAGTGTTGGTCCCTTCTGGATCTTATCAGACCAAATAGCAGGACAAGGGCAACCTCGGAGCTGATGGCTCCTCGTTCTTCCGAAGCAGCTGCCACCTCCCTCTTTTACCGGTCGCACATAATTCTGGTGACTGGCCGAGTCATGCCTAGAGGAGGAGAATGGCCAGCTCATGCATTCACTCACAAGATTTGTTTGTCCTGATTTGGTCTGCTCCAAGATAAATATTGCTGCTCATAAAACACCTTATTTTTTTGGCATGTAACACACCCCTTTTCCCAAATAATCAGTTCCCTAAAACGGGGGGGGCTGATTTTCTGCCTGAGATAGAAGCACCCTGCGTTGGTTCCTGCTCCGCAGTGCAGCAGCTGTTGCATTGCTAGTCAGGCAGCTGACAAAATCAGATGAATAAGGGCTCATTTTTCATCCCACTGGAAGTGTTAGCTATCATCTCTTTTTTTTTTTTAAATGGTTCAGTAACCAAGCTAACCTTTCTTAGAGCAGCGTTGCTGCCTGCTCGCTGCTCCAGGTCTTTCTTCTATTTCACGGCCTTGGAAGCTCTTACACTTTTTTTCAAAATCCTAGATCCACCCATGGAGACCGATCCTCAGCAGCCACCAGAGCTTCAGTTTTAGTTAAGCAGGAGAGGGAGGGCGAATCTGCTGAAGAATAGGCTCTTTCCCTGCTCTTTGCAGCTGTAACACTAGATTTTGAAGGAATAAGATTGTCTTCATTCTGTCTGTGTATGTTATATTGCAAGGTGTGTTATATGTGAGAAAATATGGTAGCCCAGTCATTTTTTTCAACAGCTAATCCCCACAGGACAAGTATTGACTGCATAACCACTAATTGGATGAAGGTGTTTTTTCCTGTTATTGATCCCCTCTTGACTGAGCACTAACCTGATGAGATAACTACCTGCTTGTGCATTTTGGTGGGTGATCACCATATTCTTCAGAAATGAATATCTCTCTGATTTCTACTCAAATTTTCTCTTCCTCAGCAAATAATCCCAGTTTCTTTCTTCTTTCCATCATATGACCTAAGTCATCTTCCTTTCCTGTTTCTGGACTGTGCTAGTCCTTCTGTCTCTCTCTTAAGATGAGGCAAACTAAATCCCCATGTCACTAATGAGGACATCTTATGGTTAGATACAGCATCCTCTTAACATACCCCTTTGTTCAACGAACTGTCTTCAGGTCATCTTTCTCTAGTTGCAGGGTATAAAATAAAAATGCCCAGGAGGTGCATCTACACATGCAATTAATTTGGAGCAATAAATTCTGGAGCAGATTAACTGGAGTCAACTACTCCTGGGCATGACATCTACATATGCACCCAGTACAGCAGCAGTTTGAGCCAGGTGGAACAGTTTACACAAGGGCCGCTCAGCCCTGGGCTCTGGGTGGTGGTGGCAGAGGGGCTGGCTGGGACACAAGGGTGCTGAAAGTGAGGAGCCACGTGGCTAGGCAACAGGCAGGAGTCTGGCCCCCCGGCTGACTGGGCTCAATTTACACCCATAGTCAGTGTCTACATGTGCTCTTAATCGTTGGTGACACGTAAGGGGTGCACGTGGGTGCACGTGCACCCCCTGAGATTGGCTGCTGGGAGTGGGGGCACCAGGAGAAGTGCCGGTGTGCTCCACCTGCAGCAAGAGAAGCGCTGGCACGTCCCTCCTGCTCCTCAAGAAGCCCTGGCAGTGAAACCGGAGGCTGCTGGCTCACTGCCCCCGTCCCTCCCCGTGGGTGATCTGGTGCCCCCCAGACTTGGGAGGCACCAGTTGCCCATGCTTTTAAGCACAATAAATTACCCAGGCCTAAACTAGTACTGTCCCTGACAATTTTATCTCTCTTTAGTGTAAATTAGTTTACTGCGGTCTAATACCATAACACGTGTAGATGGTGACGCTTTATTCTGCAGCTAATTAGTCTACTCCTCAGTAAAGCTCATGTGGAGGCATAGTCAGTGGGTGCATCTACATGCGCAAATGATGCTGGATGGGTTTACTTCAGATTAATTTACTTTGGAGTAAACTCACTCTGGGCAGGTGTCTACATGTGCACGCATTTGGGAGCAGATTTACTCCTAATGGGAGCAGCCCAGAGACAGCTGTGCCCATCCTGCTCTGCCCCTCTGCCTGGGTGCTAGCCCAGGGGCTGGAAGGGAGCGTGTGGCCGGGAGACAGCTGTCTTCTGGTGGGGGCTGGGAGATTGCTCCCTGCCCCTCGGGGCTGCCTGCTGCTGGGGTGGGCTCCATCACCACAGCCCCGGTGGGGACAGCGTGCCCCTGCCCAAGCAGGAGGAAGCTCTCTGCCTCCGGGGCAGTGGGGCATTATCCCCTCCTTGGCTGTGGGGGTGCAGCCCACCCTGACAGCAGGCAGCCTTTGGGGCAGGGAGCAATCTCCCATCTCTGGCTCCACAATAGCGGAGCCAGGGCTGGGAGCTCCCTGTTGCTGGGGCTGGGGGACATTGCTCCTGGTCTGCTGTCTATACATGCCTTACTGCACAGTAATTACTTGGTAGTTAATTTGCTATTTGCATTTCCAGGTAGCAAATTAACTGCCAAATAGAGCAGATTTCTGTGCAGTAAGGGTCTACACGTGTGGATGGTGATGCTTACTATACAGGAATTTGCACCACTGAGCAATAAAGCATCTTGTGTAGACGCGCCCGGTGCATATATACAACTTCATGTGTTGAAAGCACTATGTAACTGCCCATTAACCAAGCACTTACACTTATTTCTCAAAGCTATGTGAAAGAGTAACCTATGCAGAGTACTTATGTGGCTTCTCAGTCTACCTGGCCCACCCGCAGTCTATTAGTGTGAAGCAGAGCAAGGAACTGAAGTCAGGTGTCTGGGACTCCAGGCTACCAGTCTCACCGCTGCACTGCCCTTCCTCGTTCAACAAATGTGAAACCAAAATCCCTGGAGATGAAGAGACATGCCTATGGTGATATCAGTCAAGGATCAAGTAAGAAGGAGACTCAGGTTGAGTCCCTCCCCGCCCCTCATCAATGGGATTAGCCACTGGGGGACACCCCCTTGCCCCAGTCAACGTGATTGGCTGCCGGGGACCACCCCCAGTCACTGACTGGTGTCGGGGGGGGCACGTGCCCCCCGACTCAAGAGGCACCAGTCACCCATGTTTGACGAGCCTTAGTTAAAGCACCCCCACTACCTTTTTTCAGTGCAGGGACACGGGTACACGTGTTGCTCTGGGCGTTTCAATTAGAGCAGCTCTCGCTCTTCCCCCCGCTCCTGGAGCACGTGTATAAACACCCTCAGAGGTAAACAGGAAGGAATGGAGCCTCCCAACTTACCTGTGAAGTGGCAGGCAGGCATTAACTCTTTTTAGAGGGGAAACTGAGGCACAGATGTGTGAGCAACTTGTCCAAGGCAACACTGTCAGTCATTGGTGATGCCATCCAAATGTCCTTCCTTCCTCTCCCTCCAGAAAAGACAGCTTTTCAGCCTTTTGGTTCCAAATGACCTGTGTGAAACTAGTCCAGAAAACTCCACGATTGTTCATATGACTCCAGCGAAAGAGGAACTGAAAGCGAGTGAGTCTCCTCCACGGACTGGGTGGGTTGGCCAAGCAGAGTCAATCTGCTACTCTGGCTACAGTGACCAAGGGTATTTCTCTCCCGTCTGCCCGACCGCAGGTTAGGGTGGGAACTGGCCCAGAAGCAGTTGCAGGTGGTGTAAAATAATGAAATAAAAGAAAGCTATTTGGGCTGCTCCTGTCTCTGTTGACTGGACACTAGAAGTCGTTGACAGCATCTCCGCACAAAGGCCTCTCATCACAGCGAGGGCTCGGGTGAGAAGCTGTGGTTCTGTTAAGCAGCTGATTGTCTTTCAGGTTTTACGCTTGCCTTGGCTTTGCCCGTTATCTCATCAATGGAGGAGTTTTTCAATAAGTTAGTTGGGAACAGCCGAGCCACGATGATAAGAGCCGCCTTCTGCACAGTGAGACTCATTACCTGCTCGCATGTATGGCAGAAAAGGGACGGGGCTGCTTTTTTTGATTACTATTATTATTATTATTTTGAATAAAAACACTACATTGGGACATCTGAAATCAAATTAATGCACAGAGGAGCTTGAGCAATGGTTGGGGCTACAGGCTAGAGCAGGAGTAAAATGGATTCATTAAAATACAAATTATTTAAGAGAACAAACTGGAATGCCATTATGCGGAGTGTCAGTGACTCATTTTCATTTCACTGAGGCTGGGCTGCAGCTTGGCTGCACATGATAAATGAGCACTTTTTACCTTTTTTTTTTTTTAAATGTGGAAAGAAATATGCAATTACTGCCTTAGTGCCTTTCAACCTGTTGAAAAATCAGGCCCTCGAGGAGCAATCAGAGTGAAGTCTTCAGGGAGCATCTCACATGGACTACAAAGTTAAGCAGAGTGAAGCTGGAAGGAACTGCAGTCTAGCTGCCCCTGCCTGCTCACTCCTTCCCTGCAGTGTGCCTAGCTGCTGTAGTACATTGCCATCCTGCGCAGAAGATGGACAGCTGTGCTTCCTCCAGCTCTGTTGTTCCCAGTGTTTCTAGACTCAAGGCAGTCCTCGTTAGGCTCAAGGCACCCCCCTTACACCCAAGACACCCCTCATTAGACTCCAAGTCCCCCGCCATAGGCTCGAGGCACCCCTTGGAAAATGCCAACTCTTCATTTTCACTCATTTTTTGACGATGGAAAAATAATACACATTTTTTTTCTTTGCAGAAAACTCAGAAAGACCTGAGGTCAGCAGGTCAGAATTTGATTTAACACTGTGTATTTCTAACTGAAATAAGTGGCTTTATCTTGGGAAGCACGTTTGTGCACCTACAGTATTGACATTGCATAGCACCCCGCTGTACTCCTGAAAGCATCTCAAGGCACCCTGCTGAGAATCACTGCTCTAGATACAGGCCAGCTCCGCAGATTTGGGAACTACACTTTGCAGACCAAGTTTTGCCCTCACTGGGCACACAGACACGCGCAATTAATGTGAAGCAATACACTTCGGCACACATTGCAGTGGAGTTTATTGCTTCTGAACGTGCCATTTGCACGTATGCCTGGGACCTCAGCATGTTGAGCTGGGTCGGGCGAGCCCCAGGGAGTCAGCCTACCACGGCCCGCTGTGTGGCAGAGGAGCTGGCTGGGGCACAAGGATGCTCTAGTGCGAGGCTAGCCAGCAGGCAATGAAGCATCCTTGTGCCTCAGCTGGCTGGGGCAGGGTCTACACGTGCGCTGCCGTGGAGTAAAAAACTCCATATCTGGATAGTACTTGTTTTTATGAGTACTAAACTGATGTGCAGTTAATTACTTTACTCCGTCCTGATAGCACTGCAGTGCACTTGTAGAGGCTGAGATGTTTACTGCAGAGCTAATTAGGTACCCGTAGGAAACGACTCGTGTAGACATGCCTGCTGGCCACCGTTCAAGCCCCACCATGCCACCGAAGCAAACGGCTTTGCTCCACGCCTTAGGACCCAGTTCCAAAGGCGGCCCTGAATGATCTCACATTTCCTTCTGACCCTAAAATCTAGGAGCGTGCCTTGCTGACGTGGGGCATTCCCAAGTCTCGCTCTGTTGGAGCACCTTCCCTGTTACCGCATGTTTCGCCAGAGGACGGACTGTAAGGCGCGGGGACCTCGTCTCCTACCAGTACTTCTCTTTTCACTACACAGTTCTCCCTTGTTCTGGAGCTCAGGCCTCCTCCAGGTGAAACCGGTCTGTCCCCTAAAGCGTTAAGTGCAGCTGAATCAAGTCGCAGCTGGCTCCCCTGTAACCTGGGTGGGTTTGGAGAGCAAAGTTTTAGCTGTGTGAAAATGTGTAGGAGAGGCTAAGAAAAACATTCCTGCCGTAGCGGGGCGATCGGGGTGGGGGCGGCGGGAGAGGGAGGAAGAAGGGAGTTGAGGTAATATCTTTTTTGGAGAGATCGAGTGTCTGCAGTTACATCACATTCCTAATTCTGTCTTCCCATGAAGTTGGCTATGGGGGCTGGCAGAGAAAAAAGAGGTGGGGTGAGCCAGTCGAAACTGGCCTGGCAGCAAAAGGGGTGTTTTCCTGGCCTGGCTTTTGCCACAAGCCCTGGCACTGTAACCCATGGAGAACCTTGCAGAAAGCATCGGCATTTAAAAAGACACCATCATGTCCGCTGCAGCCAAAAACCAGAGTTTGGTTAAAGAAACCCCGAGAGTCAGTTTAAAAAAAAAACACCTGTTTTTATTCTTTTTTTTACCTAGCGAGAAAAATAACTTCCGATAGTTTGCATGTGCAGTGCTTGCAAACATCCTTGCTTGGATCACTGCATGAGAACCAACCAGATGGGAAACAAAAGAGGGAAATGACTGGCTTCATTTTTCTTGAGAGAAAGGCACTTCATTAAGAACAGACCATCGCTTGGATTTTTAGCCTAATTTGGGGGGTCACAGAATCACTTTTCCGTGGGCTAAGATCTGCCCCCACAGCTCCCGTTGGATAGAGCTCCCTAGCTCCATGGATTGTCCTGTTGGAGTCTAAGAAATACAATTCGATGCAGCCTGAGTAGAGATATTGCAACTGGTCCCAAGTGCTGCACTGGGATTGCAAAACATCATTACTGGCTCTCTGGGTGGGGAAAAGGAAGCAGGTTAAGGCCAACATGTTCATAACTGGCTAGTAATTTTTGCATGCCTCCATTTTTGGGTCATCCAACTCAATATGGAGGTATGCAAAGTGGGGTGG
>JAGPOW010002514.1:61749925-61773473 GCA_030014935.1 Caiman crocodilus | reverse complement strand
TGTCTACACATGCAGGCATTAAAGTGCATTAATGCTTTGTGTGGACTGACGGGACTCAGTCAGTCCACACACACGGTGTTACTGCACAGTAAGGCACCTAGACATGCATTACTGCACAGTAACTAATAGGGCGTAAGTCTCAAGTCGGCATAAGCTGCCATATTTACTGTGCAATACAGGTGTGCAAGTGTAGATGCACACCCATAGTGTGCAGTAACTGTACAGTGAATACGCACATGTAGATGCACCCAGTGAGAAAGTTTTTCCTACTAGCTACCCTAAACGTCCCATGCTGCAACTTGAAACCGTTGCTCCTTGTTCGGTCATCTGCCCCCTGTGAGAACAGTCCAGCTCCATCCTCTTTCAAACTCTGCTTCAGGTAGTTGAAGGCTGCTATTAAATCCCCCCCCAGTCTTCTCTTCAGCAGTTTTATGGGGTGTTGTAGCCCACTTCTTAGTGCAGCAGTCCAGAAGGGACCCATCAAGGAAGGAGGATGGCTATACTACTGTGGAAACAGGATTAGCATCACTATTGTCGTCAGAGCTGGAGTTTTTACCTTTTAGGGCTGGTCACACACTTTCACTCTTGGCTTATTTTGCTGACAACATTCTGAAAATCATCTTTTCAGGCTGGTATTTTTCCAGCCTTGGTGTTAATATAAACTGACTAGACCTCCCGGTCTGTAATGTTTTAATTGCGAGAATAAATAGAGGTCCCCAGCTCAGCTGTGTGAGTGAAGAGGAAGTAAAAATCAATGCAGTATAGTGGCCCACTATGACTTGGAAAAGAGTCAGTGCTGGGGGGTGGGACGACCATATATCTTATTCAGATAGGTCGCACTAATGTGTCCTTGTGCTAGGTTCCCATCGGTATGTTTGCCCAATATTGGGATTGCTCTCAGGCTTTCCCTCTAGCTTGCTTCTTTGGCTAGGGGCAAGTCAGACTAGGAGGCACCCAAACTCCAAGGCCTCCAGGCTTGGGGCTTGCATGTAGGACCCTGCTATGGATTTAGGAGTACCTGAAGCCCCAGGATGAAGAATCTGGGAGGTAGGAGACTTGCTAGCGGTAGTGCCCCACATACTTGAAGGTTTCTTTGTATGCAGATGCAAGCTGAGGGCCTTCCCCCCCTACCAGGCTGATCAGGGAAAAAAACCCTCATCTTGTATTTGAGTAAATATGATACTTTTATCCTGCCCCTCTGATATATCTCTTCTGGAAGGCCATCTGATGAAGAATGCTTCACATTTTAAAGCTTATCTAAGTCTAGCCCAACCATGCAGTCGGTCCAATAAACGGTATCACCCGTAACGTTCCTTGCCTCTCAGACGAAAGTCTTAGCATTTTACACCTATGCAAAGTTACCTTTGTCAGCCAAACCTGTAACCTCCTCAAAAACTGAAATCAAGGTCTGCTTCCTATAAAACCTATCTTAGTTGGTGTTACTGGTAACTTTATTCCCTTAATTCTTTACGAGTTTACTTCTAGATCAGGTTTTCCATTATTTTACTCACTTCAGATGTCACGCTAACCAGCCCATTACCAGGTCATTCTGTTTGCCCTTTCTGGATCCTGGCATCGTGTTGGCATTCTTCGAGCGGTTTGGAATTTCCCTGATATTGCAATATTTATTAGAAATTAACTTGAGCGGGCCAGAAATCTCTTCAGCAGCTGGCCTAAGATCCTCGGGTGCAAGCTGTCTAGGCCTGCTGATTTTAAATTGTTTATCCCTTGTAGATGTTGTTTAACAACCTCCTTAGTTACTAATGGACTGGAAAGTACTTCATCCTCCTCATGTGATACAAGCGTTTCGTCCTGCTTCTTTCCAAGTACGGAACAGAAATATTTATTGAACACTTCTGCCTTTTTCTGCATCATTACTTTTCTCACCAGCTGAGCCCACACCACTGATTTATAGAAAGCCATGATAACATTTCTAATATTATTCGCAACCCCATTCCTTATGCATCCTAACATCTTGTTAGCTTCTGTGACTGGAGCTCTGTGCAGAGGCAGAGGTCTTCACTGAGTTGTCTCCAGTGACGTTCAGGTCCCTTTCCCAGGCTGACACTGTCAATTGAGGACCTTGCAAGGTGCAAGAGCAGTTTAAATTGTTCTCAGTGTGCATTGCTTTGCATGTATTAATATTAAATTTAATTTACTGGTCTCTTACCAATTCATTCAGCCTGTTTTGCAACAGTGCCAATCTCAAAGAGATCAAGAATCAGTAGACAGACGCAGGGCTCCAAACTCATGAGATATTAAAAAGACATCAATTTCTGTTTTTTAGTTTGCCTTTTGACTTTTTGCCTCACTTTGACTCTTCTGCTTGTGTGTGTGTGATAATTTCAGATTGAGAAATCAAACATTAATGTGCATTTGTTACATTCTGCTCCCTGGCTGCTCAGATAGAGACTCTGCTCACCTGTCAGGAGCACTGCCCTACCTTCCCTGTTACTATCGTGATCCTCTGTCCTTCCCCACGGCCCTCTCCTGTACAAGGGTAATAAAATAGGGTTGGAAAGTGAACAAAGAGCATCTCAAAGACACAAAATGTGGACTCCAAGCCAAAGAGAAGCCACATGGGAGCAGAAGGCATGTGAGTTTGGCTGCTGGGTCCAAGCCTGAGCTCTGGCATGGAGTCCTGCCCAAATGTCCAAGCTGTGCTACCTGCAGAAATGGAGGAGATTCTCCTGCAGGCAACAAATGCTGCACCCAGCTATCAGCTCATGAGTGCTGACTGTCCTGCCTTCCACCTGGCTGCCCGGAGGGGATGTGCTCTCCTTCTACTACACCCGGGGAGGGAGATGCTATCCATCCAGTCCCCACCGTTTCTCATCCATCACTGTTCTCTTTATTACCTGCGCCTCCACCTCTCCTGCCTCTCATTTCCCTCCGTCCCTAAATCTGCTAGGGATGCACCCTCATTCTCCATGTGCCCCTTTCATAGGGTCTCTGCTGCTTCTCCCAGTCCTCATGATCTAATAATTGCCTGACTGACACCCCTGAATCATTTTTCTTGGGGTGCAGTTTCAGTTTGAAAACAATGGGTGATTCCCAGACTCGTTTATTAAGGGCAACTTCCCCTCCATACAGTGTGTAGGAAAACGGCTGGCCTCAATTCCACTGACAGCAATAGGAAGGCATTTTGAATGACATGCCAACCTTTGATAATGTTTCTCTGAGGCAATAAGACACCCCAAAATCACTAGTCATGATAATATTGTAAGAGTCTGGCTCTGTCTCTTTGAGTTCCTCCAAACCTGCCATGCTCCTCTCTGTGGCCTGCTTCCAAAACCAGAAATAATAAAACCGTGTCCACATGATGCTGCCGGGGGTCTAATTTGTCACAAGCGGTCACCCAGTAGTACCCATTGGCATGCCCAAAGTGCTGGATAGGCATAGCCCTTGTAACTTTGGCCTGTTGGTTTTCGTGGGAGTTAGGCACCTAAATACCTTTGAGGAACTGTGCCTCTGTGTTATCTGCAAATGCTACCACCTCGCTGCTCCCCCTCCTCATTTGATACCATTTGCAGAGGTATGAAACAGCACAAGGTCTTGTGCAGAGCCTTGAGGCCTCGCTGTTATCCTTTGCCAAGATGAAAATTGGCCATTTAATCCTACGTTGTGATTTCTGCCCTCTAGCTAGTTTATGATCCAAGATTACTCTTTGCCTCTCACCCAACGAGCGCTTAACATATTTAATATAACACCTCATGGGGCCGTTGTTGAAGGCTGGAAATCTAAGTAAATGATGCCCGCTGCTTCTCTTTCACTTCCTGCTTTACTGACATGTCAAGCTATCCCAACAGAGTGGGGAAATGCAATTTTCCTGCAACAGGAACTCTGCTGGTTAAACCTTCTCGGATCGTGATCTGGCAATTGGTGGCCATTCTGTGTTTAATTATCGATTCAACCAGTTCCCAGGTACAGATTGTCAGGCATAATCCAGGGCTATAATTCCTTGGATTGCTTCCTGAGTACATCATTCGCTGCTTTCCAGTCTTCTGGAACAGGGGCTGATTTTAATTTGGGATTACCCATTTTCGTTAGCAGCTAAACTGTTTGCACACTCAGGTTCCTTCACTGCTCTTGGAGAGAGCATCAGGGCCAGGTGACGTCCTGTTTGTCACATATCAGTTTGCGCAGCCTCTCCTCTTCTGTCCAGCCAATCGCCGAGACTGCCTCGACTTTGATACCAGCTCCGGGGGAGGATCTTGCTGGCATCCTTGCTGGTGGAGAGTGATGCAAAGAAATCATTTTCTTACTTAGTAATGTCCTTATCTTCTGGTCATCCAGCAGACTTAACCAGTTCTTTCACACTCCTGCAAACATCCTGCTCCTGATATGTACAAAGAATACCTTGTTTGCTTTTACACCTTTTCCTGTTTGCTCTCTGAGAACCCGCGTTGGTCCTTGTAAGTCTGGCCTTCCTTAATTTGTGCTCCTCTATGTCTATCCAGTAAATGCTAGTCTACTGCCTAAACCATCAGATCAAACATGCCAGTTTTCATGTCATTATTATTAAAGCAGTTAGCACCTAAAGGCTTTCTGCATGCTCGGGGTTCATTTAACATGTTATTCCAAATACATTCCTTTTAAGCATGGTTGGTGATTTAATACTAGCATACCCCACCCTGAGCCTTTGTTGGGAAGGACAACATATAAATTGAATGAATAAATAAATAGACCTGCATAGTGTTTTTGGAGGATTTGGGTGGGTTTGCTTTTGATTTGTTGAATTCGATGGCAAATGAAGAGGAGACTGGACAGTCCCCTTGCTGGGGTCACTTGACCCCAGTTGTCTTTCCTGCTTGGTGCAGGGGGTGGGCCCGATGATCTTCAAGGTCCCTTCCAGTCCCTTACAATCTATGACTCTATGGCATGGCCACCATTTCTGGTGGTGGCTTTGGTGTGGTGGACCTTTACCCGGTCCTCCGTGGACTTCAGGGGAGCAGGGACAATGGCCCCAGCAGAGTCTCTGGAATTTAAAGTTAAGCATTGGTGGCTAGTATCTATTCCAGCTAATAGGCACTTAAGTGGACTTAGGCATCTAAGTGCAATGCTTTTCCATTTTGCTCCTATTCCTGAAAAAAATATTAATGCAAAAGGTGGGTCCTCTTTCTCTTTGCTGCTGTTTGTGACTTCGTCGTAAGGCTCGGGTGATGGCACGTGACAAAAGCTTTGGGGGTTTTTTAGGTTTTAATAAATGGAATGGGCCTGCACTTAGGTGCCACTTAGGCACCTAATAGGACAACATGGATAAAATAGGATTAGGCCTGTAATGCCCTACACACTACAGTGATCGACACACTCAGCCTACACACCTACCACACAGGGACAGCGTGCAATGGATACATACACTGTTCACCCAAATGGTTGGAAATGGGAACATCCAGGCCATGGGAGAGTCATGAACAACCAGAAGCCTTGACCCTAACTATCTTTTGTCTCGAGTATCTGAGCTGTAGGCACACTGTAAACTCTCTGCATTGTCTATCTCCCTAATTCAGCTTCTATCTTAGGTATCTATAATGCCGGGATTAAACAAAAAACCTTTTTCCCCATAACCCCTGCACGTCTATAGCCCCCACTCCTCAAGGCTGCCTCATCCATAGTATAATGGAAATTGGTGCTGTTTTATCATGCTGAAGAGAAGGGAGTGTCGGGAACTATATTTGAAATTCCCCTTAAAATACTCAATTATCCAAACTCAGCACAGTGAGCTATATACGGCTGTGCTGTTTAAGAAGTGTTGTGTTTGGGTCAGGGAGAGGGGGCAGGAGAGGGAGGGGTTGAATCCCTAAACAAATGCAATGACCTTGCCTTGTCATCTCTATATGACCCCAGCTAGCATCCATTTAACACGATCAGAGCAGCCATTTCATTTCTGTTAGGCTTTGCATAGCCCTGTGCGTTAGCTGAGCAGCCGAGGCTCAGGATTTTTGGTACCAGTGCTTTAGGCATCCAACGCAGTCCAAGTCGTGCTGGTAATATTTTGATCCCCGCTGGTGGGAATCCAAGAAAGCCCCGAGTCTTGTCCCTCTGATCCCTTAACGTGCATTTTCACGAGAAAGAAAGGGCTAAGTCTTAGGGACGAAGTAAGTCTGTAGAAGATCGAATTTGTCTTTCCTTCTAGGGAGCCCTGGGCCAGAGACCCACCCAAAAGCCTAACTTAATAAAAGAATAAAGAACAGATAATCATCAAGTGAAAGGATGTGGTCATGATATATTCAGGAAACCAGAAAGTGACTGCCAAGGCTTTGAACTGTTCCCAAGAGCCTTTAGAATAGCAGAGAGATTTCTCCAGGAGGCAAGTTGGACTTTCAATGGCATTTTGACATTGCAGCTTGCTCAGCGGTTCCCACCCATCCCAGGAAGGCTAAGCTGGAGAAGGACTGGAGATAGAGCGTGAATGAAATCAGACAAAAGCCTGCCGGGAGTGGTTGCCCACTGTTTAGACAGTCCCTTTAAATTATGAGCTCTCCGAATCTCACCAAACCTGAACAAAGATAACATGAAGTGTTTGAACCATGGTGCGGCCTGGGAAGCCTGTAGGAAACAATATTGCATGGCTCCATCTGCATCCAAGGGGGGAGATCAAATACATGATCGGTGTTATAAATAATTCACGCTTTGCACATAGTGTGCTAGCATGACACATCCAAACGTTATTCTCACATTTCCGTCCTTTGTCAAACCATGGTGGAAGGAACGTTAAGAGTTACAGGGACTTCGTTAGAAACTCTTTATAATGCATTAGAGCAAAATGCTCCAGACCTGAAGTCTAAAGCAGCTCGGTTTACTGCATGTATCCAAGAGGAGTTTGAGAGGTGACTTATCACAGTCTACGAGTACTTACATAGGAAAAGCTTTTTCTCAAAGGAGACAGTTTTTAATCCCACAGAAAGAGGTGCTGTGAGATCCACATGGTTGGAAGCCAAAGGTAGATGGATTCAGACTAGATATAAGGAGGAAATGTTGAACAGTGACTACAGTTTAACATTAAAACAGCTCTCCTCACCTAGGAGCATGGTGGATTTTCCAGCGTTTGAAGTCTTTAAATCAAGACTAGATGAAATGACCTGCTATAGATGCAACCCATATTACGGGCTTGATGCAGAAATTGTGAGTGAGGTTCTTTGGCCAGGATTATTCAGGAGAACAGACTAGAAAATCATAATCATTGCTTATGACGTTACAATCTGTGAATTAAATAACACTGTTTTGTACTGCTGATTTCCTATGACCCATATCCTATTTTGGTTGAACTAGCCAAAAATAGACCTTAAACATTTAAAATATTGAATAACAGGGAGAGGGATACTAAGTGGTATAGACAAGGGAGGAAAGATAATTACAGGTGAAGCTTGGAAACACAGAGGAGTTGTGGAGCAGGGAAAGACTGAAAATGTTCAGAAGGATGCCTTCGCACTGGTAGAAGAAAACAACAGAAAGCAACTGTAGCTGTTTGGTATATTTGACTGTTGTATACAGTTCAGCTATCCCTATTACATAATGCTGCTCTTGTTTGAAAAAAGAGCGAATAAAAGTCTGGATATTTCTATGGGAAACACTGAGCTAATATGGCTGTTTCAACCAAATGGACAGACGGGTTCAAAGTTTTCTTTTTTCAGTCCGTATCATGGTGTAAGAGTTTGCTGGGCAGGCCAGCCAGAAGATAATGTATCTGCAGAAATGGTCTTATTGGTATGGCAGAGACCATTCTAGCTAAGATCCTTGTGAGCTTTTCCATATGAAAGGCCATTTTTTAGTGTGGAGCTGGGGCAACGTTTCATGTGGGAAGTCATTCAGTCGAATGCTCAACCTGGGAGCACTTTTTAAACACGATATTGGGAAAGAAATCAGATCAACTACATTTGTTGTACAGGAGAAATAAAATGATATATTTGTCTCTAGGTATTAATAGGAAATTCTGCAAGGATTCATGGCTCCATCCAAATCCCGTGGAGGTCAAAAGAAGAGTTTCCATTTACAACAGTGAGATTTGGGTTGGATTCTTATTGTTTGGTCTTCAATAGCTGCTAGAGTTGCAGAGGTATATCTAGTGCCCTGGGCATCAGAGTAGGATCCAGGACTTTCTAGGTACTGAGGTGGGCCTTCTCTGTAGCCTTGGGATAGCTAATTAAAAGTCGATGGCCCTTGGTCCTTGTGGGGTGGGAGGGATGGAGCCAAGGGCCCTTGACTTCATGGATAGGTCAGGGATAAGTTGCTGTCCTGTGCCCCCCAGGGAACTTGTGCTCTGTGCACCATGCTGCCTTCAGAGTCTGCATTGGGTGTTTCATTGAGAAATGGGGAGGGTCCAGGACACTTACAGGAGCTGTCACGGGGTTGGAAGATTGTGTAGTCCACTGGGAGGCCAGATGATTTTGTGGCTAAATTATAAACCTGGGATTTGGGAGACTGAGGCCCAGATCCTGGATCCACCCCAGATTTCCTGCATGATCTTGGGCAAGTCATTTTGCCTCCGTGTTCATCAGCCCCCAAGCTGAAGAATAATACTCCTTTCTCCTGCCCCTTGTCAGTCCACCTCATTTAGGGCTCGAACTCCTTGGGCAGGAACCCTGTCTCCTGCAATAGGTGTGGTCTGTTCCCAACGCAGTGAGAACCTGATAATGGCCGAGGCCTCAAAGGTCTTGTCCAAACCGTGGTGATGGTGAGTCCCAGGAACCAAGGGCTCATGTAATCCCTACCCACCTGCACCTGCAGAGAGCCCCTAAACCCAGACTTATGATGGTGAGGCTGCTCTGAAACTCTCCTTAAGTCCCTGATTTCCAGTTCACTTACAGCAGCCACTGGGCATGAGCCCAGAGCAGCCTCAATGGTATAGTTGAGTATGTCAAGAAGCCATGTGGGTGAATAGTGGAAGAGCATGCTTGAGCTGCCCTGTATCAGGACTTGTCCCTGTTGTTGGGTAGTCCAACCCTGACCTCTACTACAGTGTAAATGATAAATAACAGTAGCTACGTGTGCTCGCATTTATGGTTAGAGATGTGATGGCAGAGCAGTCAGAGCACTGGAGGAATGAGTTCAAGCCCTGTGGTGGAGCCATGTCAAAAGCTACGCCCACGTTGACTTGACTGGAAATGGAACTTGGTCATATAAGTGACGGCACCAAAAGTGGTGGGTTATAGTGTTGACCACATCTCTTCCTCATGTGCGATAGGCTACCAAGCTGCTCTGCCTTACCTGCCCTAGCCTGGTGCCTGGTTAGGCTCAAGTGGACCTTTGACCTTGACCTCATGTAAGAGTAATTCATTCTGGGGAGGACCCACATGGTCCTGTCATTGAAGCATGCTCTCTGCTCTGAAGACCTTACCTCTGAAAATAAAAGGATATTTAAGCAATAGAAATCAGTAAGGCGAACTGTCTACTTCGTGAAGGAGTATATCATTTAGCTGGGTCATAAAGTGTTTATGTCAGCAGTCATTCAACGAGTTATGTATGCCTTTCTTTGAGTTATAACATAGGCCTATAGGAGCAGGCACCAATACCACTTGCATGTCAAACACGGCCCACGCACTGTTTAGGGGTCAAATGCTTCCTGCATTCCCACCACGATTCACTGCAATGAAACAAGCACAGCTTTCAGTGCCTTAGCCTCAACTCTGCTGGGGAGGTGATGTGTTGGGGTGCATTTATTCTTCCCTCTTTTAGAGTTTGGGAACTGAGGGGTTAGGTGGCTTCCCCAAGGGTCATACAAGAAGCCAGGAGCAGAGGAGAAAATTGAACCTAGGTCATCTGCCAGAACCTCAGCTCGTGCCCAACCTATTAGCAATCTTCGTGTACCACTGGGCAGCGGATCCTGCAGAGAGAAGTTGTATCCTGCTTTAGCTACTTGCATTTAGACCAGAACTAGGAGCAAATGGAAAGTCACGTAAACATTTGCCCCGTCATTATAAGGTTCAGCTCATGGGCTGAGCGGAGGTTCTGCTCCGTTCTTAAACTTTTCAAAACCTTTCACTCAGGTCTCTTTAAAACCCATTTAATGTGTAAATGATGATTCTTGTCCCCAGTGCAGTAGGTCGTCCTGCTTAACGGAGGTGTGGGCTGTGGGCTTGTTTCCCTGTCTGGAGTTCAAACTGGGTATTAAGTGGCAGATGCTCAGCTGATACGCAGTTCGGCTGAAGACACCGGGACCTCATTTATGTACACCAGCTGCAGATCTGGCAGTAAATAAACAATTTGCGACCCCTCAGGGTAACTCTGGATTGCAGCCATTATCATTTCAAATAATGTGCACCAGAAAATCATTTGGACTCCAGTAACATTATTTTAAATAAAGACTTAATTGACATTGATCTTAGTTGGCTTTTTTATAAACCTGATTTTTTTGGCTGTGAATATTTTGGCAGCAGGTAACTGATGCTTTGAATCTGTTTCTGTATGTAAACATGATCTGGATGCTACAGATAGTCGTTCGCTGTGACTTGGAATAGATAACTTCTAATTTTAGCTCTTGCTGGACAGATCTCTGGATACTCTGAAACCTATCATTATCGCAAGGGAAATTCACCCAGAAGATTTGCCTTATCCCCAATGTCTACAAGGAAGGGTTCAATATTACTAATTTTTCTTTATAGAAGAAAAATAGCATTTTTCAACGGATCTGCCAGGATGGGGACATTTTAAATAGTGAGCTAGCACAAGCTTAGAAAGTGGGGTAAAACCCATGCTTTCAAGATGAGAAATGGCAAAAAAAAAAAATTAAAAAGAGTTTTCCTGAAATGTTTTGTTCCAAAAATTTAAAGAAACAAAACGTGCATCAATACAATTTTCCCCCAAGACAAAGTTCAATCTAATGAAACTCTATTTTATAATTGTGAAGGGGAAAAAATTCCTTGAAAAGAGGTCACTTGGCTACCGTCTGTAGCTGAAGTTCTTGTGAGCACAAATAAGCTTCAACTCCAGGATTTATAGGACTAGTACGTCCCATACCTGTGCAGGGGATGAGACTGGTGACCACCAGGGTCTCTTCCAACTCTAGGACTGTGTGACTTTTGAGGACTGTACCGATGTCACTGAGAAGCAGACATAACGGTTTTGCATTCATTCATTCTTTTTGGTAGACTACAGGCAAACTGAGTAGGTGCCGTGTCTTATCACAACAAGTAACCTGCAAGAGGTCAAATTAGCAATGCACTTCCCTCTTTTCCTGCTGCTACTGTTGTCTCCTGCCATGTTAGAAGTAGGCTGTCCTTGTCCTTGGTAGATGAGAAGCCATGCTTGTCCTCAGTGGCTCTTGCCAAACACTCAAGAAATCAATGTTTTGAAGAACGTAGTAATTGCTTTTGCAGGGTCTGGAATGGACCCATTTTCCACTAAAGGTTGCCCAATTTCTTCATCACAATGATTTTTGATTGTCCTTCACTGAAAACTCCATTTTTGGTAAGAAAAGGTGGGTTTAGGTATACAGAAAATTAGGACGTGGGTTGGCTGAAACGTTGGTCAAATTGCTGTTAAAAATCAGAACGGAACATTTCAGGCGGAGCAGGAAATGGTGGCAACTAGAGTATTTATTTTACTAACAGGTTTGTTTGTGAGAGAGTCATTTTTTTCACAAAAAAGAGTGCTTTTTTTTGGCAGGAAATGTTGACCGGCTCTAGTTCAGCCCTTCCTCTGCGGTGCCTCTTACTCCGAGTCTTCCTCCCGCCTCCCTCTTGCTCAGTTTTGTCCAGTAAACGCCACATCCCCTTGGCAGCTGCCATGAGAAAGTCGAGGGCTGCTCGCCTCTTGTTAAGACCGTAAGAAGTACCAGACCGGGTCGGAGCGGTGGTCCGTCTCGCCCGCTGTGTTGGCTCAGACAGCGGCAGGAGTGGGTGCTGCAGAGGAAGAGCGCTGAACCGGATCCCTCTCGAGTGATCTACCCCCTATTCATCACCCTTCCCGCCATCCACCACTGTTGGTCCAGAGATGCCAGAGGAAATCTCTCCGACTCTTCTGTCCAACAGCTGCTAATAGATCGCTTATCCATGAATTCGTCTAGTCCTTTGCAGAACCTGCCCATCCAAGCTGCCGTCACCGCCTCCTGCGGCAGTGAGCTGCGCAGGTTAACCATGAGACATGGCAAAAGAGTGCTTGCTCCTATTAGTTTTAAACTTTCCTTCTCCTAATTTCTATTCTAGTATTCTGGGACTCAGTGACTAACAGTTCCCTGTTAACTGGGTCCACACCCTTCTTGATTTTCTAAACCTCTATCAATCACGTCCTGCCTCAGGGATCCCTCCCTCCCTTCTCCTTTCCAAACGGAGGCGTCCTAGCCTTTTTGTCTCCCTTAGTCTGGCAACTGCTTCATACCCCTGATCCTTGTGGCCGCCCTTCTCTGCCCCTGTTCAAATTCGCTACGTCCTTTTGCTGTTGCTTTGTTCAGCCCCAAGAAGACGCCCTGCCCGAGAAGGCAGCTCACCAAGGCATGCTGCTCCTAAAGCCTCATCCGCTCCTTCAGAGCAGGGCCGACAGCCGCGTTGATTGTGTGCACTGGATCCTGCATTCCTTGCACACCGCTCACTCCTGTTTGAAACCAGTAGGGGCATGGGGCGTGCAAGGGAGTGGGCTCCATCGCCGTAACGGGAAAAGCAGTGGGTGGCCATTTGTGTTGCTCCCCATTGCAGGAGGAGCCTGGCATTTACTGGAGAAAGCCCAAGTTTTGCTTTTGCCTTATCTGGGGCCAGGCGTATTGTTTGCACCGACTTGGCTTGCTGATTTACCCAGACACTCCTTAGAAACCCAGTAGTCAGGAGAAGCTGCAGATAGCGAGCTGGGTGTGGGAATGGAAGCAGCCTTGGGTTTTTGGCCAGCTGAAGAGGGCCTGAAGGGAGTGTTTCAAAACAGATCTGCTCCAAACACTGACCTCCTCATATTGTCAAATGGGAGCCCTGTGCTGCCATCAGGGTATTTTTGCACTCCTGCACTAGAAACCTCTCCCTGAATAACATTTTTAATGAGACTAAGGCTGTGATTTGGCTTTTAAAAAAAATATAATTTTATAGCATAGACCAGCAATCAGAAGCCTGGACTATATAGCGGTGCCAAACCAGTTTCTTTTGCTGTACTGCATCTTTATTTTTTTTTAATCTCTCGCTCTGTCTTTGTCATCATAATTCCTCAGACAGAAAGCAAATAACGTTAGATTATCCGTGTTTGCAGCATTCCTCTTGATACATTGACCTAACTCTGAGTCGCATGTAGCGGAAGACTGATAGGAACCAGAGCGTAAAGGGTGAAGCCGTGTAAATACCCGTGTCTATGAAAAGGTTGCCCTCCTGCAAAGCATCGTTTAGGTGAGCACGTTTGTATTGTGCGAGTGTCTCCCCTGCGGTCGGGGTGGCCGTATGTCTGGCAGTTCGGTCCCCAAGTCTGCCACGGATCCGTTCCACGACCCCATGCAAGTCGCTGCACCTCCCTCGTGCCTTTGCTTGCCTCTTCGCTTCTGTTTGTCTTGTGCATTTGGACTGTAAGCCAGCCAGTGCAGAGCCTGTCTCTGCTGTCTGCACAGTGCCAAAGACAATGTGGTCACCGCTCCAACGTCTCTGCGTGCTATTGCAATACGAGTAAAAGTGGACCTGGTTCCCTTCCGCACTGGTGGAACTGAACAGTAACCCCGGCGAGCGGGGAGGCAGACCCGCGGGGCAGAAATCAGTTTTCCTCCCCTGAGTAAGACCCTGGTAGGCTGGCCATAAGACCTCTGCACAGAAACGACTCTAATACAGAGGTGGCTTTAAAAGCCTGGACAAAAGCATGGATCTCGGGTGGGCTGTCAGCACTGTCATTCCTTGTCCGTAACGCCCTGTACATGCGCAAGCTAATTCTTCTTTCTCTCTCTACTTTATTATATATATAAATGGTGTTAAAGGCTCTGAGAAACTTCAGACTGTGCATTTGGAAGGGATTATTGTACCCATTTAAGCTTAAAGGCTCTTTGCCTTGTGCCTTTCCCACCACCTAAGGTGTGACATAATTGTCCAGACCAGGACTGCTGGTTAGGTCTTATTTTCTAAAATAAAGCTGCACTTATGGGCTTTTTACCTTCATTTTCTTTCCTTTTCCACGGATTAATGCACAGAAACTGTGTTGTAAGGTACACATGCACACTAAAACATCACCTGTGTCTTTAAAGGTGTAAATCAGCATAACTCCATTGTCTCCAAAAAAAAAACCCCTATGCCAGTTGAAAAGCTCTGGCTTTAAGGCAATGGTAAGAAGTCTAAATACTCGCTTTGCTTTTTTTTCCTTCTTAAACAAAAAAGTCCTTCCAAGGAAACTCATTTGCTTGGGTGAAAAGGAATCATGAAAGCTGCTGGGAAAATCGGTGCATGTCCCACGTGCTGTTTAGCCCTTAATAATACAGGTGGACAGTAAGGGCTCGGAGCCAAATACTTTTGGTTCAGAGGGAGTGGTGGGAGTGAGCGCGCAGAACCGCTCCTAGAAAGGCTTAACTTTCCTCACACAAATCAATGACAATCTTCACTCTGCTGCAGACGCCCAAGGAGCAGCTTTTGCCAGCTTCCCATTAAAACAAAGCAGCAAGTTTTATGATAGGCAACGCACGGAGGAAGAGGAAGGGGCCAGACTGCAGGAGAAAAGGTGGGTCGGATGCTCACTTTTCCACGTTGCACCTGCGGTCCTTTCCTTGCAGTGCTTCTTGCAGGGTATTTAATCGTGGGGGACCAGCCTGAATTTCAGGCTCAGAGGCTATTTCCAGTGGCTCTCCAGTGCACTCGGAGCTGCATGGCTCTCCTGTTATCGTCTCTCATTATTTGCACGCATTTTTAATTGCTGTTCCAACTGGAACCTGTGATGCTCTCTTTCTGATTCATTTGTTGGACGACTCGAATCCTTACTGAGCATGGAGATCTTGGTTGCCTGACAACATCTGGACAAT
The DNA here is from genome assembly GCA_030014935.1 of Caiman crocodilus. NCBI lineage: Eukaryota > Metazoa > Chordata > Crocodylia > Alligatoridae > Caiman > Caiman crocodilus. Next base: position 61,758,574 of record JAGPOW010002514.1, on the reverse strand, counting down.
ACGGTGTTTTAATTTGAGTGGGGTTTTTGCAAGTTCGGTTCAAATTGTGTTTATTTTTTTTTACCTGGGAGGCGATGAGGGTTAAAGGCACCTCCCCGTTTCCTGTGTTGCTGAGGCAGCCTGGTTCTGAGCGAAGGCAAAACATGTCAAAATGATCAACATCCTTATATTTTTAAATATTTTTGTTTCAATATCTGTGTGTCTGCAACTTTAAAGCCTTGACGTCGCAGCTGCCCAAATGCTCACCGAATCGTTTTGATCTTGTGCTCCTCTCGAACATAATCCTCTTGCTGCGCTGGCTGGGTTGTTCCGAGTGCAGTTCAGATGGATTTGCTTTCTGTTGTCTATGCAGAAAGCAGTAATTGTGTGCAGGAAACAAGAAGGACTTTATCTTGAAGCCTTGGGTCATCCTCGTTTGGCGTTCAGGTTTGAACCTCTGGGAGCGGCTCTGCGGATGTTTTGTCTTCTTTTTCGGCTAATGGGATGCTGAGATGCTTCCAATGTAGCGTTACACCTTTAGGTGCAGTGCATTTTGTACCTGGAAATGCAAGTGCTATTTCGGTAGTAGAAAAGTCCTTCTAAATTCTGGTAACAGGATAGCTACACAAGATACGAGGGGGTAATTCCCATAGCCGTGTCGCTGATAAGGCACTCACTGTCCCCATGATTCCTTGCTTAGGGAGGTCGAGTCTTTCTTATTTACCACAGGACTTGGCTGTTTTGAGGTTTTGCAGCAGGAAAGGAATAATTAGTGCTCAACAGTCTTTGAGTCATTGCTTTCTTCTGAGCTGCGTTTGTATAGCCACAAATCAGCCCACACGTTTCTAAGTCATATGGTTGTGAAGAGAAGTAGAATTTGCCCTGTCCTTGTGTAAGCTGTGGTGACAGGGGAACGCAAGCAGTTGCAATACATCCTTTTCTCTCTTTATTGGATTATGGGGCTGTTAATGAGCTAAAGCCTGGACAGGGGCTATGGAAAGTCATGAGAAATCCATGACAGGGCCTTTTCCTAGCAGTGCAGAATCGCCACACAGCTTGCCAAGTGAATGAATGCCTATTAGGGGATAGCTGGAGAGCATCAAAGTCATAGTCACCCATGTCCCAGTCCAGTTTGAATGTGGGGCCCTGGGCATGAACGCTGTCTGTGTGGCCTGGCTGATGAAATTCAGTGCTGGAAAACTCAAAGTTTCCCGAGTCCTAATCCCAGACTTGTCATCTTGGAGGGGAAAGTCCTCCATTGAGTTCCCTGAGAGTTTCTCTGACAATTGTACCAGCTAAGGGCTCTGCCCCAAGCCTGTCATTTAACTTCTCTGTGTATCAGTTTCCCCCAGTGGGAAAGGCAGATTATAAACCCTGACATGTTGCACGGGGGTGTCACGAGAGCCGGTTACGGTTTGTATTGTGTAGTGCTCCTAGAAACCTGGGGCCTGTGTGACATGCAGCCCCCTCCGCACTGAGCAGCGGCGCTCAGATTGAATTTGGCAAGATGCAGCGCAGTCTCACGCTGTTGTACTATTCCCTCCCAAACCACCGAGTGCAAATTCCCCTGTTGCAAGACACTGGGCCCATTAGAGCCCTGTCTGTGCCAGTCAGCGTTTCAATGCAAGGTGGTGTTTGCATATGAGATCAGGCTGTCCAGATGGAGCAGATCCTCCAGCAGTCCACACATGTTCCCCAACACAGACCAGTGTCACCTGAAATAATGCAAAGCATAGTGCTCAAGGCACGATCTTGCAAACACTACCTCGTGCCAGTGGTTCTTTGCCACGCATGTGTCCATGGAGCTCCTCACGTAAGTAAGAGATGGTTCTTGCAGTTTCCCAGATCGGTCCTTAACCTCCCACTTCACATCCCAGTTTCCTTCCTCCCTTTGTACCAGAGCAAAGTATGTGAAAAAAGTTGCCGTTCTCTTTGGGCAGCAGCTATAGCCACTTGGCACTTCCTTTGCACAGGTGTAGATGACTAATCCAGCCCTACAAGTTTAGAAATCTTACTAACATTAACCCTGTGAGGGTGGGATTTTCCAAGGAGCCTCTGTGGGTTTTAGGCACATGAGGCCCTTAATGCTCCTCCAAATCCCCCCGCCCCTTAAATGTTTCATGCTTGTTTTTTTAAATGAATAAATGGCAGATTTCACAAATTTAAACATCTTCTTTTTTAAATAGAGGGAGGTATTAAAATACGATCAAAACAAAGAAGAGACTCTTTCCTTGATTTCTGTAGTCACTCCGGTATTTCCAATAACACGGCACCGAGCGACAGATTTCTTTAAGCTTGATTCTAGGAACGGTCATTAAGCGCCAAAGGATCATAAATGAGATCAAATCTGAACGCAGCAGCACATGCCATGATTTTAGCAGGCGCTCTCCAGGCTGCTGGACTGACAGCAACCGGTATTTTAGCTCATCTCAGTTCTAGCAGAGGGATCTTTGATTTAAAAAAGGACGCCCGCAGTAATGTCTGGGGGCCGTGTGGCTTGATCATCTCCCCCTGGAACAACACAGTGGTTTCAGTGTTGCTCTGCAACCACAGGTTGCATTGGGAGGAGGCGAAGGGTCGAGCTCAGCTTTAATTTGCAGGATCTGGCTGTACTTAGGTGACTCAGAGCTTCAGGTGGGGGCCCCCTGTCCTTGCCGACAGCGCTACACACAGACTTCATTTTTTGTGAGCAAGTTGGCTCCTGGTGAGTACGAGGACAGTTTTACCCAGCACATTTGAGGTTAGGTTGCACTTAATTTTAAACCCAGCGACAGACAGAGCATTTTCTTTCCTTGTCTTCTTAGGCTAAGGAGCAATCCAGGGATAAGGTGAAGCAGTGCACGGCGGGGTCCCGTCTGTGTTTACAGTAATTACACAGGTGTATAATTGCACAGAAATGTTTGCCGTGTTCTCACTGAGCTACGCAACAGTACAGGTTTGGTCAGCGAGATAGAGCTGCGCGGCTTATTTTCTTTTGGCTGCGAGCTTTCGGGCTGAATAGGGGGAGGGGATCTGGGGCTGGGATATTTCTGCCAAGAGCAATTTGGAGACTCCTATTAGTCAGAGCTCTTTTATTTCTTCCTGGAACAGGGTGCCGGAGAGTATCTTTCACATGTCTGCTCTCTTTTAATTTCACTCAAATGAACAACCGCCCCTTCTCCCCCCAGGAAGAAAAGGGCTTTGCTTCTTGTCTCTAAAGATGCAAGCAGCTCCGAACAAATTGGTACAGGTCAGGCATAAGGTGTTTTCCAGGGCAAATCCCTTTGTGTCTCTGGCACTCAAGAGGAGAGGGGCCTCGTGGCCTCAGCTCCACGCTGTGATCCCGGGGCTGGGAGGGTGGAAGCACCTCCAAGTTTCCGTTCTCCCTGTTTTTAGGGCCCCGGAGCACTGCCAGAGCGGTCAGACCCCAGGACTTCCAGGCCATTTCTGTCTCTGGGCTTAGTATAATGGGCAGCTCCTGCAGAGGAAGAGGGAATGTTGGCCTGCATGGCTGCTCTTTACAGTGTGCGTGAGTGTGCACGTGTGTGTGCATGCATGCATGTACCTGCGTGTGCGTGTGCGGAGGCGGAGGGTCAGGCTACTTTTTGGATGACTCAGAAGAGTCAGTGGCCCTACCTGATGCTCCCCCTCACTGCCCAAATATATAGGTTTGGGGAGAGGCCCGGTAATGACCCAGGGGGAGGAGACCATTGTGCACAGAGATATTGGAGCTCACTGGGTGGAGGGATGGAGGCTGGCCAGCTTCCCAGCTATGTAAGCAGCACACGCCCATGCTCACTGTTTATCCCCACTGAGCCTGCCACCGAGGGATCTGGGCAAGGTGTACCAAGCTGCACAGCAGATCCCCTGTCTGAGACTTGAACGGGCCAGTGGGAACTTCTGGCCTTGCTTGATGCTCCCAAGCCCTGTCGCCGGCTTTGCCACTCTCTCCCCTTCTGGCAAAGAAGTCATCCCCCTGCCCTGCCCTCAAACCCAGCCTGTGGTTCAGCTGGTTGGTGCGCGGTGCCTGCTGCTTATTAGGCTAATCCTGCACTCCCCTGATGCCCCCTCTGCAGTTTATTGAATCCCCATGTTTCCTTTTGTCTTACACGGCTGTCCAACTTCTAAGAGGTTGGGGGCCGCAGGTTGTAGTGTGAGCTGCGGGTCCCCAGGGTGGCTGCAGGCCGGGCTTTGCCGCCCCCCGGGGCTGGCACAGAAAAAAGCACCTGGTGCAGCTGGAGTGCTAAGGGAAGCAGCCTCTGGGTGGGAGGCCAGGGGCCACACATTAACCCACTCATGGACCACATGTGGCCCACGGGCCACCAGTTGGACGGACCTGTCTTAGGTCATTAGCTTTTGAAGCAGGAATCATCCTTGTGTTATGTGTTTGTACGATGCCCAGCGCATTGGAAACCTGCCTCCTCGCTTCCACCTGAGTACAAATCAAAACCAAAAGAGCTAAAGTTTCACCCTAGCTGAAGAGTCTGTCGAGCGAAGGATGTTAAAGCAGGTCAGCTTCTGTATCTGGGGCACACCCCGCATGATGTAGGCAGAAGGCGGCCTGCTTTGACTCCCTAGGCTGAGTGACCTGGTGCCCATTTACAACCGAGTTGACTATGGGCAGCTTCCAAAGCTGGTCTTGGACTCGTGCCACTGCATAGGTCACGCAACACCTTAACCCTTCTGACACCCTCTGCATCATAAAGAATGAATAATAAAACCTTCGGGAAGGTGCTGGGAGAAAAAGTGCTTTAGAGAGGGAAAGCACCAGAAATGCCAAGTATTATTACCAATAAGTGAACTGCAACGTACTGTACATTAAATGCCAACATCCGTATTGATGCAAGCTTATGGTGAACAATGGCCTGTCCTCTTCCGTAGGGTCTGGTTGATTGAGCTTGTTGTCTGACTGGTTACTACAGGGTGAGGGCCATGAAATGCAGCCAAGTGACACTACTAGCACCTCCAAGGACACAGGAGGTGACGCGCCTGATAATCCATGGGATGATGCTGTTCATTTATACAACAGGGAATCTTGCCTTCTCAGTCTTCACCTTTCCGTCCAGCCAATCTCGGAAGAAAGCGGTGATTGAAGGCCTTGCAGATTAAGGCCCTCCTTAGTAACCTTGGGCAAGTCACTTAAGAGTCGGCCCCCGCAAGCTCTCTGTGCACAGACCTCATTGCAGACAAACTGCTCCCCGTAACCTGTTTGCTGCAGATAGTGCTCTGTGAAGGATGGCCCTGTGGTTAAGGTATTAGCCTAAGACTTGAGAGCAGTGTGTTCAAGTTCCTGCTCTGGTCTTCAGAGTGACTTGGGGAAACTGGTTGAACCTCTCTCTACCTCCGTTGTCCATCTGTAAAATGGGGATAATGGCTCTTCTCTAGTTCAGAGAATGTGCGGAGCATCGTGCCTTAAAGAGACCTTGTAACAGTCCGGTTCGGGGGGCAGAAGAAGCACCTGGTACAGTGTTTGAGGCTTATTGCCAGACTGGTGATTTCTGGGAACGTGCATGTTGTACATAGGTAGGCTTTGCCTGAGCTTTTCCTTTTTTCCAACTGTTTGCATTGGTAGTGAATAGTGCTGATCAAAAATACAGGACCCTTTCTGAGAAGAACTATTTGGAAAAACGGATCCCTTTTTTCATCGAATGCTGTTTAAAGAAGAGATTTTCCCAATAGCTTTAATCTGCAAACAACGCGCCTCATCTGTTGGCTTCTCCATATCCGTGCCATGTGATCGGGTAAGTTGGTCACACGCTTTTGTTTCTGCTTCCTGGCTGTGTTGTCATTCGCAAACTTTCTGTACACCTTGCTAGCACTCCATGGATTTATAGCGCAGCTGTGTTTGGGGCACAGGAATAATCATTGTTTATTAAAGCCTCTGAGCAGGGGTGGAAATAGGTACATTTCTGCCTGCCAATTAGAGTGAGGCCAGGTGATGAAACTCTAAGCGGCCTGCAATAAATTTGGCACTTCTTGTTTTCTAATGAACGCCCCGCAATTGTGCGAGAGCTGTTTTCATAGCCTGTTCTGAAAGATTAAAACATATAAGACCCTTGAAAGTCCATTTGAACAAGGATTAGTGCCTGAAAGGCTTAGGTAGGTGTAAGAACTGAAATGCTAGAAGGGGAGGCATTGCGAGGAAATAGGTTGGCTTTGCTTTCCTTTATAATCAATTATTCTTTGCACTGAGGAGGGCTGGGGCCTTGTGCTCTGATGACGAGGTATGTATTGCTTGCTGCTTTTATTTTTATTTTGGTGTGAAGCCATCAAAATGGGCCTACCTGTTGTAGCATGTGGGACACCTGCTATCAGATTATGCTCACAGAGGCCGAGCGGCGTGGAGGAAAAAGGAGATTCAGAGGTTGTAAATGGCCATAGTAGGGAAAAGGGACATTTCTTTCAGGAGTGGGAGTCATCCAAAGAAGTCAGTGTATTAAGTAACTATAACAGCACGTATTCTAGACCAGCAGTGGGAATCCATTAGGAAGCCAAAGTGCCCTACAGCTGTTAGCATCTCATTGCTGGCAATAGCCTGTTGCAATCCAGTTCCCTGTGGACTAATGGCCTCATGATGAAACCACCAGGATGTGTGGCATGAACTGGCCGTCACATTAGGAAGGCCGACGATGGGTTGACATAAAGGCTGACCTGTCCAGTCACCCTTCAGAGTGGTGCATGCCTGCAAGATGGGGTCCTAGAAAGACCTGAGAATAGACCGGCTGCAGGAGTCGGCTCTAAGCACATTCACGTCAGGCCTTGTGAAAACTTCTTGTGCTGGTAGGGCAGTTTCCCCTCTCCCCTTCCATGGAGTCTCTTGCTAGTGGGAGTTTTTAAATGTAGGTTAGGCACAAATGTATCTGGGATGGGTTGGACAGAGCTGATCTTGCCTCAGACAGAGGGTTGGAGCAGCTGACTTCTTGAAGCTCCTTCCCGTCCCATTTTCCTGTGATTCTGACATCCCCACTCCGGTTGACTCATCTAGGGAGGAGTCCTGGGGTCTGTTCCCCTCTCCGCCACTGGTCACTTCGTATGCGTGAAGGCCAGAAAGGGGCCATTACGACAGGCTCATCCAGCATTTTACATTGCACGGACATCCAGCCCATGATTCCTGCATGACCTCCATCACTTCCGGCTGAGCTCAGCACCTCTTTTAGAAAGACACCCACCCTCAACAGAAATGCTGGCAGTGGGAGAGAATGCAGCAGGCCCTTTGCTAACGAGTTCTCATGGCTAATTACTCTCACAGAAGTCTGACCTCATTCGAGACTGAAATTGTCTAACCTTAACTTCCAACCAACAGCTCTTGCTCCATTTACTCCTTTAAGAGCCCCCGATTAGATTAATCTCTCTGTGCCTCCATTTACCTTTCTGCCAAGTAAGTTGAATAGTTCTCTTGCAAGGGAGGGCTGTCTGAAAGGGGACGTTGAGATCTTTGTGATGAGGGTGGCTAAAGCAAATGGCTAAGAAGGTCGTCACATTGAAATAAAGCCATAAATTTCCTGTAGATATTTGCTTTACATTCGCGGCGGCGGAGAAGCAGGATCCTTGCAATATCCTAGTCTTTCAGCTGTTCACAGGCACTTTCAAAACAGTTTTGTTGCAATTAATTATAGTGCAATTAAAGCCGAGTGACGATGCTAACTAAGGGCTAAGTCTTGTGAAATAAAATAGTGTTTGGGTTGATTTTGTAATTGCTCCAGGTTCCCCAGATACAAATTATAGTGTCAGGATGTGTAATTCATTGGGGAAACATCCACACAAATAGCTCGGGGCAAGAACGCTGCTTGCCAGCTATGCAGGAAGCAGTGGCGTATCTGGCTCCTCCTCTACCCCTCGTGCGAGCTCCCCTCCTTCTGCGCAAGTCAGCGCGGAGTGGGTGGGCCCAGGCATGGCAGGGGCCAGATTGGGGTCCACCCACTCCGGACCTCATTGCAGCATCACACCTGAGGCAGCCCAGCACGGGAAGTCCTCTGCTTCTGTGTTTAAAGGGTTGCTCCAGATGTTCCCACCTCCCAAGGCAAGAAGACTGGGTCCAATCTGTGGCTCACACTGGCTTGCGTGTTTCTGACCTGCTCCTAAAGCGATGCTGCTCTACCCTACCCTTACACAAGGCAGATTTTACAGTTGCAATTTAGCCCTTGGAAAACAGCATTCAGAGTATTCCCATGTGATCCCTCCGCTGAGGTTCTGCTGTTGCCTCTCAGGTGGATTACTGTACTTAATTCTTATCAGGCTATCCAGCCGACCAGTGATAAGTAGAGCTGCAGCACACTGATTCATCTGTTAAAGGTGACCTGCAAAGGGAATAAAAAGGAGTGCTGACTTTTTGAGCGTCCTTAAGGAGGACTGAGTGGTTTTTGCTAAAGGTTCTTGCCTTCCATTTTTTATCTCCAATCTACCAGGAGCAGCACGTCTTGTCTTCCTTGTTGGTGCAACTGGTCTCTTTGGAAGAGAAATGGAGTGGGGGATTTTTCGGCCGTAATTGAAAGGCTGTCTCTCTTTAGGCAGGGGATCTTTCCGCTCAGTCATTAGAAGCATTTAAAGCAAACCAACCACCAAAGCCTTCCAGTGTTGCCAACAGTAAGTATTTCACAGGAATGAGCCCAAAAAATCCTGATCTTGAGTCATGAGATTCAACAACTTCTGCCTTTTTATTTAAATGAGCATGTTAGAACATTTTGGGGGGGG
>JAGPOW010002514.1:61727637-61742971 GCA_030014935.1 Caiman crocodilus | reverse complement strand
ATAGGTACTTGGCTGGGGTCCTGTGACCCTGGCACTCGTTCCTGCCATTGGCGGGGGGTCAGACTAGATGGCCTGCTCTAGGCCTCTTCTGACCCTAGGCACTATGAAACTATCTCTGCCGACTTCCTGCCCTTGGGGCAGGGGGCTGGACTCGATGATCTTCCGAGGCCCTTCCAGCATCCCTCCCTTCCTAACGTCTATGCAATCTATGAAATTATCTCTAGCAAAGGAGGGCCCAATACTTGAAGTTCTCCCTGGGGCCAAGAGAAATCTAGGTGCGGTCCTGCTTACACCTAAGGAAAGCAGTGACAAATCCTACCAAACTAAAGGGCTCCATTCACGTGGAGGGGGAATAGTTTTACACCTAGTTTGCAAAGGCAAATAATGCAAGGCAGACAGCAGTGGTCAGACTCCATTGTACTATTCCAGTGTACATGAGAGGAAAATCAGGCTTACTGACCAGCTGCTTTGTAAAATGAAGTTAACAATTAGGTGCCTTCAAGTATGCAGACAGAGGCAGTTAACCACGTTAGTCTGAAGTCAGGCAAAAGGCAGGGTAGATATGCACCTTTATAAACTAATTAAATAATATATGGGATATATCTATCTATATAGATAGATATATATGGGGAACACAAGCTTTGGTGGACTGAAGCTCACTTCGGCAGACGCCGTGAAAGGAGATGCACAAAGCAGAGTATAAGGAGGAGAGAGAAATCGGAATACAAAAGACATGGAGGGGCAAGAGAGAGGGATAGGGGGAGAGGAGAGAGACAGTGGCAGTGCTAGGAGAGACAGACAAACAAACCTTAAACCCACAGGCTCAAAGAAGTCAAAACAGCTAATCCAAGTAATGAGATAAGAATCCCTAGTCTCCACTGAAACCCTACTTAACACGGTCCAGTCAGTCGATGATTTTTTGTTTTGCAATTTCCCATTCAAACTGGTTTTTAAATATTTTCTGCCTGAGAACATCCATCGTGAGGTCAGCGATGGAGCGTCCGGAGATCTTGAAGAGTTTTGCCGCAAGCGCTTGTGTCTTTCTGCAGCTGCATCAGATCAGTGCTCATTCATTCCTACACGTGGAGCTCTCCCTGCCTGTCCGAAGCAGACAGCAAAAGGGCTCTGTAAGCAGGTGATGGTGTATATGACACTGGTAGAGTTGCAGGTCAATGAAGCGTGGACGTTATACTCCTTGCTGTTAGGTTCAGTGATGATGTGGTTTGTATTGATGTGAGGACACATCAGGCATTTGGGTCCAGTGCAACGCCTGGTTCCCTGGTGAGCATGGGCGTTTCTTACTTTGTTGTATGTAGCATAGGTACTGACTTGTATTGTTGTGGGGGGGCCAAGATGATGAACATGTGGAAAGTTGTATGCATTTCAGGTGACAGCCCTCTTTCCAAGGGGGTGCAGGGCCCTCAGGCACCCATATACCCGCACCCCTGGTATGTAGTACAGGGTCAGGCTCAGCAGTGAAAATGCACCTGTTCCTAATCTCACTCATCCTTGCTTTAAGCCAATGCAGCTCCATTGTCTTCCATTAAATCGTTCCTGCTATCAACTGCGGTGCATTCAGTTCAAAGAGATTTAGGCATCCTTCTGCAAGTCAGGGGCCTGAGCCTGGGTCTTTTAAATGTATGGGTTGAGGAAATACAGTATCAGGGTGCCACTTGACTTGCCCAGCCATGAAACCCAGAGCCTGTACAAGGATGTCCTCCCCTCCCCTGCCATGGGCAGAATGGGTGACGATGGGAATTTCTCTATATTGCGCCAACCATTGAAACCTGATTCAAAGCCCACTGTAGTCTGTGCTGATTGCGCGCAGGATCAGGGCTGGCACTGAAATCTGGAAGGGAGCATAAATGCGTTCTGTATGAACATAAACTGCAGAGCCCTGCCTACCAGCTTCTGTGCCCGGGGCAGTGGCAGTGGCTGGGCTGCAGTGGTGGGGCTAGCCATGGTGGCAGACACTCTGCATCTCACCCCCTCCACGTCGGTGCTGGGGCGGGTGCCTCGCTCGCGCCCCCCCCCCCAGTTATGCAGTTTTCCATTACATTTCAACAGGCCCCTCTGTAATCCCAATTTGACAGAGCAGGTTGCAGTCAGGACTTCAGTTTGCTCCCAGCCTGCGCTCCCTACCAAGGGGATGGGGCCGGCCTTGGCAGGAGCAGCAGAGCGCTCCTAAGCCGCTCCTTTCGGCTGCACGGAGCGGAGGGTTTTGCAAGGGCAGCACAGCTGTTTCCCTGGTGCCGCGGGTACTAAATCACGGCGTCTCGGTGGAGGTGAGCATCTGGGGCGACCGCATAATTCCAAGCCTTCCGTTGCTGTCTCTGCAAAGGTAGATTGGGTTTCTATTAATAAGAGGATAATAGCACAGGGAAACCTGGCTGAAAGATGGCCCGCAACCAATTACAGCCGTGTCTGGGTCACAGCAGCTGTCGCCATACAATTATCTCACCACACACGCAGTTATGACAGGGCTGCGCATGCCAGAGCTTTATTCTTAGCAACTGAGCGCAGGGCCGGGTCAAGGGGCTTCCTGCGACCGGCCCCACTGTGGCGTAAGTACAAGAGAGCTTAAACAACCGGCTCGCCTCAAAACACGGTCTCGTCTGCGCATGGCCAAGAGGGACTGCCGAGTCGATCGCTCCCTCGCCCTCGCCTTCCCCTTCCCAGGTGGCAGGTGCCCCTCTGCAGGGTGCAGCCAGCTGATGCTGGGGGGAGCCGAGGTGCTGTCTCTTGCTGTGGGGTATTGGCCTAGCTGCAAAATTGCCATGGGAGGTAATCCATTAGCTTCCCTACCTGAATGCACCTGCTGGCAGGGGAGGGTGCAGGGTGCGAGGGGAGGACGCAGGCCTAATGGAGGGGACTCGTGGCAGCATTGATTCATGCTGCATGGAGCTTAGTGTAGCCTTGAAGGCCAAATTCCCCTTGCGTCCTCATCTGTGCAGTAAGACAGACACAGATCCCACCCTGCCTGCAAGGCACCATGCAGCAGCAATGGCAGGAGCCTCTGTCCGTAGTGGGGAGCTGCCCTGCAGCCTTGTATTCCTTAAGCTGCTTGAAAGTGCAAGGACTGGATAGGCTAGGATGGGCCAAAGCTCATGTGATCCCCCTCTCTGACACCTCCACACAGGACCTGCTCCAGTCCCAGCTCCCTAATGTAGTTCCCAGCCCCTGGGGACTGTGTGAGGTAGACACAGGCTCGAAGTACAATCTCCCGATGCAAACTCCATCCAGACTTTGAAAACACTTTGATCTGGTCCAGACTTCGCACTTGGCCCCCGTGTCTCCTGCAGGCTTGGATCAGAACAACCTCTGGCGCCGCACTTCGGTGGAAACTTTGTTCCAGAAATTGGCTGTGGAGGGCGATCGCCACACTGCGCAGTATTCCCGAGGGCTGCCCATGTGAATTTGTTTGATCTTTTGCTGAAAAGCACTTTTAACAAACCGCTGCTGTGGGCTAATCCCTTGTGGACTGGTGTTTTACGTAGATGCAGGTAGGCTGGCTGGCCGAGAGATTTCCCTTCCAACAAGCAGCAAGGGACAAGGAATCGCTTTGGAGCGGCTCTGAGAAACAGCGGGATATCGAACAACGGGGACGGGAATTGCAGCTGTTTATCTCAGGGCTGAATTTGGCCCTTAGGATCTTTTCCTGTGCAAGTCCCTGTTTTCGGTCTGCCAGAAGGCAGAAGGGACGTGCCTTCTGCACACACGGCTCTTAGGAGGGATGCTCGGTCTTGCCGCTCGAGCAGCAGTTGGTGAAAACAGCACAGAGCTACTCAGATGTTGCCTGCCTGTATCAAATGACGCACCTAGGAAGGAGAGAGGGAGAGACCGAGATGTACTCACAACACCCACACGTGCACACACACACAAGATGAGACCTTTGTGGTGTGGGTTATGTTTTATGGTACCTAAGCTGGTTTGGACTATGGCTCAGGAGATGGTGCCTCACACTGCCCGCGTGGAGGGTGGGTCACACTTCCACAGAATAGCACCCCATTTTTCCTTGTCAGTGGAAAGCTGTCCACAGGTCTGAAGATCTGCAGCTAGGGAAGGACCAGCTGGAACCAAGAGGGGCTGCGGGGAAAGGTTTATAGCCATCCTCCTCCCAACAGCTTCACAGCGAGTCGTCAGCAAAACTAACACAGCGTGACATTGGACAAGCCCAGCCCAGTGATGGGAACGAGAAGAAACCTTGTATTTCCAGCTGCCATCTCTAGTCCTTAAGGCCTCTAGCAGATGCCTGGGACTTGAGGGAGCGCTCCAAAGTATTTTTAAGGCATTCCCCGAAAGGAGTTTTAAATTGCAGCCTCTTGAAGTTAGAGGTTGTCTCTCCGCGGGTGTACGTACAATGCCTCCCGCATCCCAGTCCAGGCTTTCTAGGTGCCACTGACATTCAAACATATAACAGTCGTGAAAGGGTGTCAATTGGGAACCCCTGGCTGGAAGGGAGTTTTCAGGCCTCCCGGAAAGTGGGGGACTCACCTGAAGCTCAGGGGGTTGGCGGGAAGCAGGATGAAGAGCATTTGTTTCGGGCCGGCTGCTGGCAGGTGGGCATGGCAGTCAGTTGTCACCTGCCCCCCCAGCTGCTGCTGCCCCTTGGGGATGGGGGTGAGGATAGGATCCAGGACCGTGCCTGCTTGCTCCAGCTGGGACCAGCAGTGGGAGCAGGTGGGTCCCTTCTCAGTCCAACTCCAGCGGTCCCTGCCAGCCTGGGAGCGAGCGTGGGGGCAGGGAACACACCCGCCACTGCTGCTATCGCTAGCTGAGCGTGGCTGTACATGCAGCCCAGCTGGGCTGGGTCAAGAGCAACTCTGGAGCCTCCTTCGATGCACATTGGGGTCAGCTGGGGACAGCAGTGGGGGAGGAGGGGGATTGGAGGGCGGGGAGGGGACGGCTCAGTGGTGAGGAGGGTTGGGAGCAGGGCTGTTGCCTCCCCTGCAGTGCCAGTCACTGCCTCCTGCCTCCCCCTTTTCCAAAATCCTGGATCTACCGATGTGCTCTCCCTTCGGAGTACTAGGCATTCTGCCGTAAATCCCGAGCCACTGGGCTAGGTGTCTCCAAGCTCCCTTGGGCACAAACCGAAGCAATGGCTTGTCCTGTGGACGTGTGCTGTCCACCTGGAGCACCTACGGGTGCTCTGTGCTTCCAGCCTATGCCAGGAGAGGCACTGCCCAGCCGTCTGGTGCATGGGGATGAAGTCAAGAGTGGAAGTGATGTAAATCAGCACTGGGGTAGTGACTCGAGAAAGAGCCACGGAGGGAGCACAGCAAAGGGGATCGGTTGACTATTGCAGGACTCTGCTTCCCACCCAGAGCGCAGCCGTGCTACAACACTGGTGTGGGATGCACTTCCCTTTGCATCCTGGTTATACTACGATTGGTGTCTTTTACTGCACCCAGCCCCTAGGCCAGTGCTTTCAAGCATTCCTCTATGATACCCCTCCACCCTTTTCTGGCCGTTATCTAATTGACCGTCATTCAATGCAGGCCAAAGTCAGGAGGGATGTGTCTGGTGCCGTAATCTAACAAGTCAAGTGAAACAGCTCCAGGCCACCATCTCATTGCCATCAAGTTAGGAGGTGGACAGACAAGTGTCCCAGTGACAACAGCAGCTGTTCTCTAGTCTACAATTGTATGTAGTACCCAACCGTCTAGGACAGAAAGAGCAGCTGAATCCCAGGTGGATTTAGAGGGGCAGAACATCATTTCTTGGACTGAGATATGGCCAGACCCCCGAAGCCAATTGCCAATATGAGATGTCTCGTATTATCCTTCGTACTGATCATTGCCTAGACCCTTCAGCGACACAAATCAGCTCAGATCCTTGGAGGTGAATGAAGCCCACCTTCTACTAGCTGGGGTTTGTCCAGTAAGCATCAAGATGCCCAGCTACAGCAATTGTTATTTAGCTGTGTTAGTCCAAGCAAGAGATGAAGGTCCTGGCATTAGGACTTGGGACATTCAGTTCCTTGCTCCTCTGCAGGCCTCCCACATGACCTTGGGCAAGTCTCTTAGCCTTTCTGTGCCTCGGTTTTATATCTGTAAAATGGGAATTGCAGGTTTCTCTGTCTCCCAGGGATGTTGTGGCACTAACTACACGACAGATTATGAAGTGCGCAGACACTGGTAAAGAGACCAATACAAGTACCTTAGAAAAAGAGAAAACTTTTCTTATCTCAGTGCCGAGCTCCTGTTACTAAACTATGGTTTTCAAAATACCATGTTCCACGGTATTGGCTGTAAACTTCACTGAGCTTTAAGGGCAAGTTAGGTTTTGCAGGCCTTTGTAGTTGTAATCCATCCTCTCACAGTGCTCCGGGCTTTACCCTTTTCTTTGTAATGCATGTATGTTTATTTTAATTTCCACGGTGGTTTATCTGCATCATGGTGAAGACAGAATAGAATAAATCAGTAGGAAGAGAAAGCACATCTCTAGGATGGATTGTCAGTTTAACTAAATAACCGTAGCGAAGGACTTAAGCAATAAGTATGTGCTTAGCTTTAAGCGTGCGAGTAGAGGGGTTGATTTCATATTTTAATTTGCTTCAGTGGAACCTCTCACATGTGCAAAATTAAGTTCACGTACTTACACCCTTTGCCAAACTGGCGCTTTAATGTGCACTTGCAAAAGACTGCAGAGGATTGGTGGGATAAGAAAAGGAACTATTTAGGGCCTGGTTTTCAGTACATGAAGTATGCAGATTTACGAATGGAAACACGGTCTGGATGACAGCATACTCTACTGGGAATGGCTGCGCACACACCTGGCCACAGTGCTCACATATGAATGTGAACTGCAGATCACCTCTGCCCCTTGGGCTAGCATATGTGTGTACTAGGCCTGCGATACAGTCGCCTTTTTGTACCCCTAAACCTTTGAACATGATGCCCTCCTCCCTGGACTGCGTATCGTGACCCTCCCTCAGAGTCAGTGTTCCTGGTGATCGACCGTTTGTAGGTGCAATAAAAGAAAAATATATGGCAAGGAAAAAAAAGATACTTGAAGGTCAGAAATAAACTTGTACGAGGAGAGAGCTCAGATCAGGCCTGTGATGTTTCATGCAAAGCCTTAGGAATTCGAGAAGCAGCAAACAAAGCTTCACTCGGTTCTGCTCTCATTACAACTGGGGTAGGATGTCTGCATCCAGTATTTAGTCTTTCCTTAAGAGCAGCTAATCTTTTTACAGCCATTTCTGTTGCTATCTGCACACTAGCCTTAGCCTTCTCCAGCAGGCAGTGAAATACAATTCCTGTCTCAAGCAGCCCTGAGCCCCCTTCATCTTCTGCAAACCCAGAAAGAAAATCACTACTTAACAAATCTGCCAGGGCTGAATTGCCCCATCTCCAAGTCCCTTCTATCATTTTTAGTGCGTCTCTTTCCCTTCCCGCACCCACCTACTGCAGGGAGATTGCAAGAGGCCTTTATTGTTTGCTGAACGATGCTCTGCAATTTGCTCTTTGCCATTTCTTTTGGGCTCCTTTAATCCTCTTCAATTGCTGCCGCTTATTTTTAGCTTTCTCTCCTTCACCCATCTCTCCCCACTGTTTATTTTTTGAAAGCCCACAGTTGCCTGTGCTGCTGCTTGTGGCGCGTTCCTGCTGACCGCAGTAACCTCCCTTCCTGGGTTTGGGCTGGACTTCAGGGACAAGCCTCTCCGACTTCTCTCTCTTTCCACTTCCCCAAAGCAGGTGGAGATTCCAGACCTCTCCTTAAAAATCAAGTTTCCAATGCCCAAGTTATTTGATTTGGCTTCCTGAAAACCTGAAACATCAGCGTCCTCTTAGAAGCACAGTGCAAACAAAACTCCCCTTGTTATTAGCAGACTGAAGCCTGAAGTCTCTACTCAGTTTTGTCTTAATCCAGGTGAAACGCCATTGATTTCATTGAATTCCCAAATGTGGTTAGTGAAAGGCCTGGAGAATTGGGCCACTGGGCTTTGATCTATTGTTGTCTGCTCGCTGCAGTGCAAAATCCAGCCCTGGGCACGGGGCCAGTGGAAGGCTGATCTTATGGGTAAGCCGCTGGATTGTGACTCAGATTGCTTCAGATCTTGGCCCTACCACAAGCTTCCTGTGTAGCCTTGGGCAAATCCCTGAGTATCTCTATTCCTCATCTGTACAAACAAGGGGTTTCTTTTCTCCCACCGTTTATTTAGAGTGGAAGCTTCTAAGTGAAGATTGCTGCCTACTCTCTTGCTGGTACAGTGCCTGCCACCCCGATTATTGGCCTTAGGTGCTACGGCACTATCGCTGCTTTTGAATAACAACAACGCCTGGCACAATGAAGACCCAGTCTCATCTGGCAGTCCTATGGCCTGCCATGATCCAAACACTAATAGCACCAGTCACTTTTATTATCCTGCCACTAGAAATGCTACAAAGGTTGTGCCCAGGCCCTGTTCCCCGAATCACTATCTCCCCTGGCCCTAATCAAGATGCTGCAGTTCTTGCAGGACTCTCTTATCTGCGCAAACATTGCCCGATCTACTTGTGTTGACTGCCCTGAAGGCAAATAGCAACCTCCAGGCATCTTCTGACTAACCCTTTTGTACCCGAACGGTCCGGGCCACGTCAGCCAGAAAGCCGTCTTTAATTTCTCCCTGCAGACTCCGTCTCCTCCCTCGCTAACATAGCAGCAGGCATGCCTCCTGTTTCACGTTGCCTGTCCATTTGGTAGGCTTCGACTCTCCGTGTTTTCAGCTGTCAGTCATTTCCTCGTTCCAGCAAGAATATTCTCAGCCTTGAAAACGTATCATTGCAGTTCTGCGTTACCTGGCTGTACCGGCTGGGACGTGTACACCATCCTGCCCACGCTTAAGCTTTGCCCCTGCTCCCAAGGCTTGTAATATCATGCCCACACCTTTCTGCTGTGTCAAAGTGGAAGTTCGCGAGATCCCTTGTCAGATCCTCTTCTTCCTTGTCATCACTGCTCGCTGTTTGCTTCTGAGCAGGTGAGCTGACACTTGAGGAGCAGCATATCTCTCTCCCCGCCCTGCGCCTGCTGAGGAATCTTAGACCAGAAAGTACTTGCCTAATCCCTCTATTGCTGTAGGCATCACCCCGATGCTGCAGGTTTAATTAGTGTTTTCATGAGCAACCGTGCATGTGCATGATGTTATAGGTCTTTCTTAATAAGAATCTGATTCTTCACCCATTATCTCACAATAACAAAAGGGGGTCTCCTTTTTCCCATAATGACAAACTCGTGCTTATAGTACAGCCAAATGGGAATTTATCAGTTCTTACTAACAAAATGATTATTTTTTTCTGTTACCTCTTAATATTAACGGGGGTCATGTAATTAGTCTGCCCCCACTGATTTGCAATTATGGCCGATGAGGCCGGGACTTGACTTTTTCTGTCTGACTGTCTGTATGGTCCCATGCGTAGCTCTGGGGCTGGATAATTAATCCGAATGAAAATCCAGTTGCCAATTTGGATTTTTCCATCACCTTTGTTTTAGTTTTGCAAGCAGGGAGGATGAAAAGGGGGGCTCTCAGATTCATGCTCAAAGATTCATTTTTTTTCCCCTTAAAAACCATTCTGGTTAAATTAAACGTGGCTTTTTCCATGAAGAGAAAATAAATATGTGATAATGAGATCGTTTAAATTTGCCAGAAAGTCTTGTTCAAATTAAGACACATCTGCAGGGCTGTTGTAGAGGCCTGTGAAACGGTCATTTCCTGGTTCTGAGCAAAGTGTTTCCCAGTTCTTACATTGAGCTGGATTGTAATTGTAGCAGGAGGTTCTGGGTGTGGACTGATCATTGTATGATGCCCACACCCTTACGGTGTCTTGAGGTGTGTCAGTGTCTTTTGCTTCACAAAGCAGCATTTGGTGTGCTCTTGCACAAAGTGGCACACCCTGCCGTGTTTCACTGCTTTTATTAGAAAAGAGTCCGAACTAAAATCCCAGTTCCAACCCTCAAACTTTGGATGAATTCGGATCTGGATCCAAGTTTAGCAGCATAGGCACATCTCTGCTTCTTATATAGTCTTACTATACAGTAAATCACATGTAAAAGCGTCAGATACTTTATCTGCTACTTTATGATGGAGGGACATCGATTCAGTCTCGTAGTGGAGAGCTGAGTGCCTTAGCATGTGGGCAACAGCACTCTGAAACTTTCAGGGAGGGCCAGCAATTCGTAAGTAAACTTAGAAGTCCACTAGGGATTTTGCTACTGATTTTATGTGGAGTCATTATGTGAGAGGTGCTCGGATCCTGGAGCGATGGGCAACAGGAGGACGTAGAAGGCTGGATGGTGGATGGAGGTTTGGAATTTGATCCAGCAAATCTTTACCCCTTCTCAAAAGAATATTTCTGCTGAGAGGCAGCATGGTCTACTCCAGAGGATTAAACCCAACCATTTGTACATAGCTAGTGGAACAGGCCTTGTTTCAAGGACTCGCATTGGACTTGTGTGATATGGTGCGGTGTTGAATTTCAAAATACAGTGGCTCTGGCACTGACTTGTGGTCTTAAATAAGTTGCTTAGCCTGTCCACATCACTTTTCCCTAGGGGATGATAAATACTTGCCTAGTGTGCTGCATCCTCAGTTTTTACCAATTTTCACTGATAAATTCTCTGATTTTTTTAAAATCTTTCAGTTTTTACTGATTTACACCCATTTTTCAGTTCAAATCCCTGTTAACCAGCATGAGTGAGGACAGGGATTTGAACTGAAAAATGAGTGCTGCTGGTAAGCTAAAAGTGTCACTCCACTGGTTACCTGAGGCACAGGTTTCTGGCTAGACATGGGGTGGGCGGCGGTGAGGGCTGGATGTGGAGCAGGCAGGGGGGGTGGCTGAAGCCGCTGCGTGGTGGTGTGGGGCTCTCAGCTCTGATCTCAGGTGGGGTGAGATGGACCGTGGGAATCACTCCTGGGACAGGTGGGTCCGAGCTGCACCCCAGCGGCTCCAGCTTTGGTCCTGCCCTGGGCACTGGAAGCTGCTGCTTGGGGGTGAGCAACTCCTGGCTCTGACCCCGAACGGTGTGGGAGGTGCTGGTGCCAGGGTCGGGTCCCCCACCCTCCACATCCAGCTGTGCACCATTCCTTCTTCCCCTCAAATGCCAGGGCAGCCCAGCAGCAGGCTGCTGCAGCAGGGGCTAACACAGTCAGGGAAGAAAGGCAGGGCATGGCACCACGTGCTTCCTGCCTCTGATCCGGGGGCATGTACCCCCCAGGAAGAGCCTGGCACAGGCCCCCCAGCCTGCAGTCCTCCCAGGGGGCATGTAGCAACAACAGCCACGCACCCCTGTCCCTCACCCCACTCCCACTGACAGCTCTTCCTGTTTTGATCCCCGCTGCAGCCCCGGGAGCAGCCAATGGGCTGTGCCGCACCCCTTCCCCTGCCCCTTCCCTAGTCCCAGCCGTACTCCCTCCTTCCCTCACCACCACAATTTAAACTGATTTTTTTTCTTTTCTTCCTTTTATCCTGATTTCATTCCAGCTTTTATGTTTTGAAGATAAACTCCGAAAAATTCCCGGATCTTATTTTTTTTTTTTATAAAAAAACAGAGAAATGCGGAGCACTGTACTTACCTAACTGTCTTAGAGATATTGCTGGGATTGATTCCTTAAGGAATCACGTGGCTCCAAATCAGTCGATTCCTTAAGGAATCAAAGGGCTCTGAACATGTTGAAGCACTGTGCAAATGCTTCAGATTTTTACCAAAGTCAAGGATGGTGCCACTGAATGAGGACTGCTCACACAAACCATGCAGAGCTGTGTCCTTAGATGCTTACGTAAGAGCTGTTCTGAAAGCAGGGCAAGGAGAGAGCGCTTATATCATCCATTGTAACCTCTTGCATTGACTACACAGTGCCTGACTTCGTCTCTATTGTAGTCTCAAAGAACTTCCATGACGGGGCCTCAACTATCTCCTTTGCGGGTCTCTTCTTGTGCCCCGTTGTTCTCGCAGAAATACTCTTCAGTGACTAGATTCTTTCTTCTTTACCTCTGGATCATTGTTCCTTGTCCTGCCACCCAATTCCTCTTCTACAGTTGATTTTATTAAGCTACCTTTTTTCTGAGGTGGTGATGGCAGGGGGAAGTATTTAAATGAAACACATCCAAGGCAAGTTTATGGAAAAGAGCTCGCTTTCTTTGTGCCATATGATTGAATAGGGGGGCAAAATATGTAACCCCCCTTATTAAAGTAATATAATTTTCTTTCTCAAATAAAACCCAGGGATGTTTTAATGATTGGGCTCATTAGATGGACTTACCACTTAAAGTGTCTGTCTGGCAATTAAGGCCGAAAAAAGCATGACTGATGGCCACACCTTCTGTGGTTTAATGGGGAATCTGAAGGCTGATCTTATTATCACACTGATACAGTCTGTGATAAAAAAGAATTTGAGATACTCTCCTGAGATTTATTTGCCCATTAGGAAGCTGCCAGTAGAAGGTTAAGAGTACTCATAAGGTCAAAGCTGAACAGAGTACAATAATAAATGCCCAGAGGCAATGAGGTCTGTTGGGTGGGGGACTGGACTCAGAGTCATGAAACCGGGGTTCGGTTTGTCTGTTCCCTGCTCTGCTACCGACCTGCTCTGTGACCTTAAGCAAGTCCCTTCACCACTGGTTCCCATCTTAACATTAATTTGTCTTGTCATTATAAACCCTTCGGGGCAAGGTCTGTATTTTAGCCTGTGTCTGTGCAGTGCCGAATATAGTGGAGTGTCACTTGCCATTGTAATATGTATAATTGCAATCATTTTCTGTGGAGTGACATGTCTGGAACTCAACACCCTGGGTATACGGGGCTCCAGGTGAAGGATTTCTAACATGCACCTGTTGCACAGCTGGAAGCTGATATAAATGGGCACCCAGGGCAAACAGAAAGGGTCAGAGCCTCAGCTGGCATAAAGCAGTGTAGCTCTCTTGACGTCCATGAAGCAACACCAAGCTGGCCCAAGAGCTGTATTTTGCCCAGTGTACAAAGCAGTCCCTGGAACAGTCTAACTCATTGTGACTATAGCAGGCTTTGTTGTGCTGATAATGATGGATGTGAAAGCATTGCAATTCAAGGGATTAAAATAGACACAAGGAGATACTAACTTTAGCATGGGTGAGGGAGGGCCAAGCCTGTTTGCTTGTTACCCTTACATTTTCTGACGGATCTCTTTCTCCCTTTAGCAGCGAGTGAAGTTTTTGCTCATTTTAAAACACTGTTAGGTTCTTTCATGTGTTGTATAAAATAACCACATTCTGTTCACTAGAATTTGAGATTTAATCACCCAAAAACCTATTTACTTGCATTAAAAGAACAAAAAAGAGTTTGACCCGAGAGAAACATAAATAATCAAGTGTCCTCATCTACAAAAGATTCCTGGGCAAGGGACAGAAGTTGCACATAAACCAGTTCAAGTGATCAGAAACTAGTTTAAACCTGTGACAGAATAAAAGTTCCATGTGTATAAGCCTGTTTCAAAATGGCTAAAACTGGTTTAAGATAAACCTGGTTGAATACAGTATCAGACTTAACTGATTTAGGTCAAACTGGTTTATGAAACTTCTGTCCCAGATCCCTTCCTGGTCCAAGTTAAATCAGACTCCCCCAGCACGCTTTGCAGCCCTGGGCTGGGCTGGGCTATCTGCTCCAGAGAGTTTGGCTGGCCCTGCCCCTCTGCTCCTTAGCTGGAGCAATGAGGACTGGCTCTCTGGCCCTCCCAGGCAAACCCTGGCTGGGGTCTGGGGCCAGAGAGGGGAGGCTAAATTTCCCTTCCCCTGAGTGCAGAGCTGCCCAGCCCTGCTAAACCCTGCTGGCTGCAGTTGTGGACTACAAATCCCAGAGGCACCTGGAAGCAGGAAGAGGAAGTGATGAGCAACCCTGCAGAGCCTTGCTGCTGTAAGTCTGGGCTGCAAGCCCCAGAGACCTCAGGGGCAGCAGGAAGAGGAAGCAGATATACAGCCCATACTGTCTACGTGCCAGAGAGCCATGCTGTAGTGCCCCCGGCTTTTGGCTTGAGCCACCGCTGGCACATGGCTGCATTTCCTGAATCACAAGTGAATGTGTCTGTTCATTTGCAGCGTAGGCTGACCTGCAAAGACTAAATCAATTCAGCCTCAGGCTTTTTGACTGTCTGTACTTAGCCTTAATGATCAGAAGCGAGAAGTAGCTGGAATTCAAATGAGGGCAGTTCACGGGGGAAGAAAAGGATCATGGGATCATAGAAGAGTAAGGCTGGAAGAGACCTCACAAGGTCATCTTGTCCAGCTCCTTGCTTAAGGTAGGATCATCCCTGACTGAACCATCCCAGCCAAGTGTCTGTCCAACCTGCTCTTGAAAATGTCAATGATGGAGACACCACAATTTCTCTAGGCATCCCGATCCAATGCTTGACCATCCTCATAGCCAGAAAGTTCACCTAATATCCAGCCTAGTCCAGTCCCCTACAGCCAAAGAGAAAAGCCCAGCTCCATCCTCATTGCCCTTCAGGTATTTGAAGACTGGTATTTCAAATCCCTTTCCCACAGTCTTCTCTTCTCCAGATTATTTTTTTTCAGCCTTTCAGCATTCATGTCATCCTCTTTGATGTCACTTTGGAAAATCAACCATTTCCCCATCAGCCCCATCTTCTGGGAAACCTGCCAGCTCTTCTCCATCCAAGACCTCTAGCAACTGTGACAGTGTTGGCTTAGGCTCAGGGGATCTGACCCCCCGGCATCTGACACCGTCTTGTGATCAGACTCACCTGTCCACAGTCCCCAGCCTCCTCTCCTCCTGCCTCTCACCTGCCATGCCTTGATCTTAAGATATTTACCTGGGGAGGCTGGTGTCTTTTTTTCATTTTGTCTAATCCTTGGAGCCTCTCTGCCTCCCCACCCGAACCTGCAGGAGTCCTCTGCCTCGGACTCTACGGTTGTGCCTTACAGGCTACAATAACGGCCTCCAGCTGCTCCCATAGCCATGCACGTGCCATGCAGGTATCTCTCAGTTGCCACTTGGAGGGGACCTCCTAACCCAAACCAACACTGCGTCCCCAAAACCCTTGTCTGGGCTCCAGCCTTCCTGGTTTTGGTTCTTTTCCTCTGGTTGAGCGCCTCAGCCCAAGTCTGTTGCCTCAAACCCTGATTCCTGGGCCTCAGCCCCATGAGTCCCTGATCAAAGCAGGTCTTGAAACACAGAGCTTCCCTAGTACGCTGCTCCATGGCCTCCAGACCTCCTCTGTAGCCACCACCTGGTCCTCCAATAATAAATTTAAATACAAAAAAACAAAGTGTTAACCATCTGATTGAAACTCACCCAAATCCCCTCAAGGCCATGACAGTTGCCACGGCCATAAGGAGCTGACTTGATTCCCCAGTCCCTG
>JAGPOW010002514.1:61710312-61726180 GCA_030014935.1 Caiman crocodilus | reverse complement strand
CATACCTGAACTGTCGTCTCCTGCCTTCCTTTGGCTCTTCTTGTTTCTCACATTGGCAGGTCTCCAGAGCAGGGAATGGATATTACTCCATGCTTGGAGAAGTATAACATAAGCACCTACAAAGCTTCGCGTGGGTTGGATTCTCTTCCCACCCCTGGCAGTGCCAGCGGATCTGCACTCCCTACAATAGCAGCAGTGATAATAATAATGCAAGAATACCTCTGTTAAGTACCTGCAATTAATTTGTTAATGATGGGTCTTAAGAATAATCTGTGTGGCCTGTCTGCCCAAGCTCACAACAGATTCCCCAAGCCTGATTGTCTTTTCCTCTTAGATAGTAATCTGTTTGGAGTAGGTACCATTTTCATTAGGACTTTACAGCAACAGGGTCTTGATTCCTGGTTGGGAGAAACCCCTGAAGTGCAAATAAAGAAATCATCATCATCATCATGATAGCTGGGTAGATATTTCAACGATGTTTAGGACCATGGTGGTCTCCCTTACTTAATATGTATAAAATTCTTGAAGGTCTCAGGTTTACCATCCAGTGGTTTTTCTGAGTGACTGACAGTATTAAGAAGTGTACAATTTACAAGATATCTGTGGGTTAACACTAAGGGTGATGTCCTGGCTCTTTTGAAGTCAATGGCAATGTTCTTATTGACATCAGAGAGAGAGCAGGGTTTCCTGCCTCAGGCTGGGAGGTACATTTTGGTCTGAAACGAGGAGATACACGCAGATGCAAGTGCCGTTTCTTAGTTGCAAGCATGCCAGTCAAAAGAAGCCAAAGAGCCTAGGCACCCAAAGGACTTGCGTGGTTTAAACACGTTTCTTTAGTCAATGGCACGTGAACGAGTGATATGGCTAGCATCACGACTGGCCCCTTTTGACTCCCAACAAGAAAAGCTAGGAGCCATTCACAGCTTCAGTAACCTTCAACCCGAGTCCAGAGTGGTGCTCAAATGCCTCTGGTGCGATGGCAAGGCATTGTAACCACTTTGCAGCATGTCACACAGGTACCAGTATCCCTGGGATTTCGTATGTCATCTCCTATGGAAGCAAAATGTAAGCAGTAACTATGCAGAGCTCTATTCGTCCATTTATTTGTGCAAGGAAAGAAGGAGAAGGCTATCCATCTTTTCCCCTGCTGTGATTTTGATCCTTATCATACGGAACAAATGAATTTGCTCCTTATACAGGTAGTTAAATAGTCTTGATGATTTTACAAAGCTGCTCTGAGGTCCCGGCTCTGACACCATGGATTGTTAAAAATCACAGCACTAAAATTTGTGTTAATTTTGTGAAAAGCTGCTTACCTTTCATTTGGTCTTGCTGGAGCCCAAACCAATCCCTTTTCCATTGATATGCCTCTGACAGACACCCAAGCAGTGCACTGAATGGTGAACCAACTGATTCTGTTGTCATGGCAAAAGCTAGTGAAAGGTGCACAAGATTTGTGTCTCATCAGTTCAGAGGACTGGAGGAAATGGACAAAAGCTAGGCCTGGCTAATAGTGACGTCAAGGTGGCTTACGTGAAACAGGGTGATGGATAAGGTTCCCAAGAGTTTCCACCTCTCCCCATCACAAAACTCAGCATTACCACTGACCCCCTAGTTGATAAATAAGAGCTGCTGAATTGACAATGAAGGCAACAAAGCCACGTGAGTTGTAGCATAGAGATCTTCCGTCTGCCAGGAAAGAAGAGGAGCAGGAGACCCCGTGGAAACCCACTAGGGACCTCGTTATGACATAGCAATCTAGCTTACTTGGGAAGGTTTAAATACCACAAAAAAGGGAGACAATGCAGAGGGCACTGGACTGGCGCCCAAGAGGCATTGGTTCAGTTCCTGGCTTAGTCACAGTCTTTTTGTAGGACCTTGGCCATATCATTCAATCTTTCCTGCTGCTCGGTTCCTCTCCCTGCAAAATGAGGTAATATTTCACAGGGGGCTGCAAGGATGAAGCTTGTTAATGAACGAGGAATGATGAGGCCATGTGGATAGATGGGTCCTATCATGAGCCATAAAAAGTGGAGCATTCTCTTCCCCCCCAAAGTCACCCCTGTGCAAGAAGGATGCAGCCTTGTGATCACTGCTATTGCTCACATTGTACCTTCTCTGTGAATATAAATAGAAGATTTCTGTCTCCAGGGCTGCCAATCCATCACCTTTCACAAGCACTAGACACAAAAGGAGGAAGAAAAGGCGTAACAAAGAAATAAAGAAACACCGTAGCCCAGGAAGCCATTCCCTGTATTTCACAATTACATAAATTATACCCTTCCCTTACCCTTTAATTGCTGGGCACATAAAGTGCGCTTGCGGAAGAATCATATTCTTCCCATTAAAGTTTCAGAGAAGATCTGCCTGTTTAGCAAGTGGGCACTGGACTGGTTTTTGCCCCTCAAAAACTGCTTTTTGGCAAGATTTTTCTTATTTGGAACTGGCTGGTCATTTTATTTTTTCTTCAAGAAGAAGAAAAAACAATTCCCTGCATGTCCACAGTCAACCTGAATTTTATTTCTGTGGCCATCTTTGCAAAGCTTTGCCTCGTAGCTTCAAACCTGAGGAGAAGCCCACCGTGCTCACGTGCGCTAGCTTGGCGATGAAATAAGAAGGCGGTGAAGCACAGCTAGGCCCTGTTGCGGTTCCTGCAGGCAGGTCTTGCTCACTACCAGGGCAGGTGGTGGCTGGCAAGAGTGTATTATTGTTAGTTGTTTGTGTCCCGATAACACCTTGGAGCCCACGGGCACTCGCCCATGCACCAGCAATCCAGTCTGTGGGAAACATTTATTGGTCCTAGGACCTCCCAGAGAGGGCTTTTTTCCACCTTTTTGTGTGATCTTCGCCTGTCTGTAATTGCAGAGTCTTTGGGATTGGGACGTGCCTATTCAGTGCCGTAGGAACGAGTTTTGGGGACACAAAGCCTGCAGCAGCAGCCTTCCCTGTCCCTGCGCCTCCCCCAGATGAACGGCTCGTGGCTCTGTCCTGCATCCTGCCCTGGCTGGGCAGCACCTCTTGGCGCCCCTTTGCTCCGGCGCCCGGGGCGGTCCCCTCCCTTGCCACCCCCTTGCTATGGCACTGCACCTATCCCTATTGTGTGTGCTATTGTCACCTTACGTGTAACGGCAGCTGTGAGGGCTGTTTTTACTGCTGCTGCCTCTGATCATTGTAACCAATAAGCAGGGGTTCATTATGGACCCGTCTTTGCTGATCTGGTGTGGCCCCAGCTGGGGAGCTGTGGCTCTTGAGTTCAAACCAAGATCCCCAGGCCAGTTCCTGATGTTTCAGCCAAGGGGGTGGCCATCACACAATAAATAAGAGTTCTGCTGCAGATTATAGGGTGTCTCGTATCAGTCACAAAGAGGCATTCACGTTTGTTTTAAGGAACTCAAGCGCTGAAGTTTACAGGAATTTCTTGTGGGGCCTTCCAGGGGTTGGGCAGTGAGATCTAAAGGGCCAGCATGAACGCACACATAGGTGTACCCAGGCTTGCGTGTCTGATCCTTGAGTCCGTACAGGAAGATTGCACACCCATTTATATGCCCAAGGAGCCAACTGGATGTGCAATAATTCTGATTGTGTGTAGTCATGTGAATGCACATTTGGAGGTAGGGATACACTTTCATTTTCTCCCCTGTAAGATGGTTTTCACTTTTTCAGGTTTAGCCCAGAGGGCCTTTTCTGGTCCCCTTTTCGACAGTTCTGCACGTTGTGAAATGGCATCAGGTGTGTGCAAATGACTTGACTGATTATTTTGAGTCCTGGCCCTCTAAAACTGTCTCTTAACCTGCAGAAAAGACACGTTTCCCTCGTTGTAGAATAGGAACTCATTCTTATTCTATGGCATTCAAAGCAGAAGGGGTTTAAAGGGCCAGCATGGGATGTTTTCATCTCCGCAGGCAAAGATTTACACATGCACTCCCAATGCCGTTAAAGTCGCCGGGCTGCAAGCGTAGATCAGAATGCACTATATTAGACACGTTATACGTTCCAGAGGACTCATGCGAGACATCAAAAGGACACACGGCAGATTCTGCTTTGGCTTTTAAAGGCTGAATTGGGCTGTATGTTTTCTGTCAAATGCAGGGTTTAAATAACTCTCCTGATGCTCACACCGAAGCGAAGGCTTTTTTTTTTACCACCTTGGGCAGGAAGTTATTTGGCTTGATGTAGATTCAAATTTTATTTTTAAGCATTGTATGGAAAATGCAGCTGAGGAAACCACACTTGGTGCTTTAAAATAAACAGCAGAAAATACAGTGCTGTAAAAATATTCAAAGGGAGTGTGTAGCTCACCCGCACCCCACACAAAAGTACCTCCCCTGGCATATGTGGCATCAAAGAAGTCATGTGTAGTTAACTAGATCCTCTGTTTTCATATAAAGGTGCTTTTATAGGACCCAAGGAAGGACTTTGGCTTGGAAAAGTATGTAGCAGATACACACAGGTGACATGCCAGGAGCTCTGTGCTCAGCTCCTGCCCCGCAGTGTCACCTAGGAGAAGGGGGAACCAAGCTGAGTTGACAGCCAGATAGACTTTACCTAAATAAACCTTCCAAAGTTCCTGCTGCTCTAGGAAAGGGCAGGGACAGGATATGCCACCACATCTTTCCCAGAAAATCATAGAATCATAGAAAATGAGAGTTGGACGGGACCTCAGGAGGTCGCATCTAGTCCAACCCCCTGCTCAGAGCGGGACCAGCCCCAGCTAGATCATCCCAGCCAGGGCTCTGTCCAGCTGGGTCTTAAACACCTCCAAGGATGGACTTCCACCACCTTTCTGGGTAACCTGTTCCAGTGCTTTACCACCTTCCTTGTGAGAAAGTTTTTCCTAATATCTAACCCGAACTTCCCTTGCTGCACCTTGAGCCCATTGCTCCTTCTTCTGTCATCTGCCAGCACTGAGATCAGTTTAGCTCCATCCTCATTTGAGCCTCGCTTCAGGTAGTTGAAGGCTGCTTGTGACAGGGGGCCATGAGGAGCCTGGTCCGATTGTTGGCCAGCCCACCTGTCTAAGGCAGCCCTCCCACCTGTCTTTCCTGCCATGCCTTTGATGCATCTAGGAAGTAGTTGTTTATTATAAGGCAAGAAGTTGCCCATTTATTGCCCAATGCCAAGGGCATAATACATGGCTCCGTACCGTCCCTACACCGTGTCCCATGCCTCGCAGATGGCATCACTATATGGCTCTGGCGCCGCTATATTGCAGACTGACATTTGGATCCTATGCTAGATCTCTCCTACTCAGGCAGCCTAACCTCTGGCTTCAAACAGGGCGGCAACCCCCCAACTCATTTCCCTCCTGGCAGTGCCTCCTTCCAGGACTTTTGGCCTCACAGGCCCTGGCCTAACCCTATGGGACCAATACTCTGCCCCCTTCACTAGGGCTTCTGGACCTTATACCCCATGGGCCTTGGACCTGTGCTTTTCTGTTGGGGTGTGCTCCCCTAGCCTTTCCTCTCCACAGGGTCACCCCAAGGCAGCAGGGGCTGATGCTTTCTGGCACCCCATGTTCGACATCCACTAGGGAGGTGCTGGTGTGGCATTTCCTGGAGACTGCCCCACCACCGGCAGCCCGGGCAGGGTGTAGTTTCAGGTCATGCCCCAGTTCCAGGAACCTCCTCCATCCCCATAGCTCCTATCCTGACCTCCAGGTCTTCTGGGAGCAGCAGATCTCCGGCTGGGCGATGGTGTCTCTTTGGCTCCCTGCAGCCACTGCCAGCTCTGCTCCTAGGGGCTGAGCTTATGCTGAGTCTACCCAGGCCTTCCTCCAATCCAGGAGCCCTCTTGAGGTCATGTGACTGCCTCATTAGGCCTCACTGCACCTGCGGGCTGCTCCACAGCCTGCTCAAGCCTCTTGAAGTGGCAGGCACCGAAGGATGTGAAATCCCCTCTCAGTCTCTTCCTCTCCAGACTAAATAAGCCCAGTTCCCTTATCCTCTCCTGAGAAGTCCTGTGCCCCAGCCTGCTCGCCATTGTTGTCGCTTGCTGCTCTAGAAATGGATAGCTGCCTCTCCCAGCATCTCCCAAAAGCCTGCAGGACTGAGAGGTCCTTGCCTCAAGGTTTGGTCAAGTGCTTATTGCTCTCAGTGACCAATGCACTGGGCCTTAAAGCCCTACTTTGGTGATCTTAAAAGGTCGAGGCATAGGTTTTGCCTGCCCCTAATCCCTGCAGCAGCTCCTTAGGGAATTGCCAGATGTCCTGCTCCTACAGACCAAGGGCCAAGCACTGTTCTCAGACTCACCTGTCCAGCTTCAGTAGGGCAATAAGCATGCGCAGATGTGTGCCAGAGAAGAGCTTTGCTAGTCGTGTAGGTATGAGATTCTTCTGTCCCATTAACCTCTACTGCTCAAGGTAAGGGCCTGAGTAACTAGGCACTTATCTTGAGGGACACTGCACTTCATCTTGTTCCATTGGCTTTCGTGGGAGTAGGAACAAAGCCTGCAAGGTTGTTCAGGATGGCTAAATACTGAACAGGGGGCAGGGAGCAAGTGAAGCCGTGAAGGCACATGATAAATAGCTGTTGCCCACGTATGCCTCTATAACGTGTCACGTGGTTCCATGGTGGATCATGCGTGTCTGTGGTTTGTCATGTGAATAGCAAGCTTATGTATGTGGTGTATATGTTTGGGTCTCATAGTTTAGGTCTAGTTGAATTTTGCATGCACACTCACACACACGTTCTTATACAACACACACACAGAAATACGAAATGCACAAATATATTGTATGCGCCCACAGCCCAACTGTTTTATAAGTAAGTCACTTTTTCCCCAACTGCAAGAACTTTGCCATAAATAAGGGTTCTCTCTGACCATAATTGCACTCTGCACATGGGGAAGCACTGAAATGTTTCAAGCTTTTGTTCTGTATTCAGTGAGTGAGTCCCACTGCTAAGTGCATATAGTTGGTGAGATAGCTCCTGTCCTCCGGTACTTGAACAATGCAAACAACGCCCATTGCCCTAATGTGAATCTGAAATGAAAGCAAAGGCAGGATTTGCAGATCTATAAATGTATATGATTATTATACACACACACACACACACACACACATATACACACACTTTAAATGGAACACACAAGGACAGCGTATTTAGGCTGCTTTTCTGAGTAACTTTACAAACAGACAGGGGAAAAAAATTAAAATGTTTTAAAGGTGAAAGGGAAAGGTTTATTAGCCACACAATCAATGGGTGGGTGAAAGGGTAGATAGATCTGTCTCCTTCTATGATGGGTCACTAGCTAAGGAATTTCCCTCATCAGGAGATAATTCCTCATACTAATATTTAACCCAAAGACAGAAATAATAGGAAATTCACACTATGTGGGAGTAACACAGTCATAGAAAATGGAGGTAGAAGGGACCTTAAGAAGTCATCCAGTTGTTGTCTCCTCCTCCCCACACCAGCTGAAAGCCCAGATCAGCTTGTACCATTCCAGTCAGATCACTGTCTCATAGCTCTTAAGGGGGATCACCGATGCTCTCACACCCAAGGTAAAGAACACACCCATGAATAACATGGGAAATTTCACATTTGCAAGGGTGCTGCTCAGTGCAACCTGGGTATAGTTTGCACACATATCCAATGGATAGAGGTTGAGATTTCATTAACTTATGCTTCTGATGTTCTTTTACTGGAGTCACTGAGAAGCAAACAGGTCCTTGGCTATGTCAATATTAGGTGTTGAATGTCAAATGGTTTGTAAAGGGTATGTCACACTGCACACTGATGAGTTAATCTAGGAAGTCCAATAAATCTTCTCTATATGTACAACTTGTTCTCCTTTAAGCATAGAGTTCACATGGCACAATCCCTGTGGTGTAGGTACATATGTACTGGCAGTAATAATTTTTCCTATTGGCAAGCGATTGTAACAAGTGGCGTCATCATCTCCACCAGGGCATCACAGTCCCTGACACAACTTGGCTCCAACAGCTTGAAGAAAAAAGAGCCCACCCAATCATGACATACATGCTTGTAACCACTGCCACAGATCATGCAAAGCTCAGCTTGGACTATTCAGTCACAGGAGGCATTGCAAACCATCTGCGTCATAGGCTGCAATATCCACCGTCTCCCATAGACAAAAGGATGCCAAAGAGATGTGTCCTGACAAGTAGTCTTAGACTGGTATAACAATTCCTATATAGAAAAGGGAATGAACAAGACTAGAACATAGCTCCCTTGGCCTGGGCTTGGACTGGAATAACTATTTTGGTAAGAAATCCCATCGCCGATAGAACTATCCTGATGCAAAAGCCCCATGTTACTCTATTGGTGCAAAGCAATGACACCTATCTTCCAATCTGCTCTATGCAGAGGTCACTGTAGGAGCCTGTGACAGAGGCAGGACCCTTTAAGGATCCCGGAGGAGGTACTAGTCCTGCTTGGCAATGTGTGCAGTGGTGAGGACTCAGATCCTTGAGCACGTTCCCAACTGGGGGAGTTTCAAAGGAGCCAAGATGAGAGAGAAAGGGAGAAGTGCTGGGAGAATCTGGGGAACCAAAAGAGGCCATGTCATTTTCTTTGTTTCTTTTGCTGTGAACAGTGAGTAGAGGGGCCAAGAAAGTCTCCAAATGAAGCATCTGCTTTCTTGTGAACACTGAAAAGAGGCAGGGCTGTGACATGCTCTAAACCAGCAGCAGAAGCCTTGACCAGGGCCTTCAGTGGCCTGTGCTGCGAGATGTGGGATGGGGGTGTAAGTTGGTGTAATTGCCTTGCTCTCAAATCCGCTGTTGTAAATGTGGGGCATTCAGGCTCTTGGGATCGCTGCACATTTAGACCAGGTTAATTAGAAGTAACTCAGGTTTCATGAAGTGCCAGGGACATCAGGCTAGATCCCTTAACAGTTGCCTGGTCAGCTCTGATCACACTTGGGTGTAAACTTGGAGTGACTCTATTGATTTCAAGAAGTGCTCATCACTACTGACTCTGGCCTAAAGACACAGAAGGAGTTTCCATTCCCTCTCAACCCCTTCCTTATTGACCCCCAGTACAGCTTTCTGTTATGGTTATCACGTGTAATTCAGTGCGACACTAATGACTGCATGATGAGTTCAAAATGTAGCTGTTAATGTAGTTGCTAGAGCAAAAAAAAAAAAAGGGAAGAAATAAAACCCTCCCATTATCCTGCATGTCTCTCCATGTCATGGGACGGAACAAGACAAAATCCAACCACCATCAGCACTTCTGGGTTCCAGTTGGAAACAGCCTGGAGTTCAATATACGCCAAAATAAATGACAATCTCTGCTTTGCAGTTTTTTTCTGAAGTACCAAGAACAGGGAGGGCTTTTTTCCTGTTTGCTTGGGCTACTTTCTTGCACTTAGAAACTCTAGCATGCAGCATCCAGGGTCCCCCGCTCAGTCCCAGCAGTATGGATTGAAAGGACTGGGAGCTGAATCCCAGTGTGAACCGAGGTGATTTTTTTTCCTATGCCATCAGTGCAATGCCATACTGAAGGGTCAGCTGCCAATTCCATTATAAGCCTCATTTACAGCTCAGCTGTTTTAAATTGAATGAGGCCGGAAGTTGGCATGTGCTAGGTGTCAGCTGGGAGGCAGACTTGTTTTCCCTTAAAAAAGGCGTGGATTGCTTATAAGGGGCCTGAGCTTACAACCAATCCTTAGTCATGTGAGCTGTCCCACTTATTTCTGCTTTTCTCAGTTTCTTGCATATGTTTGGGATGCAAAATCAGGGCCTTAGATTTTTTTTCTTGGTTTCAGATCACATAAAAATCATTCCACGGGACATTTTGAGTGCTTTTTTGTTTGGAACCTTACAGTGTTTCCAGCCCCGCCTCACTTGACTAATTCTTATTCAGAGGAAACATCTCACTGGGTGCATCTACATGTGCAATTAATGCAGAAAATTCAGGCGCATTAAACTGGGGCCCTGCATGCTTCTGAGCATTTGCTCATCGGCAGCAATGTTCAGAGCAATGACAGAGCAATGTTGCTATGCGGTGGCTGCTGCCTTTCCTGTTGATCATTGTTGTCCCATTGTTCATTTAGGTTCTTCTATCTGTCGGTATTCCTTTCGTGTCTTTTGTCTTATACTTGCATTGTAAGCTCTCTGGGGCTAGAGACAGAAATTACACATAAACAGGTGTTTATGCACATAAACTTATGTGCTCAGAAACCGGTTCAGAGCTGTAACATAGCAGAAGTTCAGTGCACATAAACCACTCTCTAAATGGCCAAAAGTGCTTTAGGATAAATCTGGATGGATGTAGCATCAGACTTAACTGATATAGGTTAAATCAGTTTATTGAACTTCTGTCCCAGATTCCATCCAGATTCAAGTTAAAGCATAGACCCCCCCAGCATCCCAGGATGCTTTGTAGGGTGGGTGGGCTAGCCTTGGCCCAAGCTGTCTGCTCCAGCTGAGCAGGGAGGCATGCTCTAGCGCCCCCCAGCTTCTGGCTTGGCCACTGCAGGCAGGTAGCTGCATTTCTGGAATCAAAAGTGAATGACTGTTCACTTGCTTATTGATTCAATCTATGCAGTTTAGACTAACCTGCCAAAATTGAATTGATTCAGCTTCGGCCATGATGACTGTCTGTACTTAGCTTGGGAGAGGGGCTATCATGTTGATCTGTGTATGTACAGTGCCTAGCACAATGTGGCCCTGGATCACTATTGTAACTCTTAGACACTATTGTAATACTACAACTAACAATAGTACAATACTAGTAACTTTGTCAGGCTTTATCCCCATAGGGAAATGGAGTATAATGACCACAGCAGAATAAGGTGTTTTGATATAGCTGTTCTGGATGAGCTCTTCATGTGAACTCTTCAGGCCTAAGCAGCAGTTATTACTTTTCCAGAGCAATTACTTCATGTGGAAATGATCTATTCCAGAGTCAAGTTGCTTTGATTCTGGAGCAGAGTGCCCACTTGGAAGCTATTCTGGATTAGCTGTAACAGTATAGTTTATTCTACTATAACTATGCGGGGCAATTTCCCCATGTGAAAACAGCCTGAGATAGCAATTAAAACAAAGAAGTTATGCCTTGGAAGATACAAAGGGAATCAAGCAGAAAAATAATATCATCCGGTGACAGTAGGGAGAAAGGCTGCAGTCAGCAAGTGATGAGAGGGGAGCTCCATGATCCTTATTAATACCCAGAAGCCTAAAAAAACCTGAAACTGAAAATGTTGTGAAGTCTTAAAAGCAAGGAGCATAGAGTAGGAGATGAAAGCTGATGTTGGGCTTACGGTGGGATATTACAGCCAAATCTCACCTTGGATCTTTCACCCTGACTGTGAGTTTCCTTGCTTGTGTGAATTTCAATCACATCTTCCTCACTGATTTTCCCCTCTGCAGTCACACCACGGCAGTGTCGAACTCTCTGTGGCTGCCACGACTGCAGTATCTGAGTGTCTTTATTCTCTGAACAACCCTGGGAGGTAGGTGAGTGCTGTCATCTCCACACCGGCGCAAGAAAGCCAAGTAGCTTGGCCAAGGTCACCCCCTCACCCAGCAGTGAAAGGGCACCTTGTGAAAGACCCCCGTCACCTACCTGCCTCGTGGTGACTCTGTCTTTTGGCTGTGGACGAGCTGGAAGTCGAATCCTGGCCTCCTGAGTCTAGGATCAGCCCTTTTCTGGTCTTGGCCTCTAAGTCATTTTGCATTTGATTTA
This sequence comes from Caiman crocodilus, assembly GCA_030014935.1. Lineage (NCBI taxonomy): Eukaryota > Metazoa > Chordata > Crocodylia > Alligatoridae > Caiman > Caiman crocodilus. The sequence goes on along the minus strand of JAGPOW010002514.1, from coordinate 61,714,526 downwards.
TTTGCAATGTTAATATTTGGGGGAATGACTGTGATTGGACTTGGCAACTTCCCACGGTTCTCACAGCTGGAAGAAAGGCCCTACATCCAGCAATCTTAACACATTAACTGTGCTGATAAATATTAAGTCTAACTCTCCTCCTTGTTAAAGTAGTTGGATCTCACTGGGCCCAACCCTTGGAGGTGCTAAGCACCGTGCGGTCCCAAACATGCTGTTACCACCTTGACCCAGTCAAGCTGTCCTCATCCGGAAGAGGGATGAACTGTAGGATAGGGAAAGGAGGTGTCACTGAGAGTACCAGCCGCAGCACTGGAGGCAAAACCCCTGAATTGCCTCCCTGTAAGCTTATGGAAAGAGAACGCATGGGCCCAGGGGAAGGAAGGGGGAAAGGGGAGTTTAATCTCTTCCCTACTGGAGAAAGAAGTTATGGCTCTGCACCTCCTATGAGTTCTTTTTGAGCACGCCCTACACGATGGCAGGTGAACAGCCTGCGAGCTCTTCTAAGGCCGATGGCACTGGAGCATCGCTGAGAAGGTCCAGGGGGATGTGTATGCAAAAGGGAAAGACGTGACTCCGTTGTCATTCAATGCACCACATTTACTCCAGCAGTAGAGATTCACGCTCTGTGGAGGGCCCTGGCCTGGGTCCATGCTGCCACCCATAGTCATGCCAGTCACACCTGCGTAGAAACAATGCCACTTTCAGCAAACATGGGACGTCAGCCTGGCCTCCTGTACACTGGCTCAGCTTGGGAGGAGCTCTGCTAAGATCGCGCAGGGACTCACCGGACTATCTCAGGCACATGACGTTACAGGATGAAGAAGGCAATGTCTAGAAAGAGTAACCAGGAGACATCTGATGAAAGCAAGCAAGCAAACACGTGGGAAATCCCCCAGCAAGGTCAATAAGACTTTCCGTTTGAGAGAAGCAGTAGGATCTCTGCAGCTGGAGCTGCTCAGAGTTATGCTTAAAATGGACCCAGGGGAAGGTCCACAGGGACCTGCCTTGCCTCAGCAGAGGGTGGGGTGGCTGCATCTCTGAATGCCATGATTAAGGAGCTGCATTTCACACTCTTGCCTTTTCAGAGCCTGCCTGTACCTGCTCCTAAGCTGACAGTAAGCCTGCTCAAACAGCGCACAGCTTTCGTGTTTGCATTGTTCCCTGAACCCCACACCCAGCACCAAAATAGAGATAACCCCCACCTCCGCCCATCCTCCCCGCGGTGACTCAGTCGGACGGACTGCGAGCAGCCACCGCGACGCAGATACATCTGGTTCTGATTTACCGTGCTAACGCTCTGACCCTTTTTCTTTTTCCTGCCTGAGACCTTCGCTTGGGGTTTTTCTCTTTACAAAAAAAGTTAAATAAAAAAAAAACAAAGCGCGTTCACCTTTCCCGCGGCACAAAGCTGATTTTTGAGCCGGGTCTTTATGAACAGTGGTGTCCGTCGGACCCAGAAATCTGCCCAGATTTCCTCCGCCCTGTCCACTCCGGAGGGATTCCAGCCAAACCAGCTTTCCATGGTTGAACTGGGCACATTTTCCATCATGTTTTCTTCTGTCAGGGAGTAAACCCACCCAATGCACACTGTTACATAGGATCTGGTTTTGTGCCTCTTTAAAAAAATGTCTTTTCCTTTTTTTGGAATATGAAGAAAGACGGGGAGAAAGAGCCCGAGAGTGAGCAAGCTTTCCTTTCATACAGCTTTGGACTTGAACTGAACTTTGAAGGGAAAGGAAAGAACAAAGAAATTCTCCAAAGCTTTAAGTAAAGCCCAGATGGCAAGGACTGGGAGGGTTCACAGGGAAATAGGACTTCAGGCCTTTCTGAGGGAAACAGCCACCATGGAAAGCTTGCTGGAGGTGGCAAAATGTAAGCAGGTGATCAGGGATGTTGCATTTCTGCCTCCTCCATCGAGGAGATGAACCTGGGGCTTCTTCCAGCCAGAGCCTGGGGCTAAGGACAGTCAAAAAGCCCGAGGCTGAATCAATCCCATCATCACAGGTTTCCTAAGCTGCATTGATTGAACCGATAATAAAGTCAACTGATGTTAACTAAATCAGTTAAGTTGAATACTTCTTTCATCCAGGTGGATCTTAAACTGGTGTTGGCCATTTTGAAACCGGTTTATGTGCACTGAACTTCTGTTCTGTTTCAGGTGTAAACTGGTTTCCAATCACGTAAACTGGTTTGTGTGTAATGTCTGTCCCTGGCCTGGATGCTTGGATCAAGCTGCAATTATTTTTCCAATTGTAGAGGTCCCTGGTTCACCTGGGAGGTTGTGGCTCGCATGCTCTCTCTTTCACACGCGCGCATGCACACACACACATATGTTTGGGGCATTTGTAGGCTACACAGAAGCAGTCTGCAGCCCACGGAGTAGCCTGCTGCATTGGTCTCAATGCAGGGGAACCAACTTAGCGTGGTTGCTTTAGCAGTCGTCCGTGGGGGAAGTTTTAGGCTTGGCCAGGGAAGACTATGCACTGAGGCTGTGGTGCTTGACCCAGAGCAACTTTCTTTCTTCATGGAAAGGGAAGGGAAGTGGGATTCATGGCTGCTGGATTGTGCTGTCCCCAAGCTCTGCACCTTGGCTCTGTGGGCATCTTGTGATTCTCCTTGGTTATGCCCATCGCAGTCGTGTTGGGGTAAAAATCTATGAGATCCTACCAAGTTCAGCTACTTCCATCTTCTCCTGTTCATCTTTCTGCACTGCCGGGCTCCTACTCTGTCTTAGAGGAGAGGTCTATGGGACCTTCATAGCCTTACAGCTCTTAAGTCCCAAAGTGGCCATTGGCCAATCTAGTCTGACCCAGTCTTCAACTCATGTGGGCATGCACTTCTCCTGCTGGGATTCCCAGCCTGGTGTTTCAAGTCCCCCAAAGCCGAGATACTGGAAGAAACTTCTCAGCTCATGGACCACTTGGATCCTTTGGAGTTTGCCTGGCTCTCATAGGACATACCTCGGCATCATCTTGGTGGAGCTAAGAGGACTGATCCTAAGAGTTATGTCCAGGTAATAGACCTCTGGCTCTGGGCAGCACCTGGGGTCTGGGAGAGGGAAGCCCACCTCCACCTGCCCTGCCAAAAAGACCAAGGAAGCATGTAGAGTAGCAGCAAGAGCCACCCTGCATGCTCAGCACACCTTCCTCTGTATGCCAGTCCAGCGGTCCTCATCCTGCTATGAGCCTTGTGGTGTGGCCCTTCCATTGACCAGCCCCTGGACAGGGATGGGAGCCCCTTTCTGCTGGACTTGGGGCTGTGGGAACCTACCTGATCCTGATTCCCATTGCACCCTCACAAAGGAGGGTTAGCTCTTCTGTAGTCAAAGGTGTTACACCCCGGTCGATAAGATCAGGATGAGGCCCAGTCCATCTTCTGAGTGGCAACCACAGCAATCAGTTCTATAGGGCACAGCAAGATGAAAAGCCACCTGCTGTGACTTAAACCCCGTACCTTGGGATTTTGTGCATTTTCTGAGACACAAGAGGAGTCCAGTAAGACCGTGTCCAGGATAGGTGTTTCCCCCTCGGTCCAATTGCTGAGGATTTTCCCACTGTTTTTGGCAGGCTGTGGTGTGGAGGGGAGTGTGCGTCACAATGCAAGTGAGCTTCCCTGAAACGGGGCGGCTTGCAAAGGAGGAATGGAAACTCAGGGATACACTGTGTGACCTACACCCGCTCCCCCAGGATACGATGTATAGAGGAATCCAATATAAAATAATCTACAGGGGAAAGGGAGATCTTCAGAGACTGGGCTGAAGTCTGATCCCAGTCATGCCTGGTGTGAATGCAGCTGCCCACGCTGGAGTCTAGCCAGGAGAGTATTAGGGTTAACAGGCAAGGGGATGAGAAGGGAGCACCTTAGGCTTGGATTCAGGAGACCCAAGTCCTGTACCTGGCTCTGCCACTAACTAACCTGCTGAGTGACCTGGAGCAAGTCACTTCACCTGTCTGTGCCTCAGTTTCCTCATCAATAGAACGACAATGGTAATAGTGGCCTCCTTTCTAAAGCTCCCGGAGCTCTCCAGATAAGGCAGCCTAGAGGTGAGTTAGATATTACCGTCTCCAGTGGGTCTATACCTGATTAGAGTCAGAAAAATAGGGCTGGAAGGGACCTCAGGAGGTCCAGACCCCTCCTCAAAGCCAGCACCGTACCTACCTAGACTCCTGGCAGCCCCAGGCACTTTTAGTATCAGGCCCCCCTTCACCAGAGAT
>JAGPOW010002514.1:61688457-61710212 GCA_030014935.1 Caiman crocodilus | reverse complement strand
GATAATAATAATAATAATAATAATAATAATTTTTAAATTACCATTTTTGGGCCCCCTTTCTGTCTGGGGGCCACCCAGTTCACCCCAGGGCCTGTGTCCGGCCCTGTTCAAACCAGGATTATCCCTGGTTGCCCCAACCCAGCCATGTGTTTGTCTAACCTGCTCCTAAAAACTTCCAATGATGGAGACTCCCCACTCTCTGCAGGGGAGTGGTGCTGAGTCTTGGCTGGGGGAGATGATACAGCCTATGGGGAGCCGGGTCAGGGTCAGAGCTGACCGCGGGCAGTAAACAGCACGCGCCAGCAGCCATCTGAACCTGCATCCAGTTAGTACCAACCCCCCAAACTGGGGTTAATTAATTTGTCCCTTTTCCTGTGTCTAGACGCAGCCCTTGAAGCACCATATGGGCTCTGATTCTAATTTCCATGTAGCTTCACTAGTTATCAATGTTTATTTGAGCGCTCAGGATCGTTTATCAGCCTTACTCTGCCCTTTGCCAAAACCTGCTCCGCGCGCAGAATGTGCCTCGGAAAGCCGCTCTCAGACTTAATCAAGCTGTGCAAAAGAAGTGACCCAGAGCTACTGATTTCAGAGGTTTATATAAACTTGGAAATGAGGACACAGCGAGGTAATTAAAGGAAACCGGGAAGAAGGGGCTGGGGTGAAAGCAGGCACAGAGCTTCCATTATGGGAGCCGGACGGGGTTGCGGCTGGGGCACCCGGCGGTGTTTCTCTTGGGGTCACATTCCTACAGAGGAATTTGCACTGGGCCAGAGAGCCACGGGGCCACATCCTGGAGTGTGACAAAGCTACGCTCAGTACGAGCTGGGGGTTGAGAGATGGCATTGTAGCAATCCCAAGTGCACAACATAGAGCAGCCTCGGGGTAGATATCACCTGCCTAGCTAGAAGAGCTTTTGCTATCGCAGCTGGTAACGATCAGTATGACCTATGACATTGCTGCAGCCCAGCTAGCTTCACACCGCTGAGGAATTTCCCCATGCAAGCTCTCAGCGCATCACGCCCATTTGTCTTGCCTCCGGACTGGTGTGAAAGATGGGGCAGGCAGGGCTGGAGATCTGGCCCTTGATTTTTACACCAATCGCTTTATTATAAATCGGTTTTCTTTGGTGTTTGTGAATGTAGATTTAGACTTAAGGAGTCAGTGGTGTTTCTGGAATTTCTGGGTTTGAGAGGATAGGTGATTGTTAATTGGAATAGCTCATATAAATTTCCTTGGATGGCTTGTGGAATAGATGCTGTCTAGGACCCGTGGAAACCTAGTTGGCTTTTACACGGTGCAGTCTGCACTCGCACTGTGGGAGTAGGAGGCAGATCCGGTGAGTTGCTAAGTACCTAAGTATCTCCGTTGTAACCAGCAGTCTTTGAGGACACCCTGTACCTCGGTAAAAACTAACCAGCTCCCCGCACGATCAGACCTTTTCTGAGTGGGAGGTGAACAGCATTTGGCTTGTAGTTTGCAGATTTCTCAGGTTTTTATCTTTTTAGGGTAAATATTGAGCCTTAAAAGTGCCAGGAATCCGCAGATGTGGGAAATGCTAGGTCTTGAAAGCCTTGAAGGTATATCATGCCGGCCAAATGCAGGTGGCAAATTTTGTTCATATCCATGCAGTACTTGCAGTGATTTAAACTGGCCTCACGATACCTCCATGGTGTGGCTCTAACAGGAAAACCAGATCTTCTCCAATACTACAGGCCTGATATCTACTCTGCACACCACATTTTTCTGTGAATTGAGGAAACCGAAAAGCATCGTAATCCCTAAACCTGTGAAGCAATTAACAGTGTCATCGCTGGGGGAGGTAATCTGTAACCAAAGCCCACATCAGCTGCGTTCATCTCAAGTCAGATGGTGATTTTTGGTGATTTTTCCTGTTCTAATCCCGGTCTGACAAATTAGAATCTGCCTGTCAGCATTTCCCCGGGAATCGCTCTTCGCTTCTTGTCCTAAAGTGCAGCATGCGGGTGTTGTGCTGGATGAAAGAGATGCTCCTTCCACTGCAGACATGGCTTCATTTCCCATTATGTAGCATCTTTTTTTTCAGTTCCAGGATGAGGTTTTATATGCACATTGGGATCTGAATGCCACTTGGGATAATGAATGCAGAAGAAACCTAAAAATGATACTCTAGTCCTGTATATTATAGATCTGTATAGTGTGCCATATATGGATAAGGTGTGTGTATAATGCAAAAAATCTATTTTGCATTCGAGTTGTTTCTATACAGCTCGATTGTATATTTACTGTTCTTGCAGAGATTGCGCTCAACATAATTGCAACTGCAAAATCCAGCCGTTGAAGTTAGGAAATGCCAGAATGAAAGCTGTCCATGTAGTTCTTTCCCTTAGCAAAGCCTCTGAGCAAAAACCCCAGATTGATTTTCCATTATCTCAATGGGTGGATGAGCTGGGAGGGTGGGGGACTGGGCTGTGTTTTTGCAGTAGCTTTAGCTATAGCCCAGGCCCTCCTCACCCAGCAATACAAGCATGCGGTGCCCTCTCCAGTAACATGCTGAATGGCCCTGGCTAGTAAATGCAGCTTTCCACCCTCACCCCATCCCTGACTCTGCAGGTGATTAACCCCCTTAAAGTCAGATTATGCCACTGTGAGTGGGACGTGGTTGTAGAGAGCTCTTTTTCTTCATTGTTTCTGTCCTGCAGAAGGTAAAAGATAGAAGGGCAGGCCATTCATTCTCCACCCCACCTTCTTGCCTGAAGGGAAAACCATCAGGTATTAGGGTGGGTAGTTTTAATAACCCATTATCCTGGAGACCAGATGTTCAAAAGGGTGGTGTGCTCAAGGAAATATTTGCCATCTTTGTTATTTTGGGTTTTTTTAATGAAGACTGTTGAATGCCTTTTATAACATGCCTCTTGCGACTCCAAGCTACTTTTTGGTAAAGAAAGTGGCGCCAATTTGGAAGCTGCATAAAGCAAAGGCCAAACTGAATGTTGTGGCTTTAGCTCTCAAAAGTTGTCCCTTCGATGGGTGCAAATCAGCATGACTGAGGAGTGTCGCTTGTTTACACCTGATGATGATCTGGCCCGTGCTTATAGCAATAGTCATTCTGTTTCCCCTCTCCTCCCAAAGGAAAGCTACCGAGATCATTGCGTTGTTATTTTTCTATAGATATTAAACTTCCACCCCAGTGGACCTGTGAGTTAGCCACATGTTGCTATCCCCATTTTTCAGATGGGGAAACTGAGGCAGGCGAGGGTAAGAGACTTGCCAGAGATGACACCACAGGTCACTGATGGAGCGCAGACTGGAGCCCCGGTGTCTCGATTCCAGCAACAGCCACCACGCCGTGGCATAGCTAATGCTGCAGGTGATGAACAGGAAATAATTAGCTCTGTTCCAAGTATCCCTTGGAAAATAGCTGCTGCTGTTTGACAGATGAGTGCAATCTCACACGCATATCTTAATTGCCTCATTACCACCATGGACTAATAAACCTGATGGGGGGGGAGCAGGGGGAGGAAGCCCATGCATTTATGGGCTGATTGATGTCACAGGGAGCTCTCCAAAGTGACAGGCAGAGTGGGGAGATGAGCAAGTAGGCACAGGGAGCCGTTCAAATGAGCAAGGGGGGCATTGGGGGCATCTGCTGCCTTCCAGATCTCATTGTGGCCTCTGAGAATGGAGGAAAAGATTCCTGCCGAAAATGGCAGAAGCCGGGCACTTGAACTGCTACCGTTTTTGGTGGTGATTGCACTGCTACCATTTACCCCTTTCGATTCCTGTGGCTGAGCCAGCTCCCATTGCATGCTATGGAGGGTGGAGCAGCACCCTGCCTTGGGGTGCTTCCCATCTCAGCCTGGTAGTGGGAGAACAGCGCAAAGCAAACTGGGGGTGGCTGAGGCCCAGGGGGGGCCAAGTGCTTCGCCCCAACGGGGTCCCTGAGAGTGCAGGAGTCATTTCTCTGTAAGGTGTTGTGGGTGGGGGGAAGCGGGTTAGATCTGAACTTCCTAACACAGGATCCCTGAGTCTTCATAATGACAGTGATAAATGCTGTGTTGGGGGGCACCCTGTGCTCCCAGAGAGCAGGAGCAAATTGGGCCCGGTTTGGGTCCAGGACCAGGCTTGAAGGGCTCTGTCCCCAGAGCTGGGGAGTGTTTTGAATCCCTGGTGAGGCAGCAGGTGAAGGCTAACACATGGAAACTCTCATTTAGCCAGGAAGGGTCATCCTGCTGCTCAATAGCAGACGATCCAGTGCACCCTAAGGCTCCCTTAGGCACGGTCCCCCCGCACCGGGGCTGGTGAGGAGGGCCTCTCTTGGTGAGAGGCTTTGCCTGGATACAAAGCAGGTCTTCTCTAGGGGGTGGTCTCCTGGAGGAACAGCCCCTCGGGGAAGCTCATCTCATCTGCCAAAAAATGCTCCCAGAACTCAGGCTGTCAGCTCCCATGGGATCCAAGGGCAAAAGTAGGACAAGCAGCAGGCTAGGGAATGTACCTATGGTCACGGAAACACTTGGGCGTTTTTTCTGTGCAAATAAAATGCTCCCTGAATAGCACTATTATTCTGCACCAGTCCACAATGACATTTGAAAACTGAAGGGTGATTGTGAGGATGGAGGTGGGCTTTTCTGTGTGGCTGTCAGGGACAGAACTAGGAGCAATGGCCTCAAACTACAACAGAGGAGATGAAGGTTGGAGATTAGGAGAAACTTTATCACTAAGAAGGTGGTCAAACATCAGAGGAGGCTACCTAGAGAAGCCTGCCTGCCTGGCTCTCCACCCCAGACCTCAGTGTAACTTTTAAGTATGTCCATCTTTAGGCCCCACACTTCAAGGAAGATGTGAACAGATTGGAAAGAGTCCAGCAGAGAACAGCAAAAATGATCAGAGGCCTTGGGCGTGATGACCATATGAGGTCCCTTCCAGCCCTACGTTTCTGTGGTCCTATAATGTATACAGGTGTGGAAAACTGATATGAGTAGACCACGGTCCATGTGTTGCATGTCCAGTACCAGAGCAGTATAGTGCTGACGGGACACAGCTGAGCAACTTGGACTTCATCCATTACAGGGCAGAGGTGCTCAAACGTGCTAGCTAGTGCATTTGGCTGTAACAGCAGGGTCTTTGAAACAAAATGTGCTGTAGTGTAAATCTTCTTAACATCTTCTTAGCATCCTCCCGGAAAAGGATCGGTCCCAAGGGCCCGTTGAGCGATTAATTCCTCCATGATTTACCAGCTGTCTTTCCCTGTGAACTGAACATCCCATCTTAAAGGACACAAGTAGGGTGTCTCATTAGCGTACATGAACACACAGAAAAGCACAGCCATCCATCTCACCTCCTGAGTCCAGCATTTCCATGTCATTACTATTTAGGAAGAGCAGGCAAATTTCCCACTGACTAATATAGATGCTATTACACTTTCACTTTTTTTGTATTCTTGTTTTTTATATCACAAGTGGGTTTTCCTGCTATGTCCCCCTCTCCTGCCAGTTTCTACTTTATGATGGTACCATTATTATCTGAAAGGGTAGGTCTGCAACTTTATAGACCAACTAAATAAGACGTCCAGAGAGACAGAGCATAAGCCTTTGTGAACCCAAGTTCACTTCATCAGCCTGTGTGGATGAAGTGAACAGCATCTGATGAAATGAAATTGGGTTCGCTAAAGCTTGTGTTCTCTCTCCCTCTCTCTCGCTATATTTTGCTTAGTCTGAAAAGGGGTGTATGTCCCCTGCCTGCTGACTGACTTCTGATTAACATGGCTAACTACCTCTCTCTCTGATAATTATTGTTTTCCATTGGGAGGAATTTACTGCTGGGACTCTCTTCAATTGAAGAGCGGAAACCAAGATTGCTCACCTAAAAAATATTTTTTATGGACAATCTACAAACTTCTTAATGACAGACATACTTTTTTATTAACCTGTTTTTACTGTCATTAAAAAAAAATTCTTAGGCTGGAGGCAAGAGTTTTACACCCTTTCTGCCCCCACCACAGGGAACCCCTACTCACCCCACACACTGACACCCCCGACTGCACCCTTACCCCACTGGCCCTGCTCTACCCGTCCTGACGCAGACCTCTACACGCCTCCTGTCCTGCATCTCTGTCCCAGCTGCAATGAACTGTGGAGGCTCCCGTGAGCCGAAAAGCCTTGACAAACAGCTCACTGCAGGGCACTGAGTAGCACTCCTGCTAGAGACCAGGTGACATTCCTCTGCTCTCTCTGTCCGGCATTGATGCTTGCCTTAAATGTAGCTTCATTCGGTTGACAAATCTGCAAAAGAGCTCAGCGCTTATTTTTATGGAAGTGAAATGATTTTGATGGAATTTACAGATTTTAGGCTGCGTTTGATGAACGGCTGGTAACCCTGGTGGGAACAGAGCAACCAGGAAGGACTCTTCTGCTGCTGATTGCAAAGCCATGAGCAGCTGAGCCAAGCTTTGGGTTTGGCTGTGGTTTTGTGGGCATAGTCTCTGGGGTGTGGCCAGGATGGGTTTTTAACCCTGCTCTTGGCCTGCGCTTTGCCTCCTCCAGCTCTGACACGTTGGCTTGACGGGGTGGGGGAGGTTTTGCCTGCAGTTGCTCAGAAGATGGTGCAAGAAGGCTGGCAGGCTGCCCCCACCTTGTCTGGGACGCCTGGGAACCTCAGGGGAGTGGGCAGGACAGTGGACTCTGGGCTTGAATTTCAGACCAGAGCCAGATCAAAGTGACCAGAACTGGTTTCCGACCCAAAGGCAGCAATTTCCCCGGCAGCTCAGGTGGTATCTACCCTACCCATCTAAAGACCAGGTAACAATAAAAGCCCCCAAACCACTGTGAGCACCAGCCTCTGATTCAGCCTGCGGATCAATAGATGCATGGAAAGATGCTCTGACAACTAGCAAAGTTTGAGGGTCTCCCCAGCACTGCCCAGGCCTCTTCAGTGCTGACAGCGCAGGGAGCTAAAGTTTCCTGCGTCACTTCTAAGGCTCACGGGCACCACCGGACTGGCAGAGCTCAGGGCACCCTGCCCTTGGGTAAGCTGCCTTTATTCGTGAATCACAGAATAAAGTCAAATACCATCTCACCCTGGGCCAGCACCTTTCAGGTTCCTCGGAGAGGTCTCCGGGTACCTTACATGGGAGGCGATGTGTTCTGAACCCCACGGTATAGTAACGGAGGGTGCGGGCTCACAATACACTGACTCCAGAGTAAGCTTTCTTCACCTTGTAGTGAAAGTGGAGCAGGCACCTGATGTGCAGCCTGACACCAGTGGAAATCATTCTGCTTTGGAGTGCCATTACCCCATAGGAAGCGAGGGGTGACTACAGACCCCGGGGGAATCCCACCCCGGTCCCCCTAATGTGTCCACTCCCCTAGGCTGTTTCATCCCAGGGTAAGACTCATCTGCTCAATGCAAGCGGCTTTGCCTGCCATCTAGTGGGCAGGCTTTGCAATAGCACCTCCTTTAGGCAGCCAACTTGGGAGAGCTGGTGGTGGGTCTGCTCCTTACTACAGTGTAAACCAAAGGGTAAGATCCCACAGCCATGCATCCACACCCTACAGCACATGCAGTAAGGGCAAAACATTCACACTCAGATGTCTCAGGTCCAGGAGACACCTAGTAAGTGACCTGATTTTCAGCGCCCTTCCAGCATCCAGCTTAAGATATGGTACAGACATTTGATAAAGCGCTCTAACCTAAAGTGCTTTAGTTTGATACCACATTCATCTAGGATTAACTTAGAGTGGGATCCTTCATTTTTAAAGTGCTCTATGTGCCATGGATGTCTGTTTGGCTATGGATTTAGAGCACTACCTGTGCGCTTAACGCACGATAAGTATAACTTCTGTACAGGTCCAGCATGGCCGTAAGTGATTTCCCAAGGACACACAGCAGGCCAGCAAAGGAGCGGGAGACTGAAACAAAGCCTCCTGACTCCCAGTGCTCTAACCAGTTGACCACGCAGCATGTCAGCCGTTCTAGTCCTGGCCCTTTGACCAGTAGTGGTTGCAACAGCCCCTTTTCCTTCCTTTGTCATCTGTCATTTGTGTCCTTGCAGAAGCTCAGCCAGAAGCCAGTTTGTGAAGCATCGGGAGATGCTCAGATGAACATTAGTAGAGAAGGACAAGGCTCGTGTGGTTACTTTTGAGATTTCCTTTCTTATCCATGTAGCCCCAAAAAGATTAGGTCCTTGGTATTATGAACCTGATCCATGAGCCCTGTCAATTATGAGCCCAATCCATGCATAGTACCTAGGACCTCCACAGGGCCCATTATACTTGATCTTAGTGCCTAGTACAACTTTAATATGTTTATTAACCATCAACCCTGTTCTGTAGGTAGGGCTCAGAGCCACTGAGAATCAGATCCTCAACGGTGAAGTTGATGGGAATTAGGTGCCTAAACCCCTTGGAGCGACTGGGTCTGAGGGACTTACCTAGAGCCGTCCAGTGTCGCAACCTAAACTAATGGTTCTGAAACTTTGTGGACTCAAGACAGCTCTTGTTCGACTCGAAAAGGGGCTCTTATTTATCTTTTTTATGTGGTCCCCTTGGAAAATACAAGCTCTTAGCTTTCACTTGTTTTTTGACTACCGAAAAATACTAGAGCAGTTCTTCTATTGCAAAGAGCTCAGAAAGTCCACATCAGACTTTGGATACTGTCGCAGAATGCTTTGGACACTGTGGATTCCTGTTTGAAATCTCTGGGTTTTCCTGTGAATCACGTGTAGGTGTTTGCCCACCTAGCAGTGCTAACATTGCATGGTACCCTGTAGCACCCTTAAAAGCCTCTCCCAGCACCCCAGTGGGCTGCAGCGCCCTGGTTGAGAATCACTGGCTTAACCACTGGGCAGTTTGCTGCCCTCTGCATGGCGCTGCACCTGTTTACATTGGGGAGATGCTCAGCCCGGCGCATTCAAAATGTTCCCATTTTATGCTGTTAGCGACAGAGTTTTTTTGTAATAATATGATGAATGAGTATCGAGCTCTCCTGGAAATGGAGTAGTTGGAGATACCACTTAAGCCTAATAGGAATACAGTTATTTTAAGCAGTGTACCCACCACTTTAATAGCGCTGTGATTTTTTTTTACTATAAAATGCGGTTGTTTTTCTTTTCTGTTAAACTCTGTAATCAGTTCCAGGTCTTCTTTCCCGCTGCTTTTGTGTGCGTGAGAACTCTTAAGTTCTTCAAAAGGGCGAAGTCTGTCGTGTCGGGAGAGGCGCAGAGACTGCCAGCTCTATTTTTGCTTTCGTTATTCTTGGAAAGCGCGCCCTTTAATTGGGGTGGGGGGCAAAGGAGGAGGGGGTAGGGGGAACATGAGGAGAGCGAGCGTCAATCTCAGCCCACTTCCAGCATGTGTCGGTTCCCCCAGGGCATGGGAAGCTGAAGGTCGTTTCTGAAGATTGGTGCCCTCCGTGGCAGAGGAGCCCTGCACAGCTGTCATAGGACCACGCACTAGACATGCCCTTTCTACAAACTTATATCAGTTGCTCCCCCACAAACCACATTTAAATTGCAATGGTCCCCTTCGACTCTGGCAATATCCTGAAATGTTATCAGCTTTCCTAAGGGCTTTCAGTAAAACAATAACAGAATCACATCTGGAGAGGCTGGAGGGGCTAAGCAAATCTATCCCGGGGAAGGTCTTAGGAAAGTTTATTAAAGAGGCCATCCTTAATGGACTGGCTGATGCCAGCATCCTGAGGAATAGCCAACTTGGGTTTGTTGCAGATAGATCTTGCTTGACCAATCTCATTTCCTTTTATGACCAGGTGACCTATCACCTGGACGAGGGAGAAGAGATTGATGTCATATATTTTGACCTCAGAAAAGCCTTCGATCTGGTATCCCATGATCACCTCTTGGCAACACTGACCAGTTGTGCCCTTGGGTCCACCATGATCTGCTGGCTGGGAAATTGGCTCTGTGATCGGACCCAGAGGGTGGTGGTTGACCAAAGTCAATCGTCTTGGTGCGCTGGGACCAGTGGGGTCCCCCAAGGCTCTGTCCTTGGACCCATATTGTTCAACGTCTTCATTAATTATGTGGACATTGGAGTCAGAAACAGACTGGCCAAGTTCACCGATAACACCAAACTTTGGGGCAAAGCATCCACACCTGAAGAGAGGAAGGCGATCCAGGCAGACCTGGACAGACTCAGCAAATGGGCGGATGAGAACCTGATGGTGTTTGACACTGAAAAATGCAAGGCTCTCCACCTTGGGAGGAAGAACCTGCAGCATCCTTATAGGTTCGGCAGTGCTACGCTGGCTAGCACTACAGAAGGAAGAGATTTGGATCCTACGACCCCAGCTGACTTCCTGCCCTCCAGGCGGGGGCTGGACTTGATGATCTTCCAAGGTCCCTTCCAGCCCCAATGTCTATAAAATCTATGAAACTATGCAACTCGATTCAGGTTCTGGAAGAGAGTTGCAGATCATTTCAGGTGCGTCGTCCATCCAGTTTCCATCCTCCCCACACCTTGCTAAACTTCTGTGGTTTTTAATGCCTTTTGCCTATCTGTTAATTGTTTTACCCTTTCCTCTGCTGTTGCATGGAAGACCCTCACAAACAAAGAGAAGTGACTTAGTCTCAAATGGCGCTTTTTGTCACGTGGAAACAGGAAAAGTGCAAAGTGGACAACTGCCCCCAGAGAAACAAGACACCAGGTTTTTCGTGGACTGGGAAATACAGAGTAAATTGAGTATACATATGCATGGGTCAATGGGTGGATGGGAATGTTCTTATCTTTTTTCAGTTGCTGTGATTTTAGGGATTAGGCATAGAAGGCTTAAAAAATGCAACGATGGTATCACTTTCCAGGAGGACTTTTAAGGGATAGTGGAGCAATCTTCGTTCTACGTACCTGTTATTAGGGTGCAGATTCTAAAAGGAAAGTTGACTGGTCACAGCCCTCCTTAAACCTCTTTATTATCTTACGTCTGCTTAATAATCCAGCCCGTTTACTTTTGCTTAATGGCTACCATAAAGGAATATCTTATAACAGGCTTTCTGGACTCAGTTGGACTAATTGTCAGGAAAGCAGCTGAATGTGATTAAGGACAGCGTTCTGTAATGAATCCATTTGTTGCAGACAACAGACGTAATGACTGCGCGGACCGTGCACCCACCAGGAGATCAAAGACTAAAATCCTTGTTCTTCAGGCCTAAAATGGAGACCTCAGTAGCTTTGGCTGAAGAAAGACTCTTATACCTGCTAATAGTGGCAGGTCCTCTTTTCTTCTTTGGGCCAGGCAGGCTGGAGCTATGTCACTCACATTGCACACACCTTGCTGGTAGGGTGCCACCATCACTTGCTGGCTTTGAGTCTCCCAGCATACCTTTCCAAAAGCTAGGCTGTAGCTTGGGCCTGATATCTGAATAACTTCCTAGGTAAAGTTCTGTGGCCCCCGCGGTGCTGGATGCTGGAGGAGGTAATCATTGTGGCTCTGTCAGGAGTTCACTATGACTTGGGACAAGTCCCCTTCCTCACTGCTCCTCATGTTCCCCATCTGTAAAATGGAGCCAATGGGATCCCCCTAGGCCAAGTGTTGCGTGGTCCAGACACTGGTTCTTTCAAAGCTCTTTGGGATTCCTAAATGGGAGATGCTTTAGGTCTGCACAGTAGCTAGGCAGGGTGCCTGCTAATCACAGCTTCTGGGCGACACCTGCCGTGATGCTTGCCCACCCTCTTGCTCCTGCTCCCCGATACAAAATCCTGGAAACGGGTCAATGAAGCTGCCTTGAGGCAACCCTGGGTCCGTGCCAGTAAGCACACCCAAGACAGAGCGCCACAAGTAGCGCTGGCCATGCGCTCAGGGCCTATCCAGGGAGGCTGGGTCACCTCGCATCCAGGATTTGAGGAGTATGGAGTATGAGGGGGGTGCCCCTGGGTGCACTGGAGTCTCTGGAGACCTTCCCACAGGAGATGCAGCTGCGAGAGGTGCTCCCCTAAGTGCCAAAGGGCCTTTTTCTGCAGCTTGTAGATCAGCTGGGAGTGAGTTCAGTCCCCACTGCTCCCCCCGGCAGCGGTTTGGGGACAGTGGTGGAGTGGTACGTGGAGGCAGATCTTTTCAGTCTTGGCTGTCACGCAGGCTGATTTTCTGATCTGGCTTTTGTTTCCTGTCGGGAAAGCAGCTCCCCACTCAAACCAGCGCCGCAGGATCAGGGTGGGGAGGGATGTGCCTGGGCAGCGGCTCGGGGCTGGAGGTGGTCTGAAGGCAGCTGTTACACTGAGGATAATTTTCCTCTTTTCCCAGGGCCTTGCCTTGGTTGCTCCCACATAACCACCAAACACTGGCTGCCTGGGTGTGGGGGTGGGCGAGGAGGGACGAGATAACCACAAGGTCTCTGCTGGGTATTGATTCGGCCGTGGGCAGGAGGAGGGAAGCGCCAGTGCTTGAGAACTCCCTTCTCACGGGAAGCCGTGCCAGATAGTCTGGCCATTCGGCTTGCACCGAGGCCCTCCCAGCCCACGGGATGCCATTAGGAAGCTCTTCGGACTGGGTCTTGCTGCCCCTACGAGGACAAAACCCCCGATGACCTTAGTGACTGCCAAGTCACACGCTAAGTCACAGTTTGGTTGGGCCACGACTGCAAGGTTTCGCCAGCCCATCCTTCAGGGCTTCGGACCCAGCCAAAGCTGCGGCACAGCGAGACAGAAGGGTCCGACTAGTGAGCGCTGCCTCTGTGACCCGTGCTAGCCTCCGTCAGCCATCCCCAGTCCCTCCTCTCCCTCTGCTCTTCGAGCCGGGGGAGAGACAGGCCGTGCTGGTGAGCAGCGATCTGGGGCCTGGGAGTCCTCCCGGGTGGGCAGCCTGGCAGAACATGCGGCCGGTGGGGAAGCAGTGGGAGGAGGCAGAAAAGGAGGAATTTGGGGGCTGGGAGAGGAGAAGCCCCTGGGAGTGCAGCAATAAGCTCTCCTGTGAGAGAGTTTATCAGCACATGCCCAATGCCACGCTAAGGCAGCTCCATCAACACTGATTTGGGGACTTAATGGGTGCAGGGAGGGTGACGCAGGTCTTGCTGTGATGCTCCCTGGTGCGATTCGTTGGTGGTACAGACCCATTCAAGGATGCAAAGACCTTCTCTGCATTGCTGGGATGGCAGTGGTGGAAGGGTGGGGAAGTCTGAATGCACCCTGCCCCGGCCCCATCCACCAAGCCTTCCAGCAAAGCTATCCTGGACACGTTCTCGGTGACTGCTCTCAGTCCCACAGGAAGGGCTCAAGAGCAGGCACAAAGGGCTGAGCTGAGAGCAGCATCACTGATGTACTTCCAGGTCTAGAGCAAGCCAGTAGACTTGGGTGAGTGGGACACGGATAAGGCATGTACGAGTCAATGATGGCAGAGCTCAGCTCTGGCACAGAAAAGCCCCAAGAGGTGTTGCAGACCTGGGCAGGGAAACCTTCCCCAGCATGCATAGCCCAGCAGCAGCTGGGTGGGGAACCAATCCCCAGCTGCTCCACCTCTGCCAGGGGTTTCTTTAGAAAATTGCCAGTGGACGGTGGTGCCCGCTGGGAACTGCATGAGGAGGGTCTGCAGGCTTGGAGTCCTAGACATGAAATTGCATTTGCACTCTCTCCTCCCCTCCCTCCCCCTTCTGTACCTTGGGAGTTTCTGAAGGGTTAATGCATTCAAAGTTATTCCAGCTGTTTTATATGTTCTGCATGTGACACTAGTAATGTATTCCTAGCCTGCCAGAGGAAGTGTCTCTCCTTCCCTGGGATTTCTCATGTGGATGATCTCTTGGAACCATTTAAAAGAGGAAATGTCGTACAGATAAAACTCGTAGGACACTGTTACTATCAGGTTTTCCTTTGGGGCGTAGGCTTTTTGCTTTCAGATTCCCTTTTGAAGCATGAGCAGCTTGTGGGGGAGCGATGGAGGCCTTTGACAGAAGCAAAGTGCATTTGATAATGTTCTGGGAGTTACACGTGAGCATGCAGCCAATGCGCAGAAGAGGTGAAAGCTTAAGGATTTAGACAACCCTAACCCACCTCTAAACCCAGTTGGAGGCATGAGCGCGCTGCACCCACCTGTGTCATTGCTGATACTTGACTGGTAACCCTGGCAGCTAGCAGTGTCTCCCCATTGCTATAGGTCAATGCAGACACTTGGTTGTCTTCCATCTGGGGAGATGGGACCACTTACCCATGCCAGCCTGGCCAGTCCTCTCCCCTCCTAGCAGTAGGATGGGGCATTTCAGGACATCCCAAATGGGTCTTTACATACACAGCAGTAGGTTTGCTCTTCTGTGCTGAAGCAGCATGTTATAGCTAAACAAGACAGTGTCATGAGTGTTACCGTGGGATATAAGACAGGTAGGGACCTTCTGAGTCATAAGGACCAGCCCTGTGCTATTGCAAACAGCCATGTCATAGTCCCTGGCCCGATAGAGAGGAGGCTGGTCACAACGTGATTGCATTAAAGTGATTGCATGAAGGGTGCGTCCTTGTTATTGTTACTCCTTTGAAATAATAATGTCACTATTGATGGGTGCCTAGCAAAGCATGGGTTCTGCCCCAAAGGGCTTGGCCAACCACTCAGATGAGAAAAGCTGGGACAATAAACTGGTCACGGAAGAATGCAGGAGGCATCAAGAAATGAGGGGATCAAAACCCAAAAGGATTCCTGGAGGAGGGAGGGTAGTTCATGGATAAACAGCGGGAGCCTGTCCCAGAGATAGGTAACAGCCTGAATGGGGCAGGGAGATGAGACTGGGAAGAGGAGACAAAGGGAGAGAGGCCTGGGAGGACCGTAGTGAGCAGCTGAGGCGGGTGTAATCCTGGGCAGCTTTGAGGGAGCATGACTGCGAGGTGAGAATCGGTGCAGAGGAATGGACACGTTGGTAGGATCGTGACTGTGGCAGCAGTGTTTTGGAAAGAGAAGTGGGAAGCTGGGGACTGAAGAGGAGATCACAGAGAGCAAGGGCAGAGAAGGCCACGTTGTGCAGCTCTGTAACCCCACTTAGACGCTGCTGTCTAATTCCTCACTGTGTTGTGGTCTCTTCTAGGGCTCTACGTGAGAATATGGCCGATGGCATTGAAGATCTTATTGGGATCCCATTCCCAAACCACAGCAGCGAAATCCTGTGTGGCTTAAACGAGCAGCGGCACGATGGCCTGCTCTGTGACGTCATCCTCATTGTCCAGGACCAGGAGTACCGGACCCACCGGTCTGTTCTTGCTGCCTGCAGCAAGTACTTTAAAAAACTCTTCACTACCGGCACTTTAACAGACCAGCCCTATGTTTACGAGATTGACTTTGTCAAGCCTGAAGCACTTTCTGCCATCCTCGAGTTTGCCTACACTTCAACTCTGACCATCACCACCTCAAACGTCAAGCATATCCTCAACGCAGCCAAGCTGCTGGAGATCCAGTGCATTATCAACGTATGCCTTGAAATCATGGAGCCTGACAGAGAGCCGGAAGAGGACGATGATAAAGAGGATGAAGACGACGACGACGATGAAGACGAGGAGGAGGAAGAGGAGGAGGAGGAAGAAGAGGAAGAAGGGGAAGATTTTGTGAATCAGGAGAACCTCACGGATGTCCAAGAAGTCAGCTGCCACCAAAGCCCGTCGAAGTCTGATCTTACCGAAGCATACACAGAAGCACCTAGTGACTTTCCAAACCATTACCCGGCCAATAGCTCATCTGGACACTTAGGTGTGATACGAGACTTTTCCATTGAGTCGTTACTTAGGGAAAACCTGTACCCTAAGGCAAACATGCCCGACAGGAGGCCAGCTCTATCTCCTTTTACCCCAGGCTTCTTTCCCCATTTGTGGAATGGAGATTTCAGTCCCTTTCCCCAGCTGGAAGAGCAGCAAGTGGACAACGGCCCTTTGGACCTGGTGATCAAAAAGAGGAAGATTAAGGAGGAAGAAGAGAAAGAGGAGCTCCCTCCTGCGCCTTTCCCCAATGACTTCTTCAGGGATATGTTCACCAACAACCCTGGAGGTCACTTAGGCCACATTAAAGCAGAGAATGACTATAACGCTTATCTCAACTTTCTAAGTGCCGCCCACTTAGGAGGCGTCTTTCCTCCCTGGCCCCTGGAGGAAGAAAGGAAGATCAAGCCCAAGGCGTCTCAGCAGTGCCCGATCTGCAACAAAGTCATCATGGGGGCCGGGAAGCTGCCACGGCACATGAGGACTCACACCGGGGAAAAGCCGTATATGTGCAATATCTGTGAAGTTCGCTTTACCAGGTGTGCACTGATCCTTACTGCCAGCTGCAGCAGAGCGGCCTCATGGGAGGTGGGTAGGGGGAGGGAGGAAGGGAGGGCGTGCCGTGGTGAAGCACCGGTGGGTGTATTTAGTCTAGCAGTATTGACTGTGGGGTATGAAGCAGGCTGGCACGTGGCAGGGTAGGGGGCTGGAACAAGAGGAAGCCTCAGTGGAGCAAGCACGGAGACACAAACATTTAAGCAATGTCTCCTTTGCTGTAGAAGTAAAGTGAATTGCAAGGAGCTACAGGCCTGATTTAAAGTCCTCAGTGCAACTCCTATTGCTCTCAGTGGTTTGGGATCAGGCCCTGTCTTGCTAAGATAACAACTTATCATCCAAGAGTTAAATAAAGGATGTAATGTTTCCAGCTAGATCACACTTTACCACAGTGAATCAATGGCAGAAAGAGGGGCCTGACCACAGCCAGTGGAAAAAAATCAATGGGGGTTTCTAGGTAAAACAAGCAGGGGAAGTACATACACATACATGTAATAGGAAATACGCTGTGGGTAAACTGGCGTATTTTCTCTGGCACAATGTTACGCGCAAGTTTTGAGTAGGAGGGTGGGCCATGATCTGCTAACACATGTTTAAGTATGACTGTCTGTGTCCACCCTGGGGCCAAAGTCATGCTCCGAGTAGTATGTGCCAGTTACAAAGACTTGCAAGGATGGTGCATTTTTCCCGGGAGATGAGGTTGAAGTCTGCAAAGCCAAATCCTATGCTGATGTCTGGTCTCTGCAACTCTGGGGCCTTCAGTAGGGCCAGTGGGAATCAGCTGGGGCACACTCAGGGCGGGATACACAGGCACAACACTGTGCAACCCTTCTCCCAAAAGGTTGGCAAGTGAAATTGGTGAGCAGCAACAAATGGATCGGCACTTGCTGGGTACAGTTAACATCTCACAAGTAAAACCTCAGCCATAATGGCAAAGCTTTCTGATGAGAGCTCAGCATGTGAGCTGCTGCCTGTGAAAGAGAGTAAGCCCTATTGGACTTGGCAGAGTGAACTATTTGAAAACACGGCGCACAGCCGGTGAAGCATAGCACCTGACAATGGGCAGATACCTAGGGCGCTCCTGCATCACGACCGCCTTTCCCTCTCTTGTTCCTGTGATAATATTCAAATGTAATTTATGCAGATGAAGGGGATTTGACCTGAAAATAAATTTCCATGCTAGGCTCCATCAGCCCAGCTTATACCGCATTACAATGCACTGAGTGTCCTGCCTCAGGCTACTGCATACAACGTGATCTGGCTAGCCCTGGTGTTTAGAGGGAATGGCTGATACCCCGTATTAATTAATGACTGTGGATAACTTGTTCCTGCTTTCTGAGTTACCCTACACCTATTTGCATGAGGGCTGGTGCTCAGAAGTGCTAGATCAGCTCTTTATTGGACCAGCTATGTAGTTGGGATAAAGTCAGACAAGCCTTTGAATGTCAGTCGTTCTTTTGCACCATCACAGCTTCAACATCCCTCTAACGCTACCTAAATCAGCTCTGGACACAGACAGTCATCATTCAGCCACCCAGCAGGGAGCAACAGTGCAAGCCTTCCTATTCTTCCCCAGAAATGGGCCTCAGCCCTCACTTGGAAGGACAGTTTTGCAGGGAGTAGCTCTGTGGCTCTTCCTCTGCCTGCTGAGCAGTTGGCCAGCTGCATTGGTGAGGCCACTCGCAGCAGGGCCAATTTCTTCGGGGTGTGGCGGTGCAATGGATAACTGCTAGTAGGGAAATTAACTTGGCTGATGAATTGCGGACCCACCCCACCTAAGCCAGTTACTGATGGTAAGGATGATAATATCCGGCTCTTTCCTTCACCAAAACCTCCAAGATCTTTCCAGAGGGAGTTGGGGTTGCTATCCCCATTTTCCAGGGGAGACAAATGAGGCACAGAGAAGGAAAGTGAGATGCCCAAGGTCCGCTGGTCAGTCAGTGGCAAAGCTGGGCATAGAAGCCAGGTTAGGTGAGTCCCAGCCTAGTGTTTTGCCCACTGGGCCACAAAAGGTGGAAAGCTCCCCTAATGCAGCTCTTCTCTCTAGTCCTCTTCCCGGGCCCACAGCATCTTCCCTTTGAACCACACACATACACATGAACATGCATAGTCTTTGCCCCAAAGAATTTATAATCGAGGGGCTGAATTTGGTAGAGGTTCATGCCTATGCTTTACCTTAAGCAGCAAGGGCTCCCATCAGCTTTCTTAGGCATATCCATAGCAGAAGAACAAGCTATAAAAGTCTGTGCCAGGTCTCGGGCTAACTGAAACTTAGCTCTATCCCAGGAGCATGACACCATGGAGGGTGTGGAAGGACAGGTCGAAGGAAGATCACACAGTTACATGTTCCCCGTGAACCTCTCTTGTGCTCCAAATCATGTGACCGTGGCCATTTTTACCAAGGAAAAAACCTTTCACACTTTAATTCATTGGCATGATTAAGAGCTGCTGTCGTGTTGCTTCTGCAGCAGGTGCTAAAGGATTTCAGCTCTTTTGCTCCTGACAGCTGTTGCTCTGAATACGTCACATGTATTATATTATACAATCCTGCCATCCCACGTGTTTCTGAGGCATCCTGGTAGGTTAACAATTACCTAAAAACTTTTCAGTTAGATGACAGGCAGGGCTGGGGGGGGTTGCCTGTTATTAAGATTGCCCACCACTTCTTGTTGGAAGTGATGTTTTCGGTTCCTTATAACCCTGCCAGATCCGGGCTGAGTTTTTCCAGGCCTGTCGCCTTGCTCGGTGTGGCTCACTGTGTCTGAGAACAAGGCAAGGGGAAAATAGGTTGTTTTGCCCGAGTCCCAAAACTTGGCCAGTTTTCTCTGCAAAGCGTTAGCACCCTCTAGAGGGGGGACTTAGGATGTAGCCACAAGGAGGCTTTGGTGGCAGGGGAGGCACAACTCACTTTCATTTTGCCATTTCCTAATTGCCAAAAGCTTGATTTCCCATTAAATCAGGAGGTTTTCCCAGCTACAGGTGAAGCCTGTGGGAGCTGGGGTTTGACCCTCCTACATGCTCTACAGCACTTAGTACACTGACTAAGAGCCTTAGGGTCTCAAAATGGGCATTCAAAATTGGTAGTGACTTTTGACCTCGGTTTCTGCTGGCCTTTGTGTCCCACCTGTAAAATGGAGCTAATTATAACCCCCATCTCAGAGGGGCACTGTGAAAACAAATGTATTGATGCTTTATATGAACACAGATGCCATCATGATGAACCCTTCAGAAAAGCCCGTAGGGTCATTTATAACTGTCTTCAGAGCAGGGTTTGAATACCATGCCTGGGACCACACACACAGGACTACAGATAAAACAAAAGTACGGGTTTAGCTGCACATTCACTGAGCACTTTCCGCTGTGGGCGCTGAATGAAGTACTCAACAAACAGCGTGGGATCATGCCATTAAAACTGACCCCTGAAGCATCCACACAAAGAGGCAGAATTAAGGTTGCATGAACAGCCTTAGGTCTGGATTTCCTAACTTTTGCATGCTTGGCTTTGCAGTCATATTATGTTGGGGGATGCATGCATGCATGCATGTGTATAATATGCTAAAATCCTGAGCCCTATTACAAGTAAAATCATATATAAATGAAACAGAAAGCATGGCAGAGATCAGATTTGGTTTTGGCCGCTCCGTTGGCTGCGCGTCCCATTACTTTCCGCGTGGATCTGTGGTAGGACAATTGAAGTAACTTTGTCAGTTTTTATGTTAGCAGGAGTTCATAGTGAGTTCACTTTTTAGGAGCTTGTGTGCTAGGACAGGGGTGGTCAGCCCGTGGCACAAGCAGCATGCAGTACATCAAGGAGGGGCCTGGCAACAGAGCAGCAGACAGGGCAGGAAGCAGAAAGCAGAGAGCTGATGAAGGCTGGGAGCTCCGGGCTAGGAGCAGAAAGCAGAGCAGGAGATCAGGCAGGGGAAGGAGACTGAAATGGTAGTTGGGGAAGGTGCAGGGCTAATTTGGGCTGCCAAAAAGGTGCTTCGTGTCCGTTCCCACCCTCTGTTCTCAGACATGGCTGCAGTATTGGTAGTTGCAGACATTTCAGGGGAATCTTTAATCATTCGCAAAAAATCAATTAGAACTGCTTAATTCTAATATCATTTAGTTCTAATAGTTTTTAATGAGTGTTTGCAGAAATATTTCTAGGGTTGTGGATTTTTAAAAAGATTATTTTACAAACAAATGGCACGTGGCTTATGCTCCTTTCCTTTACAAGCCTCCTCTGCTCTGTATGTGGAACTGCACAATCTCCTTAAAGCGTTCGGATAGTTGTGTCAGCCTCCTAGCATATCACCGTGAACAGTAATTGGTGTAAAAAGACAACCTCAGATACTGCAAAACCTTAACCTGTTCTGAAGAGAAGCCAGGGGTTTTTTTAGCAATGTCCTTTATTGGACTGGCTGAATAGTTGGGAGAGATGCTAAATAAGTTTTGGGCTTCTTCAGGGGCCAGAAGCTGATCTCACATCTCTCTCAAATATCCAGTTGGTCTAATAAAAGACGTCACCCAAAAAATTCTTTATTCTTGAGTATTTATTCCCTGGGCAGTGCAGCTACAATACTCCAGCCCTACCGTGTTGGTCATTTTTCAAACGAAAGCTTGCGAGACATCTAGTGTTCAGTGGAAGTATAAGCCAGAAGGGAAGATGAGCAGTGAATCGCTCAACCAGCAGCACTGCTGTCTCCCAAATCATGCTGTTTCCTACAGCATATCCATGTGGGCTTGGAGGGAGGGAAGTGGTTGTGTTTTCCTTTGCTATATTCCAATTCCAGCATTTGTTTTGAGCTCTTTGGGACTGGATGCAGGATCCCGAAGTGGTAGGAAGTGTGTGCGGTGTGGAGCTGCATGTGATATCCCTCAAAAACAGCATGCCCTAAATGTAAAACATGGTCTATGCTGGAGCAGCTGGGGTAGCTTCCAGGGACATCATGGGCGCTCAGCCTCTGGGCCAGACCCAGCATAGACAGATGTTAACCTCCCTGATCTCCAGTGCTGATGTCTCCATTTCATGTAGAAAGGGGGACCGGGCTCCCGTCAGAGACAGCCCTCATCTGCACATTAGTAGGAGCATTGCCAGCAGATCGAGGGAAGTGATACTTCCCCTCTATTCAGTACTAGTGAGGCCACATCTGGAGTCCTGTGTCCAGTTTTGGGCCCTTGCTACAAAAAGGATGTGGACAAATTGGAGAGAGTCCAGTGGAGGGCGACAAAAATGGTTTGGGGGCAGGGGCACATGATTTATGAGGAGAGGCTGAGGGAACTGGGCTGATTTAGTATGGAGAAGAGATGATTGAGAGGGAATAATAGCAGCCTTCAGCTCCCTGCAGGGGGGTTCGAAAGAGGACGGAGCTGGACTGTCCTCAGTGCTGGCAGATGACAGGACAAGGAGCAACGGGCTCAAGTTGCAGCAGGAGAAGTTTAGCTTAGATATTAGGAAAAACTTTCTCACTAGGAAGGTAGTAAAACAGGTTATTCAGCGAGGTTGTGGGATCGTCATCCTTGGAAGTTTTTAAGACCCAGCTAGACAAAGCCTTGGGTGGGTTGATA
>JAGPOW010002514.1:61676362-61687128 GCA_030014935.1 Caiman crocodilus | reverse complement strand
TACAAAAGCTCGTCTGGCTGGTGGGTCTGGAGCACAGCAAGGGCAGGGACCATAATGCAGGAGCATCGTTTGCACCAATGCTGCTGTCAGGCTTACATCCCAAGGGGCTCAGTGCCTCGGTTTCCACAGCAGCCTCTTCAGCAGAGGTCAGCGTAGCTGCCGAGCAAATGATAACAGACGCCTGCCTCTTGTTTTGTAGGCAGGACAAGCTAAAAATCCACATGCGGAAGCACACGGGGGAGAGGCCGTACCTCTGCATACACTGCAATGCCAAATTCGTGCACAACTACGACCTGAAGAACCACATGCGCATTCACACCGGGGTGCGGCCCTACCAGTGCGAGTTCTGCTACAAGAGCTTCACCCGCTCCGACCACCTCCACCGCCACATCAAGAGGCAGAGCTGCCGGATAGCCCGGCCCCGGAGGGGACGCAAGCCGGCGGCCTGGAGGGCGGCGAGTTTACTGTTTGCACAGAACGGCCAGCCGGAAGAGAAGGGCTTCGTGATGCCGCCCACTCTGGAAGAGATGAGCAGCCATCTCGGCAGCGCGGCCATGTGCCTTCCCGGCCCCAGCCCCAAGCACTTTATGAGCGGGGCCAAGTCTGCTCTCAATCTGCAAGAGCTGGAGAGCCAGTTTGAAGAAACCCAAATGAAGCTGTTCGGGAGGACGCACCTGGACATGGAAAGGAATGGGGGCATCTTTGCCTTTGCCCTGGGCCACAACGACAGCCTCTCGGCGCGGCCCTACTTCCCTCTGCCAGACCCGTGGAGCACAGGATTTAGTGGCCTGGCGGGCCTAAACCACCTAGCCCCAATTTCTGAAGCTAGCAACTAAGCCTTTTCCTGTCCAAGCGATGGGTTTGCGGTAGTCTGCACCGTCCGTAAAGAGCAAACGATTGCCCTCCACTTCTGATCCTCAGCTGTCTCCCCGCGTCTCGCTCCGATGGCTCTCCCGCGCCGGTCTAGACTGCGTCCCGGGACTTCAGGCAGGTGTGGGGCCCCGAGCCGCGCGTGAGCAGCCTGCGGCCATTCTGCCGAGTGGGAGATTGCTGCTGTTGTTCTGTGACGGATGCTTGTTCAAGGGAACCCGGGTTGGGCTTATCAGGGACTCCACCACTGCCATTTCCTCCGACCGCCCTTTTACAGACCGTGCCTAGGGCGCTCGGCTCAGCGTCGGATGAGGGTGTCACTAGCTGCCGGTGATCAAGCCCCCCGCCATGGATACAGCGTCTCTTTGGTTAGCAGAATCCAACACCGAGGAGGTGAGAAAGATCCAGCTCCATCCAGGCTGGCTGGATTGTTACCTGCTTCTGCAAATGCCCCCTGCCCATGCTCGGAGGTCGCTGTCATCTCCATACGGCACCTTTTCGGAGGGACACTCTCTTTGTTGCCCATTCACTACGGCAGATGCTCAGCTGGAGGCTGATAAACACCGACACGTTTTTTTGCCACCTCCACATTCCTTGACCCTTTTGGTCCCAGAGGATTTTATTTTAAATCCTGCAACCAAACGGCATTTCTTTCCCCCTAAAAGGCCCTCAAAATTCCTCTTAGTGCAAATCAGTGCAGCTTGTACCAGTGAATAGCACCGAGGATCCAGTCCATGTATTTGTCAGCCGTGGCCCAGATGACACATCTGAACCCCTTGGAGAATTGTGCTGATATCATGGTGCATGTGCTAACCTGGGAGCACAAAGGGGAAAGATTCGGTTTGGCTCAGGAGTAGAGCTGGGTGAAAAATGAACTTGCGCGTGGCTGTTCTTAGCCATTCGAGGGGAGAAAAATCTCTTTGGGAATGAAAATAATCATCAAGATGTTTAGCCAATGAAAAGTTTGGGAAAAAATAATTGTGGGTGAATCAAAACATGTAATTTTTAACAAAATGGACTTGTCTTGGGTGGGAAGGGGGGTGTAAAAAGAGACATGTTTAATCCACTCTGAGGAAATCTTACCTTTGAAATTATTCCCACCCAAAAAAGGCCACCCGTTTCATTGGGAAACCGGGAGTTTTGAATTTTTGGTTTTATTTTAAAACAAAACACTTGGTGAAACGATGGTGAAACAAAGAGTGAATCCACACTTTTTGCAGGACAACAAAGTTCTGGGCAAGTCCTTTTTCACAGCTCTACTCAGGAGATCCCCTGTAAACCATGATGCTAAAGAGTCCCCAGACTAGCCTGTCAACAGGTTCTAGCAGAAATCGTATTTCTTCAGAGTTTGGCAGTTCAGAAGATGGCGTTTAGCATACAAAATATGAAATACTCAAGCGAATGAGGCCGTTGCTAGGAATTCGTGCCCACATTCCCCTTTTAAGCAGTGGTGATAACTTCACTTTAATAGTCTAATGACCTGCAGGAAGCTAATCCAGAGACTGGTTTTAAATTGAACCAGGACTCAAAAATGTCCATGTTAAAGATGAGGGCATCCTCTCTCCTTTCTTATTATCTTTCCATTTCAGTAGGATCAAAGGGAAGAACCGTAGCTTGCTTTTTCAGCATTTGGTTTATCTTTCGACGGTGCTGCTTGAGAGTCACGGTTCGGTGAGGGTCTCACTACTGGCGCGCTGATGTTCTTACACTCATGGGCCAAAATGAGTACGCGCTTCAAAGTCACCCACCCTTTACATCCCCTTGTCGGCAAATACTCCAGACACAAACGATTCCTCCCGGGTTCGGGAACACGCTGATCCCGATGAACTGCTTGATCCTGTTTTTTCCCCACCAAGCCTCCAAAACTAAATCTGCAAAGACTCTGTGCAACAAAGAGGTGGGGAAGGAAAAGAAGACTTTTTAAAACTGCATCAAACCTTTTTTTTTTTTTGTACATGTACCGAGTTCTTATACCGACCACGTTTTGCAGACCGCCGGTTACTTCAGGTGTTCTTTGTCTACGATTTGGAAGCATTGTAAAGTATCCAAAGATGCTGAGTACTGTATAATCTACAAGAACTTGAAGCAAGGTGTTGTTTTTTTTGGTTTGGTTTTTTCTTTTTTGTTCTGTTTTGGTTTCTTTTTTCCTCCTATTTATCCACTGGGGGGGAAAAAAACTTTGGAATTTTTCTATTTATAACTATTTTTATGTGATTGCTTTCTGTACAAAAAAAAAGACAAAAAAGAGACACACAAAAACAAGTTTGCCTTAGTTAATCATGGGACAATCATCCTTAACTGTTGTTGAACCTATAGATTTGAAGAAAAAACAAAAGACTAGATACTTTTATGTATTTATTAAACAGTGTTAATTGATTCTCTTAAATTATTAGTGAGACCTGGTCCTTTTTTGTGTGGCAAACACTAGCCGAAAAGTTGCAGAAGTTTAACTACTTCTGTGTCGGTTTGCAGAATATACAAATTTGGCACTTTCCAAAGGCTTTTTATAAGATAATCGCTCCTTATTTAATTGTCTCGCTGTAATCTTACTGGTAAAGGAAACCATTTTTATTATTCTTCCTATTAACAAGTTAAGGTTGATTTTCCCTGAATGAGCTTTTTTCTGGTTGTACGTAGTTGGCTGATGGCTGAGATCACTTCATGGTGAGAGGAATATTTCTAACCCTGTTTCTGCCTTGCAGTTTCTTTACATTTCAATGTTGTTGCAGTGGTGTCAGGCCACAGGTATCTTGTACTGGTGCTCAGACATGTGGGACGTAGGAGGAGCAGCCGTCTCTGCAGGTCTCCGGGCCCCTTTCTGAATTGAACCGTTTCACCCTACTCACATCAATTTTAACACTTAAGGAGCTTTTTTTCAGTTGTTCCCTGAAGAATTGGAGGTTACTCACATTGAAACTAATATAACCCTCATTGCGATGGCTTCATTCCTGATTTACGCTGGTTCTAAGCACAGAATCAGTCCTCCAAGGAAACTGGGTTTGATTTGTCTCAGCTACGGGCATGATGGCATCCTCTTCCTCTTCCCATCATGATTAATTAGGCCTCAAATTCAGCAGAAACTTAAGCATGTGCCCAACCTGAAGCTGTTGAATAGTGCCATTGATTTCAGGGGCTATAAATCTTGCTTCACCCGAGAACTACGTAGCTCTCAATTTATCTAAAGAAGTCCAGAAGCTGGGGAAGTGGGACCAAGTCATTAAAGAATCAAAGCTCGGTTTAACGTTCCTCATAAAAGTACTAAGCAGAAACGAGACAGGAAACCACATGTTATTCGCTCCCGCTGGTTGGGCCCCATGTAATTCACTTGGAGATCCCAGATGTTTTGAGTAGTCAGATATTCAGCTAATCACATCAAATGCTAAGCCCTGCTTTTGGCATAATAACAAGCGTCACGGCTGGCTTCAGGTAGCTATAAACTGAGAGGGAACAAGCAAAGTAATGCGGTTATATTGTCTGTTATGGCAACCGTGATATCCTGTAAGGTACGGACAAACCACACGCACACGGCTCGTTGGCACTGCGTTGGAGGTCTCGAAGGGCATGTGGCAATTGTACCCAGAGGCGTGCAGGGTGAGAGGACGTCCTTCTGAAAATCTGGCCCTGCAACTGCAAAGGGCTGAGAGCCCTCCTGCTGTCTGGCTCACAAACCATAGGGAAGAGCAAAAGGATGCTCCAGATGCAAATGACCTTCAAAGTGCTTCACTGGGTACCACGGTAATAAAATCTTCATGCATACCTAAGTGGCTCAGGAGCCTCAGTCCCATTGACTGTACGGGGGAGTTAGGCTCCCAAGGTGTATCTGTGCTGGCTTGTGCCACCTCTGGGCCAAAAACATAACCTCCACCCACTGCCGCCCTGGACAAACCTGGACATGTGGCAGTGAGGGCATTCCAGCAATGCCCACCTTTCCCCTCCCTGAGGTATGTTGGACCAAATTGCCCGTCCTTGCTCCCAGCAAAGGCAAGCAAACTTTAGGTTTCACCCCATCTAGCAATGTATTCAAGCATCTCTGTCCGCCTCCTCTTCCCCCTGCCATGCCCCTGACCTTATAGATCAGCCTGGAGACAGCTGAATGATAACAACAGAGGGGGCTCGGAGCAGATGCTGCCTTGCCCCGAATTCTCCCTCGCTGCCAAAAACCTCTGAAGCCGGCGCTCTGCAGAGCACCCCCTTGCTCTGCAGGCAAGGGGACATCAGCGCGTGGAGGAACCTCTCCGCACACAGGCCTCCATCCAGCCCCGGGCTTTGAAGCAGCGCCTCAGCTGCACGGTGAACTCCTGCGGCTCCCCTGTCATGTTCCATTAGCTCGATTTAAAGATGCCTAGCTCCATTTGATTTTATAGGCTTGATTCAATTCCCCCGGGAAGGTGCGTTTGCACAGCTGATGTGGCCTCGGCAGCGAGACGCCACCAAAATCGAATTCCCAAAGCAAACAAGCCAAAACCATCGCTTGCTTTCTTCTTTCCCACCTCAACGTAGCGGGATGAGAAATGCCCCTGGTATTTGGCTCCCGGGTGTTTCTATTGCAGGGAAATGACCTGGCCAGCCCCTGATTTCATCTCCAGTCTCGTGACGTTTCGTGGTTTCTTCTTGTGTCTCTGGCTCCGGCAGCAAAGCGATGAGGGGGCAAATCCTGGCTCTTTGTAAGTGAGCGTCTGTCCTTCAGAAGTTAGCTAGGCCAAGACTGGCGAGCATGGGGGTGAGAAGCCGGGTAGAAAAAGAACGCTTCCTCGCCCCCGCCTAAAGACTATTTGTGTTTAAATCACATGATTTTTAAATGGAGTGTGTCATTTTGGGCAGGGCTGGCTTGGATCTGAGGCTAGGACCATGGTGGGGGGGAACTATTTTGGGAGTATTTCCACATCCCCTTTCACATTGTGAGCCTACCACGTGAGCGACAGGCTACTTACTTGTTGGCGAGTAACACTGATTATAAATGCAATGGAGAGGGTCAGATTGAAAGTCTTGAAGTACCTGGCTCCTGTCGAATTCAGTCCCTTTGAAACTCTGAGTGTCTTGAAGATTTGAATTGTTTGGATGAAATATGAATGGCTTAAACACGAATAATTTCATGATGAGAGGAGGTGGCAGGAGTAACCCAAGAGGGAAAACGACGCTATTTACCCTGAAGTCACTATATAAAAATTGTTTGTCCACCGTCCAGATGGTCTTGAGCCACTTAGGCAAAACACCCCCTGAAATCCGTCAGTGCCTCATTGCTATCAGTTATATTGCCTGTTATGGCAACCGTGGTATCCTGTAAATTAGTGACAAGCCACACGCACAAGGCCTCCGTGGTCGTAAAACCTTCTACCTGCTTCTTCCCAGCTAAATTTGTGTCTGGTGGAGGGGGGAGCAGGAGCTACAGGCTTGATGTCCCTGCGTGCAAATAGAGACAGGCAAGAATGGGAGATGTGGCTCTGCTCACAGTGGCCAGAACAACCCACCCCGCAGGAAGGACTGAAGCTGATCGTCTACTTGCAGTGCCAGCCCCCAGAGTCCGGGGATTACACAGAAATCTCACCTTTCATTTGTATTAAACAAAAAGCAGTTTCCAGCCCTCATGGTTGCAAAGAAGAGCTGGAGGCCAGGTCTGTACACTACCAAACCCATGAGTATATAACAAGAACCCAACTTCTTTGTTTCCTACATCTGCGATCTTGGGCAGCCTGGGTCATTTAGGAATGGAAATACTAAGCAACTGGCACATCCTGCGCCCGGGCACGGAGTTGGATCAGATGACCCCTGAGCCCGTCCAACGCTAGGATGTTACTCCAGCTCCAGAACCAGCAGCGTCTTTCTGACTGTCTAGGCTTATCTGCTCCAGTGCTTTTCCAAGCTTTACTTCCAAGGGAGAACAACTCCCTGGTAGGGATCTGGAATGAGAAGGATCATAATTCAGGAACTAACCTGCTGACAGGACAAGATGGCATAATTGCCACAGCAGCGCCGAACCCAGGCTGCTACCCACCCCCCAAGAGGGCTGGAAACATTAGTTAAGCTAAGCTAACCCCACTACCTTGTTCTCCCATGCTCTTTCCCCCTCTTGCACCATCAATCCACCTCTTATGTAGCTCCCTGAAAGCATAGTATGAAATACCTGCGGCCTGCAAATGCCTTTTCAGTTGTTTTTATGTGTTGAACCAATGTTTTACTTGACTTGCACTAATTGCTGTAGAGCAGTATATTGTTAGATTTCTTTGTTTTGATTTATTGTTTTGGTTGCAATTCCTGTTGGCTAACGAGATGGCAGTCCTATAAACATATCTGTTGCACATTTTACACCCATGGACAAAATAAAAATCTTACCTGAAGCAACCAGTGTCCTCACTACCCTAAGTGTGGCTGCTCCTGTCTCAGGACCCTCATTGCTCCACTCAGCAGAAGCCAAGGCAAAGCCCCTCTCCTTTTGTGCATACTGGAAGGGAAACTCTGCGCTCTCTCTCTCTTCTCTACAGAGCTAAGCAGCAGCCTCTATCCTGAGCAAGAGTAAAGCTCGAGTCCCCTGCATGCTCCTAACTTGTTCAGGAGTCTATGTCTACTCAGCAAGGCAGCACTGAACATCTTCTGCAGTGCCTTGGTGAACTGAGGTCCTCCTTGCCTTCACTGCAGTGTGCAGGATCCAAAAAAGGGTGTGGATCATCATCTGGGAACAGTTGTGGTTGAGGGGACCTGTTCATGAGCATCTTTCTCCTGCTAACCAGGTACTTAGCTCTGTGTTCCCCTCTGCAGCCCAGCTCTTCCTGCTGTTAGGCTGCTGTGCAGCTGTGCTCTCACTAAAGCAGACTCAAGTCGTCTTGCCCTCCCTTCTTCTGCTGCGATGCTCCCAGCACTACCCCTCTGCTGCCCTTATTGCTAAACTGCCCTATTCCAATACCAGTTACAGTATTGTGCCATGCCAGCACATCTTTGTCTCCCTCTCACGGCTGGACTCTCGAGAGCAGTAGTTTTCGACCTATAATTCATGGACCCCTGGTAGCCCACAGACTATATGTAAGGGGTCCACAAAAATGATCAATCAGAAGCATGTGAATACCCACTTACAATTCAGAGGGGTCCACACCTCTATTTGAAAATTTTTAGGGATCCACAAATGAAAATAAGGTTGAAAACCACTACTCCAAAGAGATGTATAAGCCTGCTATAACCTCCATCCTACTGGATTCACAAGGGAGGAGCTCCCAGATAGTAGAGCTCATGAGTTTCGTGTCTGTGGATCACATTTGGAAGGGCAGTATTACACAATAATAGCGATGGCTGGGAATTTTCCACCCAAATCACTTTTGACAATAATGCTGTTTCTGCAAAATTGAAATTTTCCAACAGGGAAAATTTGATTTTGTCAAAAATGGTCAGTTATCTGTCAGGAAAACTGAAATGAAATGTCTTCTTGGGGTGCATTTGACTGCAATTGGAATAGTCAGGTGTTAGCCCAATTCTTGAATTGTTCTGACATGTTTCATTTTGAGTCAGTTCAATTCACAGCTGCATCTCCTTTCATTGACACATTGCATTAATGCAATGCACTCTGCCATCAGATGGTGGCATGTGGCAGATCTTGAGAATCACGTGACAGACGGTCATCATGAACGATGTAGTCCAGCCAAGGGTTCCAGCCCAGAAAGGAGAAGGAGATGCCCACACTACAATGCCCACGAAGTAATGTGCCCTCAAAATAAACGCAGTTTAATGTTGATCTGACCCAAATCAAAACACCTCTAGTCTGGTCAATAAGCATCAATGAGACATTTTGAGTTAGGAACATAGAAATGTTTCATTCCTATTGAAAATGCTGCGGTGATACATTACACCTTTCTTGAACTCTTCTGTTTCAAAACTCTTCGTTTGGTACTTAAAAAGCAGGTTCACTATTAGACTAGGAAGGCGTTTTAAGTAGGGTCTCTCAAGCAGTCTGTTCTAGGCCCATTTCCTCTCAATGTTTGTATCACTTTTGTGGACAACGGACTATAAAGGACACTTAGAAGATTTGCTTCCTGCAAATCATCCATCATCATTCGGATGATGATCAGAATTCAAAATAATCTTAAAGTATTGGAGAAATTATTCAAAATCAACCAGATGAAATTCAGTAGAGATAAGCACAAATTGCTATACTCAGGGAAAAGAAATCAAATGCCCCAATATGAATAACTAGGCGAGCTGAATGCAGTGGGAGACAAAGTAATACATGAGTCAACAATATGATGCTGTTGGAAAAGAGGCAAAATTTCATCCTGAGGCGTAGTAACAGGAGTATTGTCTGTAAGACATGAGAGGTAATTATTCTGCTGTACTTGAGGCTACTAAGACCTCAGCTGGAGAACTGTAAGTTAAATAAATTACAGACAAAGAAAAGCAACAAATGTATTAACAGGTTTAGAAAATACAACCTAGATAACTGTTGAGGGAATTGGTTTTATTTAGTCTTGAGTAAGGTGAGGGCATAGAAGACAGCCTTCTACTATGTCAAAGTTGTTCTGAAGGGAGTATTACCAATTGTTCTCCATGGCCACTGGGGATAGGGCAAAAAAGAAATGAGCCTAACTCGGAGCAAAGGAGTTTTAGGTTAGATATTAGGAAAAATTTTCTAACAAGAAGGGTGGGTGCATCTACACAAGATGCTTTAAGGTGCATTAGCCTAAATTGAAGGCACGTTAGGGCATGCGTCTACACATGTGCACCCTTAATGTGCTTTTAAAAATGGCAGCTTTAGGCGTGAATAGTTAAAGCACAGTAACGCATGTGTAGACACATTAAAGTGCATTAACGCTGCATGTGGACTGACTTGGGACTAACTTTAGTCCCAAGTCAGTCCACACGCAGCATTAATGTGCTTTAACACCTGCATGTATAGACACCTGCCTAAACCTGCTTAATACGCATTAAGCTAATGCACATTAAATTTAGGCACGCTTAAATGCATGTGTAGACACACCCAGTAGTTAGCAATGGACCAGCAACAGCTTCCTTAGGACCTGGTGGGATCTGCTTTGCTGGAGGCTTGCGAGAACAAGTTAGACAAGCAGCTGTCAGAAATTGGTGAAAAATTGCAGTCATGTCCATTTACACGCCGCTGCACAGCCCCACCCCCATTGTCGTGGAATAGAAGAAGCGTGACCCTGGGGCTGGCACCTTGCAGGTCTGTTTTCCCAGAACCACTGTGAGCATGATACAGGCTAAGCATCTCGAGGGGTAGATGATAGAGGGAGACTGATAAGTCTTACTCCAAAATGACCAGCAGTGCTTTCTAATTGATTGAGCGTATCGACTGGGAGCTGGGGGTATCCTTGCTTGATCTTGCCCTCCCCAGCTGTGAGGCCTGCTGCAAATTTTTCTGTCCCCCCTCACCTTCAGGCTCGTCTTAGCCTCTCTGGTCTTTGTGGAGGAGGGCAGCATCTCACGACTATGCATATGTACCAGCTCATAGCTTAATGGATCTCAACCCTCGGTTACGGTCTCACGCTGCCTCTGCAGTACAGATACTGAGTGAGTGGAGGGGAGTCACCCCAGGCCCACAGAAGCCCTTCCACACTGCAGGACTCTGCTTGTAGAGGGAAGAAGGAGGTATGAGATGGGAGATAGAGCTGGTCTCTGCAGGCTCCCAGCCCCGCTGCAGGAGGAGGTAGGATGCTCAGCAGCTGGTGGAGCTTTGACAAATATACATTTTTGTGCTGTCCTGGAGCCAGAGAAAGCCAGATGCACAAGGAAGCCATCAGAGGCCATTGCCTCCTGCATCTCTGAGGCAGGAAGAGAGTGGACTTTGCTTGGGGCAATGCACATCAGATGCGCTGGGTTGCAGCTTGCTGGGCTTCCCTTCAGTCTGCCCGGTCACGAGAGCTTTCCTCAGCATTAAAGAGAATGGTCTTGTGAAGGCT
>JAGPOW010002514.1:61641232-61664847 GCA_030014935.1 Caiman crocodilus | reverse complement strand
GCCCTCCCTTGCTAATTGACCAGGAGGTGTATTCCTCCTTGATGTAGAGTGCCACTCCCCCACCTTTCCTTCCTATCCTGTCCCTCCTGTATAGCCTAAGCTCCCATGGAAGTGTTCAAGCAAATAGAAACATTCCCCCCCAGCACCTCAGAAACCAATCCAACAACTGACCTCCTACTACCTAGCCTAGCATCAGTTTAGCCCTGCTCCTGGTATGCATTGACAGAAGTTAATGAAGGTGCTTCACTTTGGAGCGCCTTCATCTGAACCCTCGTGTAATGAGGGTTCATTTCTCACTAAATTTGGGTACTTTTAAAACACTCTGCAGCCTTGCGCTTCTGTCAGGGCATGGCTGTAGAGCGCTTTCAGGGAGCCAATCATGTGACAAACATCACTTCTGTCAGTGCCCACAATGGCACTGTAGGATCTGCTTTCTCCCACATGTAGGAGGGGCCTATATGGCTCAAGGAGTGAAAAGGGGGCTTTGAACCACAGAGGCCTTATGAGCTGGTGCAAGGATGGGCAAAAACCTGGGCCTTAAGCTGTGATCTCCATAGGCCTGGGACTGCCTCTACATCAGTGCATACACAACAGCTAACACAAGACCCTGATCTCAGTAGGGTCTTTTAGATGCTAGTGCCAGATTAGTCATCGTAAAAGGCAATAGCAAAACTCCTGTGGTCTTTGCCATGGCAGGATCATGGCCTTAGAGAATCCGTAGGTGGATATTGCTTTCTAAAGCCTTCATAATTCACCCCTGACTATGTGGAACAAGCTTGCTGCAACATGTTTTTATTACTGCCTTTAATATGAGCTACAGAGGGCAATGGCTTATGGAAGCTAACTAGTTGCGTTGGCTATTTTACGCCAGAAATAACTACAGCCGTATTTGGTCAGGAAATCATAGATGGGGCAGATAATAGGGTCTCTCTGTTCTAGCCAACAAATCATTTATTTTGTAAATCCACTGGAACCTTGACATTGAAGGGATTGATCTTGCTCCCACTGATACAAGTGGGAGTGAGACTGAAACTTTGCCTTTGCTTGACTTTTGTGTTGTGTTAATGCCTGTGGAGAAAAAAACCAGCCTGTCTTCTTAGGTTTTGGATCAGAAGGAACCACTCTGATGATATGACCTGCCCTCCTGAGTAGCACAGGCTATAGAAGTCCACCAGGCTCCTGTTGCATCAGGCTCAGCCGGAAGAGATCTATTAGAAAGACCTCCATGACGGTGCACATGTCTATTTGTCTATTCATGACAAAAGAAGACACAGCTAAGAATGGTGATTTGACTTCCCCTCCCAAACGTGACCTTCCCCAAAGCCTCAGAGTAGAAATCTGGGTCAGGATGAAAATTAGAATTCAGGAGCTTCGTGTTCCCAGTTCCATGGTCAGACCATGGTGAATTATTGTTTAAATATATATGCTTTGGGGCTCCCAAAGGTCTTTACAATGTGTGGTATCTGCTTGAAGGAAGTGCTGGTCTGAGATTTTGAGTCCTTGGTTTAAGTCTGGATTTACTGTTGCCTCCAAGAGACCTCAGACAAGTCACTTTGGGCCAGATTTTTTAAAGGGTGTAGGCATTATTGGCCTTTCCGAACGTGCAAATCAGGTGATTCATGGCCTTTCTACAGACCTGTGAACAGTAGGCAGCCATGTTTCTACTCATCAGCATCTCCCAGTGCTGCCAGTTGCCCAAAGGCCCCAGCTCAAGCTCAAACTTGGATGTTCTGGACCAGGATTTTTAAGTTAGGTAGAGGAAAGCCTTCCTCACCAGTGGGTCT
Organism: Caiman crocodilus; assembly: GCA_030014935.1. Taxonomy (NCBI): domain Eukaryota; kingdom Metazoa; phylum Chordata; order Crocodylia; family Alligatoridae; genus Caiman; species Caiman crocodilus. The sequence continues at coordinate 61,663,063 of JAGPOW010002514.1, read as the reverse complement.
GATCTGGTATGTCTCATACCCTACAGCAGGAAGACCAGAGCCAGGCCACGGATAGCTGGAGGAACAGCCATAGTGTCTACACACAAATACATGGGCATCCAGCACGAGAGAGGTGTTGAGCAGGAGACAAATACAAAAAGAGGGAGTTCTGGCTGCTGGGACATGGGCTGCCACAGAGAATGACTTGGCCTAGGTGCGTGACTCCAAGGTGGGTTCAGTCTTGAGCATCCTGAGCAGAGGAGGCCCTTGTCAGCTAAGTGAACCAGCTTAGGCACCTAAACCATCTTCTCAGCATTTCACTCAGGGCTGCCTAAGCACTCCACTGGCTGGCTTTGAACATTGCTTTCTGGGGTGCTTAGTTATCCCCATGCCCGTCCAAGGGAGACTAGACAGCATAGAGTTGAAGGTATTTCTTGGTGGCAGCTGCCTCCAAGCTGGACCCTGCTCCCTGCTCAGCCTGGCAAGAAAATCCATGTGCCCCATCTGTAAAATGGGGATAATCCCACTGCCCCACCTCGCAGGGGTGGTTAAGGAAAAAAAAAGCTGTAAGCATAGTGAAATGCTTAGTTACTATGGTGACACAGCGTATAAATAGGCTGTCCTGAAAGCCCATGTCTTATAAATGCAAGGTATGTATTACATTATCAGTCTTGCCTACTCATGCTCTGAATTCAGACTGGAGTGCGCTCTGGTTTGCATGTATTTGTGGCCTTTGGATGATCTTCTGCTTTCACAAAGGAGGGGGATAACAAGAGTGGAAGTCAGAAACTGTAACTTCAAAGGCAATCTGGGATGGGATCCTGTGCTGGCCTGCGAGGAGCATTGCAGGGTTGTTTTCAATTATTCCTAAAGGTTAAACACATGGTTTGACTGAACAGCAGAGTCTCTGAGTGGTTGTCTTCCACGCAGAGAAAGTGGGGGCTACCGGGATTCTCACTGGAAACTATTTGTGTCCCCAATGGAAAATAAAAACTTTTATCTTGGCTGATTGGAAAGAACTACATAAATCCTCTTGTTCTTGGGAGACCTCCATAAAGCAAAGATTTGTAAGTCCTCTGGAGAGATGCCCTTAAAAAGTGAAATCATCATGATTTGTCCCTAACTCGCAGAAGAGCAAGCTATGGTGCAATGGTTAATGACTTACCCAAATACCAAGCGTGGTAAAATGGCTAAACGGTGGGATTTTCCTGAAGTGCTTGGTCTCTTGGAAGAAGATGCATTTACAAACTGTTGTTTTGTAGATATTAGATCATAATAAGCATCCTGTAGGAAGGAGACTGAGATATCCAGCAGCCTGAGAAATGTATGCTGTGGACTAGAAATAGATGTTGCCAAACAAAGCAGATCAGCTGTGCCGGGATGTGTCCCAGCACAGCTGATCCACTTCATTGGCGGAAACGCACGTTGCCCGTTGCCCTGCCTGCTGATGCTGCGGGGCAACAGGAGAGGTGTTCTCCCTGGGCTTAAAGACTGGTCCTGTGCACCCCAGGATTGGGCCCCTCAAGCCCTGGGAGCACCTGCTTAGCTCTCCCTTTCTGCTTACTGCTGGCAATCGCCAGACCCTATGGAAACACGTGCTTAAAATGTTGTCCTAAGCTGGTTCACTTGGTCTGAATGATGAATGAAGAACCTCTTATTGACTTGAAGAAGTTTTTCAGTTGGGTTCATCATTTGTTAAGTTTTGAAATGCTTTTATGCTGTGTAATCTGCTTTACTGTTTGCTAGCCTGGCACTGTTTCTCTTGTCTTGGCCTGCTAGCTCATGTTAAAACCACAAACTGTCCCAAAGCACTGAGAATTCACCTTGCGTGGGTTGCAATGTATTCACTAATGTGAGGTAAGAATGACTGTTTTCCCCCGGTGAAGACTTGCACTGGGGAGGCAAGTGCCTGAGGGAGGGCCTTTGAACAACTTCCATACTATGACAGAAAGGGTGAGCAGCTGAAATGGTCAGCTTGCACGAAGAATAACTTAGCACTCCTCTTAGGACTTGTAATCACCCTCGTTATTGTTTTCTCGTCAGCTCTTTCCTTGTCTTCTACCTATAGCTTCCGCTCGCTGAACAGTTCTTCAGCTCCCATGGCCGCCTTCACATGTGCAGTATTGTGTATCAGGTTTCCTCATCGATGGAGAAGCGGGTTAAGAACGGACAAGTGATTAAGCATAAGGTGAAGTTTAATCCTTTTTAATTACAATTACAGAGCTGGTAGTTGGATGCAGGATTAGAGCTATTAACATGTGGACACTAGGGGCATATAACCACTTTACCAATTACTGACTTTGTGAATAGGGAATTTATGCACGCTGGGGGTGGAAGTCTGTCCCCCTTCGTGCCTTCAGGTTTCCATTTACATAAGTGGCCTTTTTGGCACCTGGGCACAGTTTGTGCTTCTCTTACCTCTGCAGTGAGGGTGTGTAAGTACACACTTGGAGACTAAGCATAAGCAGTAAGCTATGTCCTGGTGGGGCAGGTGTGTAGATGCACAAGTTATTTGGGGATGCATACGTCACAAAATGGTAGCCAGACAAAACCCTGTGACTAATGGGTGTTATACAATGGAGGAGGAGAATTGCCCTTCCATATTGTAGCTCCAGTATCTGAATGGTGAAAGAATTTGCCCAGGAAGTTGTAGGACGCCTGTCTGACTTCCCAGCACTGTGCTCTAATTCCCATGCCACAGACTGGGCATTATTTAGTCTGTTCTCCAGTGCTCCTTTTGAAGCTGATTCACGGCACCTCCTGGATAAAATGGCAGAGCGCAGTGGTGAAGATCTTACCCCAGTGGAAGCTATAACAGGAGCCCTAACCCCATTCCTGAGAAGATGAGCGCAAGATGCAAGTAGCAAAAGCTACAAGCCTACCCATATCAGCGGGCAGCAGCAGAGCCACAACCTAGGGGCCACTGCCTTTCAGGACAGCAGCCATCCCGCTGAGCCCCCAAGCCTGTTCCTTCTGGCCCCATGCATCTCCCACCCTTGCCTCCTCTCGTACCGACTTCTCCCAATTCTCCCAAGTGCCCTAACCACTCAGCTGTTGGGGCTAAAACATGGCAGGGCTTCCTCCTCCTCCAAGTATACACGTATAAAGCTGTACGTCTGTTCCTGACTGTGCACGCTCAGCCTATATCCTCACAACGCAAGGGTAATATCACAATCAGTGCACATGTGTCAGAAAGGCCACTTGTGCAGCTGGGAAGCTGCTATTTAGGAACACAAAAAGAAACAGAATTCTGCCCTGGATGCTTTTACGCGCTCCCCCAGCCTGCCCAGAACGATTCATTCAAGCTTGGTGTAATCAGTGACACAGCTCCTGGCTCCCTTATTTCCCAGGTGGCAAAAATGGCAACATTAGCTAAGATGCCCTGGGTACAGGAGAAGGAAGGTCTCCTGGAGCCCTTGCATCCCACTGCACTTGTGTTGGGGCAACCCTAATATAGATGGTCTTTGCTTGGCTAGGAAAATGTTTCTGAACTAGTAGTATAAAGCAAATAAATCTGTTTTCTTTCCTTTTGCCATTTCTTTTCAGGCTTGCTCTTGTTCTTTCCTTCCCTCCTGTTCCCTGTTTGCCTGTTCTCCCTTCCCTCTCCTCTTCTCATCATATTTTGCTTGCATTTTGCATTCCTTTTCTTCCAGTTCCTCCTTTTGCTTTCTGTTCTTGTTCCAGCTTTTCACTTTTGAGCTCTTCTGTCTGTTCTTCTTGTCTTTCCTGAAGCCCCTTTTCCCATTTGCCCTTCTCTAACAGGACAGCTGTTTCTGCATGTCTGTGGCTATTTCCTTCATCCATCATCACAGACTTTCCATCAAATACTGGGTTTGTAGACTGAGCTGGAACCATTCATCCATTCCCAGTTGGTTGTCAAAGTTGCAATTTCTGATTTTGAGCTGTGATCGTCACCAGGAAACTTGACTGGCAGCTTTTTAGTATGTTCAGTCTCAGAGAGATTCCTCGTGGCTGCTGCTTCTTTGTCGTGTCTCCAGTCCAACCTTTCTACATGGTCTGCTCCCACTATTTTGCAGAGGTCACTACTTCTGGAGTTGGTGTGGCCAGATCTTGTGGGGTGCATTGTGGCGCTGCAGGGCATCTCAAGAGATGATCCGTGGTTTGCTTCTCCTGACAAATGCATTGGTTTGTTGTGTAGAGGCCCCGTGATTGCATGAAAAAGTTGCATCTGCTGAGACCCGCACCCAGTCTGTTCAGGCTCCGCCACGCGTGCTGTTTGTAGTTGGAGCCGGATGCTAACTCCTCACTGGGGGTAATTCTTTGCTGGCTCTATTCAACAGCTTTGTAGCTGATAGTGGGTGGATCACAGGGGAATTGTCAGATTTAGGATTACCTACGTCTGGTATCCTGGAGTTGTTATGTGACCCTATTGGTTGGAAATTAGGAGGAACTTTCTGAGGGTGGAATAGGTTACCTAGAGAAACTGTAGAGTCTCCATCTGTGGAAGTGTTCAAAAGCAGGCTGGAGAGACTCTTGGCTGGGATGACTTAGTCATGGATGATCCTCCCTTGAGCAGGGGGCTGGATTAGACCTACTTATCTGTGATATATTCAGGAACTCTCATCCTGCAGGATCCCCAAGCACGGTGTGCCCAGCATCAGTTGTAGGCAGTCATTTCTATGTCCAAGAGGAAGAGGCAGCGCACACTGTTGAATAAGAGTGGTAAGAATAAGAGATTCTTAGCTAACCCCTTATCATGGAACATGCCAAGAGGTTTTACAGGGACATATATCACCATAATGTTTTTTTAGCAGAGATTTACCCATAAAATAAACCTTTTGGAATATGTTTCTATCAACATTTTATGCTCTAAGCAGTTGGCCTGCTTTGGAAAAAAAAACAAACAATAAAATGAATTACAAAAAAAATTGGGGGATGGACCTAATGATCTGTAAGGTTCCTTCCAGCCCCAAATGACTATGAAACTATGGAAGAATGAAGGAGTGGGATTTGACACTGTGGTTTTATGGAATTAACACATGACAAGCTTGCTGCATAGACCAGTAAGATCTTTGCCAGCATGCAGAAAGTATACCCAAGTTTGCACAAGTCACATGAGTTACAGGAAGCCAACAGTAATCAAGGGAGCTGTTAATTTGACCACACATGTTAGACTTCTGGGCAGATCTAGCTGGCACCCTTCAGCGTGCCATGAGAAAAATCCCAGAGTGCCTAGAGTCTGCGGGCAGAAACATGCGGCTACCTGCTCAGGAGCCTGTGTGCTTGGTTTAAAAAGGCAGACCCAGTGATGCACAAAGGAAGTTGTCAGGGCCTCTGATCAAGCATGGGCCAAGCACCTGAGCCAAACACCTGAGCTACCACACCTGCCCTGAATCCCCAGCTAATGCAACTGCCCCAGTTCTCTGCAGGCAGGTTTTAATTTAAAAAAAAAAAATTTTTTTTTAATTTCATATCTTAGGCCAAATCAGTTCTGAACTCTTTTGACTGAGCAGACCTCAGTAGTTCAAGTCTGTGTGGCACTACCACCAGCAAATATCTTCTTTCCCAGACTCTTCAGCTTGGGGCTTTAGATACTCCCAAATCCATGGCAGGCATCCTACTTGCAAGCCCCAAGCCTGGAGGCCTTGGATTTCAGGTGCTCCCTCGTCTCTCTTGCCCCTAGCCCAGAGGCCTAAGGAACAAGCTAGAGGGAAAGCCCGAGAGCAGTCCCCCATTGCCACAAATCACACAGCCAAGACCTTTGCATTTGGAGGCGTTTGTAGACCCTCAAAGGGGTCAGCCTGCCAGCAGTGCAAAGGACAGGCCTTCACCATCTACCTACACCAAGTTATTCAAGGCTGAAAAGAAGAGCATCTCCCCTGCCAGGTAAGTAAAACCACCTGGGCTGAAAACCATCATGCTATCTCCCCTGCTGCTGAAAGTGCCACTAACCCCTTGCAGCCCCAGGTTTCATGCATGCCTTCAAACAGCTTCAGTCTGTTCTGGTAAGCCTCAAGCTCATGTTCACTGCTCTTCAGTTCTCTTGGCTCCTGACTTGGCTTTGGCTTTTCCTGGCCTTCATCTTGGTTCTCCCCTGGACCTTGACACTGGTCCTGCTCTCCCTGGTTTCCCCAGCATCCTGATTTGGCTGATCATGATCCTCAGCCTTGGATTTTACTTAGAACTCAGCACTGGGTCTCTGACTCCTGGCTCCTGCCCTTGGTTTATGGCTCGGACTATGTCTCTTGGATCTCCCCTCTGTGCTGGTAACCAAACTGGGTACCCTTGCCCTGCTGACCCCCAGGTTGTCCCCAGTGGCCTATCTTGACCAAAACCCTCCCAGAAGTAGGTTAAACCTGCACAGATAAGCCATGTGGATACATCTGCTGCTCTAGTTGTCTTAGTTGCAGATAAATATATTCCAAAAAATATGTTTCTGTATAAATAAAGCTGAACTTTGGCCTTGGTTTTTGGTGTTGACCCTAGATCCATTGAACCACCCTATCCCCAGGTTTGGTTGGTCCCCAACGATGCCTGTATAACTCAGCTCCTCGCACAGCAGAAAGTGTTCAAGTAATGCCTTTTATGAGCCATCTGATGGCATCCCCAGCATTTCCAGCTGTGACTCTAATCAGACTGTGTCAGCTCAAGACTGATAATCACATCAGGTGCTGTTGTGTCATCAGGCTCATGTAAAAGGCCAAAAAAAGAAGTGGAAAAACAGTGAGAAGTTCGCCTCTTATCCTTCTTGCATGTTAAAAGATTTTGGAACCCTTTCTGGCAGGCAATGGCTCAATATCCCTCTCCCTCTTGCCTGGGGAAAGAAATCCTTGCTAGATATAGGGAGGCTGGAGAAAAAAAGCTAATGAGCTGTTTCAACCAGCTGTTTTTCTAAGCAACTAAACTTCATTTTCAGATTAAAACCAAGCACAAAAATGCCTTGGCTTTTGCCTGACTTTGCCTAACAGCAGGAGCCTATTATCCTGTGACATTATCTGTTAAATAACTGCAAAGTACCTGTTGATCACTGCAATAGCATGTGCTCAGAGAATGTTATGCGTCTGAGTTTTTGTCCTGAATAGATGGAGGGGACAAACTCTACCCCTCCCCCATCTTCCCAAAGTATCTTAAAGCAAGAGTTGATTTATGAAATCCCAGTTTTGTCTGATAATGCCTCCGATCCAATGATGGGGAAAGCTTGGAGAAAGGAAGATTCTGTTCTTCCTTTTCAGTCTTGCTTGTTTTGTGCATTTGGCAGCCCTGTCTTGTGCCTACATTGTTAGGCTGCTGCTCCGCTGTCTCACCTTCATGCAGCAGGACACTTATCGAACCCACCCTGTGTGCTCCTCCATCCTGCCTCCAGGAGGAGGTACATCAGTAGCACCATTAGCAGCACCCCACACCCCTCCACAGTGAAGAGGAGCAGGCAGGCATGGATTCAGAGTGGAAAGAACCAGACGTAAGGATATTTGCTAATATTGCTCTTTGGACCCCAAAAGTAGCCTGTCCAGGATACTGCTGTTCATTGCAGCTACCATCAACTACAGCTGAAGCACCACAGAGATTATCTGGGGTAGCAGGATGAAGCTAGTGACCCAGAAAAGTGGTGCAGTGAAAGAGATGAAGGGGATGTCCACACTGTAGTGCAGGGATACACCGATACCCCGTGTAGCCACAGCAGCGCAAGGGTCAATGTAGGCTGCAAAACCTCCCCAGGACCCTGGGTCAATGCACAGGTAGTTGCCTCAGGCTGAACTCTGCTGCCATTGCTTAGAGTAGCTCCCGAACTAGCTGGTTTAAAGCTAGCTTGCATGCGTCTACGTGACCCACAAGCATGCCTCTGGACGGCAGCATGGACAAAGCAGAAGAGTATTTCCTACAGGAACTCTCTTTTCTTTGGTTTAATTTCCTCAGGATTACGTCTGCAAGAACCAGAATTTCTACAGATTTGTCCCCTTCCTAGTAAGTTAAAGCAAAGTGGCCTGTGACAAGCCAAATTTAAGCAGAACATTGCAACAAAGGCAAGGCCCCTTAAGATTTTGCCTTGCCACAATGCTGCATGTCTCTCTTCAGGAAAAGAGCTCTTTTCCTGGCTGCCAAATCCCAGCTCAGGTATCCAGTAGACTTTAGGGATATCATAGATGCAGTTCGGAGACAATTCTCAAGCACCAGGAGCTCAGTCCAGCAAACCCTCAATACCACGTTGACCATGCTCATTTTGCAGTACCCTTTAACACTCATTATGCGGGCGCAGAGATACAGTTACTCTTGCCTGTACTGGGTGCTTTGCTCCTGTTTTGTAGTTGACTTGTGCAGACCGCTCCTTTCCTTTCCTTTCTGCTCCAGTGGATGGAGATGAAGACCGACACTTCTGAGAAGGTGGTACTGTCACTACCCACCTGGTGTGTGCTATAGAGGCTTGTTTCCACTGCTGTCCTTGTACTCCTGGAAGATGATTTCTCTGGCATGTATGGAAACATATGGTGGGCATTTGCCCCTTCTATGCATTACTTGCTCAGCCACGCAAGCTGCTGCTCTACATCTTGTTTTCATCTGTGTTTTCCCTCTGTTTATCTGCCCGGTGCGTCTCTCCTACATCTTCTAATGCTTTCCATTTTTGTCACTGTTTCTTTGCTTATTCCCTGCTGTGACATATATCAACAGCCTGATTAAGTTCCAACTCTGATTGTTACAACATATGCACTGTGGTTTCGTTATCTTTGATGCTTAAAACTATATGATCTGTAAGAAGTTTGCCTGCAGCTGTGCCAAACTTGCTGGAAGAGGCTAACTAATATGACAGCCTGGTTGCTTGTTGGTCTACAGCACCGTTTCTCCTCCTTTTTAGACCCAAGGTACCCCTTGGAAAATGCCAGCTCTTGGCTGTCACTCTTTTTTGTCCTGATCTCAGAAAGCTAATAGAGCAAATCTTCTGTTGCAAAGAACTCATATCATAACAATCAGTGTTTTTGCCTCCATGGATTCCTATTTGACATCTCTTGTTTTATCTTGTGAACCATGTGGAGTTGTTCACACACCTACCAGTGAACATCCTTAAAAGCATCTCATGGCATGCCATGGCAGTTTGGTTAAGAATCACTGGTCTATAGTTTTAGTTTGTTTGATTAGATGCATTGGAAAATATACTCTCATTTATCACATTTCCTTTGGGACAAATGATTTCCTAAAGCAGCTGAGATTTCAGTTCCATCCTGCCTTTCTTCAGCCGCCAGCTTGTAAGTGCTGATAAAATCGGATGCAGTCCTTGCCAGGGCTATCGTCAATGTAACCGCTCTGCCATGCAGTGTTTGTCCAAATTTCCATCTATTTCATCATTCATCTATGAGGCCTTGAAGAAACTCCGCTGTTCCCAGACCTCACTGTGTCTTTGTACTGCAGGAGGGAATGATATGTTGCTCAGAGCCATTGCCAAAGTGACTCAGTGCCCCTGGTCAGCCACAATGTGGAAATTAAACTGGTAAAAAAATAAAGTCTGTACACCCTGCTCCTTGCGCCAGATGGGAATCATTGGGGGAACTAATCCCAGGGGCTGTGCCATGGGGCCTGCCCCCGCCCCTGGCCACACCTGGAGCTGATTGGAGCTGGCCGACCAGGGCAGCAGGATAAAAAGTCCCTGGTTGGCAGCATGATGGGCCAAGACCACGGGGGCGGTACCCAGCAAGAAGGTGGCAGAGCTGGGTGACCCTGGCTTGTGCACCCAGGGCTTTGCCATCAGCCAAGGGCTGGAGACCAAGCTGCAGGCTCCCTTGGCCACCACCACCACTGCCAAGGATGCAGGCGGTGCTGAATGGCAGTGCCCTGCTGCTGAGGCTGGGCTGACTGTGCGGGCAGCCCCATCTGCTCCCCTTCCTGCTGCCCAGTGCTGAGCCCCCGCTGCCCTGGCCCTGGTACCAGGCCAGCATCTTAGGTGAGCTGACAAGGTCTGCCCTGCAATAGCCCGCAGCCTCCTGCCACTCATAGCCACTGGGGATGTGTGGCTCTTGCACATGCACTCCTTCCCTATACTCCCTGCACATATGCACACACCCAGGGCTGGTGAGGGGGCATGCCAGGAGGGGTGGGGGTGCCAAAATACAAGTTCACCCAGGGTGCCATTTTCTGTAAGGCCATCTCTGTGTACAGACATCCCTCTGCTAACGTATTAAATGTGGGGCAGTCATGTCTAGCTTAGAAGCAAGGTAATGGGCTCCTTTTGTGCAATTTTAAATGTATTTCGTTTAAGAGAATTGGATTTTGGAGGCATAAATATCATCAGCTGACAACTGGCTGATAGGACGGGTACGTCTCCAAAAGTTTTTGCAAACGGAGAATCATCATTCAATAAAGGGATTTCAAGTAAATTCCTACAGAGAGAGATTTTTATCTCTAACTTGGAAGAAAATATGGACTAATTGCCGACAAAGGTTTTTGCAAGTTACAGTTTGGCAGAATGCTAAGTAATAATACGTTAGTACTATAAAATGATCTTGATTGCATGATCAACGTGGCTAATTTAATGCATGGATTCTTTTTTAGCTGTATCGAAGGATGCATCTAGGAATCAAGGATGCATGTCACAACCTTAGGCTCAGAAACTGTGTTCTGGAAAGTGGTGCACTAAAAAAGAGCTGATTAAACTAAAGGGGTAAGCTAAAAAAGGACCATTTAATGTTGGAAACCAAGTGAGCACGAACCCTGTGTCACGTGGCAGCTGAAACAGCAACTGAGACCTTTGCATGCATCACATGGAGCAGAACCAGGGAGGGGATATTTTCCCTGTGTACAGCGGGTGTAGGAATACGCTATTGCAGGAATGCTGTGTCCATTTCTGGTGCACGGCCACTTGAAAAAGGATGTTGACAAATTGGGAAGGATTCAGGAAAAAAGATCCAAGACTGACTTCAGATTTGGAAAACTTGCCTTCTGCTAAAGATGGGTGAGAGGCTAAAGACTCTGAATGTATTTACTTTATCCAAGAGAAGGGTGAGAGGTGATTTTAACACAGCCTACAAATACCTACAGGACCAACAGATTTCTGACAGTTGACAGCTCGTTAATCTAGCAAGAGAGGCATAATAGAAGCCAACAGCTGGAAGCTGAAGCTAGACAAACTGCTCACAGAAATAAGGAAAGTTATGCATTTTTAACAGGGTGGATAATTAGCCACTGGCATCCCTTACCTTGGGACATGATGCATTCTCCATTTGCTTCAAATCTGTGAACTGAGACTGGGACTCTTAAAGTGACATATAGAAGGTCAAATTGAAGATATAGATTTGATACTAGAATCACTTGGTGACATTTTCCAGCCTTTATGACAGTAGGTCAGACTCATTAGATGATCCTAATGGTTCCTTCTGGCTTGAAGGGACTCAATGAAATTGTTGCGGGGAAGGGGTTTATTTTGTTTGGTTTTTTTCAGTATCGCTGAGACTGAATTTCTTCCTCTGTAATACAGGGGGTATTCCTCTAGCAGAGACGATGTGAAGATGTATTCGCTACTACCTGAAAGGAACTTTATAAATGCTACAGGGGAATTGTTATGCTTGTGGGGCAGAGTTGCATAAGGATGGTGAGGAGATGTGCTGCCCAGTGCCCCCCACACCAATTCCAGGTCTTCCCAAGCCTATACAGCCCCCTGGGCCAACGAGGTTAAGGTACTCCCATTTCTGGAGCCAAGTGCATGCAAGAGACACGTGGCCAGTGTCCCATCCAGCTTCCTTGTAGTTTCTCAGCCTGAATTACCAAGTACCCCCTCCCAGGGGGGCGGACCTCGGACCAGATGTACCAGACTCACACCTCTGGATCTGCTGTGGGGCATCTTATCTGTTCCCTCCCTGCACCCTCGTACTCCCTGCTGCTTGGAGACAAATGATGGCTCACAGTCTCTATAAGAGTTCCCTTTCTTATCTATGGCATGTATTCATGCAAGCTTTCCTGTTAGTTTCTTGCTGGTTGGCACAATAGGGAATGAATGGGAGAGTGTCAGTGCTAAAAGCATGCACGTCTATGGCCCGAGCTAAAGGGCTTCACTTGTCTAGCTGGGACCGTGGACTTCCATCCTCTGTGGATTGGCACAGGGTGGGGGGACCTGTAATACATGCTCACCAGCTCACAGAGCTGCAGTCCTTGTTAAGCTCTAAATGTTTTTTGGAGGGATGGAGATTTTTGCATAAGTCTATAATTCATCATGAAGCAGGCTAAGGTACAAAAGAAATAATGTGAGGTGGCTCAATAATAAAGGCCTTGCATAGTCTAAAGAAATCACTGTAACTATGGCACATTTTGTTTGCAATGCCTTCATCCACATAAAACTATTACTTTTTTCTTTCTATAAATAAAACGAAGCAGGAAAGATTTTCAAGGTCTTTGAATTCCCATGTGATGGTCTCTTTGTGTCCAGGGGCACACTATTCCTTTAGAAATATTTAAACGATCACTTAAAATAACATTTTTGGAGATGACTAAGTTTTGAAAAACAGAATATACCAGAACTGTAGCTAAAGCTTTGCAGGACTAAATCAGAGCAAAAAGTAAATTTCAATCCCAAATGATTCCACTTCTGAGAGTGAGTTGGTGAAGTATTTATATACGCAGAAATTGCTTCCATCTACCTCGACTACCAGACCTGCACAGATGGTATAGAAAACTGGGGTAAATCTCATTGAGACTAATCTACACAAACATATGCTTAATTGGCATAGTGCATCTTACACAGTATACAACAGAAACAGACTGTATTGCAATAACTGATCACACCATAAATTGGTTTATTTTGATCCTTCATACGGAGGCACAGACTATTTCCTTATCGTGTACAAATTGTTTGTCACTCTGATATTACTCACCTTCACAAGGATGAGTTGCAAGCTGGGGAGCCTGATGTGTTGTAAAATGTGCCAGGTGGTTTATGTCCTCATCAGCTATCTTTATCATGTGTCATTCCTATATGAGTGTGCCTGAAAACTTTCAAATAAAGACTTTTTTTTGCAAACATTTTTTGGTCTAATAAAAGATATCACCTCTGCCACAAGTTCTGATGACTTTTGGCTGTAGACCCATATGGCTACAACCTGTATCTGATTCCTTTATCTTAGAACTATGAATTAAATCCAATGTGCTGAAGGGAGGGAAAAAGCAACAATGATGAGATAAAGATTAATCAAGTTAAAGCCCTGATTACGCCAACGTTGACTTATTGCTGAATGCTGGTGTGCACGCAAGTAGTCTTACTGACTTTGATAAGACTACTGGGGCACATAATGTTGGACACGGGAAGTAAATTCACTGAACTAAGACCTGACATTATGTCAGAAGAGATGCCAGTCACCTCAAAATCCTGCCTACTTACAAATTATTTGTTTATCTAAAGCAATTTCAGCAAACTTGTCCAATCCCCTGGGTAAATATTAATATTTAATTTTAATGGATGCTTATTTGTTTTAGCAGGAACTTTGTTCTTAATTTACATCAGCTAAAAACAAAATAAGCTATTCAAATCAGTGCAAATGCATGGGTTTATGAACCATTTCCCGTGAGCTGCTTGGTAGTCACTTCCCATATGCATGCTCTTTTCCAGCAGTAAAGTGTAGTAGCTTACCCCTCAGTGAAAAAGGAGTTACTGTGGTTAGTTCCCATGGGTTAGGTTTGACAACTGTATTATTGATACTGCCCTGCCCCCTTGAACACTGCAGGAAATTGTTCATATGTCCGTATCCTCAGTGTACACGGTTATAGCATTTTAATAACTGATTTCAAGTTGCGCCTCTAGTTGATCTAGTGTAAATGTGTTTTGTATAGGTGAGGATTTAGGAAGTAAATTAAGATAGTCAAATGAATTTGCCTGAGAAATATACAGTATGAATTAGGAATGGCAATAAATATACTGAATTCTTTTCACTTGGTTTTTAATTTCTTACACTAGAGGCCTCCTTAATCCAACTGTTTCACCTAATCCCCAGTATTCAACAATTAACTTCCTTATTATGCATTGTAATATCAGCTGTGACTGGTTTGTATTTCAAAACTTCAGGGCCATAAGGCATGGTTTAATACCTGTTTATTATGAATATTTTAGCTACTATGAATCCTGTATTTACATAATGCTATTATGTGTGCATTGTGCTTTGTAGAGAGCGGAGTGATGTGTCCCCTCCCCTGGAGATTATAGAAACATAAGGAGCCCGGTCTTCAAATGAAACGTCCCAGTGGACTAGGGAGGGGAAAGGGACATCAAGGCTTGGGTTAGGGCTGTTTAATTCCCGGAGAGTGGAGTCCCCCGTCATGCAAGCAGCCTGGCCCCTTTCCCCCACAGTCCCCTTCCACGTGGGCAGTGGTTTTCTGCTGCTCTGCTCTGCCCCCAAGAGCAGGGCAGGAGTGGAAACCAGAGCAGCAGGAGCAATGGGGGAGCAGTAGCAAGGTGGGAGCCCTCCGGCTGCATATTAAAGCATCACCGGCTGCATGTGGCCCAAGGGCCACCAGTTGGCTTAATGTAAAGGTTCTCATATTTTTCATGTGTGTGACTACGCCCCACTCCTTCATCTGCAATTGCAGAAGCTGTATCTTCTTTCATTTGCAATTGCTTACCAGTCCCCTGTGAAGCTACACATGATAGTAGGAAGGTATTTGATGTGGTTTCAGAAGAGCTGGTCAACACCTGAACTTCAGTGAAATCCTGACTTAGGTGTTACAAAATAGCTATCTTCTGCTCCTGTTTGTTCCTGTAGTTTGTTCCATTGAGGTTTCATTTTCCCCTTCCTTCAGTGCAATAAGCATTAAATTCTTTTTTTTTTAATTTAGCTAATCTAGGTAGGGTAGCTTGAGCGATCCAAAGGTCTTTCATGAAATATTTTCCGCTCTTGAATGAGGTTAAGGACCACTTCTCTCCCTCTTCACAATGGCAGAACAGCTGTGCGGCATAACAGCTGAATAGCAGCAAAGTTACTGAAGTCAAGTCATATAACTCTTTATTGTTTATAGGCAAAGATGGTTTAATGACTTATTTAACCCTCTATTGGTTCTGTCTTAGAAGATTATTCAACATATGGTTGTAATCCTGGAAACTCTTATGCAAGGGGAGGTGGTTTAGCCTTTATATAACCCTTTATCAGACATGGAAGGGGCAGTTTAATCCTTAGTCATGGAGGAGGGGTTTAATGCTATTACTTCACCCTTTGTGAGCAATAGAGGGGGAGATGGCTTAGCTCAGCTGCAACAGCTCTTGTAAACAATGCAATCCTGCAAGACCACAAAGAGTTGCAACCTTCATGGTCTTTGGAGGAAGTAATGAGAGAAACACTCCCCTTCACAATGCACAGTTCCAGTTCCAGCGTCTCCAGGGACCGCTTTTGCTTTTTGTGTGTGTTTCGTAACCCTTAGCTGGCTTGTAGAGGGAAGAGAAACTACCTTTCAAGTCATTCCTGAGATAAGATAATGGGGAGCCTGACCAGTGCCACTTAAGACAAGTTAAAAACAGAATCCAGATCTCTAACCGAATGGGATTGTATTTCATCTGCTTTGTTGCACAACTTTCTGGAAGGGACATGCCAAGGTCCATAGCTCTAATGTGATCTGTGTCACCCTCGACTAGTTACCCTGCCCTGCCTCTCCATACCCTACCATCCACCCCCCAACTTTCCTCTCCCTCCTCATTCATGACTCCATCACTCCTTCCAAGAGAGTGATAAATGGCAGAGGCTTATTTTTCTTCCACCCTGAGGTCCTAGGTTCATTGCCCATAGATGACCTAAACAGGGTAACAGCTATATTTGGCTCTGCTGCTCGCAGCCACTAGATAACAATCTGCTCCCAGAGATTATGAACAGCTTCGTAGTCAGATGCAGAACAGAAATGAAGCAAACCCAGAACGATTCACCCAAGAAGTGGGGGGAAAGCATGAAAATACAAAGAATAAAATGCACCAAGCTTTTTTTATAAAAGCAAAGTACAAATACAAAGCAGAGGCAATAGCAATGTAAAGGGGCGGGGGTAGGTGTGATTAAAAAATTCCTGTGTGTGAGGTCATGGGCAATAATTTTGGAATGAAAACTCATTATTGCCAAAGCTTTTATCTGCAGAAAAAAATAATAATGACACTATAACAAGGAAGTGAGCAGTAACTCAAGGGATGAGACACTGTGTTCATCTTTACATTAATGTACTGTAAATGACTATCAGCAGATGCAAAGATACAGCCGGAAATCAAATGCCAAGTAGATGGGAGGGCATCAGTAAATATGCTAGACTACAAAGACTTCCTCAGCGGTATGCAAGAGAAGAGTACAGAATGGCAACCTATCAAAGCCAAAGAATAAAGGATGGCACAACTATAATGCAGACGTAAATTTTAAGCAGAATATCAAGGGAAAATCTGCAGGCTAGAATTTCAGGTCATACAAACAACACAGAAGCTACTGGTTACAGCTACAAAGAGTAATGTCTCAATCTGGTTTGTGGAAAACATTAAAACAGAAGGAACAATTCATAAAATGGACATAAAAACAAAACAAAACATACAAGTCTACAGCAAGGCTGCGAAAAGACTGCCAAAACATTTTGGAAGACTTCATTGCTGACCTCCCACAGACATACTCTGATCCTGAAAAGTAAGTTTTCACCCCAAGCTTCCAAATTCTAGCCGTTTCTGAACCAGTCTGACCAAATTTCTACTTTAGGGTACAGACACACAGCACATGCACGCTAGTGATGGTTTGTATGTTGATGCAAGTCACATCAGTGTCCAGAACAGACAGAGGACCAGCTCTCTAGAGGTGGCTGCCTGCAGCAAGCTGCACGACAGTGACCCACGTCTAGGTGATGGGGGAAACTAGTAATAACCTGTATGCACTGAGCAAATATGTACCTTCCAATGAAGCTGACTACGGATGAAGACACGTGACGTGTCCAGCAGCATATATGGTATTTCCTTGCTTACCACATGCACTGTTTCCCAAAAAATCAGCCCTCCAAAATTGGGGTGCATGTCATAAGAAGGGGAACTGATTTTTCTTTGCTGGAATAAAAACGTGGAGATGATGTGCTCTAATAGCATCTGTCTGGCCCAGCAGGCAGCAGAGGAGGAGTTCAGTGTTAACCCTTTCATGATCACCAAGGAATTGGTAATAACCTTTGGCCAAGCAGCTGCTACCAATTTTTTAAGATCTGCGAGAGTTTTAACACAGTAACTTGTGCCTAAAATAACCATTAAGCTGATTGAGAGTGAGCAGGCTATTGCATGTAGTTGGGCATGACTGGAAAAATCTCTTTTTTTTTCATTCTGCCTTCAAAAAAGCAAGGTGCATGCCTTATTTAGCTGTGTGTGTATGTGAGAAAATATGGTAGATACTTCTGATTTGCAAAGGAATAATTTGACCCCCCAAATGGATTGGCATATTCCAGTATAAGGCTGTATGTCATGTGTTTATCCATATTTAAATGAGCGTAAACACAGAATACACCCTTGGATGTGGGCAAAACCCTGAGGCAACTGCTGGACAAAGAAAGAGCAGCATAGAAATGTTTGCCTCAACACAATGCAGTCACTACCAAGGAGCTGGTGACCAATGCTCTCATCCCAAAATGTTGCGATTCGGAGGAAACAACCACATAACACAAAAAATAACAATTAAACTAGACTTGTAGGATTGCTCAAAAAGTGGGATATGAGGTAAAGGCCTGTTGAGGCCTTTATTGCCATCGGAACAAAGTTGTGCCCAAAATTGAAAAGAAATGTCTTGCAACATAGTGCTTGTGTATGAAAAGTTTGACTAATACATTTAGGACAGGAAATCATTTAAATAGGAAGTGACTGTAAACCACCAGAGAGCATTTTTCAAAGCCATTGGTAATACCCTGAGTACATGCTTCTGAAACAGCAGAGAGGCATCTCACAAACACACTGCAAGAAAGATCTATGTAGCTGGCTTCTCATCCAGTCTTTAGCTTGCAAATATGGCAAGCTTGCGATTCTCAACCCTGAAAGAAATCTGGAGAACACAAAGAATCGCCCAAATCAGTACTAGGATGATAGCAAGGCAGGGTCTAGAAAGAACTGGGGAACATACAGCATAGGATAAAGACGTACAAGTGTTCATGCCTGTCTTTCTGTTAAAAGAACCAGACCCTAGTGGGCACGCATAGTGCTTTTGACGTATACTGGAGTTGATATAAGCATCATGTAGAGAGGCAGTCATATCCTAACACCTGAATCCTTGGGAACCGATCAGAAATATGCAGTGCCACTCTGGAGCAGAAGTGTGTCTCTGGAAAGCTGCTTGCCATACATGGCCGAATGTGAAACTGGAGACAAAGGGAGAGATGGTGATCTTGGTGGGAAAAATGTATGCCAGGCAGCAAAAAAAATAGTGAAAATACACCGCAAACTCAACAGATCTCAGAGCAAAGGAGGAATGGACCTTTTCAGTGCAAAGCACATACACTACCTTGGTACTGTGGACTCTTCTTGGGAGCAGAGCAGCTGTCAGTCACTACTGCAGTGACCATCCACGATAAAGCAATGAAGCATTTCAGCAGGTTGGCTTCATAAACTGTGCATTCTCAGACAAGCATAGTTTATTTGTGATTGGGATTGCATTGCTACTCCCCAGCCACTTGAATGACAGAGATTGAATAGACAGTTATAATCTCTCAGGTTCCATTAAGGAAAGCTGCGCAAAGGAAACCAAATATACGGCAAGTCATTCTTGAAGGAGGAAACCCTCCACGATAGCAGCCTGGTGCTATGCTTGGTGTCACAGCATGTGGAGATCCAGCATTACTACAGTTGGCAATACTGGAAGGAAGAAAAGGTGAAACAGGGAGAGAGATGCACAGAGCATTTCTACCCTGTCAAAGGACCACGCTATGGAGGGCTGCAGAGAAACGTGGTGTACCCCTGTCCAGTGCATCCCAAAAAAGATCAAACACAGGTATCTTTGGGCAGTACTGGACCCTTGTCAATGAGCTCTCTCCCTCTGGTGTACTTCCAGCATCCCACAGGCACATCACTGTATTCATTCTGGTGTGTACTGGCCATGGCATGGGCATGCGTGCAGGGCTTCCTCATGTGGTCTTTTAATGTTGTAGACATGCCCACAAGGGTTAAGCTTAATATGAGAGACGAGGGAAGGCTGTCTCAGCCCTACAGGGGGACCCTGTTCAGACCAAATTATTTCCCCAGGACAGACCCTGTGTTGAATAGATCCATCGTTCTTGATACGGTGTTGCAGTGGGTTGGCATTCATTTAACCCAGACCAGGCACACATTAGCCACTCTGAAGAGGAGAGAAAGATGTGAACAAGGAGGACCATCAAACACTTGATCTGCTGAGATTTCATCAGCTGGATAGGGGAAGAGTTAGGCATTAGAGCAGGCTTTCAGAACATCACAACGTAAGAGGAATCCAGTGCAAGGCAGTGCCTTGTCAGCACACGAAAGACTTGCACTCGTTCCCATGTGATACCAAGCTTCCTGGCAGACACAGGGACACAGCTCAGGCAGCAGTGAGCAGTGCCAAGGACTGCATGGTCAAAAGGATCCCCCAAAACCATAAACATTTCTGAGCTAAGGGATCAGGCAAGTCTCCAAGTACCCAGAGCTCAAGACTAAGGGCCCCATGTCTGCTGCCAGGCTGCCCACTGCCTGCAAATTGTCCAGATCAGCAGCAGACGTGTATGCCTTTTGGATTAGCTGCTTGTGCATGCAAATGCATGAGCAGCTGGGGTTTCTTGCTGTGCCTGGAAGCTGCCATGGGCAGATGTGAGCAACGTTCCTTCTACTGTGGCTGAACCTTTTGTGCAGGGACTGCCAATTCCCACCCTCCTGCACCAACATGTGCCAACTTCCCATCCTCCAGTGTGAGGCCAGCCGCCAGCTTTGATAGCCTTGCATCTGTATTTGGCACCCTGGCAGCTACTATGCTTTGTGCACTCCCTTCCCCCCCACCTCTGGATGTGCCACACCAAAAAGCAGAGCTTTGTGCTGCAGTTAGCTGTGTATTATAGCAATGTGCCTCTGGGGTTCCTAGCAGAAACTAAAGAGCAAGAAGCAGCATTTCGCTCCATCCCTGTACACACCATAGATGAGCCAGTACAGATGTCTTATACCCATGCCATCGGTTCCACCCATGCACAAGACCACGACATTTTTTCAGATAGCTAGAGCAGGAAAAGGTGCCAATCGCTGGTGATAAGCTTTTATAGCCCAGCAGGCCTGGACCATGTCTGCCTGGGAGATAAACTGGCAGGGTATAGGAAGTGTTTTTGCCAAGCTGTAATGTTGCTGGGGGGGGTGGGGGGGTGGCAGGCTTATTCTTGTTGCTGAACAGGAAGCTGCCCCCTTCTAGTCATGCAGGCCCTTTGGAGGCACCATCTCAATGGACCATAGCAAGGTATATCTAGCATGGTTCCCCCAGGCATTTGCTAAAAGGTTTTTTTCCCTGTTTTTAAAAAACATGCTGCTGGGACTAATACTCTAAGGTCGGGGTTAACCAACACAAGGGATGCAGAAGAACACAGAAGCACAAGAGATCACCAGCTTGGCACCCCATGTGCTGACACCATTTGTGGAGTGGCCTGCATGACAAGGTGCAAAATGTGCAGCATTTCTGCTCACACCAAGGCAGGTGTATCAGAGGAGTGCAGACCACTTGGCAGCAAGGTGAGGGTTCACACCAGCAGTTTGCCCTTGTGAACTATAAACTCTTGCAAACACAGTGAAGGAGCCTTCCTCTTTCTCAGGGTAGCTAGCTACCAACCCAAGGTCTCCTAAGACTGAGAAGAGGCTCTGGAGGTGACATCCTGGAAAATATGGGATGAGTGAGTCTTTATCTCTGAAATGAAGGAAACCAAGCATGGAAGAACAACCTTTTGTCACCAGTCTTGGCTTTTAGGCTTGGCACATGCGGCTCTCAGACTTTCAAGGGTGCAATCAATAGCAACTGCAGAGCATCTTGTTATCCTAAGGGCCAGGAAGAAGTAATGCAGGAATGAGCTGCTAGGAAACATGGTCAGCCCCTCTGCCGAGCAAATCAGGACTCCAGGTATCTAGAGAGTGCATGGAGTGACCCCAGCAGCACTACTGGAGGGAGTGACAGTCGTGGAAAGAATCTTGAGCCAGTTGCAGGAGCTACCACAGAGGAAGCTGGCCATGAAAATGAAGACCATGCCTGTCACGCAGCAGTAATATCCAGTTCAAACAGCAGATGCCATGTGCCTCAAACATTCAGTGTTTCTGGAGTCCTGAACAAGGCTTGGCACTCACTTGCCTTCTGTTGTTATCCCCTTGCCAGCCACCACCTGTCCCCAGCCCAGTTGTGCTTCTTCCCCGTACTGCAACACTTGAGAACCCTTCGGCACTGGAAATAGCATGCAGGCAACAGGACACCTGCCAAGACTCCTCCCTGGCTGATAGGGTAAGCAGCCCCGTGGGGGAGCTCGTTGCTTCGATCCTTCTAGCTCTTGCTTTCCCAGCATTCCCGGTGCCAGAGCCCCTGGCCTTGCACAGGGGGTGTGTCTACATTAGACAGTTTACTGTGCAGTAGAGCAAATTACTGCATAGTAAGCATCACTGTCTACACATGCAGACCCTTACTGCTCTGTAATTTGCTCTACTCAGAAATTAATTTGCTACCTGCAAATGCAAGTAGCAGATTAACTGCTGAGTAATTTCTCATAGTAAGGCACATGTAGATTCATAGATTCATAGATGTTAGGGTCAGAAGGGACCTCAATAGATCATCGAGTCCAACCCCCTGCATAGGCAGGAAAGAGTGCTTGGTCTAGATGACCCCAGCCGGATGCCTATCCAACCTCCTCTTGAAGACCCCCAGGGTAGGGGAGAGCACCACCTCCCTTGGGAGCCCGTTCCAGACCTTGGCCACTCGAACTGTGAAG
>JAGPOW010002514.1:61625753-61636092 GCA_030014935.1 Caiman crocodilus | reverse complement strand
ACACACACACACACACACACACACACGTATAAAATATGTGTGTGTATCTATACACGCACGTACACATATATGTAAACACCGTCCCTCCCCCCCGCTGTGTCAGGCGTGGGGGGATGCAGTGGCAGCGCTGGCACGCGAGAGGCCGAGGGGAGACGCGGTGGGTTTCCTCGGGTCAGCTGGGGAGCGAGGGAGAGAGTCGGGGGCTTGTAGAGGTCCAGGAGCGAAGCTGCGCTGGGCGCTGTCCTCGTCCTGGGCGGCCGGGACGGAGGCGCGGGTGCCAACCATCCCTGTGGGGCAGGAGGGTGGGTGGCGCAGGGGCTGCCGTGGTATTGGGGACCCGCCTGCCAAGGAGGAAGGGGTCGGCTGTTGCGCCTCTTGAGCGTGGAGCCGGGGCTCGTTTTGGAGCAGCCGGCTTTCCTTGTGGGCTGGCGGTGGTGTGGTCAAGGGCGTGGTCCAGGGTGGGAAACTGAATGAAAGGTGGGCTCAGCAGTAGTGTGCTCTGGGTTTGCTGCTTGATGTCTTCCCCCCACTGACTTTGCGGCTGAGGGAGTTGGTGAGGAGCTGATTGGGGACAGCAGTGGCCTGTCGGGGTGTTTAAAAAGGAGAGTGAAGAACTGGCCGATTTGTGTTGTGAGACGACTAGAGTAAGGTGTCCTGTGGGTTCTTGCTTCTCCTCGCAGGGAGAGGAGAGGAGTAGGAGCAGGAGCTTGGTGATTTTCATAATTGGCTGGCTGATGGTTTAACTTTTGCTTCCCCTGGGGTGTGGATTGCCTTCCTAGAGTTGAGGGTGGCAAATTAGCGTGCTAATCTTTGCTGAGACTGGCACCACATCTATTGCAAGCAAGAGGCTTGGAGATAAACTTTTGCTTCATCTGTTGCTCACCTCCTGCCTCAAAACCTCCCTTAAAAATGCCTAACCCCACCTGGCAGAGGGGAAGATGAGAGTCCTCACAAGTATCTTAAAGATGGTTTCATCTGGTGTTCCCAAAGCTCAAAACTAATATCTGGCAATGTGTTAGAAAGTGTAGTTTATACCATAGCCACTAACTGGATTTCCCTTTTGAGTGTCCATACAGAGGAGTATTCATCGCAAGGAATAACAGCTGAATTTCTGAACAGCGATTTCTTGAAATAAACACCGTTATGTGTGGGTACTTTCTATGGTGCACTGAAACTGAAGTAGGAGTAGTAATCTCTACTGAGGCTTTTGATCATAATCTGACCTTTAAACTCTGGCATTTGTAAATTGGGGGGTTTTTAAACATTTAAATCAGTCTCCTCTCCAAGTTCTGACTTCATGAACAAATTAAGTAAGGTCTTCCTAGTTCTTTGTCCTTTCTCTTCAGTTCGATTTTTGATTTATTTTTTCTTTTTGCCCCAAAGTGCTGACTACAAGTCATTCCCACTGAACTTAATGCTGCAGATGCTCACTTACTGAATGCAGCTTAAAAACACAACTTCTGTGCATTTCTTTTATCCCTTCCTGGCAAGTGTCCTAGAGGGCAACAAGCTCGAGCTCCCTGAAAGGGCAAAGAGAATTCCCAAGTTCTGTCTGCAGAGCTCAGCACCTGCTGAAGTTTGAGATTAAAAATATTTTCCATCTTTTTTAGTTGTATTTTAACACTCTTAATGGGCTGCGCATGTAAGCACTGTAATTGAAAGCATCCATTTATGGGCCTGACTTGCTAAGTGAGCTGTAAATTCTGCTTTTCAAATTGGATTTAATGACTTTTATCATAAAGCCACAAACTGCTTGTGAACTGTGCTGAGAGGCAAACAATACCTAAGCTTACTTTGCCAAAATATTTGTAATTGTTGATTTGTTAAACTGCATTGCTGCAGGTCATGGGATGGGATTAGTTTTTGTAGTAGAACAGAGTGTACAGGCAGTCCTGCGTTCAGTACTATCTGGGCTAGAAGAAATGAGTGAGTGCAGGCAGTCTTTCTGAACTCTGTTTTCGACTTCCAGCAGGCTTTGTGAAGCGTCCCTGGAGAGTGCTCTATAAAGGCTAAGATTACACTTCTTCTGGTATGTTTTGTTATGGGTAAGGTACTCTGAAGTAATGAGGGGATATGGAGGGAAGTGGCTTCTTAATTTTCAAGCAGCTGAGACTGGAACTATTAGTTCAGATCAGACAAGGAAACATCTCCCAGATGATTAAAGACTCAGTTGCTTCAGGACAAGGTGGGAGGGAACTTTTTATGTTGGTACAGAAACTTTGATTTGTACAATTCTGTTGCTTTATCTTGTTGGAAGGGTTTTTGGTTGACCCATATGAAGAATCAGTCAGTTGTCTGTTTGTATTGGGCCTTCTTGAAGTGGGACTTAACCCTGTGTGCTAGTTGTGAAATCCACAGCCCTCTTGCTTAATGTAGAGCGCTTGGAGTGAAGAAAAAGCTGACAAGTGATGTGGATCAAACAGAAGTTGGTATCTGTTAAATATTTTTTTTTCTGTAGCAAACTTGCACAGGAACATGATATGTTTAAGTAATCAGACTTCCACCTAAATGGAGTGCACACAATTTTTTCCATACATGAGGGACAGTTATAGGAAACTGTTATGCCTTGAAATATTAACAAACCGCTTTTGGTAAGACACCTTTTCCAGGCTAACGAGTGTAATGCAACCAAGTTCTGATGAAGTTGTTTGGAATACAGAGAGCATGTGGTGAGTAATCAGTCACTTCATCTGGTTTTTGGCAAAGTAGAGTAGACTCTTTTGTAACATTAGCTGGATTGCTAACATACTTCAGCCCTAATAGTGATTTAAGATGAAGATCAGTAAAAGTAAACCCTGGACCTCTTTCCTGTCTATAGTTGAATTATATAGTTACAGCAAAGCATGAATGTGAACACTTCTAAAACTCTTAAGTTTCTTTATAGCAGCAAAGAAATAATTAGGCATGTTTCTAATTTGTAATACTTTTCTTCAATTACGAAGTTTATCTGGCACCCACAACTTTTCTAACAGTAGTTTTGAGTTTCAAGTCTTTTACTTCTAGAATTAAGGCATTCAGATTTTTCTTGTTTTTTTAAACTCTGTGACATATGTGAGAACAAAAATGAAACAGTATTCTTTATTTTTTTTCCCTTTTCACTGTTCTTTACTTTTTTTAAAGAATTGTTAAGGGCTTTGTAAAAATATGTCCATCATTATGCTTAGACCATTTTTCTGTTGCTCACATTTCATCTTATAATTACAGAACGGGTTAAGTGTTCTGTAGCAGCAGAGCTGGATCTGACTTGCAGAATTTTTATTGGTCTACAATGGTAGGCCATGGAGACCTTGCTGGGGTTCAGTGCCAGGAGTGCTGCTGACCAGCATATCCTGCCTACTTCCTCCTTTGTAGCACATACCAAAGCCAGTTCAGCAACACACTGAAGGTATGCCTGGGTGTCATGCTGGTTTGGCCTTACTCATGGTTTTGGGGCTCTTGTGGCCACTGGGTGGGTCAGGCATAGCTCTCAGCAGCACACTGAAGCTCACCAGGGGGGCATTGTAGACATAGCCTTAGTTTCAAAATAACCAATTTGCTTAGTAGCCATGTGCACAACCAGATCAAACAGAAATGGGATTGTGCTTACAAGGAAGATGGAGCAAACTCCTCTAGGCTTTGAAAGGAGCTGTTGTAAACATGCAGTAGTCTTTAACTAGAAAATGTCAGATATTTTGGAAGGTATCTAAGTATATAGATCAGTGGGGGGTGAGTGTTTTGACAGGTGTGTCACAGATTAGTCCTGCATCTTCCCCAAGTACCATTCAAATCCTTTTCTTTTACTTGATCTGGTACTTGTGTTTCTGCTTCCTGACCAAGCTGCTGCTCTGCTTCCTGCTCCTTGCCTGATCTGATGCTCTTTCTGCTCCCAGCCCAACTGTGCTGTCTGACCCTTTCCCATTTTGCTGTGTACCAAAGCGAGAAGTTGTCTGTGCTAGAAGGCACCCCTGCTTGAGTTTGGCCATCCCTGGTGTAGATGAAAAATACATAAGTGACTGTAAACCTATTTAAACATAACTACAAACTAGCAGAAATATAAAATCATAACTCTTGAACTTGCTTTCAAGTAACTCTTTTAAGTAAGAGAGGTTTGCCTAGAGCTTCCTCAGCCAAGTGGGGCCTTGCCTGGGAGTTTTTGGCCTACTAGTTAGCCAGATGGCATTTTTGGCTGGTTAATTCACCAGATGGCACTCATTGGGAGGGGGGCAGTTTTAGAGTCACTTCCCACTGCTGGCCTAATTGGCTGAAGAGCTGAACTGGAGGTAGAATGGAGGCCATTGCCCAGCAGGCTACCATGTTCCTAGCAGTGTGAAGGGAAAGGTCTAAAGCTGCTCCACTTGCACAAGACAAATGGAGAATGAGCTCTTGCTACATCTGCCTCACATGCTGCAGCATAAAAAGGAGGCAGTGTGTCCTTCTCCCAGATCCCAGAGACAAAGTGCTTTAATATGTCCCAGTGGAGGAAAGAGGAAGTGGACATGCCACAATTTTATGTCCTTTAAAATGTCCATTTTTGTGTCTCAGCTGGGGCACCACCATCTTTCACAAGTGCTGTGGCATGGGTGCCATCATGGCCAGGCAAAAGTGCCCTATGTGCGTCATGCACAACCAGACTGGGAAGGGTTGTCGCATAAGTACACATGTGTACTCATGGATTGGGGTTATCTGATAAACCCAAAGCAGGCAGTTGGGCCTGCTGCTCATGCTTCAGGCCTTCCTGGTCCATCTTTACCATGCATTTCCTGGGAGCAGGCATGCAGAACAGTTCTGTCATATTCACCTCTGCTTCTGGGAGACACCGACTGGGGTTAGACCAGAAAGGGCTGTGGCAAAAATGGGTGTTCCTAGTTGCTTTAGGCTTATCCACGAATTTTAGCTCAGGAGTAAGAATAACTGGGGCAAGCTGAAGAACCAAAAGAGTGGTTCTCACTTGGTGTTGCTACCAGATTCAAAAAAGTTGTAGAGGATGCTTTAAATCTGAAAAGGTTGAGAACCACTGTCCCATAGTTAGGAGGGCAATTCATAGAGGTGAATTGTTTGGCTTGAGGCTTGAATTTGACTGATTTGACTATGCAGTTAATGAGATCTCTGTTCCCACCATATAATGGAAATTAAAGGAGCATCTTCAATTAGGCTGTAGAAGAAAAATCAGAATTTTGCAAAGATCTCTAAAATTGTGGAAATATTATGAAAGAGATTTTTGTTAATACAACTTAATATCCTTCTCTGTTTTGGGTAAAAGCTTGGCTCAAAGAATTTGAAAATGGGTCATCAGTTATCTTGATTATTTTTTTTTACAAAAATCCCCTACACAGGGACAGGGAGTAGTTCCCTCTTGTTAACGGAAAGTAACACAGAACTCAAAGCCTGTTTCTAAAATCAGAAAGGGAAGCTTTATCTGTGCTGGAATTTGATTGATGACTAGAAAACTGTTGGTCCTATGACCTCACAGGATAGAAAACAACGTAGAAAGAAATTTAGCTTCTTGCCTTCATAAAAATGAGTCTTCAGAGATCCTCTTTTCTCAAGAGCTTGTTAACTTTGTCTCTTGTATATGGTGAATATTCACAAATAGAGTTACTTAAAACCCAGGAAACTTTGGCTACTTCTCCAGGTGCTAGTGATTAAAACTGTGCTTAAACCTGGTGGCTGAATCCTTCCTTTCTGCTGACTGTAACACCAGCTTCTGCCTCCATGGCAGCCAGAAGCGTGCCTGTGGATGTGTCTGTGTGCTACCTGCTGTAGCCTCCTTAATAGTTGTTCAGGTATGTCTAAGGCTACCATACATGTTATCCTGGCATTGCTGTTGTATGGTACCATGTAGAGCTGCCATCTGGGCTATGGCATTGTGTGGCTGCTGCGGCAGGGAGGTAACTAGCGGTTCCCTGGTCGGGGGATGAAGCTGGGCAAAGTTCTGTGGCGGAGGTGGCAAGGCTTGAATAGGAGTGAGTCTCCTCCAGTAGCAGGGCTGCCATCGGATGCTACAGGGGTGAGCTGCACAGAGCCAGCCCCCTTACCATAGCACCCACTGGGGCTCCCACCTGTTGGGACAGCTGTGCCCCTGCGTGTGCTGTGAAGGGATGTGGCTATCTCCATGCAGCTGAACCATGCAGCACCTGACAGAAGCCCCATCGCTGCATTCACTCCTACTTAAGACCTGCTGGCTCTGTTGTGCAACTTGCCCAGCTCTTCTTCCCTTAGGTAACCACTGATTACCTCCCTGTTGCAACTGCTGCACAATGCTGCAGCCCAGATCTGTGCCCACCTCCCCGGCAGCCCCTGCCAGACCTGCTCCCTCAACAGCAAGCAGCTCTGAATTGGGACCCTGCCAGAGCTTGTTGCCCTGTGCTGGTGCTGCTGCTGTGCCACTACCTGCCTGCTTCCGCACATTCACTACGCAGAGTCTGCTGTGACCACAGGCTTCAGTCCCAGCTGGTGGTGAAACTTCCCGCAATCCCACACTCTGCTCAGCTCCCTGCACTGCCCTGCCCCTCTGCCATGGGACCATTTAACTGATATAAGTAGAGGAGGTTAAATGGGTAATTTTCTAAATGATATTTACATCCCTAGTGGCTTCCAGGCATTGGCTGCTTCCTATCAGTAAAAATGCTTTTATGTAGGCAGGTCCCCAGTCTTCTAGTAACTAGAGAAGATCAGTTTTTGTTAATGTTCACATTTTAGACCACAAGCAAAATGTAATGTGTTGTATTCTGGTTTCTCGTATCATAAAGAAGCCGAAGAGCACTTGATATTTTTGCTAGCACCAGTGGTAGAACCGTAGAACGTGAGGCTTGGAAGGGAACTTGGGAGGAGGCAGCAGGTTGCTGCTCTGCCCTGGCTTGACCACACTGTCACTGCTGCAAGAGTTCAGCCTCAGAGCAACTCCCTGCTCAGCTGTGCAGCTTGCCAGCGCTGCTGGGGCGGTCTCCGTTGAAACCCTGGCCCTTTGCTGTTACTGCCCAGCTGCTGCTGGGATCTCCATGGAAACTGGCTGCAGCGACATGGACAGGGACTGCTGGGAAATGAAGTCGGCTGTGAGGCCCTATCCAGCTCATAGGCTGGACTTTGCCTGCCCCGTGTCTACATCCTTTCTGTAGTGGGAGGTTGTCTGAAATGGGGTAGAGAGCTCCAGATGTGGCCTCATCAGTGCTGAACAGAGGGGAAGAATCACTTCCCTTGCTCTGCTGGCAATGCTTCTACTAACGCAGCCCGGTATGCCTTTACCTTTCTGGGCACCAAAGGCACACTGCTGGCTTATATTCAGCTTCTTGTCTACTTTAACCCCAAAGTCTTTTTGTGTGGAGCTGCTGCTGCTTAGCCAGTCAGCCCCAGCCTCGGTGCATGGGATTGTCCTGTCTTAAGTGCAGGACTTTGCACTTCTCCTTGTTGAACCTTATGAGACTTCTTTTAGTCTAGTCCTCCAATGTGTCAAGGTGTCTCTGAATCCTAGCCTTACCCTCCCTTATTTACCCTATCTACTACTCCCACCAGTTTGGTGTTATCTGCAAACTTGCTAAGGGTGCACTCCATCCCATCTTCTAGGTCTTTGTTGAAGATACTGAATTAAACTGGCACCAGGACTGACCCCTGGGGCACTCCGTTTGATACCAGCTGCTAGGGTGGATTTGATTTAAAGCAAATCGATTTAAATCACTGGCAGGAACCCTCAATTTTAATCATTGGGTTGTTTTTTTTTTACAAAGAGTGTATTCTTGTTATTTGATATCCTTTTATTCATGTAACTTTTTGAAACTTTGCGCTTCTAGAGAAAGGTGTAAGGGCTTGACTGTGCACAAACTTAGAGAGACAAGAGGGCTGATTGGTAGGTAATCAGGTCTGTTATCTCTCATTTCCATGTTTTCTGTTAACAAGGATGTTATCTCTAGAGACAACAAACTCTCCCTACCCCCGGAAGAAGGGTATTTGTGCCTGAAAGCTTGCAAAGAAACAATTTTCCCAACTATTTAGTTGATTTAATAAAAGATATCACATCTACCCAAAGAACCTTGACTGGCTGTGACCTTTGGAGATACAAATTCACAGTTTGAGACCTGAAACTAAGCATCACAGAGTGCCATTGGGCAGAGTGGCTTTCTTTAATCTTTACTGATCTATAGAGGAGCATCTGGTAACCCCATAAGATTGGACCCTTAATATAGTCCATGGCCTGTTGTGACCTACTTATAAAACTTCTACAAAGGTTATGTGAATATATTGTCTCAAATAGTATGCAATTAGAAGTAATAATCCGTGTTCCATGATCATATCTTAGAGCTTTCATAGAATCATAGGAAATTAGGACTGGAAGGGACCTCAGGAGCTTATCTATTCCAACCGCCTGCTCAGAACAAGATCATCCCCAACTAGATCATCCCAGCGAAGGCTTTGCCTAGCAGGGTTTTAAAAACCTCCAAGATGGCGCTTCCACCACCTCTGGGTAACTTGTTCCAGTGTTTTACTACCATCCTAGTGGAAAAAATTCTTCCTAATATCCAACCTAAACTTCCCTTGTTGCAACTTGAAATTGTTGCTCCTTTTTCTGTTATCTGCTACCACTGAGAACAGCCCAGCTCCATCCTCTTTTAAATCCCTCCTCGGGTAGTTGAAGGCTTTTATTAAATCCCCTTTCAGTTTCCAGACTAAATAAGCCCAGTTGCCCCAGTGTTTCCTCATAAGTCATGTCCCCAAGCCCGTGAACCATTTTTATTGCCCTCCGCTGGACTCTTTCAGTATCTCCACACAGCTTCAATATATCTTAAAATTATCTTTATATAAGTTTATTTTTTTTAAAGCGTCTTAAAAATACCAATTAAATAAAAAAATCTTATTTTAAATTAAAAAATCTGATTTTTATTATATATATTAAAAAAATCCTGCAGGCTGCCAACTAGACATTGAGCCAGTGATTACTATCCCTTGAGCCCAATGATTCAGCTAGTTTCCTAGCCACCTTATAGTTCATTCATCCAACCTGTACTTTCTTAGTTTGCTTGTGACAATGTTGTGGGAGACTGTGTCAAAAGCCTTGCTAAAATCAAGGCAGATCATGTTCACTGATCTTCCTGCATCCACAAAACCAGTCATCTCATTATAGAAGGCAGTTGGGTTGGTTGGGCATGCCCTTGGTCATTTGATAGTGACTGTTCCTAATCCCCCTTTGTCTCCTCCACATGCTTAGAAATGAATTCCTTGAGGATTCACTCCATGATTGTTCCAGGGACTAAGGTGATGCTGCCAGGTATTTCCCTGGATCCTCCTCCTTTGCTTAAAGATGGACAATATATTTGCCCTTTCCCAGTCATCTGGGACCGCCATGGGTTTTCAGAGATAACGGTCAGTGTCTCTGCAGTCATATTGGCCAACTCCCTCAGCACCTTGGGTGCGTTGCATCTGGCCAGATGGACTTGTACACATCTGGCTTCTTTAAGTAGTCTCTAACCTGTTCTTTTGCCACTGTTGGCTGCTCACTTCCTCCCCATCTGATAGCTGAAGTGTGTTCCTAATATTCCAAAAAGGAAAGCCTTTATTCCAAGGCCTTATACTTTAGCAAGTAACCTATAAGGAGGCCTCCATCTTGCATGTTTAGTTTTTTGCAGGTATCACATGCTTATTGTTAACACTTGTTTCAAAGTGTTGTAGCAGAACAGAATAAAATAAAGTTAGAACAGCAGGCATTGCTCAGAGGCTGCCAACTGTGTCTCTTTAATCATGACAGTTATAAAATCAAACACACTAGGAAGCAGAAATGTAGTGGCAAGGGTGGTGGAGCTAAGTGAAACTGGAGCTTTTCTAGTCTTATATTGAGGCCGGAAAATAAAGTAGATGAACTTTGCCAGTACCTGGGTCAGCAGCCCATGATGCTTATGACAGCAGTTTTGCAGAATACTTGTAGTAGGCACAGAAGCCCAGGCCTCTTCCAGAAGAAACTAGTCTAAGGTGCACCATAGAAATGCTGTGCCTGTGTTTGACCAAAAAAAATGCATCCCAAAAGGGTATTATTGTGCATTACTTACTCCAACTTGTTCAACTTGGCACTAGGCAGAATAGTAAAAGCTCTTGCAGGGTACTAATTTTCACTTTGAGTTGGCCATGGTGGGACATATTCAGAGTAATGGGCAAGGCGTCTTTGTTGTACCACTTGGCAGGGTGTGAGGCTGTAGATGAAAGATGGAATTACCATTATTCAGTGTCTTGCTGGGTGACCAAAGGTCAGATCCTAGGCACTTTGACAGTAAGGAACATCCTTTTGGGGTGAGGGAAGGGAGATGACAAAAATGAAGGTTGAGGAT
Source organism: Caiman crocodilus (assembly GCA_030014935.1). Lineage (NCBI taxonomy): Eukaryota > Metazoa > Chordata > Crocodylia > Alligatoridae > Caiman > Caiman crocodilus. Next base: position 61,625,806 of record JAGPOW010002514.1, on the reverse strand, counting down.
GACTCCTTGATTGTGAACAAGACGGAGGCTGCTTATCAGCTGTTTCATGGTAT
>JAGPOW010002514.1:61614482-61625355 GCA_030014935.1 Caiman crocodilus | reverse complement strand
TGGGAGTAAGATTGCTTGCTGAGGAAAGGTCAGAAGTTCTGTTTTTTGGCATGCTGGTATGATGGGTCTAGCTCATCAGAAATGAGTTTGTAGTGAAGTGGATTTGTGAGTCACTGGCATATATATTGCTGAGTCCATGTGGGTGGACATGGTTGCTAGATAATAGCATGCATAATGAAGTGTCAGGGGTCCAGACAAGAGACAGCAGAGGTAGGAGGACCCACTAAAGAAATGTAAAGGAGGGTAAATTAATTTGTAGTTGAGGAGGAGTCCAGTACCCAAGAAATGCCATCCACTTTCTAGTCAGTTTTTCATCACTTGCTGCTTTTGCACACTGTATCTTCAGTACAAACCTCAGCTTAAGACTTCATCCATTACTGGGTAATGTCTTAAAAGGATACAGGTGAAGAGGTCTGAGCCAAAATCTGATAACTCCCTCTTCCAGAGATTGCAAGATTTGTTTTCTTTGACGGTTCTCAACTACTCAACTTTTTTTCACTGCTTCAAAAGAAAAGTTTCTGAATGTTTTCTTCCAGGCTTGGCATCTACCTCAGTGCAACTCCTCAATTGATAACGGTTTTCAGTTATTTTGGGGGGGCGTACTCTTCCACTGCCATTTTCCCTCGTGTAACTCCAAGTAATGAACCCTCAGCATTCAGACCGCACTTATTAATAGTCCATACTTTGTCGTACTGCTGTTCAGTTGTGCTGTCCTGCAAGCCTTACACATCTAGCTACAAAATAGCTTGTGCGTGTGCTCGGTCATAATCCTCTGAAGTGTTAAGACTAACAAAATAAAATCTTGCCCTACTTTTGTCACGTTCGCTCTGCTCAGCCTGCCATAGACCTTGGTCCCCGCTGCAATAAATGACACTGTTCCCACATGCACGTGTACATGCTGCCTGCCAAAGGTCTAAATACGAATGGTTAGGAGCGGCAAACTAGCCCGAGAAAACCAAGCATAGCAAATCTTGAGGCGTCTCAGCAGTTTTGCTGTCACTTGTCTTTAATCAAATTCTGGTGCTGCTTGCAAAGATGTGGCATTCCTAATGTAAACTGACATCCTGGAAAGGACTTTTAAATCTGGAAAACTTTTTTACAAGCAATGCTGTTTAATTTTTGTCTTGCTGTTTTTTTTAAAACAACTTGCATACAGATTCAAAGGCAGCAGATGTTCTTATATTTTAAAGGCTCTGGAGAGCTAGACCAGTAAGGATTTCACCTGTATCTTGTGAACTGGCTGAAATAACTAGAAATAGAATATACCTGAAAAATTCAGATTGGTTGAGCTCTAAATACTTTGCTTTTGTGAAATAAAAAGATTTGTCTAACTGCTTCTTTGGCTCTTGTAAGTATAGCTTTTCTGTGGCAGTGGTTGTAGCCGTGTTGGCCTAAGGACACAGGCAGACAAGGTTCTTTGGGTAGATGTGATGTCTTTTATTAGAGCAACTAAATAGTAGGAAAAATTGTTCTTTGCAAGCTTTGAAGAAGGGTGTTTATGCCCAAAAGCTTGCGAAGATCAATTTTTTCAACTATTTAGTTGCTCTAATAAAAGACATCACATTTACCCAAAGAACCTTCCCTTGCTTTTCTGTTGCACTTAAACACTTGTAGAGGTTATAAATGGCTGACTGGGAAAGACACTTTTACTTTGCTGTCCAGCTTCCGGGGGGCTGCACAGCTGTGTTGTATGCCCCTACCCCCTGATTGTGCTGTATGAGGTTTCTCAGCTCACCCCCAGGCCATGTCTCATCCCACCTCACCCCCAGTGACTGGGGGAGGAAGAAGCAGCTGGAGGAGGGAAGGAGAGCTGAGAAACTCTGATGGCAGCAGGAAACCACTGGGGGAGTGGTTCCTGGATTAGATACCTAGGGGGTCTCAGTCTAACCCTTTGTGCTGCATCTGTCCCACAGGCTGCCGGTTGGACAGTCCTAGCTTAGGTTATGGAAAAATTAGGATTGTTATCTGGGAGGCAAGTAAGCACATGGTAGAAGCATGTAGAAACATGTATTGCTGGTAGGTATCATTACTTTTCATTTGGAAGAGGAAAACAGTTGAAGTCTATGACATGGAAGGGTGGCAGATCTAAAATGGATAGCAGAAAAAGTCTGTAGATTTGTAGAATTGTTATATAGGGCTCAGGAATTTGACAAGTCAGGAATTGGATACCGGGGTATTGGGCATATCCCGAGTCGGCTGGTAATTACCTAATGTTGCAAAGCAGAACTTCCTGTTATGCTTCCTGTGTAGCACTCCAAGTGCACAAGCCAGAAATTGGGATTGGAATCACATGATTTATACTTACTTTACTTCAGTGAAGTCAGTGGAGATGGTACTAACTACACTTACGCAATCGGTACCCATTTCCATGAGGTGACGGGCTCTGTGGCTGTGGGGAGACTGGTGGATGTGGCATACCTTGATTTTAGCAAAGCTTTGGGTATGGTGTCGTACAACATTCTCTCAGGCAAGCTAAGGAGGTACAGGCTGGATGAATGGACTGTAAGGTGGATAGAAAACTGGCTGGAGCATCAGGCTCAGAGGGTAGTAATCAATGGCTCAATGTCTAGTTGGCAGCTGGTGTCTAGTGGAGTGCCCCAGGGGTCGGTCCTGGGCTGGTTTTGTTCAGTGTCTTCATCAGTGACCTGGAAGATGGCAGAGTGCACTCTCAGCAAGCTTGCAGATGACACTAAGCTGGGGGGAGTAGTAAATAGGCTGTGGGGTAGGGCTCTAGGATTCAGTGACCTAGACAAATTGGAGGATTGTGCCAAAAGGAATCTCATGAGGTTCAACAGGGACAAGTGCAAAGTCCTGCACTTAGGGTGGAACAATCCAGTGCGCTGGTACAGGCTGGGGGCTGACTGGCTGGGCAGCAGCTCTGCAGAAGAGGACCTGGGGGTTACAGTGGACAATAAGCTGCATATGAGCCAACACTGTGCCCTTGTTGCCAAGAAGGCTAACGGCATCCTGGGCTACACTGGTAAGGGTGTTGCCAGAGGTCAAGGAAAATGATCCTTCCCCTCTTTTCAGCTCTGGTGAGGTCACATCTGTAGTCCTGTGTCCAGTTTTGGGCGCCCCACTACAGAAAAGATGTGCACAAATTGGAGAGAGTCCAGCAGAGGGAAACAAAACTGGTTTGGGGGCTGGAGCACATGACTTATGCGGACAGGCTGAGGGAACTGGGCTTATTCAGTCTAGAGGAGAGAAGACTGAGAGGGGATTTTAATAGCGGCCTTCAGCTACCTGAAGCAATGTTCAAACGAGGATGGAGCTAAACTATTCTCAGTGGTGGCAGATGACAGAACAAGGAGCAATGGCCTCAAGTTGCAGCAAGAGAAGTTTAGTTTACATAGTAGGAAGAATTTTCTCACTGAGAGGGTAGTAAAGCACTTTACTACCCTGTAAAGCACTGGAACAGGTTGCCCAGAGAGGTGGTGGAGGTTTTCAAGACCTGGCTTGACAGAGGTTTGGCTGAGTTGATCTAGTTGGGCATGGTCCTGCTTTGAGCTGGGGGTTGGACTAAATGACTTCAGGAGGTCCCTTCTAACACTAATTTTCTATGATTCTATCATATTTAATCTCTATATCATATCTAATGATGTGATGAACAGTAAGGAATGCTTCATTTCCTCAAGCGTTTTGAGAAATATCACAAAGATTTGAACATAATGTTGACTAAAACATGGGACACTGCTCATGGTGGATAGTCTGTCCAGTGTATGGTCTAGAATTTGACCAGGTTTTAGATTTTGTGGGTCTTCACATTTGTAAATTTGAATTAATTAATTTATATTTTTATATGCTTAGATATGAAGCATGTGAGTACTACTAATGGGTATCCGTCTATAGGAGTGTGCATTTGCACAGAGTAAAGATCTCAGTGGTCTTGAAAATGAACCATTTACAACCAGCTGAACCTAGTCAGTTTAATATAGGATTGAGAGCAAGAAAAGAATAAGTTCTTACAGCAGTCTATGCATTTAATGTCAGATGAGAAAACCTGAAGCTTGGAAACTTTTTAAACAGTAAAACACTGATCAAAACAGTCAATTGCTGGTTTGAAAGAAGATGGGAGTTTGCATTTTGACTTTCAGTTCAGGCCTCGACTAAAGATGATATGACTTGCCTGGTGACATGAATTGCTTACCTAAAACTATAAAGCTGGTTTTGAGTTTATACTAGGAATATATAAAATCGTAGTAAAAGTGAATTCTTCCAAGAAATCTCAATTTAAGTTAAAAGGAAAGGACAAGATAATGGCTTTCAGTGATCTTTCAGCATTTTTATAGTAAGGTTGGAGTGTTATTGTAGCTTTAATAGGCCAAGAAATAGGCAAGAAGCAAGGTTTTTTTTGGTGAAGTGTGTTATTAGACCAAGAGTGTAGTTGGGAGAGATGTTAGACAAACTTTTGGGCACAAGTTGCTCTTCAGGACCTTATATATACTACTAAGGGGTATCCTGTTAACTGCTTGTTTGTGATTGTGGATAAAGTTCCCTTGAAATTGGAAGGAGACAGATTACTGTTGCAAAATCCATTGGATAAAAGTGAAAGCAAAATCTTGGCATCTTCCCATTTTGGCAAGATTTACTACCTGTAACTAATGAATTTTCCCACAAATCGTTGTACACATAGTTTGGAGAAGAAAAGATAAGCTTTCAGCCAGTTTGAGTGGCTTTCTAATGGGTGTCCTGTGGGGAATCAACATTGTGGCAGTCTATAGTCTTGCGATAAAGCAATAAATGGCTAGCTAAACAGTCACTGGAGACGTCCACCAATAAATTGTGATGAAGTAATATTTTGACTTTTTAAATTTAGCAAGTGGGATCTTATTTCAAGCTGTACAAATGTGCATACATCTCTGTACATTGTTTGCTGTCAATCTGTTCAAAATGCATGTGAACTAGCTCACTTGTCCACTTAAATCCTCTGAGTATAATAGATTAATCTTGTAATAAGTCTTTTAGCAGCATCTAGACAGGAATCATTTTTGTTCCTCTATTGTGTTTTACTGAACTGCTTTTTTTCAAAATGAGTGGATTAATTTTAATCATCAAGTGATTAGGTTTAAGGGGGGGAAGCTAAAACATGGGTTTGGTGCAACTAAACTGTCCTTGGCATGAGTCACTGGCCCTTATGGAACAACAAGAAGGAATTATCTTTGAAAAGCAATTTGTGTTAATTAAAAAAAAAAAAAAAAATGAATTGTGGGTGGGGTGGAGGGGGTTAATCCAAAATCCCTGGGGCTGCTTGCCCCAGATTTGCAAGTGTTAATTGAAATAAGTTTCTAGATGTGTTTGCAACTTTTTTTGTTGGGGGTTGGAAGAACAGGATGAATGGCGTGTTACCACTTCCCTTTTAGAAAAGGGAGAACATCTACCTTCTGTTGAGTTTAATATGTAAGAAGAGTGTCAAATTTAGCTTCAATGGATGATGATTGGTGGTGGGGTTTCTTGGCTTGTTTATGCTTGGGTTCGGGTTTTTTTTTTTTTTTTTAAAGTTCACTTATTTTGGTTGTCATTCTGGAATATGTCATAAATTCTACTACGTTTGATAATGGGGGGGGTTACCAAGGCATTTGTTCCACTAAAACTAGGTGCTCACATTTTTTTTTCCTTCTACTTTTCTTTGGATAGGGCTGCTAACTCATTGAGTCAGTGCTGCATCTGCTGAGAACATGTCATCCATATTGCCGTTCACTCCACCAGTTGTGAAGAGACTACTGGGATGGAAGAAATCAGCTGGTGGCTCTGGAGGAGCAGGTGGCGGTGAGCAGAATGGTCAGGAGGAGAAATGGTGCGAGAAAGCAGTGAAAAGCTTGGTTAAGAAGTTAAAAAAAACAGGACAATTAGATGAGCTTGAAAAAGCCATCACCACTCAGAACTGCAATACAAAATGTGTTACAATACCAAGGTAAGTGTTCTTGGATTTGAAATACAGTTCAAGCTATAGGAGATGACCGTGTGCAGAGGGTTTTTTTGTGTTTAAATTGTCCTACAGAAAGCATTGTCTCATTTGCATGCTTCCAAATTCTTTTTATTTGAAAACTCATCTTGAACTTAATTATTTTAACTGTGTTGTTTTCTTTAACTGAATAGCGTGCCTAACAAGGTCTTTAACTCATCAGTTGGACAAATATTTTTAAGACCCGCTGATTCATTTCTTATCTAGGTTCCATACGCTGTTTTATTGGTATAATGGGGCTTTTAGCAGTTTAGATCAGAGCATTGTCTTTAATGTCTTAAATTTGAAAATCTTATCTGCTCCTGGAGGGGTCTACTGAACTTGCAGTTCCAATGTAAAAATTGACTTGTTTCCTTGGTCAACACTTCAGTCATCTAACATTTTACATATGATGATCTTGCATTGTTTATTGTAAACTTCACTTTTACATGTTCCAGCCTCTCCCCTTGGAAGAGGAAAACATTTTATGCTAGAAAACCATCTTTACCATGGAATCTTTATTACCAGTTAATGGAAACAGCATTCATTTATTAACTTATTTCTTGCTATATATTACTTCTGTGCCTTATACATATATCTAGGTGAGTGACTTTCTTGATTTAATTCATAGCAACTGCTGTGTGAAAGGAAAGGGTTATCTTTGTAAGCATTTATTTGATTTGACCTTCTGTAGATCCGTGTTGTACAGAATTCACATGGGGGCACATGCCTGACTTCATTTAACTCTTGTCTGAAATGTAAATTTTTGGATCATTTCACAGGTGCCTTACTTGTCTGCTGAAAAACCTGATTACGTGTGAAATGGAAATTCTGTACCCATATCCAGTAGTTGGCTCTTAAATCAGCATTGTTGCATCAGTCTTCATTTTGAATTCTTATTTCATCCAAAGTGTCATTAAATGCATTTTTCTTTTGCACAATAGATCTGACTTAGCAAAGGATGCTTTGCATTCTCTAGGGCTCAAATACAACCTTTATGTAGGGAATATTTTAGCATTCCTTGTTTTATTTGGCATAACACTTCTGTCCCCTTTTCCCTGTCCCCCTCTGTCTCCTACTATTCTTTTTCTGTTTTTTGCTCTCTTCTTTCTACTCCCTTTGTCCCAGTTGCTTTTTTTTATGCTTTTTGTTTCTTTTCTGTAGAAATTCCTAGATCCTGGGAGCTTCAGTTTCACTCCTTTTCTGATGCTAGCTAATAAATGATCAGCTGTAAAATATTTAGATGTTGTATTAATAGTTTGGGATAGGACTGGAGCCTCTTGGCAGCATTGTTTTATAAAGTCTTTTAGATTTGATGTCACTCTTTGGTGCCACGAGAGGTAGAAGCTTATTTAAAAGGAGTGGATTCAAATTCTAGGCTAGGTGTTGGACCTCTAGGAAGTCTAACAGAGAGGTATCAAAGATATTAACACACAAACAATCATAGTTTTATCCAAATAATTTAAAGCCAATGATGAATGAACTAGTTCATCTATTCATCAAAATCTTCTTTGGGCTACCTCTGTTTAGCTAACTTGTCTTGCATCTTAATGGGACAAAATAACTACTGCTTATCACCTGTATTACATGGAACAGTATTGTATCCATAGTGTAATCATGGAATCAAAATGAGGAGCAGTTTATTAAAACTGCAATTTGCCTATACTTCCCAAACTCCAAGAATTTTAATAGCATGGCACTGTTTTGAATAGGGGCAGCAAACACCTTCATTAATATCCAGTGGCCCATTAATTCGGTGCTTCTTTGTGCTTGAGTTTCTTTGCAGAAATGACTTGTTTCATCTGTTACTTGTCCCTCACTGACTACCTCTCAAAAAATAGTAAGTTGGAATCCAGGGTGGTCTTCCAGTTGTCATATATATTCCTGTGTAATCTTCTAACTAAACTCAAACATGCCTGTGGCCCTGGCATCCTGGGGCTGGGTGTTAGACTTGCATTTTCCTAGGTGTCTCAGAACATTTCAGTTATGCTGATCAGATTAATAACACCTTTGATGGTTTCCTTTTTAGTCTAAATTTTAGTCAGAAATCTAATCTTCATATACACAGAATAGAAATGTAAATTTCCCGTTAACTACATTTCCCCAATTTTGACTCAACCTCTTAACTCTGAGTTGCCCATATTTAATGGAAAGGCCTCATAACATCACTGAAAAGTCTTTTAATTTGTCTTTATAGTATCAGCTGTTTGTGTGGTGGTGTGTGTGGTTTTTTTGCTGTGTTTTAAACAAAACACAGTTTATATTTTTGTCAGGGTTGTCCAGGAGAGCTTTCAATTTCATTTGCTAATGTTGGGCTGTTCATCATGTGGAAAATACGTTTTGATTCGTTCCCCTGGTGCTCGGTGTAGACTTTTAAACGTGTTTGCAATGGTTGTAAATCTGGTTGCTTCCAATATTGCTGTATTACACTCTCCTTAGGAAGCTCTGCTAATGATTTTTCCAAGTAGCGATAGTGCACACTTCAGTTTGCTTTAGGGATTTTGCTTAATATTTCTTAATGAGAGAGACTGTCCAGATACCATGCTCTTGTACTGGTCTGACAGAATCATGAGAGGCTGCAGGTACCTACTGTCATGGCTTTGGAGCATCTTGTCTTTCAGGTTTTAACAGTGAAATATCTATTGATGGTAGAATCTCTATTAGTTTTATTTGAAAGCTGTTTGTATGTCAGCCTTACCTGTACTGCAGCGTTATTGAGGCTGACCTTAATCAGGGAGATACTTAAGATACGGACAAGCTTCAAAAGGGCTAGTTGCTGCTCAGGGAAGGGCAGAGGGTGCATACGCCTGCTTGTAGGGGACTGTTTAGCCTTTACCTCTGCTTCATCCAGGGTTAAATTTGGGGTAATTTTTGCTTATACTTGTATCATGACAGGCTGTCCCATGTGCAACAGTTACAGCATAATACTTGCTGCTTGTTCCTGAACAGCAGTTCTTTTCTTGAAGCTGATAAAAGTGTATGTTTGACCATACCCTGAGTGATTCAACTCAGTGGCAGAAATAAGCATAAGGGGTAGTGATTAGGCCTGTGCAAATCGGCTAGTATTCGCTTTGGATTCAGCCAATTCGAGGGGCCGTGATTCAATTTAGTGACTCAAAACACTGTCTGAAACCGATTCGGCCGAATCATCCGATTCAGAGATTCGGTCCCTGACAAATCTCCAAATCAAACAGGCCCCACCTCCTGCCCACTCTCACAGCCCTGTCAATGGCTGCCCTGCCCACCTCAGTGTCCCAGCTCGTTAAAAAAAAAAAGCTCTGTACTCACTGGCTCCTGCCAGGTGGGGGGTGGTGGGGATCACTGCTGCACTCCACTGCCCTGCACTGCATGGGGGACTCTGCCATGAGCCCTCATCCTTAACCTGCTCTTCCAGTCCTGTCAATGGTTGCCATGCCTGACTTCAGCATCCTGGCTCTTAAAACCTTGCACTCACCAGCATCCTGCCAGGCAGGGGGACAATCTCTGCTGCCCCCGACTACCCTGCACTGCATGAGGGGGGTTCTGCCATGAGCCCCCAGAAGTCCCAATGACCACTGCAGCAGCTGGTAAGCGTGGGGGGTTTATTTTTGTTTTATTTAAAGAGCCTGGACACTGGGGCTGGATGGGACAGCCATTGACCGGGGCGGGGTAGCAGGCAGGGGATGGGGCCTGGCAGGGGTCCCTTCATGATCCATCATCCGTTTTCCCCCTGCCCTCCTCCACCTGTTACCAGCAAAGAGTCTGGGTCCAGCTCCCTGCAGTGAGCAGGGACTTCCTGAATCTCCAAAGCTCTTTGAATCTTTTCTAAATCAATTCAGAAAGCTTTGACTCAATTTGGACCTTTTTATTGGTCTCCCGATTAAATATGGATTCAGAGATTCGACTGCCGAATTGGGCTGAATTTCCTCCGAATCCAGTTGGCGCCCTAGTAGTGATGTCTGATGCTGATGCAACTATTTTCAGACACAGAGTAGTTGTTACTCTTGACTTCTGGGCAGGGAATAACTATTGCCCCCGAACTGTTGAAGGCATTTTGACCAGATCATACAGACTTAAATTTGACTTGCAAAGGAGTTAATATTTCTGTCTTTCTAGCATGTACTAATCCAGGGTTACCAAGTGCTTGCATACTTACTAGGAATCCTGGGGACTGTCTAAGGGATGTTGGAAGTGTTTGAACATGTGAGAGACATTTTTCAGGTTTTTAAATTGGTTTCCAGTGAAAAGAACATGCAGAAGTTTAAGGATCTCACTACTTCAGGAGCCTTGTAAAGATGATCATTTAGGAATTTTAATGCCAGCTATGCCAGGCTCCCCATATAGTTTTTTTCAATTACTTTTAAACCTGTTCTAGTTCTTGCTTTCTAACCTCCCCCCCATTTACCAAACCAACCACTTAAAGTTTTAGTCAGTGCTTCTAATTAAGGAGAGATTGTTTTAAGGACTCTTTGTCAGATAGTCCCATCAGAAGTCTACATACCCTTTTCATCTGTAATTAGATTATATAAGAATTTACATTTGATTCCATTAATAGCAGGCATGTTAGCATACTTGATGCCACTAAACTATATGAACAGCTTTTTTATTATGTAGTTTAATTAAAGCAATTTCTCTCTCTGGCCTTAATAAATGTTCTGAGAAAGTGGAAACAGATGGAGTGGGTGTCAGGATTACAGAGCAGAAGTGGGTCAGTTATCTGGAGCAAAGGCTAGATAAGTGCAAGGTTCATTATGACACTAGTCATCTAGTAACTTGTGGTTGATTTGCTGAATTTTTTCCAACAAACCAGTGGGATTCTAATCTCTGCCTTCAGTTTCCTTTAAAGTAATGGTTTTCAACCTTTCTTCATTTGCAAACCCCTTTGGAAATTTCAAATGGAAGTGAGGACCCTTTGAATTGTGAGTGTGGGTATTCACATTTTTTTTTTTTTTT
>JAGPOW010002514.1:61593522-61604074 GCA_030014935.1 Caiman crocodilus | reverse complement strand
TTGAAGCCCAGGAGACTGTAGCACTACATAAGGTTTTCTATCTGCTTATTGTGGGACTGGAATACCTTGGCAGGATCACTCCTCCCACCAGTTTCAAAGCTCAGAATTGGCCTCCTGGAGGTTCCTCATCTGTGTTTTGTGACTTTTCTTTTTCTTAAGAGTGAGCTGTAATTAGGCAGGCCTACATAAAGTCCTATAAAATTCTTACTGGGACCCTACTAAGATCAGAGGGAGTGCTGCTTGAGACTTATTTAGATTAATGATGCTGTGATAGTAGTGTCTATCAGTGATTTCCATAAGCTGCCTCTTCCTTGTCCTTTTTCCCTTAAAAAAAAAAAAAAAAAAAATCAGTCTCCTAAAATAATCTGGCCAGCTCTGTGGCTACAATTGCTTCTTCCTGCCAACTCATAGGCCAGTGAGGCCATGTCGTGTTGCATTTGTCCTACTTCTCGCCCTTGAGAAATCACTTCTGTTCCCTTCTCCCTTTAGTTTTTGGAGATTCTATAAGTTTGCCAGCCCCATCTCCTGTTCTGTTCACCTTCAGACTTCCCTAACTTTGTCCTTGGTCTGTTCTGCTCAAAAGCAGATGCTGCAGAGCATAGGAAACAATATTTTTTTTCCATTCACCTTCCATGTTACCATAGGAAGCTTGCCCTCTAGTGTGGAGGTGTGTTATGCTGTTAGACTTCCCGGTATTGGACAGCTTGGGGAGGGTAACTTCCGCTTCACTTTCCCTTTTGCCATGGAGCCCTGATGCATAGAAAATCCATTGTGCTTCTTGACTATGTGGAGGATTTGGGCAATCTAGCACTGTGCACTTAGGCTGGGGGGCTTGCTTTTGGAGAAGTAAGCGATGGTAGGCTGTAACTCCATCTGCACTTCTCCTGCAGTTTGTCTTTATGTTGAAGGGTGGGTATCTGCTAAGTGACCAGAAAGTGGAAAAACGACGTGTTTAAAAAACGCTAAAGAGCGCCTGGCAAGATAAGAATTATTCATAGGCTGGTTTCATTTCACACTGTTCAGCCCTGGCCAGGCATACCTACCCTTTTGGGAATGAATGATAAGACACCATAACCCTTTAAGGAAGGGTAGGGACAGGACAGAGCACTTCTATACCTTTATTTTATACTTTTATTTTCTATCCCTTAAAGACGTGAAAAGTTTACATTGTGTGTGTGGGGAGGGAAGTATTTTGCCGTGTCTTAACCCCTCCTCCCCTTAATATTAAGGTAATTATCTGCAATGTCTAGCACTGCTGGTGCCTTAATGTCTGTTTCTTGTGTCAGATGAATTCATATTTTGCATTGGTGCTAAGGCTTTGTACTGGAGGGAAAAAATCTCTTAATAGCTTTGTAATGCTGAAAATGTGCTTTGTACTTCCCCTGTGCAAGGCTTTCCTTCTTTGAAAGTTCTGCCCTTAATTACTATATCTCAGTTTGATCAGCATTCTTGAACATTTCCTAATGTGCATTATAAACATTTCCTAATGTGCATTTTCATTAATAAAATGCTTCTCTGAGGTTTTTTTTCTTTTTTGGTTGTAATCTGCCCCAAGTAAGAAGAATAATCAATATTTTTAAGGAAGTCGAGAAGGAGGAGTAGCACTAGAAATGGGGAATTGCAGCTGACAATATCTGTATAACTCTATAGATATTTATATATCTATAGAGCTATATAGATGGCTCTATATAAATAGATATGTGGGAAGGAGGGAGATAGATAGATATCTATATATATAAAAATAATTTCCCCCCCTCTATCCTTTGGTGTAATCTTCCTGGACCAAGTGGTGAAATGAAGAAAGGTGTGGATCACATCTACTCAGGATGACACTGTCCACTTGGAAAAAAACCAAGACCAGCTGCTTCTTTGATGTCTACTTTTCAGTTGTAACAACCAGTATGGCTGCTATTCCAGAGTAACAAGCAAGAGGGTTTTCTTCATATGAGTTTGGGCAGCTGAGTATCCAGCAGCCTGTCATGGTCTTCTCGTGCTCCTAGTGTTTGTCACAACTCTTGCATAGCAAGAATTAGCTCACTTTCAGACTCTTCATCAGAGTCCATTTCTGGCTCGGCTGCTTTGTTTGCTGTGGTACTGAGGTCCTGTGACAAAATCCTGCCCAGTTTTCCATGATATGGACACGCGCCGTAAGCAGTATTGGAGGTCTGTACAAAAAAAAATCTCCTTTGTTCCTGCTTCATATCACAGAAGCTGAGGAGATGAGAACCTCTGCTGGATACATAGCACGTGATAGCGTTATAGGGTGATGCTATTAGCTGTTGTGAGTGCAGAGTCCACATCGCCACCTAACAAGAATGATCATCAGTCTATGCTTTGCCATTTAAACAAGGAGGTGGCATCTTATCTGTGCAGTCCTGATCACCAGGATTTACCCCTTCTAAATGTAATTCATTCATGCTGGTATGAGAAGCAGTGCAGCCTGCAGAAACGGTATGTAATCATTTTGGGGGTGGGTACCTTAATATTCATTTCACTATTTATTTTTCAGATTTTTATTTTGAATTGCTTAAAGAAAAAGTATTTTTTGGGCAGTTAATCAGTAGTAAGAACTATGTTGTGAATTTAGGGCTCTGTGTGTGCAACCACTGAGCTAAATGCAAGCTTACCCCTTACCTTGGGGAAACAAGCCCTTAGAGCAGTGGTTCTCAACCTTTTCAGATTCAGGAAACCCTCCATAAGTCTTTTGAATTCGATGGCAGTCCCATTAAGAGCTGCTGTTGTACTGTCTCGGCTTACCTGTGTGGTTCTCAACCAGGGTGCTGCAGTCACCATGTCTCTCGCATGGCACCAGGCTAGGAAAGGCTGCCTCCACATGAGGTGCATGGGCTTGTTTAGCCTAGTTACAGTGGCTACGTTAAGCTTGCGAGCCAAAAAGAAAGATCAACAAATGGAAAGACCCTAGGCATCCACTCTGTGGTCACACACAAGTAACTAAATGGCTTAAATCACACGCAGAAGAGTTTTATGACTAGTGTTGTGCCATTGGACACGATGGCTGACAGGCTGCACCTGAGGTTATGGAAGGAAAGATGATGTGCAGTCAGGCGCTCTGCAGTGGGCCTGAAACCTAGGAGTTGCTTCCCAGAGGGGCTGATCTAAACGGGCCAGCCTTGCATGTGCTGGCGATTGGGGTATTGCCAAATAGGAATAACAAACATAATCAAATGGGGCTACTCTGACATGAACGTATGCAAGCGCTTTGAAGTGCAGACTGTGGAGCACCTGCTTGTTTGCCAGCTCCTTGGAGAGACCTGTATGAAGGAGAGCATTGCTGCAGCAATGGAAAGAACCATTGCTTGTGCACACTCCTAGAAAAACATCTAGTTTATTGCCAGAACATGAGAAGAAGTGGTGGCAATGGTGCCCACGCTGCAGCCTTCTTGAAAGATGCTTGTGGCACCTAAAGGTGCACCCTGGCTGTGAACCTCTGCCTCAGTGACATGACTTTGGGGATAGTAGGACACTGCTTGCAACCCTTTCATGCCAGCTGGCTGGTCAGGTAGCTGAGCTGCGGCTTAAAGTGACAAAGCTCTAACAAGATTAAAGGACTGAAGGTTCAACATAAGGTTAAGACTGTAACAGTAGATCCAGCGAGGGCAGAAAAGGTGCCTCGTTTATTGCAGCTTGGATTCTGTTCGGCACTCTTCCTCTTTCTCAGAGCTATTTCTATGTACAGGCAGTCCATGACTTACGTTTTGAGTTGCATTGTTTCACACTTACATCATTTATAAATTGACATCCTGTTTCAACTGTTTGATGTCCGTTTTGACTTACAACGCATGATCCGATGCGACGCCACGCCAGTGAACAAGTTCGCTGTGTCGCTCATCTCCCTGGAGAACATCTATCCAAACTTGCTTGAACGCTTTCTTTAAGAAAGCAAACAAAACTCCAGAAAAACTTGCAGCCAAGACTCCTGAGAAGACTCCAGCCAAGAGCCCTTCAAAAAGTCCAACAGAGTCACCTCAAAGACGTCCTTCCAAATCAATATGATTGCTATTTATGATACAAATACATTAATGTAGCTATATTACTCATCTATAATTGATTGAGTACAAAATTCCGGAGTATTTTTGGTGAAAATAGGGTATCAGGCCTTGGTTCAGGAACAAATCCCCCATTTATAACATTGTTTCTTATGAGAAATTTGTTTCCGAGTTGCAATGTTTCAACTTAAAATTGGTTCCTGAAAACCACATCTGAGGACTGCTTGTACTACAGCAGCACTGCACAGTGATGGGAGCCCTAATGCCCAAGACAGTCTCAGGTTAGGGAGCAGGATGCGAGTCTTCCTCCATGTTTCCTTTTTACACATCCAGGATAGGTGATGGTCTTATCTGATTCTGCAAGAATAAAGGGCTAGAGCTAGAATACATGGGTCCTTTATATTGGATATGCAGCTCTAAATTTGCAGGGTTGTCCTTGGGTAGTCTCTACTTATGCTCCCCTATAGCCTGAAAGAGTTTTTCTTGTCTTTTCCATCTCTGTCCCTCATTTTTGGAATGCACATCTTCTTGCCTTTTCCTGAAATTTCCCTGGTCATGGAAATGTTCTGCAACACTTTGCTCAGCCTGGCCAATTTAATATCCAAAATAGGTTCTTTTTGGAACTCTTTTAGCTTTAGAACAGAAGAAGAATTGAAAGTGTGCTTCACATGGTTGCACAGCAGTAGCTACATTTAGGGATTCTTGCTTCCATGTATAAGGTTCCAGTAAATACCACTACTATGCTCAGAGGAAGAGGCAACTTTTGTACCACTTTCAGTACCTGAAACTTAAGGAAGCTTAAGTTCACCACCAGCTTTTATTAGATTTGAGAGAGATGGAACTGGAAGTATCTGATTACTTATTCATCACATGTGTAGTCATTCCAAAAGCTTGGGTGTACAGGGTGAAGTTGGGCCAGATTTACCTGTCTGGTTGAAATAGGTGCTTTTTTCAGGGCTTTGACTTTTTCCCTTTAAAACTGTTTCCCAGGGGGCTTGGGACATGAGCATTAGGCCATTTTAACAGAAGGAGTAGTCTCACTATTTTTTTTTTTTCCTTCAAGGATGGCCTCCTCACGAAGACTAGAGACTCTGCATGTTTGTGCCTCTCCTAAAATCCAGCTAGCTGTTGAAAAACAGGGAGGAATTTTGTCTAGTTATAGCACCATTGCTTAGGACCACTGTCAGGGCCTTATCTATACAGAATAGCTTTTACCAATTTAGCCCCGTTGTGAATACATTAACAAGTGCCGATTTTGATTTAGCTTAAACTCTTTCCTAAGTGACACAGTGAACAGGAGGGGAAGCAGTGGTTTACTGGAGTGGGTGTGTTCACACCTAGAGGAAGTGTGGGGGTTTTTTTGTGTGAGTTTTTTTGTGTGTGTGTAAATTTGTACCTTTCAGTTGAGCTGAAAAAACCCCTTCCTTATAGATCGGACCGTATGACTGAAAAATGCATGCTTGAATCCTGTGTTGACATAAGATCCTATGTTGACATATATTGTGCATGAGTTCTTTGTTGCAAGGGAGGGGGAGGCCTGTAGGAAAAACAGTTTTTTCAGGGATTTTTTTTTTTTTGTTGTGGTTTTGGTTCCCTATGGCTATCTTGGGGGACATGTAGGATAGAGGAAAAGAGGAACTGCAGCGCATCTAAAACATGACATGGGAGCCAAATTAAGTAGCTAAAACAAGTATGTCACTAATTGTGCAATACTTGGTCACCACTCATTTTAAATAATACTGTTGCAGAAACAAAGTGAAAGGTTCCTTTTGCCCTCCAATGGGACAGATAGCCTTCAGCCTGTTCCTTGTGGACTGAAACTGAGAATATTATTTTTCATCCTGAAAGTAGTTTTGGAAAGTTGACCTTAGAAATGCAGGTTTAAAGTGAAATGCTGCAACTTTGATTTGTGAGCAGTGGCATTATGCTTTAACAGAAAAGACAGGACATTAATGGCTCAAATAGTTTCAGATTTGTATTAAATCTTGCTTCTGTGCAATTAGCAGTCTTCTTAATGGTGTTTGTTCCAGCTGTTGGGGGAAGTTTTCATTTTATTTCATCATTTACATAGGACTGAGGTGCTCACACTTTGAATCTTATTCAGTTTGTTGGGCCACCTTTTGTCATGACCTATCCTAAAACTTTTCGGTGCACAAGCAAAAAGGGAAGATCCAGGGGAAAGAACTTGAAGTTGCCATAGTGAACAGTAGCAAAGGTATCGGGTGAAGCTTTCTCACTTTACTGTACATGTAGGCTGGTTTCACGTAGGATTTACCATTGAATTTCTTTGTCCATATTTAAGATTCTGCCAAGGCTCATATGTTAGCAGTGAGTCATAAATTGCTGGGATTGAAGTAAAAATCCTAGTGCAGCGCCTTTGTTCCGTGCAACCATGTGCCCTAACCCCTGGCAATAGCACCAGTGTGCTATAACTGCACTGTACATCTTCTAAATGATGCTTAGTCCTGCTAACCTTTTTAACTGCTTTTCTATCTTTTAAATAAAAACATTCCTCCTCTGGCTCCCCATTATACGATCACTTGGGAATGCCATTTTTCTGAGATTAGAAAAAAGTGTTTTGTGGGCCTCATGATGAACTGACAGTATGAGACTTGAATCACTTACAGAGAATTCTTTCTTTAACCACTGGCCTAAAGCACTGCTCCTGTTTATCATGGTCTAAGTCTAGATACAGACATTCAGAAAGCCCAAGGCAGAATCAGGCTAAGTTAATGGTTTTCTGTAAGCAGCATAGTTTAGATAGGCAGCAAACAGCATGCATTTGCCCTTTGGGGGTTGGAGGTGCAAATCTTAGACTGGGTTCTGTCATTTTTAAACCAGTCTGTGCCCCAGACTTCAGTTACGGGCATAGACTGGTTTCTAATCGCTTATACTGGTAACTGTGTAATGTCTGTACCTGGCTTAACTTGGAAATGCCCAAATTTTTATTGGTGTGTGCGGTACTCTCCATGGAGCGAATGGATCAAGTGTTGCGAGCCTGCCTGTTGCGGCGAAGCATATACTATGTTTTGGGAGCCTCTCATCTGACACTGTAAATTTTGAAGCATTGTTCTACCTGTGTGAGGCACCTCTCAATGCTAGCAGGATTTTTTGGTTCTGTCTTTGGATTTTTGTTGTGGCAGGTAATGTGCAGCACATTGTGTTTAGTTGTATTGGCCAATCAAAAATCTATGTTTGGGTTTGAAGACTAACTTACAAGCAGGGGGGATGCACATTAAAGGTCTTAACCTCGTTTATAGCACGTGTGTAGAATTTCATTTGTGAAATACCTAGGTGATTGCCAGACTCAAATGTGCACCTTGATACAGGTTTCTTCTAACTTTACTGACTTTCTGCAATGCCTAGACCATGGGTAGGCAACCTCCAGCATGCGTGCCAGAGCATGGCATGCAACAGCATTTAGCATGGCATGTGAAACTTGGAAGGGGCCAGGGCTGTGCTGCCACAACTAGGGTTGGGCCCCCTTATGGCGCCCTCGCCATCCATTCTGACATACCAATATCTTACATGTTGGTTGCGGGTGTTTTTGGTACTCTGTCCAAAAACCTTGCCAACCGCTGGCCTAGATCCTACCTGTGGTTTCAGTGAATTGGGTAAGATGCAGTAGTCTGGGGTGCCCGGGAATGAAACGTAGTGGTGGGTTTCTCTGTGCAAAACAGCTGCTTACACAAACCATCTGTATACAAGTGAAACCTGCCTAGGTTGGTGTGTTTTTGTTGTTTTTGACTCTCCACTGAAGCACTTAATTTTAATATCTGGAGCTCTAAATAACTATTTTTGAGCCTTGTAAATGAGGTTGGAGAGCTTAGATCTTTATTTGATAGCTTAGATTTTTTTTTAAAGGCATGTTAAAAACTTTGAAGCACTACAGCAACCAGTCAGCCTTCAGCTTGTACCTTCATAACTGCCACACTTTACACTTTAAAGCAATATATTCCAAATACTATTTCTGTACAAAATCAAACATAGTCTGACTTCCCAGAGGCCTGAAACATAGTCTGTGATATAGCTGGGTATACCTGGCTCCCAAACACGTGCTGCACAGCTTTCGAAGCTGTCTCCTTTTCACTTAAAGTGGTAGTAAATATTACTGTAGATACCTTTTTGCACTGCTGTAATCCTAAATCAGTTGAATATTGCCTTTTACAGAATAGGAGTCCCTGATTTCCCTGCCTATATAAGAGTTAAGGCTGGATGACTCCTTGGTTACATTATTAAGTCTTAGGATGAACTTTTCTCAAGCTGCTGCATCAAACTGCTTAATTGTGTATGCTAGTGATTCTCAACATTTTTAGCCTCAGTGCACCCCCCAGTGACTTTTCTGAACTTGGAGGCCCTTCGGGTGAGAGACACTGAGCTAGAATCTAGCTGGTGTTAGCTCCTCTTTTACTAAAGGTCTATTAAAGGTCAAACTTCATATCATTTCCACCACTTGTAGCATGGGGATTTTCTTTTTGTCTTTTTACACCACAAGGCACAAAAGATTTTCATCATCTGCAGCTTCATTTTTAACCTATTTGACCTGCTGACACCAGGGTGCGGGGAGGAGGGCAGAAAAGGACCTCACTCTACCATGCTCTGCTTTTTCCATGGTCTGCCACTCTCCACCCCTGGTCTGTACCTGGGGGGGCAGTGCGCTCTCACCAAGGGCTCTCACCACTGTTGCGCTGGTTTTCTGGTGAGTCATACACCAGTGACCCAAAGCAACATGCATCTGCGGCCACTTCCATAGGCCCTGGGAGTGTGGGGAAGAGATGAGTTAAAAATATGTCGCAACCATAGCACATCTACCCACCTGAATGTATGCCCTGTGCACGTGGCAGTACATGCTGCAGGGAGCGTGGAGGCAGTTAGTGCAGGGGCTGCCAGGGCTGGAGAGCAGCCACAGGTGCTGCTTCTCTGTGGTATGCTGGATGGGAGGAAGGGCAGTCCTTTAGCTCCTAGCACTGGGGCTGGGCACTCTGGCATGCTTGGAAGGATCTTCTGGCACCTTGGGCTGTTGTGGTATGCTTATTGAGAACTGTTGGTGTATCCCTTGGCAGAAGAAAGTAGTATTTGGGCCATGCTTTAATCCGAAAGGAATCAGTAAATGGAAAACTTATAACAGTAAAATGGGCATTCTTCTTTTTTGGAGTTCAGATTTTCCCATTCCTAGAGAATGCCCTAAGGAAGGTTCCGCATGTTGATGTTAGATTGGTACTGATGTGCGTCTAAAAATGACCTTTCTTAGGCAATGGCAGATCAACCTAAGATGCATGTGGCCTTAGTTTGTAAGCTCTTGAATAAATATACAAACCCCCTTTCTTTTTAACAATTGGACCCTGTTTAAATCCAGGCTGAGGAAGTTTTGCCTGTTTTAAGGGACATTAGAAATACGTTGTTTTCTTAAGCTACAAAATTTGTTCACCTTTTTTAAACATTATCATTTACCTTGAATCACCTGTTCCATTTGACTGGCCTCCTTCATATAGAAAATATAGCATTAGATGCCATTTAAAATGTCAGCCTACAAATGCTCTATCTTCTATGTGAAAGGAAGTATTCTGTACATTTTTCCATGTTTTACATCATGGTATTTGGAATAACCATGCTTCCATATTCACATCAATTTTTTTGTTTTTTGTTTTCAATTTATGCACAGCACTTGCTCTGAAATTTGGGGACTGAGTACACCAAATACGATAGATCAGTGGGATACAACAGGCCTTTACAGCTTCTCTGAACAAACCAGGTGAATATTCTGCCCTGTCTCGCATCATAGCGATCTTGTGGGAGGGATTGGCTTTGGAGGGTCTGTAGTGGGATGCTTTACCTGTAAAGTAAACTTATACTCAGATGCTTCCTAGACCTCATATGGTACAGCATTTTAAAACAGTTGCTTGCCATTGTAAAACTCTGAATGTTCTCAGCTGATGTTTTGACCAATGAAATCCTAATTCTGGCATATCCTTTTTCCATACTAATGCCATTTAAAAGAATGGGAAAACTTGTTAAATGCAAGCTTTATTGTATTTTGGTATTTATATGAACAAGGTTAGGACACTTAAATCTTTAAGCCTAATCTTACAAAGTGTTTAAACTGCTTTGTACGCCATAAATTTAACTAAATCTTGCTAACTGGATTAGATATGTGCTATGAAAGAATTGTTGGAAAATTCTTCAGTAGTTAATGA
Source organism: Caiman crocodilus (assembly GCA_030014935.1). Lineage (NCBI taxonomy): Eukaryota > Metazoa > Chordata > Crocodylia > Alligatoridae > Caiman > Caiman crocodilus. The sequence continues at coordinate 61,593,873 of JAGPOW010002514.1, read as the reverse complement.
TGGGCAAATTTAAAACAGGGTTTTTGTTTTTTTCATGTCACATTTGCTTGCTTTTGTGTATTGAGGTTTTTGTCTCCCATCCCATAACAACCATGAACATCTGCATTTATGTAAGCATATGCAGTCTGTCTTAAAACTAGCAAAACATTTTCAGCTGGTAGCAAGGTATGTGAACAGTCAAGCCAATAAATGCCACACCTTTTTAAGATGTGTTCATGCTTTTTGCATCACTGTTACACTGCCATGTGGATCACATGGGCAGCCAACTGCTGCTGGTTTATTTGCAGTCCTGTGGGAGTTACTGTGCTTTAATGCAAAAAAGCATCCATGCTGCAGTGTAGTCCGAAGGGT
>JAGPOW010002514.1:61555751-61574216 GCA_030014935.1 Caiman crocodilus | reverse complement strand
TCTTCCTCTTTCCAGTCTACTGCTCTGCTTTCTGTTCCCTTTCTTTCCTCTACCCAATCTTCTGCTCTGCCTTATGCTTCCAGTGCTGTCTGTTGCTGTGCTGTCTGTCCCCTCGCTGATCTGTCATGCCACTTGCGGCACTCATGCTGCTGGTTGGCCATGCCTGTCTTAGGAAATCTGAAACTACAAATAGCAATCACCTGAGTCCACTGAGTCAGTGGTCTTCAATTTTATCTTTGCTTCCTTTTTTGTACAAAAAAGGTAGGGAAAAAAGATTGTCCATTTACACTGAGGGTAGTAGGTCTGGTGCCAAATAGAGAGGCATGAGGACTGTTTGCTTCATTGCATTATACCTCTACACTGAATTTGGGGCCGCTGCAAATGCTTAGCAGAACTGAATTAGCAGCTGATGTGATTTCCTACATCATGAGCTTGGGGAAACAGGCATGGGCTCCACTGTCTGCAGGATAAGGCCTCTCGGGTATGTTATGTCCAGTAGGATAGTATTAAATTCTCACTTTGAGAGGTTGGGGGAGGAAGTGCGCGGAGGAGGAAACATCTTTGATTTAGCAGGCCTCTATATCAAGGCTATATTATGAGTAGGCTGCTTTAAAAGCTCAGTAAAACTTTGACAATATTGTGGCTTTTGTAGGTGTGTTTATTAAATGTTTGTTATGTGGAAAAATATGGTTAACCCTGTATTGTAGGGTAGGGTAACGTACAATTTTGATTGAGGTTTTATGATTGAAGAAAATACTTCTACATTTGTTTTCCACTGTATGACCAAATGGCAGGAAATCAGATACGAAGTTGTTGTTTCTGTAAGATAACACCACTAGGCCGCCTAACCACATGGTTTGTTACCGTGTACTGGTTTCTGATAAAATTGAGCACAGCTTCCTTATGTTTTTCTCTTTGAGGCCTCTTGAAAAGGCAGATTCTTCTCATTCTAGAGAGTGTTATTGGTGTTCTGCTTTGCTGTGTTGACCAAACAGAGCTAAAGGTTTCTATAACTTGTGCACAAATAACTGTGGGCCAAGTTTTAAACAAGTACCTCTACAGCACCTTCAAAGCCAGGGGATTACTTATGCTTCGCTTGTAGTGTACAGATTTATCCGCTGGATGATTTAATACTACTGAGTCTATGAGAAGGGAAGAAAATCCCATTTGACAATTGTGTAGATACCGCGTGTGAAGAAAGGATTGTCTAGTTTTGAAAAACGAACACAGAGTCCTGTATACAAGTAAAGCTATTTGCCTTCTGATATGACAGTTGGGACAAACTCCATAATGCCTATTTAAACCTTTATTTAGAGTAGAACTGTATTTTAGGTGGTGAGATCAGCTTGAACACCAAAATTTATAGATGCATCTTCTACATGTTTGTATAGATATTCTGCCAGAGAGATCATTAAAGTACTCAAGTCTCCTTACTCTTGAGGAAGAACATGTGACTCTGTGGAAGCCTCTGTGTTGGCTCCCAAAGGTGTTTCATTTAATTTTTTTCCCCTCTTCCCTCTCCAGACGGCAAACGGTAACAAGCACTCCTTGCTGGATTGAACTTCATCTGAATGGACCTCTACAATGGTTGGACAAAGTATTGACACAGATGGGCTCCCCTTCAGTACGCTGTTCCAGCATGTCGTAAAACTCCCTTCCTCCGTTACCAGTGGACTAAATATCAAGTCCCGCCAACAGACTTAATATAACAGCTCGTCTGTCGTAGTATTTGTGTGTGGTCCCCATGAACTGTTTACTATCCAAAAAAGGTTTTTAAAGAAAAGAAAACAGCACTTGAGGTCTCATCAATTAAAGCACCTTGTGGATTCTGTTTCCTATACTCTGATACTAGATGAAATTAGTGTATAGAAACACCTTCTTCAGAAGGAAGAAGGGACAGTTCTAAAGACTCTTAATGGTGTTTTATTGGGTATAAAATTGAGTGTCCTAAAGGTTTATCAATAACATGAATAGTTAAGTATACATAAAGGTAAATCAGAATATTGTGCTGTTCTACTTTTTTTTTTTTTGTTCCCATAAGTAGATGTTCTGCTTTTTGATTGATTGGGGCGAATCTCATACAGTTCCAAGTCTCTTTACTTCTTTATTCTTTTATATTTTTTATATACGCAGGTTTTCAAGTTGTCCTAAGGTTAAAAAGCAGACTTTCCTTGTAGAAACGCTTAACTTTCTTGCTGCGTTCTTTAAGAAAAAACACAAAAAAATTCCTCCTTTGGAAGGCAAAGAAATTGCCCGAGTTAGGTCTTTGAAATCTTAGACACTTTGTATGCTTAATGAGGCCTAAAATGAATTTATTTTGTAAATTCTGAGCATCCATCACACTAGGAGTCTACTTCTTCCCTACCCATCCAAGTTAATGCATCTATTGCTGGCAATAGAGGCACTGACACTGCCAGCACCAAGACATTTGTGACTTTTTTTTCTTGTACCTCAAATCATTAAAGCAAATACTTTTTTATGAAATGAGAATGTATATTAGTATTGAATACTTGTGTAAACACACAAGCTTATTGGCTTACCCCTTAAACCTCTCTTAACTAGAAATGTCACTAAAATCTTGATTTTTATTTTATGACGCCAAAAACCCTTGAAACAACTTTTCCCAGGGATAATCTAGACTCTTCCATGCAGGTTTTAAATAGATGCAGCTTTTTAACCTATTTCAATAACAAAACTTAAAACTTGATCTGAGTGGCTTTGTATGGCTTTGTTACATACCAGATCATATACATTCATTATGCCATAATGGGCCTTGTTGTAAAAGTAGTTGCTTCTGCAAAACCTCTAGGATAGTGGTTGCTGAGGTATGACCAGCAAAAGAAGACTTCTAGGTTCTTCATTACAGCGCATGTTATTGTGAACCCTTGGACACTACAGTCACACCATACTTAAAAATTATTCTGAATTATATTCTACAAATAAGTCTGGGTTGGGGAAGGGCTGGGAAACTGTATAGAAGGGTTATTCTGACTTGAAAAATATACATCTTACTAACAATCTTGTGATCTAGCTGTCTGTCATTCTTTTGTTATTGTGGCAGTAGCAGGATTGCCTTTTGTCTGTTTTTCCCATTGTTTCATCCATTACACTAGTACTGTACTTTGTAAGTACAGCTAGTGATAACTTAGCTTTGAGAACAAAAATGTGGCCAGTGTTACAATTTTTAATCCATTGACTGAATTAAAGATAGTGATGGATATTTTTATGCCATACATAACAAATACGGCATAGAAGCAATACCAAAAATTAAGCCTTGAAAAAGTGGGCCAGATAATTTTTAAAAATTGGCAAAGCAGTTACCAGTTTGTGCTAGTTTTACCAGTAGACTAATGCATTGGTAGAACTTGTGAACCTAAGAAATAAGCTTCATGCGTGTTGCATTTGCCTAATATGTGAATACACTAATAAAAGTTTTAATTCTCATGATGGTGGTTTTGTTAATGTTTGATATCCTGTATATTTACACATGTGCATGTGCAATTTTAATGAATTACCTCATCGGAGAGACCTTGCCTGAAGTCTGAGCATACATACACATTAGAAGAGCTGCTCTGATTCCTTCAGTCTTCTCTATAGTCCCCGCACAGAGTGGGATTAAAATAATGCAGCATTTGGAAGAAATTCCAATGTGAGATTAGTGTATGTATCTTATTCTCACTGGTAAAAGGGAGAGAACTGAATTCTGAAACTGAAAGGCAATCGAAGTAACAGAATTCTCACAATGAGCCTATCTAGGCGTATATTAGACAACAGTCAGACTTAAAATAGCATTAAAATTTTTATGTGGTCTCAGAATTTGAGTCTCATTTTCCATCTATATTGTATGATGGGAGACTTTAGAATTCTTATCTGGAGTAGAAATAAGCCTTTTTTCACTGAAAATCCAAATGGTATCAAGTGCTAGGTCAGAATGGTTGATTTTTCTGAGCTAGATAAGGGCTGTCCGGGTAAAAGAATGTTTCTGCCATCACAAACTGCATTTATGATCTGTGTGAAACTTGGGTCAAGTATGTGACCTAATTCCAGTGTCTCATTACTGTGGATTCTTTTTATTTGTTCTCTTTCAGCTTTAGTGATATTGCTCACTTTGCCTTGAACAACACTACAATAACCCTGATTGTAGACTTTTTGGCGCCTGTCTCTAACTGGCATACAAGGAGCCTACCAACAGTATCCATGGACCTTTTGAGTTGCCTGCACGCAAGGCTGTCCCATCATCTGTAGGAAAGCCATTTTTTTCTGATTTTTAGTCAAAAATCTTTGGTACAAGCTCTGTCTTCTGCTAGAGCTACTCCCTGCATTCAAGATGCCTGTCTGCCCATGCTTCATTGAAATTCTTTTGCTAGTCTCTGATTAACTTTCTCAGTCTTCTCTTGTCTCTCGGTTTGTATGCCTTCTGACGTTTATTCCACAGCTGTTTTGCTCTTCTTCACAATGTGCCAAGGCTTGCCCAGACTTCTCTGTGAAGAATGCTTGTGGCACGCAAGGACTGTCACACAAGCATTTTCTATACTGTGGAAATTGGCCTGTAACTGACGGAACAAAGTATGAATGGAAAATGGAATTACTTTGGGGTGAGAGTAATAGAAACAAGGAGAAATGGTCTCACATTGCAACAAGGGAAGTTTAGGTTAGATACAGTAAAAGCTCTGTTATCCAGCATCCATGGAGAATGGGGGGTACCGGTTATCAAATATGCCAGTTATCTCAGAGTTATACTTGTCTCCCGCCCGGTGGGTTGGAAGTGTCTTTGCCTGTTTGGGCCACTGCCCCTCCAGCCGCATCCAGTGACCCAGGGCTTTCACCTCCTGCTGTCAGTGTGCCGGTGGACAGGGATGAGGGTCCCACACAGGCTGCTTTGCCCCAGGCTGTGGTCCATGAGGAAGAAGTGGAACTCTGCTTGTGGTGGTGAAACTCGGAAGTGCTACGGTAGGACAGTTGCTGGTTAATAGAGTATTCTGGATAGTAAAGTACTCAATAACACAGCTTTTATTATATTAGAAAAAGCTTTCACATGAGGAGGGTAGTAAAGCACTGGAACAGGCTACCCAGAGAGACTGGAATCCCCATCCTTGGAGGTTTTTAAGGCCCAGCTCAACGACAATGATCTGGTTGGGGCTGGTCCTGCTTTGAGCAGGGAGTTGGACTAGATGTGACCTGAGGTGCCTTCTAACCCTCGTTTTCTATGATTCTATAAACCGTTACCTAAAACTGTTGAGTCTACTGGTTTACGGTCAATCATATTGTCATCCAGTAGAACTCAAAGAGATTTGCTTTATTACTAAAGCCACAACAACCTGTATAGTAAGGCATTTCTGATGCCTGGATTCTGGTCTGTTTTGCCAGTATCCTGTTTTGATCTTGAACTGTATTGCCCTCCCCCATTAGAAACTATGAAATTTCCTTAAAAACGTGAGATTGCAAAACCTTTTCTTTTTTCCTTTCCTTTTTCCTTTCCTTCCCAGCTTCAGCCTTTGAGGACATGCATAGGTCAGATTTTCAAGGTTTTCTTGAAAACTAAGAAACCTTACCTTCTTAAATGAAAGCTGACTTGTAACTTCTCGATTCCAGTAACTAGAATTGAGGCATTAAGAAAAAAAAAAATCAACTATCCCCACTCCTCCAAGTTCGTCATTAGCTTTAACTTGTAAACTTTTTGTAGAGGATTGGTCTTTCGGGGTATCTCTTTGTTTGTCTCTGTATAGATAATTGCATGAAAAGTCTCGCGGCCTGCTACTGAAATGTGCAGTTTTAGAGCGTAGTGGTCTTGTGGTTAGAGTGCTGAAAGAAAATGCTGGACATTAAACCTGTGCGAATAGGCAGCTATTCAATTCGGCTTTGGATCCAGCTGCTTCAAATGCCAGCAGTCTGATCCAGAGCTCCGAATCGGTTTCCTGCTTCGATTTGGCCTAAATGGCTCCAAAGTTTCGGAGCCACTTTGGAGATCTGGCCATAGATTATAATGGGGAATCAGTGAAATATCTATAACTTTGTTGTTTTTGTCTGATTTGGATGAAACTTTCAGGGGTGGTAGCCTCTGCTGAGAGCATGAAGCCTGCACCCCAAATTCTTGAAAGCAAAACTCATGCTGCGTGTATCTGTTGCATCACAGGGGGCTGAAAACTGCGGGGTGGTGGCCCTGGTGAGGCCACAAAGCCTGCCAAGTTTCAAGGAGATTGGTGCAGGCATTTGGGGGGAACTGCCCCTCAAGCTGCTGACAGGCAAAATTTGTGACACAGATGACCCTGTGTGTGTTAAGGCACAGTATGGTGAAAGCTGCAGGGATGGTAGCCCCTGCTGTGGCCACGAAGCCTGCCAGCTTTCAAAGCGATTGGTGCAGGGGGGGTTCTGGGGCCCTGCACCGCTAGCTGCTGACAGGCAAAACTCGTGACATGGGTGCTTCTGCTGAGACCAGTGCATAAGGAGTTGTCCACCTGTTGGCCTATTCCTAGTCCTAAAATATTGTTGATGAAATGTAGATCTACCCAGTTTAAGCTTGAGTAGCAACCTTTGAATATGCAAACTACTGATATCTTAAACAGGAACATCTTAAAATAACATTCAGACTGCACTTTGTCCGTCTCTGCTTTAGATATTTTCTCTGTCTGTAAAGAATGACGATAGGGCTTCAGAGCTGAAAACAGTTTTTGACGTTAACTGTCACCTACTCAACTGTATTTGTGATCTTTTTAATTTAGAGCAAAGTAGAGGCAGCTGGAAGAACAAAGATGGATGACAAATTCAAGGGCATCACATTATTTTTCAAGACAAAGGTTCCTCCTAAAGCTACGTGGAAGGCCTGGCAGAAGTGGGTGGTATTGATTTGAACGACTCCTTTCATATACATGCTGGAGGATGACAGGCATCTCTAAGATCAAGCTTGTTCTTTCTCTTTTCAAAGTGTGAAAGTTACAGATAATGCAATGCCATCTGGCTTCATTAATACTGAAACACTGTCCAGCTCCAGCTGTTTATTTGTCTAAACTTATTGATGATACGTTTAGTTTGGGGAGTTTAAGCATAGCTTATCAACTCTGTTGGTGATTGTAATCTTTGTCTATGTGTCCGTTTTGATTGAAGCTGGCGTTTGCCTTAACTTCCTACCTCGTCTGCTCGTAGGCATGTTGGACTAAGATTCCAGCTGGCACTTGTTATGCTATTGTTTGACAACTCATCTTTCCTGGTAAAGAAATGGCTGCTCCCCGAGGCAAATTAGCTTTTCATGTTTGAACTCTAGGAGAAGGGTAACTAATGAACAGATAATCTGTTAGGGGACTTGTTTTTACCTCCATGAGGCAAAGCAAGAGTCACCTAACAAGGCAGCTGGAGCCTCTAAGCACACAGTCATTGTTCAGGGAGGCTGGCTTGGAGTAGGGGCTCTAATTCAAAGGAAATGCTGCATGAAGGAAGTATGGATGCTGGCTTTCTTGAAGGTTTCTACCATAGGTTCAAAGAAAGGGTAGAGAAGGAGGAAGGGATTTGGGTAAAGGTGTGAGTATTTTGCTCAGGTCTGTATGATAGTTGTGCTTTCTAAGTAATGAGGAACTTGATTCAGAACCCCTGGCAGAGAGATGTTTCTCTCTGTTTTTCACTATCCTGTGTTCCTCCGGTTAAACTGTAAACCCCAAATACCCACAGAGTGGAGCTCTGGAAAAGAGCTTGCTTAAGTGACTAAGGCTTTGGGGAGAAAGGGAAGACAGGAGAGTAAGCAGTGCCCTCGGGGGAGCTTAGGGGAGCCAGGCTACGGGACCCTGTTCCTGTAAGAGGGTAACAGAACCTGCGTGCGAGAGATCCTGGTGAGGCCAAAGGCAGGAGCAACACTGCAATCTGCTGAAAATGAGGCAAGATAACAATGTATGGGCTCACTGGATTGAGACCCAGCACTGATGCATGTCCAGCAAAGGTGCTTGATCTGGGTTATGCAATTCAAAGGAGCTGCCAGCAAGAGTAAAAGTGTCTACATGGATGACCAACAATGTTTTGTAATGGGCCAGAACAACCTGGCTCCCATCCAAGGTAGACAGGTGTCCTAGCCTGGCCACTACCATCTTCTTCCCACTCCCTAAGTGGGACAGTTCCTTACTGGCTGGCTGTGGCATGGGCATAGGTAAAGTCCCCAGCTGCTGTCATGCCACCAAAGCCCCTTCACTTTGTAGGCATATGTTGCCAACCTCTGGCTGAGATTAAAAACAAACAAACTACGCCCCCTTTTCCCCCCCAAACCCAGCAGGTAATGCAGAAGTGATGCAACTACACAGGTTGGCACAGAGAAGAACTACTGTGGAACCGACATATGCTTTCCCTAAAGGTATCTGTGAGCTGCTTGCAGGTCTGGGTTGTTTTTTTTTTAGCTGGAGTAACCAATGTACGGCAGGATCCAGAAGCAACTCCAGATGGTTTATAAGGCTCTTTAAACTTGCACAGCATTTTATTCTCAACAGTCTTCTGGCCAACAACAAGGATAAAGCCAGTCGGCTGGATTTGAGGACCATCACCGATCTCAAGACCTTCTATAAGGCAACTTCTTTGATATACTCCCTCTGCTGCAAACAGTGCACCTGTCTGAAGAAATGCATGGAACAAAACCCTGCATCATCCTGCAAGCCATTTCTTCCCTTAAGGAGAAAATGAGTTAGAATGAGCCATGCATGTGACATTGTTTAATGCCCTACTGGGAGGGTTTTCGGTACTATAGGGATGGTTTGAAAGCCTCTACCCAATGGAAGCCAATCAACTTCTTAGGCTTGTCCCATGTCATTTTAGGGGTTGTTTCCATAGTCTTCCAAAAGTTGTTCTCCCTTAAAAATAAAAAAATTAAAAAATACATAAAAGAAGTCCTTGTTACTACCCAACAGTCTCCTCTTTTGTTGGATTTTGTGATTTAAAGTGCATTTTGTTTCAAGAAAAGCTTGTATCATAGCTTTCAAAACCAAAAGGGAGCAGTATGGTGATCTAGTCCTATGTCCTGTGTAACAAACAGTGGTATTTCATTAGAACTGGTAAACTTCTGTATTATTTTTTTTAAAGCTGATTCAGTGTGTCAGCTGAAACTTTTTTGACAGGAACCAGTCAGGGCTGGGCGGCCACCTGCCAGGCTTCCTGCTAGCTTGCCTCCCCAGGGGCCTTAAGGAGCTGGCTTGCTGGTCTAACAAACCCTGGAAAATTTCATTTTCAGTTTTTCAAAAACCATATCTGGAAAACTTTTGCATATATTTTTGGGCTTTTTGTCTCTCCATTCCACTTCATCATGAAAGTATCCAGAGGATGGAAATTCTGGTGCTAACGAGCTCTAAATTTTGCCCAGTGATTAGTACAAGGATTAATTATACCTGTTCACCCCCTTGAAATGAAAGGATGGTTTTCTAGTCTGCACAAATGGAATAAGAAGGTAAGGTTTTTAAGGAACTTGAGGCATCTGTGTAGCAATGAGGAACAGTAGCGTCTTTGGTCCCTAGTCTTCCTGAAGCTCGTCTCTCTGGACACAGTAGAAGCTGCAGGACTTCAAGCCTCCTTTAGGAACAAGATCTATCCCACCCAATCCATGTGAGGCCATTTCAATCCTTTGTAGTGATGGATCTTGGGTCTTGCTACCTCTTTCATTTAAAATAAACTTTTTGGCTCTTCCTGGTAAAAACAAACAGTGTTGACCACAACTGACTTCTGCTTTGGGGGGAACAAACAGAGCCCCTCTTCTCTTTCTTGTAGCTGGGAAGAAGAGATGCAGCCTCAGCCCTGGATATCGGTCTGCTCGCCCTGGCTCCCTTGTCTTAATAAGGGGCTGGTAATTATGATGATGAAAATGCTAGTAAGTTGGAACCCGAGTCTCAGCATTGTGTCCCCATTGTTAGTGAAGACCAGCTGGACCCAGCTTGAAATGAGTGGAAGAAACACCAGTTCGGCCGCACTGTGTGGCTTTTCTTACAGTTTAGCTATTTCCCTTGCTAATGTGCATGTGGAACGGATTCCTGGAACAGGAGCCTGGCAATCAAAACTCCTGGGTATTGTCCCAGACAATCTTACTCACACCCTGTGTGACCATAGTAGCCAAGTTGCTTAACCTTGCTGCCTGTTTGTAACATGGCACTGACCAAGGTGGTGGGAGTCTACTTTGCCAAAATGGACTGATTTGGGAGGTGCTGCAGAGGCAGAGTGTTGTTTGAAGTCCTCATAATCATTGCAAAAGGAATGTTTCCATTTGCTCACATAATAAAGGCAGCAATCGCTCCACCATGCAGCGACTGGGAGGAAAACAGGAAATAGTTTGTATTTTTAAAAGAGCTTTCACAGAGTCACCGCGATTCTCTGTTGCAAACAAGACATGAAAGTCTCTTTAAAAGGGGATTTGTGCCAGGCGTGAGTTATTTATTGTGAACTTGGCAAGCTGTGCCTGGTATTTCAATTAGATTGAGTTTGAGGAAAAAATAGTAGTAGCTCCAGGCCATGACGATTCCAAATCAAGACTTTTCTTTTCTCCTTTTTAAAAAAAGGAAAACCTGCTGCAAAACTTGAAAAAGCTTAATAAAATCCATATTCCTGAGAGCACTTGCATTGCAATTTTAAACACATGGAAGGAAATAATCGTAAGCAAGCTAATAATGAAATAAAAAGATTTTTCCTCCCTGCCGCTTATGGTGCAGCCTGAACCCACTCAATCTGATGCTTTTGGCCAGGTAATGGTATTTTATGTGAAACAGCATTTTTGGTATGTATTGGGTAGAGCAGTTCACTCCATGCACTCATGGGCCAGATTCTTTGCTCGGTGTAAATGCTCTATGGAGCAGAATTTATTTTAACATCAGCTGAGATTTTGGCCCCGAAATGAACAGGATTTTTCCATTGACAAATGTGCTCACGCCTATTGCTTCTCAGTGCATGGGGAAGGGTAAATATGCTGAAGGTTTCCTGGGGAACTTACTACACTGCAGACTGGGGAAACCTTGAAATGTTCAAGTGTTATCAGTATAATGTTATAGATTGGAGAAGGCATCAAACACAGCTCAACCCTAGCGAAGAGAGGTGAATTTAAAAATTCTTGTCAGCTGGGACAAAGTTATGTCTAGGCTTTCAATGGCCTTGACAAGCAGCAACAGCCTGGAGTGAAATTTCTATGTGGCATAGCGCATAAAAACATGCTGACTCCAACGGCAGTGGAAGTAAATTAAAGGAACAGGTTTGATCGTAAACGTCCTGGAAAAGATAAGCATATTGAAGCAGGCTGGATAATTAGCATAATTACATCACAGCAAATGCAAAGGAGATCATATTAAGGGATATTGTATTGCAAGAGCTCTGCTTCCACTGGTAGTACATGTTGAACGAAGGACGGAGGGACTGCCCCAGGGAACGGAGCAGTAAAATCTTGTTATGAATTTGTTTATCGAGAGTGCAGCGATAGGAAGGAACAATGATGGCAGTTAGCGGGCTGAATTATTGCTTCTTTAACCTTGCTTTCCCCTGATATTCTTTTGTCTGTGCCTTGGCATCCTATTTACTCAGCAGTAAAGGAACAGTAAGATCCCAGAGGAAGAGTCTGTGGGTTATCAGCACTTGAGAGAGCCGAGCTGGGAGTTGGCTTTATATACTGTTGCATCTTTACTGCTGCCTTCTTTCTGTCCGGCTAATGGCTTTCCCCCGTGTTTATTTCCCAAACTGCCTCCGTTTTCTCCTTCACTAGTCTTTTCCCAGCTCCATGACGGTGCCAGCCTGTGCAAAGCTTTTCCGCTCGATATAATTACTTAATTGAACCTGGGTATCCTGCGTTCTGGGTGAGCGAGCTGGCCTACGTGTGTGTGCCAGGGGGTGTGGAAACAGGAACTCGAAAGAGCTGAGTGTCGCTCCATTGTGGAGCATGGAAACTCCTGAAGCTTTGTGGGCTGCGAAGGCTCTTTCCTGCCCAGCTCCAGTGTCAGCAGAATCACAGAGAAAAGGAAGAAGAAACTACAAACCCAAGGCACAGTAGTACACAGATCATACCTATTTGAGTGCTTGACGCCCCACCTAATTTGCAGCAGACTGCCAAGTGACGAGCAAGCTGATCCCTTTGCTGTGGCTCTGACCAAGACTGGCTTCCCTCTCAAATACTGCCGAGAAGAACCTTTCTATCAGGGCAATTGAGCGCCTTTTCATAAATGAGGGACATCGTATGCTTCTGTGTCTGTGCAGCCGAGTGCTTACGTTCTCTTAATGTTCTAATTGATTGCATTTGACTCTGGTATATGAGCACTAATAATTAATACTCTGCACTTCCGAGAATCTCAACGCATGCTGAAACATTAATGCATTAAGCCTCTCGAACCCCCCTGTAAAGCAGAGGCTTGTACAGCCTGTCTGCAGTTGGTGGCTGCCATGAAAAAGCAGAAAAATCTGTTCAAACTCGATGTGACGAGCAGAGGAATTGAGCACAAGGTCTTTGCCCTAATTTTCAAGGTGCTCCACAGAGCTAGGCCGGATAAAAGGTCACCTACAATACAATTTTGACAGTGCTTCACGCAGCTTCTCTCACCCAGTGGACCTCCCCATGAGAGAGGGAAAAGCTCATCTGTTCACACAAAGAAAACTTTGTTGGAGACTGCTCTTGAGAGGAGCTTATTCTATGCAGGAACATCAGGGCCTCACCATCCTCTTTTATAAGGGCAAGGTACATTTCTGAGACTGCTGCGCTGTTACGTAACACCTCTGACTTCTGCACACCCACCAGAAAACCTGCTGCAGCACTTCCGAGGCTTTTGGGATGCTACAGATCTCCTCAGCTTTGTGCGGGACACTGCAAACCCTTATCAAGCCTGTAACTAAAGAGCAAGCAATCGGTGCAGAACATGTGAATGATCTGACTATCAGTGGTCTGAACCGCAGCCCAGGAGCAGGTGCCCTAGAGAACCAAGACTCCATTGCACATGGTCCATTTGGTGGGGAGAAGGTACAAGGCAACTGTCACGGGCTGTTCATTTTGTGTGGCTTCATGCATGGCCAAAGGCCCTTGGGTACAATGGGGATTGAACAAGGTATAAAACCCTCTATAGGATAAGGAGTGGCAGATAGCAGCTGGAGCTCCTAATGCCGGTGCCTATGCTTTAACCACTAGAATACGTGCTCTCCGTCAGTTAGCATCTTCAATTTTTTTTTTTAGTTGCTGCCACGTTATCTAAGATCTCAATGGTTCAGTCTAACTTTAGGAGACGGGTCTCAAACTCCCCTGCCTTGATGAAGCCTTTTCTCTTCACCAGCGATGGAGAAACTCAATGGGAGCAGACCCATTTTTGTAGTGGTTGTCCCTGGTCACCTAACCAGGGGTCTGCTAGAGACTGAAGTCTTGCGTGTAGCCACATGACCTGCATAGCACTCAGTCCTAAAGTGGTATGGACACCCATGACCTAGGATGTAGGAATGAGGCCGTTGCCTTATTTCTGACAGGCCATTGGTCAAACCTGAGAGTTAGAGTCATCGTAGTAGGAGACAAAGTCGATGGCTTGTAGGGGACATGCTGTTTCCTTGCCAACTGCTCTACTACCTGTTCTGTCCAGAGCTGTATAGAGGAAGCCTGCACTTGCTCCCCTTCCCCTGCTCCTTGTACCTCCCCGAGACTGGGGTGACGCCAGTCTGGAGAAGATAGGGATGGGGCGGTGCAGAAAGGCTCCAGACCGGGGACACCCTGCTGTCCCGCTGTCTGCTACAGACCAAATTGGGCGTGGAGGGAATGGCAAGGCAATGTTTCCTTCCCATTCCCCAGACCGAGGTGTCCCCAGGCTTGGGAAGGCTCTGGAGGCAGCAGCAGCTCACATCCATGGGAAGAGTTGAGTTGCCTGGAAATGCCCCTTACCACTTTCTCCATATAGCCCCCATCTCCATCTTCCCTCTGACCCATGGAGGGGAGGAGCAGTGTACAAGCATGCATTGCTGCAAGAAAAACACTTTTGCTGGGGAGATCTTCCCAGTGCCAGGTGGGAAAGAGCATGGATGCTTGTAAGTCCTCGTTTCTTCTGGGAGAGCAGCAATTCAAAAGGTGACACCCGTACGTGGCTTTCTGTTCCCTCAGCCCTTTCTATTTCATGTGCAAGCCCCATCTTAAGAGCTCAGAGAGACATTCCTGTCTTGCTTGTATGTAAGCAAAGCAAGGGGCAGAGTTGAGGGGATGTACTGCTTGGTCATGAGCTGGCAGCAATCATCAAAGGAGAAACAAGCCAGACCTCTTTGCAAAGGGAGCCTGGCAAGGCCACATGATGGCAGCAGAGAATAAGGAATGACGAGATTGAGGCCTTGCTTCTATAAAGGAGGGACCGAAGATGAGCTGGGCTCTGGGCAACACAGCGTTGCGATGGCAACAGATGCACGTGCATGTTCTCTTTAAATTAAAACAAGCGCGACTCCAATTCCACTTCTCCCTTTTCCAGGCAGGTGGATTTTCTGAGCGTACTGCCAACAGTAAAATGAAACAAGGGCTTCAAGTCATGGCCGTGCTACAGAGACAACCAGCTCCGGGTGTGAGCTGCTGCAACCGCCGGCTGGTGTCTGCATTGTAAGGCAGCACCACAGATCTGGCCACTTTAAGACTGATTTCTCTCTTTCACATGTCAACTACTCAGAGCTTCTTGATGGCAGAGCTTGGCTTCTCTTGCTCAAGGACTTCTAACCCCCATCTCTTGGGCTAAGGGAGCCTCTTTAATAGCAGAGAGTAATAGAGTCTGATGCATTATAAAGCAGCTCTGATTTCTTCCAGCAGAAGGAAGTGGTGTCTGCATACATGAGCTAGGCCATGATGCTGTAGTGAACTCAGAGGGTGATGACAGAGCCCCTTGCAAGACCCATCAGGTTTGCCTGCATTTGGCACCGCAGGCTGGTTGTTAACTTGTGATGCCCCATAGCAAGAGACTACAGAAGCTCAACTTTTATTTTAGCTTTCTTAACAGAAGAGCAATAAGTGGCTTAATTACAGGGTAGAGATACCTTGTGAGCAGAGAAAACACTGGCTCCTGAAGGATGCTTTAATTTGAAGGAGAAAGATAGCAAGGTCCAGTGGCAGGAAGCTAATGCAGCTTGCTTATGCTCCGGAGGGTAGCTGTGGGGCATTGGCACAAAATCAGAACCCCAAATGTCCTGGGCATGTGGTTTTGGTAACAGCCTTGAATGCTTTCAGTGGCCGTTGTAGTTGGGGCTGTGACCGTCTCTCCTTTCTCTTCTGGTGGGAATTGAGAGCAATGGCTGAGAGAGACTTTGCACCCGGAGGCTTTGCTGCCTCAGTGCTGGAAGTCCTGCTGGCGGGTGGCTGTCACCACCAAGCGCGTGCCCCTTCTGGTCTCTCTGCCTGTCCCCATGCCTGCATCTGCACTCCAAGAAGCCCAGATGTTGGATGGCTTCTGGCAGCCAGCAGAAATGAGGTGGCCATGAAGTGACAGAAGCCTTTTTCCAACCAGTCAGTGCAACTGCGGGCAGCATGGAGAGGTCTGTCGCCCTGGTGGGCTCCTGCCAGCCAAGCTCCGCAGTGGAGAGCAGGGCTAATTCATCATCCTGGGCCACCACGCGCACGAGAGCCTCAGTGTTGTCCCTCACGTGAGACGTTGTCTGGCCGCGTGTTGCCTGTGGTGTCTTTGGATGTCCGTCTGGATTGTCGCAAGGGATCAGACAGGTGCTGAAGTACTCGCCCCTCTTTATGAAGAGTTCAAAAAGGGATGGGATTGGACCACAAGTTTTGGAGCTCTCCATCTACTAGGACAAAGAAGGCTACATGCTCTGCCTCGCCTTTCTGGAAATAAAGCATCCCTGCCCCCAGCAGTAGTGGCCTTAAGGGAGGGCAAACCAGGAGACCCGAGGCCTCACACTTTAGGGGCACCAAAATTTTGCAATGATTTTTTGGGGGTGAAGCTTTTGCAAGCAAGTGGCTCTATTCGCATTTTAACACTTGACGATCGACTTCTCCCAAGGAATATTTAAAAAGATCCATGATGCAACTGTGGTGGGTTAATATTTACCCGAGTACCTCTAAGGGGACCCAGATGACTCTCTTGCAAGGGCCGCAGCAACCCGAAGACCACCATTACCCCCAGGAGGGGTCGGACCTCACCCCAAGTCTCAGCCTCCTGTAGATCTCAATGGCAGGTTAGCTTGGGAGGACCACAGCGCTCGGGGCTCTCTGGCTTCTACTGAAGAAAGATGCACCCCAAAATCTCCATTTTACCTGTGGGGAAGTGGAGGCACAGAAAGGCAATATGACCCACCAAATTCCCTGGTGTCCTGAATCCCAGGACCATAATGTTTGTATCTTTAATTTGACAGCAATACAAATACCTTGCTGATACAAAGCTGCATGTTGGCCTCTGAAGTGTCTAGGTTTCAGCTTTCCATTGCAACGTGTTCCCTGGGACCTACAAGAACAACCTCTGTACTGGTAGGAATTGGGTCCTGTGTTCTTCCTATGTGCTGCTGCCCTTTTGAAGCAGAGGTCTGTACTTTGCAATCAGTGGTATAACTAGGGTGAAGTGACCAGCGTAGTGCCCTGGGTGCCACGTTGGGGCGGGGTGGAAAAAACCAGCGGCTGCCAGAGTGCAATGATTGCAATTGCAGTGGTGATCCCAACCAGGCTGCACTTGAGTGCAACAGTTGTTCCAGGCTTCTGGCGGCATCCTTATGCCTCTTGCATCTGTGTGATCAGGCAGACTCTGAAGTTCAATTAGTCCCTTCCAGGGGACAGGTTTCCCTGTGCAGTCTTCATCCCATTTCCCTGTGCAGTCTTCATCCCATTTACCAGAAAGAGCTCATCTTCTAATTGCACTCCTGCATTTTTGTTACCTTTTAAAGGAGGTGTGATCGCAGCACGGGGAGCTATAGAGTTGCAGGAGAACAGGGCTAGCCTAGATGGTCTCCTGAAGTCCCTCTGCCTCCTTGCCTGGAGGCAGGCTTGTCCCTGTCTAACCCATTTGCTAGCTACCATCTAGCCAGTGTTGGTAACAACAGCAGTGAAGCCACAGTGGCACAGACTACAGCATGGGCTAGCGGGCCCTGTGCTTTGATTGCTCATCTATGCTCTGCACGGCTAATGCTACCTGGGCTGGGTACGTTACGCTTGCTAGCTTTATGCCCACCCCAGCGGCAGTCTTGCCTTCAATTTGTGTCCACAGACCTTCATTGCAGCAGTAGCCAGGTGCAGGTTGTGCCTATAAATGGGGGGCAAGTTGACGTCTCTTAGAGACAGGCCATTCAGCAGCGAGTTAGCAGGAAAGAGCATCCATACTACAGCTTGAGAAAGGCTCTGCTTGACACCAGCTGCTCTCTTGAAATGGTCTTGTGTATAGCCCTAGTCGAGGCCGCTGGGTGGTGCTGCTTTCTAGGAAGTGCGGGGCTCAGCCCACTTGTGGTTGCAAAGCAGCCTTATTCCATGTCATGTTAATGTCTGATGGAAATAAACCGTATCTTTCATAACAGTGCGATTGGATCGTGAGGGACAGGGAGAGAAAACGGTGCCGGATAGCGCTGGCAAGCTTGGAGTTTGAAACGGCCCCAGTAAGATGAGCAGCTGATGGAAAATCTACAAAGTCCATTCCTGATCCATCCAGTTTTGCAGTTTTGGAGGGGAGGAGCAATTTTTGTCTTTTCCTAGAAATACAGAAATATCCCATCCCAGAAATAAGCTGCTTCTAACTGTGTCACAGCTCCCAGGGCTACCCAGGCTTGCTAGAGAGCTGTGCACCTACATTCCCTTGCTTAATCAGGCACGGCAATGCTGTGCAGTCCTGGCTCGTGCTAGGAAACTACTCACTTCCCGCGGACTTCATGATGAGACTCCTTTTCCGAGTATGGAGTCCACAACACAGGGGAAAAATGAAACAAGTACAGAATATTGCCAGAAAAAGGGTTAAAATCTCACAGGAGAGAAGAGGAAAAATGTGAAAAAAAAAAAAATTTTCTATGGAATATAATTTTTAATCTACACATTTCCTTTCCTTTTATGTCAAAAAAAATGAAAAAGCTGGCTTCTAGTTTCAGCAGGTTTAAAACATGGTTTTTGGTCCCCAAGTGGAATATATTGAAACTTTGATTTCCAGCATTTTGAAAAGTAACATCTTTTGATTGCACCTGACTGAAAACGTAAGGTTTTGTGACTTGCTGGCTGCACAGAAAACTGTTGTTTTGCCGAGTTGTGTTTAAATGCTGAATAATGAATTAAGAAAGTGTACTTTGCTCTGTGCCCGCAGAAAGAAATAGCGCAGTGGTGGGTGGGTTCATAGAAGTGAGGAGAGTAAAGCAAAGCAAAGCTGGGGAATTCACCAGAGATGCAAACTTCCTTTGCTGGGATGTTGGTTGCCCTTTTTTCTCCCATGTGGGCAGCAAACTGATTTTATCTCTTTCTCATAAACGTCAGAACTATGCAACTAAACTTCCCAGTCTCAAAATACATGTTTGTTAACAATGCTTGAGAATTTTTTTTTTTCTGGCTACAGGCATGATTTTTTTTTT
>JAGPOW010002514.1:61519658-61555651 GCA_030014935.1 Caiman crocodilus | reverse complement strand
TTTTTTTTTTGCCGTCTGTACTGAGTGCTGAATTTGTTTCCCGCTCTTCAGACCACCCTGCTGAAATCAGCAGGAACAAATCCGGGTTATTCCCATTCACTGGTACCTTGAAGTTGGCAGAATCTTGCCATGTTAATTGTTTGATCACATTTTCACGATTTCCACTAATCCCTGTGACTTGGGAGCATAGATGGGATGGTTATGCTAGTTGTATTTATGGAGGTACAGCTTTGGACGGCCCTGGGGAAATTAGTCCAGAAGCCAGGGAGTTTAACCTGGCATTTGAGAGCCCTGCTATGCTATAGACTTCTTGTGAGCTAGACAAGTCACTTGCGTCTCTTGTTCAGGTGATGTGGCAATAGTGACCCTGTAAATCCTTGGATACTGGGCAAATCATTTTTAGGCCAAGGACCAAGACTCAGTGGGGTTGTGGCTCAATTCTTCAAGCCTGGCTGTCCAAAGCATTACGTCTAAACTCGCACAGAGGAGCCTAAATAACAGCGCTGCTGAACGGCAGCAATTTCCATTGATCGCTGGGAATCAGACCATTTCTATTCCACTCATTAAAGGGAATGGGGGCAGGGGAGTGCCTCATTTCAGGCACCCAAGTGGGTTGTCATGCGTCTGCACTCCTGACTTTCCATCTGCACAGAGATGAGGGTTCTTACCTCACCCTAGGAGATGTTGGGAGTTTAAGCCTTAATGTTTATAAAGTGCTTTGAGAGGTTGCGATGATGCAAAGTGCTTTTAAATGAGAGCTGTAGTCAAAGTAACACACCCAATCACTGGGTTTTTGGCTTGCAGGTTTGTCTCGGTAGCCCCAAGGCAGTGATGCACATGGGGAATTTCAGTGCAATTGGTTAAGTCTTGATCCCAGTGAATTCAGTGGGGCTTGGGTTTAGCTTGTCGGCATGAGTTCAGGGGAAAAGTCCCACCACCCGAGGCATCCAAATGTTCATGAGTCGAGTACTTCTCGTTAGTCCACGTTGAAATTAAAAAGAGGGATGGGTGGGGAGAAACCAAGTAGCACTGCAGGGAGGGGAATATGACGTGACCAAGATAGAAGGCCAGATTCTGTTCATAATCACACCTCACAGGTGTCGAGCGAGTTGTCCTGCAGTTGCACTGTTTTCTAAACTGTGCTGATGTTACTAATGTGAATAGCTAGAGGATTGACTTGTGACCTAACTACTAACCCACAGTTGTGCAGTGACATAGGTAGGTATGGTGCTTTAAACACAGCCTTGCCGAAGCAGAGCGTTTGAGATTTCAGATTTGAATGGAGGATCTCTGGAATTTCTATTCTATTCTTTCTATTCTATTCTATTCACCTTCCTAGGAAATCTTCAAGAGGCGACTGGGTGGTCACCTTGGTGGGGTCTCTTGACCCCCTCCCTTGTCTTTCCTGCCTGGTGCAGGGGGCTAAACCCGATGATCTCCCGAGGTCCCTTCTGGCCTTACAAACTAGGAATCTCTCTTTTTTTTTTTTATTTTGTCTCATTTTCTGGACAATTTTCAAAGCTCGTAACTTCCTAGAAAAATTCTGCATGAGATTATTTGAATAGGAATGGTATAAAACATAAGCAGCAACAGCTTTTCTTGACCGACAAAAAAGCAGGAGATTATCGAAACCTCTAAACGTCTAAAATCAGTTCCGTGTCTTGCTTGCTTCCGCGCGTGGGGCCAGAGGGCTGGAAGGGGCTTCCCAGGTCATCAAGACCAGGCCCCACATTCGAAGGCCATCCCTAAGGGGCACCCCACAATTGCCACTTGAAGTCATCAGCAACAGCAGGGCACCAAACGCCAAGAGCACCTCGCAATAGGCCATAGGTACAAGTGCAGGTGGCACGGGTACTGTAAGGATGACAAGGAAGCAGTTGGTTAATAGATGCTCAGAAGGTCCGAAGGAAAAGCATCGTGATAAACCACTTTGAAAGCACTGTGCCTACCCTATCACTGCTACAGATGGCCAATGAGTGGAAACGTGGGAGTCCAAACCAGAAGACTGTAAGGTAATGTTTACAGGGAGCGTGAACAAGAAGGTCATTTGAAGTCCATTTAAGTGTTCCCGGATGTTTAGTGGGGGGGGGGGGGGAATACTCTATTTTTTTGCATGTTGATTCTGGAAAAAAATTAGCTTTAATGCGGTATCAGTGGTTTGATTTAAGTTGGGGGAGGGAGAGATGCAAATTATCAAGCTTCGTGAGACTGCAACTGGGGGAAAAGATTCCCATGATTGACCGCTAGAGGGTTCCTTGCCCTTTCCTGTGGGGTCTGTGGGAATTAGGAGCCCAAACATCTCTGAGGCTCTGGGCCCGTGTCCTCACCGGCGTCAGAGAGGATGCTATAACAGGTGGACTCCTGGCCTCCTCGGGAGAGCCGTTCTTGTAGTCTGCCTTGCTGTGCGTAGAGGATGCAGCATGCAAACGGATACCGGAGCATGAGGCTGGCTGGAGTTAGTGGACAGAGAGAACACAGGAAGATGGGTATTGGAAGTGCCCATTGCTCGGGTGATGGGCAGAGTAGCCGCTCTGCAGTAAATGCGCTCAGCAGAGAGGCTGCTTGCAGGATTTGTTGTGGAGCAGGGAGGAAGGGTGTTGTTGTAAGCATTTACTTCTTTTGCTGCTACTGCCTTTTGGTGGGATTATCATCTCTGGATAAGTTTATTAGGGATCCAAAGAGTGGAGTGAGGTGGGGATGAAGCTTCCCCCGGTCAGTATTACCTGAAGAGCTGGCTGGGAAATTTTTCAGTGAAATGCTGGATGTGGCTTTTTCTTAATCGGCTTTTGTTGGGGAAAGAGTTTCAGTTTCAGTTGGACTAAACTCTTTGGGAAGAAGTAATATCTTTTATTAGACCAACTAAATTAAGTTTCAATTAAACTTTCCCAAGCCCAGGACTGGGAGAGGGAGCGAGAGAGTGAGCCTTTATCCAAGTAGCCTAATGGTCAGGGCATCTGCCTCGGCCATGGAGAGTCAGCTTTGTGCCCGTGCTTGGCTGGAGTTGGGGCACGAACTTGTCCAGGAGTTTGCTTCATGCTCTGGGAGTGCCTCACCTTGAGCGACCTGCTCTCTGTTTTCTTTTGGCTATTTTACAAATGGATAGTTTTGTTCTGGGATAAAATTTGGGGGGTGGGGAGGGGATGTTTTGAAATCTTAAAAAAAAAAAAAAATCAGGATGGGAAAATCATTTTCCTTCTCAACTCTAATTATCAAGAGGAAACCAAAAGAAATCACTTTAGTTTCTACAGTATAAAAATAAATCTACGGGGATATATCCAGTAATACACGCACGTCCTAATATTGGGCTGAATTCTCCCCAGACTATATTTTTGCAGAGGCCATTAATTTCAGAGATGGGTTGAGCACTTTAAATCCGAGCAGAGTTTAGCTCATAGTTCATGATGGATTTCTCCCAGAACCTGCCTGCTGCCAGGAACCGTCCCTGTGGCCAGCCAAGTGGGAACGGCGCAGGACGATACTTCAGCTGGCAGGGCAACATTTTGCTTACGATGAATATTTTGCAGTGAGTATCTGCATTTGTTAACGGATCAGGGTATGAATCAGCTTATCCATTCAGACTCTGATACTCAAGGAGCCACATTTTCCCTGGGGTCAGGTAAACACAAGACTCTTCTGAAAGTCTGGCCCAACTGCATTCAAAGGGAGGAATGGACCCCATTACTTTGTAATCAGATGTTTATTTGTAGCCTTGTGACTCTAAAGTATTGCAAGTTACTATGAGCTTAGATGTATTAGGGAGGCTTTAACGATGCCCCGGAACGCCTTAAACTACGGATGATTTCAGCCATTTCCCAAACTTCGTGGAATAACTTTCTTCAGTCTAGTACTCTGCGGTTTGTTGCAGGGAAAAATGCATTGCATGTTAACTCAAAGTCCTCTCATAAGAATATAAGCAATGCCAAATGGGGTCAGCCCACAGGCCCCCCTACTGCAGCATCCTCTCTCTGCCAGTGGTAGACAGTGGATGTTAATGCATTGGATGTCAATGCATTTAGACAGGTCGTATCCAAACGGATCCTGCCCCTACCTCTCTTCCCTTACAGCTAAGAACCATTTGCAAGGGGATCCCTTTGGAAAACACAATCCT
Organism: Caiman crocodilus; assembly: GCA_030014935.1. Lineage (NCBI taxonomy): Eukaryota > Metazoa > Chordata > Crocodylia > Alligatoridae > Caiman > Caiman crocodilus. Next base: position 61,551,543 of record JAGPOW010002514.1, on the reverse strand, counting down.
TTCTTGAATCTAAAAGTGAGGCCTAACATGGCATCCAGATCTCAGGCCCGCTCCAGAATCCAAATTTAAAGCTGGGACCTGAATTCTGGTTGAAGCAGAATCCAGAAGTTTGGGTTTGCTTCTGAATATCGGCTGGTCTAGGACCCGGGAACCGGGTTAGCCATGAACTAGACTGCAAGCCTCATGCAGGCCTTGAATTCCAATTCTCGATTAGTCCCAAAGGGCCAAATGCCAGTTTGTTTCAGGTGCATTTCCATAATTCCTGCTATGGTAACTTGTCAGCAAAAAATTATTCACAACTCCAACCCCGAACTAGATTAGGTTATGATTTCCGGTAACGGTATTAGCTTTAAAGATCAGGCTGAACTTTGGCACGATTTTACTACGTGGAGCTATTTGTCAGAAATAATCTGAAAACGGTATTCGTATTTATAAGTGACCTTTGAGTGACCAAGTGCTTGGAGTGACAGCAGATTAACCATTCGGTTTCTGATGAAACGCTGCTGATACAAAGCAGCCCACGTTGAGAGAAGCCAGAAGTAAGGACCTTAAGGGCAACGTTGTTTGATGACCAAAGAAAGCGGAACAAGCTGATTTCAAAGATAGCCTTATTCTGCATTCAAAGCAAACCTTTAGCTAGTAATATTAAATGCCAACAAAAGAGACCTTGGTCAGTTACGGGTAATAAACTATTAATTAGAGCTTTGTTGTAAACTACTCTCGACCTTTGAGTCGAGACAATAACCAATCTGGAATCCTTTGTTTCTGTTCTCATGACTCCAGCAGTGTCAAATGTTGGATACAGGTGAGTTGAGTTCTTCTCTCCCTTTGGGAAAGGTGAAGCCCAGTAATTTGAGGATATTCGCCAACTTAAAAGCTAATTAGTTTAAAATTAAATTTTCCACTCTGCCAGACCAAGCACAATAAGAGAGATCTTAAGACACAAGAGGCTTTTAAAAAGGAGGAGGAGGTGAATAGGGAAATAAAAGAATCAGCATGTACTTCATCCGTATCTATGAGGACTAATTATGGGGAAAACAAAACCACGGGCCAGATTCTTGGGTGGTGTAAAACTGTGCTGGGTGCAAGAGAGTGGTGCAGAGTTACATCAGCTGAGGATTTGGCCGGGCCCTTTGTCTCGTAGTAAACGTCAGCTGAAGACATTTTGGTGTCATTTGCCTGGCATGCATGGAGGCAAGTCATCCTGCTGTTCGCTCACTCCAAGTTGCCGCTTGCTAGCTGACAGATGTACGTTTGAATTGGGAAAGCTCCAAAACTAGATACCAGGGAAGTTCACTGTCATGCTCTGTCTCGCTGTGGACTTCATAACCCTCTCCACCTTTCCATCCGCCGTCTTTCCTCCTTATCCCTTGTACCTCCTTTTCTCTTTCCCAAGTTTTACTTCCGTAAATAATTATTTAATGGGTGCTATAAAGTTGAAGCCACAAATTTAAATCAAATCAGAAACTTAAGTTTGAAAGCATCCAACACCAGTGAAATCAAGGTGCAGCTTCTAAACTGTCACTCCCTTTGCTCTAATTGTGCTACATCCCTTTCCTTGTCCCTGGGTGACGTGATCAGTGTTAATGGTATAACTCCCATGGTTGTTGGTAGGGTCACGATTTCTCTTTCTCTACTTGTCTTCTGTGTTGAGACCCTGATTGTGGAAATCCTTACAGTTCATTTCAATGGGACCATTAGCTATGGTAAAGCTAAATGTAATATTATGTTCTTATGATTAGGGGTTAGGGTATGTCTAGACTGCTTAAAGCTGCTCTCAAGCCCGCGTCTACTGACTGTCTATGCTAAACCCACTGAAAATCAGCTCCCAGAAACAATCTTGCTCCTAGACCTTCTGCTGAACATCTATATTACTCTTCTCCTTACCCTCTCTGCCCTGCAGCATGCTGGGAACTTGGTTTGCAGGGTGTGGGGCCAGAAAGTCCATCCACAGCCATCACACAACTTTCTGCTCCTGACTTCCAGCCCATTTCACCTCACTTCCTCTCCCTACAGCCCATAATTAGAAAGATGCACGGGAAGAGAAACAAGGAGTCTGCACACTGATTCCTAGGGGCTTGAGGAACAGGGAACATGATGTAGATGGATTTGGCATGGGTAACCAGATAAGATATAGCTAGATAGGCAGTTCATCTGGCTTGGACTAGTTAAGGAGGACCTTCAGAGTTTACCACAGGCGTACCCTCGGTCTGTTGAGACATGGGCTTTTCTTACGTCATTGGCACTGAGTGTACCGCAATGGAAAACTCCTCCTTATTTGGGGTTTTTATTTATGTAGATGTGTGCAGACTAATAAAAACCGCACCCTACTAGTTACCGCTCTGGGCATTCTGGACAAACTTAGTTTTTGTAGAAACACACAAAAATAAGAAGTATGTTATACTTCTCTCCACCCCCATTCCCTGAAATATTTATAGTCGACTGGTCATATTAGCCCCATTGCTTGTAGTTGTCATTGTCAAATACAAGAGAAGTGTAATTGTTCATAAGCTATAGTTGCATTTCCCAAAGTACAGTATTTGTTTAATGGGTCGTTAAACCAAGATAAATAACTGTGAAGTGTACATGGAAGCAACAAGGATGCATAATTACATGAGGTGACCCTGAATGTGATTTTCTTCTCACTTGGGCTGGATACGTCATGAGTAGTACCACTGAGTTAAGGAGTTTGTTATATAAACCGAGCTGGAAAGAAAAACAGATTCCTAGCTCGTTGCTTCATGTTGGGTATGGCTATGCCATGGTGACAATATGTGCCGGCAGTTGTTCGCCTGGGCCATTTCTATCCACCCTGTCCTGCTTGCCTGAGCCAGACCAGGGAATGCAGTGGTGACGTTGCCCTGGTGGCCTCTCCCCATAGTTGGTGTGAAGACATCTGCCGGTGGTGTGGTTGAGGAGAACAGCTGTGGGGGGGCACCCTTGGAGCATCCCACATCTCTGGGTTTGAGGAGTGTGAGGCAGGCTCTCGGTGGGAGAAGATGAGGGCAGGACCAGGTGCAGGAGATGTGGTGTAAAACATCAAGGGTATGGCTTCCTGTTTTCTGGGCCAGTCTGATCTTTTTAGTCATGCAATTTATTCTAAAATCCCAGTGACCTTGAGATGAAGCTGAGGGAGCTCCATTAATACCTGCACAATCACTCTTTGGTCTCCTTACTGTAGTGTTGCCATTTCTAGGTCATGAACATATGAGCAATCTACTATGGGACACAAAAGAGGGTGACCGTATGTCAGGGACGCTAATCCCCAGTCAATTAACTCTCAGTGAGAGAAGGCAGATTCCCTTGGATTATCTTCCATTTACCACTGAGTAAGAGATCCACCACTCCAGGTGAGAGCATGGTAGTTAAAGTGGACTGGCTGTCTCCCTCTTTCCTGGGCAGTACATTTCTCTTATGTCTATGTCTGTTTTTAAATTCATTGAATTTAGGCACGTACAACACCTGGGCTGCTCTCCATGCACTACATCCACAATGGTCTTATGTTCTTGAGTTAATAGTCTTCATCAAGGTAAAAAAAGACCAGCTGATCATCTGTTATCAACTCAGAACAGTGTGCATTACCCACCAGTTCCTGCCTTGGTCCCAGTAGTAACATGTTGATACCTTTTGGAAAGAGAGTGTGGGTCTGTTAATGACTTCAGTTAGTGGAGATGGCATAATGCCCTTCGGTAAGGTGCTCCAATGATTGATGAACTTCAATGTGAAAATTTTGCAACTGATAAGAACCAGATTCTACCCAGTTGCAACTAAGCAGTGCGACTGAAACCTGCCTGGAAAGACAGGGCACCGTCGCAGGAAAATTTTGGAGAGGAGGCCCTCCCAACCTTCCTGCCACATGTCCATTGCAGGTACCAAGTTGCGTGCTTAGCTAATTGGCTGCTCATACCTTGAGGCTATGACATAGCCACCTAGAAACTTTGAAAGTCCCTCGTTTCACAGATTAAACGTGCCTCCACAGTTGGAACTGCTGAGTTACCTTGAGTTTGCAGACAGTGTGACCTACCTGTCATGACACATAGACTGTTTCACGTGCCGTTGCCCAACTCAGGTAGCAATGGCAACAGCCTAAATATCAGCTTTGTTTACTGTTTCAGTGCTCATTATGATTAATGATCTCATACACACATGACACTCCCCTGGACCCAGAGGAACAGTCTTCCATCTTCAGCTCCCTCTGTGCACCAAGGAAGTTTATTTCCTACCTATGGGGACTTTTTGCCATCTTGTACTGTCTATACTTTTCCCAGAGCCTGATAAAGGGACTTTGATACCAAAAGCTTGCCAAAAAGGACACTTTTCTTGCAATTTTCCAGTTGGTCTAGTAAAAGGTATCATTTTGGAACCGAGTTCTAGTTTTTTGTATGTTGTTACGATTAACGCCTACTAGGGAGGAGTGGGAACACCATAGTATGAAGGTTACACCAATATTTCCCAAACTCTGTGTGTGTGTGTGTGTGTGTGTGTGTGTGTGTGTGTGTGTGTGTGTGTGTGTGTGTGTGTGTGTGTGTGTGTGTGTACAGTATGGAAGATCTATAAGAGGAATTGGCTTTAATAATACGTAACAAGTCTGCAGGGAATTACAATTGATTTCCTTTTTTTTAAAGGAGAGAGTTAGCTTTCAAACTGCCAAAGACAGACAGGCATTTTAGATCGCAGGAACTATATTAACATTATGTAATACTGAGGCTTACCAGGTATAACTTGCAATACAGCCTTAAACAGGTCTGTTTTACTGGGCGTAGCAATCTACTGGTACAGAAATACTGACTGTCGGCTATAGCACAAGTCTGGTTGTAGCCAGGGCATATTGTCAGTTCAGGTTTCCTGTTTGCCTTATAGTTCATCGCAGTTAATAATTGCTGAAGTTGAAGCCCTTACCAGCAAGCTACAACACTGTATGCTATAGTGTCACTGCAGTTATCATTCAATAGATAATAGCATTTTATAATTTTTGTTATGGATTCTAAAGTCCACAATGCAGTGGTTGTTTATAACTGAGGAAAGAAACGTTGTAGTCAACTTTCTAGACTAGCTGCCAATCCTGATCCGATTCTTACCTCATAGAAGAAATTAGCCTGTTTATTTTTCATTTACAGCGCTGCTTACCTTTCTCGGCTTCTGTTCAAAATGTGGCATGAAATCACAGCTCAACCGAGCAGAACGTCCCGCTGCCTGGCTTGCTTTTGAGATAACGTTGGCAAAGATCATATTAAGATTTTCTCTAGTGGCTTCCTTGTTTTGTTTTAACTAGGCTGATTTTTCTAACCTGGAATTTGAAAGGCTTCCAAATAGCAAGTGTCGTTCTGGCGCAGGTCTCTGCATGTTTCTTTCTTTTCTTTCTTAATTTTTTTTTGCTGTTGCTGCCGGTGCGGTAACAGGGAGGTGGTAGGTACCAAGAGGTGGAAGAGACTTAAGCAGTGAGGTCTTCGTTCTGAGCCCATTTAGTTTAAGACAGCAGGATAAGCGTTCAGTGTCCAACCATTTGCAAAATCGGGTTCTGTTCTACTGAAAAGGACACCTTGGTTGCTGACATAATGTTGGGTTTGTAAGAAATAAACCTACGTTCCTCAGCTGCACACTCAATTCGGTGGCAATTTAGGGTATTTAGGGCAGGTTTTTAGGCATCTCTGTCTCTACCTCTTTTCCCTCTCCCTCTCTGTCCCCCTTTCCAACCCCAACTTTTGACATTACATTTTCCTCAGATAAGAACAGATATATAGGCAAATTAGGTAAATACCCAGCAGAGATTTTTAGAAGTGGATCATCATTTTGAGTCCTCATTTTTGTGAACATCAAAGTGTGAGAAAAGAGGCTGGGCCTTCCAATGGTCTTTTAAATCTTGGTCCCTTTGAAGGCATCTCGACATTACAAACCATGTTTCGAAACTCCCAGCCACATAGGTCTGCTTGTCTCAGTAATGCAAGAGAAAAGCATAAAGCGTGTACATGCAAGGCATGCCCTGTTCATTCCAATGAATGCCCTGCTGCTCAGATGGGATGTCTAGCTCAAGCAATTATGTGCCCTGCATCAAGGCTGTGAGGTGTACTTTGTATGTCACTGTCCCCCCGTGAAGGATGGACGTACTGTTGTTGGAGAACCAAGGCACAAAGCTATTAAAGCCCAGATTCTGAGAAGCCCTGAGGCCCCAACTCCCATTTGTGTCATCCCTGTAAGTACCTTGGACCTAAGGACCTACCCCAGGTGACACAGGAAGCTCATGGTGGAACAGGGACCCCAATCCACGTTTCTTGCCACTACCAGATCATCCTTCAGCCCATCTCTGCGTGGCATTCACCCTGTAACCAACATGACGACAAATGCTTGGTCCTCTCTAACCTTGTCCAACCTCAAGCCAGGCACCTTCATTCCTATTTAGACACACAAATAAAGTGCTGGGCATTGGGATGGTGGGGGAACTGACCAATTCCCAGTCCCTCCCACCAAAGCTAGTTGTCTAGACTTCCTTTTAAAAGACAGCAATCGTCACCAGTGCAAATTCTAATCGAGGAGCGGTGGCATCATCTATGTATTTATTGTATAGGTTTTCAAGTTCGCAATTCCCATGTTTCGGACTCTACCCTGCCTCGTCCCACCAGGTCCGTTGCTTGGACACCGGAGGGTGCTGAAGTGTTTTGGATGTCCCCACCCCACCCTCTCGATTTCTGAGCCCTCCGGTAGATGGCGAAGGTTTCCCCGCAGCCCTCTAGAGGGCAGCAGAGAAAAGTAAAGCGGACTTGGCTGGTAGCTCCTGTATGGAGCAGGAGCAGCTGCGTTTCAGTATCCAAACACACTTCTCTGTTAGGAGGGTAATTTAGAGCAATTACACCGATTATTATTGCTTTTCTAATTAGTGCTTTTCCTACAGAATTAGCTGAGTGTTTATTAGGAGCTGCTTGTTGCCAATAGCTTAACTGCTTCAGCACCAGTTTTATCAAACATTAGAGGGTTTTTAATTTTTTTTTTTCCATGTGTAACCATTTTTGTTATCTGGTTTCACATAAAAGCACCGATTAAATATTCATTTTGCTTCGTTACATATAGCATTAAATTTTTATGAGCTGTATGTTCTCCTTGAAGTCATTTTTGGTGTATTATAGCTGATACGACCTTAAATCAGGAGGCTTTTCTGTTGTTTGTTTTGGTAATAGGGTTCCTCCAGGTAGCAGAAGCAGGGATCACAGAAAAGTCTCTTCTCAGGTACTGTTGAGACTCTACCTGAAAGTTGCCTGAAGAGCAACAGTGGAAAGGCAGGTGGCACCTCAGCCCGCGACTGGCTGCTTGCAGGCTTTGGGGTACAGTCCTTGGCATAGTGATATTTAGGGATATGGGACTGCTGGGTTTGATCCCCAGCTCTGTTTATGGCTTTCTGTGTGCCCTTGGGCCATTTCTTGTCCTCTGTGGGCCTGATCCTAGTCCACCTGGTAGGATCCCAAGAGCAGCCCTATTCTATCCTGCTCAAGGCCCTGACAATAACATTTATATGAACAGTAAATGGGGTCTTCCTCTTTCTCCATCACGCAGTCCTTGTTACGACTCAGTCTTAAGGTTCAGATGGAGGCTCATGGCAGAGGCAGATGCATTAACAATGTCTCAGCAGGTTGGCACTGGGATCACACCTGGGTGCCCAAATACGCCTAGGCGCCTAATTGGTGAGGGAGGTTCTGGTCCATGTGCTTGGACAGAGTCTAGTATAATGGGACTCTGATAGGGTTCCCCATTGCAGATCTCATCATAACACCATTGAGGATTTTACCTCAAGTTGCCAACGTGTTTCTTGTAGTAGAGACCAGGCCAAAAGAGTGCAGCCATTACTGTACTCCGGGGGGCATAGCTGCCCACTGGTGGGATCTGTGGGGAGATGAGCCCACAGACCATCTCCTAGTTGCTTGGCTCTGCCCACACTTCCTACCAGCCCTTCCTGTTTTGTGAACATGTCGACCAGCTCCCAGCCCCTTCATGGAACGATTGCTGATGTCTTCAGCCCCAGATGACGTTTCCATTGACTTTGTTGGAGGAAGGAAATTTAGGTCTATGGTGCTTGAGTCAACCTGAAATATCTTGGAGGCTCTAATTCAAATCACTGCTGTAATATTTGAGCCCATGGGAATCATGGGGCAAGAGGAAGCATGTGGTTAGACAGACCAGCTACAGGCATGGCTTTGCGGCTTCAAGACTGTTCTTGTTCAAAGATGCGCTAGAGGAACGAGCTAGTAACTGGAAGTGCAGATCAAGCCTCTACCCAGGCATCCTGAGTCACCCTCACACTTACCGAACAATGACAAATGAACAAAAAGCAATTTTGCAAAATAGTCCAAAGTTCTGTTTCCTGAGATTCAAATTGGGATATCTTTCATTTTTTCTGTGAAATATATTTTTGAATTCTCTCTCTTCTCCTTTCTCTAACCTACCCCTTTTCCTCACTAAGAGCAACAGAACTAACAACGTCCTTTTTCTAATGCTTTTTGGTTTTTCTTCTTCCACTCTGAATTGGGAGAACAGCAGAATTATGCCATATCATTTTTCCTTTTAGGACTCAGGCAATTTTTCAAAGTTGAGGACAATCTAAATATTTCAGAGTGAAAAAGAAAGCATATTTTAGGTTGTTTTTTTTTTCTTCTTCCATTCACTGGCAAAAAAAAAGGTTGAAGTTTTGAAAAATGTCCAGGTTTCTCCAATAATAACTGAATGAAAATTTCAGTTCAAAGCAAGGTAAAAATAAAATTGATTTTGCTTCAGGATTTCCCATAATTAAATAAATAACCCCTTCCTCCAAGTAAAACTAATTTCTGAAAAAAGCCCTGACTTTTAGCAATACAATACTTTGGTTGAAAAGTATCGACTAATTTTAGTTGATGTGTTTTCCGGGGATGTCCACAAATGATTTTGGTTTTTGTCCTTAATTTGTAATTTTTTTTAAATTTTTTGTTTTTTGTTTATAACAGTGAAAAGTCTTTGCAAAATGAAGGACGTTTTGTCAATGTTTCATTTTCTCCCCTCTTTTTCACAGGCAAAGGTAGAAAAGAAGAGAAAGGTGGTAAAGAGGAAAAACAATCTAAGAACTAATGGGAGAAATAAACCAGGTATTTTTCCAAAACTTGTAAGTGAAAGTATGTTAGAAGATTTTGAATTTCTTTTTGTTTCCAACAGGCTCTAGTGATGGTGTCGGTGGTAGAAGTGGGTGATGGAAGATGGCTTTATTGTTACGGTGCAGCAATGTGAGCAGTGACACAGTCTGATACGGGAGTCTAGGAAGGATTGGAATAGCGCAGGGCAGGATAAATCTTGAGTTTGATGTAGCACGGAGAGGGGAGGCAACAGACTCAGAACAGCAGATGAGGAAATGATGCAACAGTGTCGTTGGACCAGGTTGTCAAAGATATGGATGGTCAAGTCATTTTTTGGATGATATATTTTTACTGGACCAGCTGCACAGTTGGGAAAAAGTTAGACAAGCTTTCAAATGCAAGCATTCTTCATCAGGTCTGGGGAAAGAATCAGGCACAGCAATGAATACAAACAGTGGCCTGGACTGTGAAATTGCAGAGGGGAGATGTTCCTAGGGGTAGCAGAAAAAACAATTAGCAGAAGAAAAGCTTGATTAACAGAAGATCAAGACCTATCAAAAGGGAGGAAGGTTATAATCACTTGTAGCGTGCAGGAAGAATGGCAAGAATCAGGTGGAAAATAGTGCACCGTGGAGTGCAGCATCGGTGTTCAGTCCTCGGTCCCTACCTGATTCCTAGTGTCCAGTCTGTCTCAAAGGTATGAATCCACATTTCCAAGTATGCAGTTTCCAAGTGTACGTTACTTTCTTCTGGCCGGGAAAATGCCTAATACCCTAATTTGCCCAGGAGCTAGGTGTGGATGATGTTAGTAGGACTGTAACCTTGAAATTCGGGGAGTTCAGTCCACATTTCCAACACCAGGGAAGCTGAGATCTGCATTTGACTGTGAAGGTATCAGCTCAGGCCCACCCCTGATAGAAATTCATGACTTCACATTAAGTTGATTATGAGCCAGCAGTGTGCCCTTATTGAGAAGAAGGCTAATGGCATACTGGGCTGCATTGGTAGAAGTATTGCCAGCAGATTGAGGGAAGGGATTATTCCCCTCTATTCAGCACTGGTGAGGCCACTTCTGGAGTACTGTGCCCAGTTTTGGGCCCCCCACTACAGAAAGGATGTGGACAAGTAGGAGAGAGTCCAGCGGAGGGCAACCAAAATGGTTCAGGAGCTGGGGGACATGACTTCTGAGGAGAGGCTGATGAGGGACCTGGGCTTATTTAGTCTGCAGAAGAGGAGATTTATAGGGGATTTAATAGGAGACTTCAACGACCTGGAAGGGGGGGGTCCAGAGAGGATGGAGCTGGATTGTTCTCAGTGGTGCCGGATGGCAGAACAAGCAGCAATGGTCTCAAGTTGCAACAAGAGAGGTTTGGGTTGGATATTAGGAAAAAACTTTCTCACTAGTGGGGTGGTGAAGCACTGGAATGGGTTAGCTAAAGGGTTGATGGAATTGCTATCCTTGGAGGTGCTTAAGGCCCAGCTGGACAAAACCTTGGCTGGGACGATCTAGTTGGGGATGATCCTGCTTTGAGCAGAGGGGCTGGACTAGATGACCTCTGGAGATCTCTTCCAACCCTAATTTTCTTTGATTCTATGATCTGCTGGCTTGCATATCTTGAACTCTTGGACCTTTGTGGCAGTGGCTTGGGTGGAACAGAGATCCTCCTATTCCAACATCCTTGGCCTCCATCACTTGGTCTAAAAGAAATCCCTCCCTTGAAGCCATTACGTATATGAGAACACCATTGTGAACTATGTTTCTGCCCATAGGAAAACAGTGTTATCCAAAGAGGTGCCCCAAGCACTGCCATGAGGTTCTCGTTCTATTTTCTGGGACTATGGGGGTTCAGGTGCAATTTCTTAATTCCCGCAGGACTCTGCGCACATGGATCTGTGCATCTTAGAAGGGAAATCTGTCCCTTGATGCACGTGGTCCAGCTCTGGAGCGATAGGATGGGAGCTCTTTTCCTTAATTCCCACACCTCTCCGTGTACATTTGCCTGAGGCAGTGGGGCACATATGCCAGGGATGCATGGTAGAGGTGATATAACCAATCATGGAACATCTCAACCCAGGTGTAAGGACAGGGGGAGTGCTTATCCTTTTTCCATAGTTGTGAAACATGCCCATGTTGCTTGCTCCCATTTCATGCATTTAAAATTTCAGAAAGGTCGCAGGGTAGCTGCCTCACAACTACTATGAGTGGCCACCAATAAGCATGCCCAAGACTGAGGGTCTAAGAGCATCCGTCTGAAGGTGGCTGCATTGCCTTGGGTCTGAGAACAGCAGGGTAAGGCATGATTTGGGGAGGTGCTTCTGGATGGAAGTGCTGTTACACACCAACAGGAATCCTTAACAATAGGAGAAAGTCATTGTTTTAGCTAAAAAAAAATCTGTAGGTTCGGACTATGAAACCGGCACAGAGGGACTTGCAGATCAGCGAAGTGATTTGATAGCCTGTTTCTAAAAGTTTTTCTTTTTGTTTTGCTTTTTGGTTTGGTTTGATTTTGTTTTTCTTTCCATGATATCTGGGCTTGTAGAATAACTACATTGCCAAACATTGAACAGAACATAAAATCCTCAGATTTACATCATACTTATGGGTTTCCAAGGCTAGCTTTAGAATAAATTCCCAGGGATAAGTAGGACAGGAAATACAGAGGCTAATATGTGTACGCACATAGTGAGTAAAGCTGTGCTCCTAACAGTTTAAATAGCAGAATGTGGGAAGATAAATGAAATTCATAGTCAATAGATCATTTCTCATCCCCGTCATCCCCCTCGCGGGGCAAAGGGTTTAGTTTTTCTATAGGAAAGAGTGACTTCTATACAGATGTTTCTGGATCTGAGAGTAACAGAGGGACAATACCTTATTCCATTTGACTATCCGGGATGCATTTTAAACATAGGGTGCGCAGCTTAACATCTTTGGAGCTGCATAAATGTTAAATTTATAACTGACCATCCCAGGCATGTAATTTATCTTGCTTGCTGCTTTGGGGAAAAATAAACTCCCTGGTTTCCTGATGTCTACTCTTCTGAGAAGAAAGTGCTGCTGAGAGAAAACGAGGGCATTACTCCTACATCAGGGTGCGTATACGAGGGTGGAAAACTTACTTGTCCGAAAATGCAGTTTTGGCTCATGAAATCATTAAACAATTATTTTTGACTCGGAGGAAAAAAAATGGGCAAAGTAGAAATGTTTCATTTTGATGTTTCCAAGGAGAAATATTGAGGGCTTTTTTTTTCTATCTTTCTTTTTTTTTTTTTTTTTTGGCTATACCAGTTTGAAACTAAATTGACCCACATTTAATCTAAAAATACTTTGCGGAAGCAAAACGGTTTTGTTGGTTCCAACAAAATGTTTTATTTGACCTGAGAGAAAATAGGTAGGAGAGTTTTCTTTTGGCAGTCAGCCAAATATTTTCTTTTTTTGGAGTCAATTCCAGCCTACTTTTTATCAGCACGGGCAGAAAACAGAGAAGTCGCTCATTCAGTCTAGTCCAGACATTACCAGCATATCCGAGACGTTACAGGAGGAGACGGTGTCTCGCTCTGTTCTCTAGGATCAGAGCAGGGCAGTACATTATTGCACAGTGAATTCAGCCCAAGGCTTAGGCTTGCAGGCCAGGAGAGCTGGGGCCTGTTCCCAGAGCTATCACTTAGTCGCTCCACCCCTCTGCATCTTTCCTTGCTCTCAGACCGTTTCTGTCCCTCGCCCATTTAGATTATAAGCTTTTTGGGCCCCACACTGCGTGTGTAAAGTGCTTAGCACAATAGGCCACAATCTCTATTGGGAGCCATTCTCTGTTCGACTGTATTATTGTGAAGGTCTCAAGTATTTTCCCCCTAGACGTGATCTCGTTACAGAAAGCTCTTTGACACTGCCCAACCACGCAGGGATCACTTGGGTTTTGTCTGTCTACAACCTACGTGGACGGGGTTTTAGGCATAATCAGCTGTGACTGGGAGTGCTGGCACACGCCAGTAGTCGTGATCTACTAGTTCTTCCTCCAGTCGGAGGCCAGAGAAAGTAGCTTTCTCCCTAGTCCTCTTGTTTCAGGGAGGTAGCTGTGTCACAAGAGAAATCAGGCCACGTTCTCATCTATTGAATAATATTAATTTATCCATAGACTGATTGTTCAGGGCTAGGTTGTGCCTGTAGGCATGGCCCCGTGACACTGCACAGCTGCCACACTCTTGATGTAGCCTTGTGATGGTATTTGCACAATTTATGCACTGGTTCCTCCTTTTCTGCAGCAGTATGTCTATACTTAGGTCGCTACAGTGGTTGCCGCCTGTGTAGGTACATCCAACTACCTACTGGTAGTTGGGTCCTACTGGTGGGATACCCCTGGCAGCCCAGAGCTCGGTATGGACCGCAAAAATTGCCTGAGATGTAGAGCGGATACGCAGCTGGTTAGCGCGTACTGAGCTTCATGTGGATGTATCTGCAGTTAGCAAAAACCAAGCCAGGTGCTCTCTACCCGAGTTATTTTTATCGACACATGCTAGGGTTCACCTTAATTTGCTAATTCATGTCCAAACTCCAAGTTGCCTTGTTCTCATTAGGTTTAGACCTGGTGCACGTTGTGTCTCTTTCTAGTGAAGATGAGATCAAGGGGGAGCCATTGGTGGCTGGCATTTACGCACAGGACGTCTCTCCCTTTCACTTGGATGATTACCACTATCTAGCTGCCCCTACTCCAAATCCCAGTGGAGTAAAGATACTCTGTTTTCTCCAGAAAATGCATGTCTTTCAAATTATTTATACTAACTCCATGAGAAGATACAAATGTTGACTAGCTGTCCCTTGAGGGGTCTGTCGCATCCTGAGGGACACTTCTGTTCCCCCACTTCCAGTCCGGACGATAACCAGCCAAGGGAGCTGCCTGCAACTTGGTCAAGGGCAGCATTTCCTTTTGTTGTCAATTAAATGCTGACAGAGTCGATGACTTTGATGTCTTAAAAAAAAGAAAGAAATGTATACCTGGCTTTGTTTTCTTGTTTTGGACAAGGGAAACTTTGACAAACATTTAAAAACAATAATGAAATGGTCTTCAGTCTACAGGAAACTTCCACAGCCATTTTGATGCTAACTTTTTGACCAAAAGTGAATGAGACAATTTTGAACTTTCGGGATAAAGGTGGATTTGAAATGTATATTTTGTAAAAACAGGCTCTGTGTTGTAGCAGAGGAGGGAATGTTCCCTGATGCTGATTTACTGAAGCGCTTTGATACAAGACGTGATCTACACAGGTAAGGTGCTATTATTGACCGGAAGCTCCTCGCTTGCCTCCTGTTGGAGGCATCAGCTAGTTCACAGGCCTGGACTTGGTGCCTACTTCTTCATCCTTCAGTCCCACATAAAGATCTTTTCTCTCATGCCACCTTATTTCTGTATATGACTGCTTCTCAACCTTCTTGTGTTTGTGCTCCACCACCACGCTCAAGGCCCCCCATCCTACTGATTGCTGCCAATGCCCCTCACTACTGCTGCTTCCTTCATTTCCAATGGCTGTGCCTGCCCCAGGAGCCCTTGGAAACCTGGGAGTCCATGCCCCATGGTTTTGGAAAGCTTGTTGTGTGCTGAAGGAGGTGGTGGTGGCAGCAGTAGAGACAGGCAATACTCTTTTGGTCCATGCTTCTCAACCAGGGTGTCACAGCACCCGTGGTTGCCTTGAGATCTTGTCAAGGGTGCCTCACAGTGCACACCTAATAATAGTGCTAACAAACAGGACTCGCAAGCTAAAACCCAGGGACTGCACGTAGGAATTCATAGTGTTAAAACCATTCTTCACTGTTGTGGTTTTTGTGACTTCTTTGCAACTGAAGAATTGCTTTATTATTTTTCCGCAGTCAAAAACAAAAAAAAAAGAAAAAGACAACTAAGAGCTGGTGTTTTCAGGGGGTTCTTGAGTCTGGAAAGGTTGAGAACCACTGCTTTTTGGCGATTCACTTGTCTGCTAAAAAAAATGCCGTTTTGGGAAAACTGAAATGATCAGCAAATTCAGGTGATGAATGAAGACTGTTGGGGCAGGGGCTAGACCCCCAACCTGTCTTTCCTTCCATGTAGTGTCGTGGCCTCCCGGCTGTTGAATAATCCTTTTGCTCCCTGGCCCAAGTACATACTTATCCAAATGAAACAAGATCTACAGGAAGAGTCGAGGAAGCCTTGCTCCCAAATACCCTGCAGCCTGGTGTTGGGGCACTTGCCTGGGGGGTCGGAAATTTGTGTTCAAATCCCTGCTCTTCATAAAGCTGAGAGCTCATTTGAACGTATCTGCCACCTGTTATAGAAGAATCCTCTAGTTTGAAATCATTGGTCTATAAAGGGGGAGCTATATGATAGGATATAAAGGGGGAAGCACCACTCCTTGTCTGTGTGAATGATCCCTAAATCCCTTTGGGAGCCACGCTCTTTGTGTTCAACTTTTTTTTGCTCTTATTTTTAAAAAGTGTTTGAAGTGCCTGACATCGAAAGAAACGCGACGTTCCACTTGACCCGAAACAAAACAACATGAAAAAGCACTGAACTATCCTAAAAATTCTTTTTTAGGCTAATTCATGTCCCACTCCCCAAATAACTGCTAATAACCCAGAAAATCAGCTAAAGAGACCATTTTAAATTAGTCAGTTGGCATCGGGGGGACAAGGGTAATCTATCCCAAATTTTTGAAAACTCAGCCTGGAGAAAGGGCTCAGGATGAGACTAGCTTATATTTCTCAGACCTGTCTGACCTTCTGTACTGAACTGGTCATTCGAGTTTTCCAATCAGTCATACGGAGGCATTCACTTTTGCTCCCCTGTATTTTTCTTTACTGTACCGGGCGCGTGGAAGATAACTACATTGCAAAACATGGACATAAAATCTGTGGAATTACATCATACTTAGGGGTTTTCTAGGCTAGCTTTAGAATAAATTCCCAGGGATAAGTAGGATAGGAAATACAGAAGCTAATATGTGTGCACACATGGTGAGTAAAGCTATTTTCCTAACAGTTTAAATAGCGGATGTGGGACAATAGATGCATCTGTATAGTTTTGTAGGGGTCATGTTTGCTGCAGGAGGCAATGACTTCTTGCTTCAAATAGGAAAAGATAAGCGTGACTATCCAACATGCCCGTCCAGGGCATACTGTATTATGGCTACCCCGGATCTGGATAACAGAATCCACGATGTATTGAGGATGCCCATTGTTTTTGATGCCTGGGCAATACAGACTTTACCCTTTCAGAAATGCTTCTTTTGAGATCTGAGCCCAGGATGTAGGGTCATAAGAAAGTAGGACCGAAAGGGACCTCATGAAGTCATATAGTCCAGCCTCCTGTTCAAGGCAGGAGCATCCTTGACTATCCCAGCCAAGTATCTGTCAAACCTGCTGTTCAACATTTCCAGGGATGAGATGCTCTAATGTCTCTAGGTAGCTAGGACCAGTGCTTGACCATGCTCATAGTCAGGGACACCTCAAGGGAGGAAAAATGCTTTGGGCCAACAGGTAAAACTTTGCTAAAAACTGTGGTGCTTTGATTAAAAGAGCATTTATGGACTGAATGCAGGAAATGGGTGGTGAAATTCCATGCTTTTTTAGGTGGGAGGTTTGGCCACCTAATCATAGTGGCTTCTCCTACCCTTAAATCTAGGAGTTAAGAACATTCCTACATTGGACAATCAGTTGTAGTATTTTTATATCATTAGCTGATGAGACCATTGTGACATTTGAGATTTAGGGGCTGATATATGTTGGCTTCAACAGCTGTAGTCTTTATTTATATGGCTGGCACCAAAGAGAGGTCAGGCTCTTGGACACCTGACCCCAAATTGCTTAAGGTGTCAGCTGCCCAACTTGGAAGGTCCTTTGTTGCTTATGAAGATCCCACCTCCACATCCTTATTCTGCTTCTTAAAGTGTTCTTGGACATTTTGACATTGACTTTCATGTTGGGATGATCCTTGGGAGTCAATTTTGACATGGACTTCAATGTTGGGAGGATCATACCCCAGTAGGCTTAATCCCTCTGTTTAACAGTGGAACTGTCACACATACCGAGAAGAATTTGCCTACTTCTTGTTTGCTCATGGCATAGTATACCAACTGAGTTATCGGGATTGTGATGCATGCCCACCAAGGGGTGGACTGAGCTCTAGCCTCTTCTAGGAAATGTCCAAACAAGCGTAAACATTTCTTCCAGCCAGCCATTTGCTTTCTCCATTTGTGGACAAGGGAGCACGATTAGCTTTGTATCTGTGAAGTGTCCTAATAACACTCAGCCTCAATGGGTAGCATTGTCCACCTCCTATCAGATATTCAGAGACCAAAAAGCTACACACAATAGGGACTGTCTATTTAGGTATGGACAAGTGGAAAAACTACAATGAGATGAAAGCAAGCAGGGACCTATCATGTATCAGCTGCCTTGCTGTGAGTGGAAGCTCACCTGGAGCTTGCCCCTCAGTGGAGGAGTAAGAGCATGCATGTGGAAGTTTACTCCGGAGTGGCTGATGCACACGGTGTGTCCCTGCCCCCTTTTAATGCACTTCAATTTGTCCATGCTCTGCTTCATTTGTTAGTAAAGTCCCTCTCAGAATGGGGTGCTGGCCTTGAACAGCCATATCAATTGTTAATTGTTTAATAGGAGCCTCTGTGGAGCTGTGGTGAGGGTTTGAAATGTTGAATTTGAGTTTTCCTTTGATTGATGATTACCTGCAGTCTCCGAGACCTGGACGCAGTGGCCCGGGAGACCCCTTCCATTTCTATGAATGAGTGAAGGGTGTTATCTTTATTTCACAAGAGATGCATGTAGAGGTTGTGATTGTCCTGAAGTCCCTCCTGTTTCAGTAGGTTTTAAAACCCACCTCCCATTTCAGTCCCATTCTCTAAGTGTTGGACACAGTTCCTGTCATTTTTTTCCCTTTCCTTTTTAACAATGGAAAAGGATAGCATGCCACTAGCTTATAATAGTGCCTTTTATCCAGAAGGATTTCACATTTTCTGGGCCAAATTCAGCTGTGGACATGCTGGTTACAACTCTAGTTCCCTTCGGCTTCCTCTGGAGCTGAACGTAGCTCTGTCTGTTGGCTGGTTGGCTTTACAGTCATACCTACACAAGAGCGCTTTCTCTGTGCCCTGAAATGCAGCCATCTCTTGGGTGGAACCACAACACCTGATTTTCTGTGGCACGTGAATCTGCACTGTGGTTTGGGAGAGGAAGGGAGGAATGGCTTGGCTAGTGGAAACGACAGGTGGGGATTAAAGGGGGAGAATGCAATTACCAAACTTGGAACGCAGCCAGGGCCGCAGCGTTAACACTTCTACTCTTATAAACATGGCACGGGATCTTTAATAACCAGCATGGGGCATAATTGTAGTTTGCTGCCTGCCCTTTGCTGAACCATTCCCATCCACTGTAGAGAAACTCTTCCCTTGGCGTCGGGGGGAGGAATAAAGAGCAGTGCCATTGAATAATTGATGAGCTTCAGACCAATCAATGCTACAGCAGAGCAAGGCTAATTAAAGGTTTCTAAGGAATCCCTGTAGTAATTTACTTGACTGTAAGAAGTACATTCTCTCGCGCGCTCTCTCTTTTTTCTGTTCTTTGGAATTCCACTTT
Organism: Caiman crocodilus; assembly: GCA_030014935.1. Classification (NCBI taxonomy): domain Eukaryota; kingdom Metazoa; phylum Chordata; order Crocodylia; family Alligatoridae; genus Caiman; species Caiman crocodilus. The sequence goes on along the minus strand of JAGPOW010002514.1, from coordinate 61,532,844 downwards.
TAGGCTTCAGCTGTCTCTAAGCACTGTTCACTTTTCCCCCTCCAGGGGGGTGTTTGCTATGGAAATATGCAATTAATATTGCAGCTATCATAATTGCTAATTATTAAAACAATGCTACCCCCTTTTTTGTGGCCTACTTTCTTGTTCAAAATCATTTAAATAACAGGGAAAAAAAAAAAAGTGAAGTGCAAGCAAAGCGGCAAGGTGGTAGAAGCTTAAATCAAATACATTTTAAGCCCTAACTCCTGCTCTTCCGGGCTGAGATACTCTACGCGCTGCTACTGATCCTACCGTATCGACAGTGTAACACAGCGTAACCCATTTTCGTCATTGGATGCCTCTCCATATAACCCTGTAGCACAGGGAAGAAATGCTGGGTGTTATCATAGCCTATTTACAGAATGGGATATGTGGCTGGACTGTCTGTCTGCCTGCATTTCTAGCCCATCCACCACTATGGCATCCAGGTGCTAGGCAGCTGTATAAAATATTAATAGCCAGTGATGAGAAATTAACTGTCAGAAGTGTGTGCTACCCAGGGAAACATGAATCACACTGGGCTCGATCCTCAGCTCCCATCAATTGACAGGGGTCTCTTGATTTTGCCGACTTCAGCCAGCTGAAGCTCTGGGCCCTGTAGCATAAACTTGTTTAACTAAACCTGCTTAACTGACACTCTCGGTTAGCTGAAACCTGCTTCCGTCCCCAGGGATTAGCACTGTGGCCAAGGCAGCACGTTGAAAAGCTGCAGGCAACCTTCTGCATGCTCAGGTGGCTGGAGAGAGAGGCACCAACCAATTTCCCCACGGCCAGTGAGCTGAAGGGGAGCATCTTTGTTGTCTGTCAGCCCTAAGACTGGCTGCTGCAGGGAGAGGAGACTGCCCTCCTGCTTGTCCTGAGCCCAGCATGCAGCGCGAAGCCGCCCTCTCCAATTCAGCAAGGGCTTCTCAAGCAGCTGCAGGAGGTGATCTGATCCTTTCACACTGCGCAGAGCAGTAGGGGATGGATAATCTGTGAGTGCAGCTACTTGTTGGAATCAGAGTCCCAGAAGCCCCTGGGTGGTTCCCAGGGTATGGTTGGGTGACATTTGAGGTGGGCTCTATATTTGAGTAACCCTATGCACAGTGCAAGCAGATCCCTTTTATCTCTACCAGCAACTCTGGCCATTTATTATTATGCATGTATTTTATAGCAGTACCTAGGGGCCTTAAATGAGGACAGACCCATCCTGTACTAGGTGCTGTACAAATACATGGCAAGATATGGTCTCTGCACCAAGGATCTTACAGTGTAGACAGGCAGTGTGGCACAAAACAGGGATAATTATTAGGCCTGTGCAAAGCAGCAAGTATTTGCTTCTGGTTTGTATTCGGCCAACTCAGAGGGACAGTGATTCGATTTGGTAATTTGAAACACTGTCCCTATTTGATTTGGCTGATTTCAGATTCGGAGATTTGGCGCCGATTTGGGGATTTGGCCATAGACTATGTATACAGGCAGTCCTTGATCATGCTGGACACAGCTGCCTCCAGATGGTAAGTCTGTTGGGGTGGGGAGAGGGGGAAGGGAAGGGGTGTGGAGGGTGGGCAGATCAATGCCCCCACAGCAAAGGAAGGACTGGGGTTGGGACTGGGACTCAGGGAGGGGGGCTCCTGCCACTGCGTGCCACCACACACTGCCAGTCTGGGAGCTGCTCTTCTGGTGGCTTGCTGGTCTGGAAGGGCATGGGAGCAGATGCATTTTACCGAAGTCTAGAGGGGTATGGCTTGCCCAAAGACACCAGGAAAGTTGGAATCAAAACTGGAAATTAAACTAAGTTCTCCAGAGTCCCACTCAGTGCCTTACAGCACAGCTAACCCACAGCTCTTTAAACTCCCAGGACCCTTTTTTAGCTCTGCGTTGCCAATGTACGGGCTACCTCAAGTGACCATAACAGCATCTGTATTTGTGAGGCTCTTATAAAATCATTTGTGGACCAGAAGCCTGGAAGAATAATATTAATTAGGAAGGCAAGTTTCTTTGAGTAGATGTGATGTCTTTTATTAGACCAACTGAGTAGTTGGAAAAAGTTCTTTGCAAGATTTCGGGCACAATTGCCCTTCTTCAGGAATAGGGAGTCTTTGCTGTTCTGAGACTCCGAGGAATGAAAGAAGATAAAAGTGTGACAGGAAGTCGGTGAGAATGAAAACAGGTAGAAATTAGGATAACAAAAGATAGAGAAGGGATGGGGCGGGGAGCCGAAGATAAGTAAGGGAGACTCTACTGTAATAGTTTTCCAAGGTAGAAAAGAGGCTGTCTGTAGAAACGTAAATAGCTGGAAATTAGGAAGACAAAGGATAAAAAAAGAGGGGAGGGAAGGAAGAGGGGGAAAGAAAAGTGTAAAAGGTCAGGTCTGGTGGGTACGTGGTGAATCGGATGTCAGGCAGGTAGTAATGTGTCATAAATCCAATGTCTGTATTGAGTCCATGATTTTTTGTATCCATTAGATTTATGTAGTGAAGTTCATAGGCTTGTCTGTGAAAGGTGTTTTGTAAATCCCCTTTGAGGATTGCAACTGAGAGCTCAGAAAGGGAGTAGACATCTTGTGAACAATGTGCCCTCCCAGGTAGTTGGGTATTCTTGTCTTTGATAGATTTTCGTTGTGCATTCATTCTGGTGTGCTGTTGCTGTTTGTTTTTTTTCCTACGTATTTTCCATCAGGGTATTTGGTGCACCGGCTGAGATGTGTTACATTTCAGGAGGTGCAGGTGTAAGATCCAGGAATGGTGATGGCTCTGTTGTGGGGTGTCGCGATCCTGGGAGTGGTGGAGATGTGTTGGCAGGTTTTGCATTTCTTATCTTGGCATAGTCTGGATCCATTCGGTGTGGTTTGGGTCATAAGGACTTTGTTTCTGGTGATGAGGTTACAACCAAACCCAAGCATTAATTAGGAAGTTTCTCCTAGTCTCCAACCTTTTAATATTAGAAGACAGAGCTCTGGCTGCCTTGTCTGGTGCTTGTGTGTGGTGCAGGGAACTAGGGCAACCATATTGGCTACGTCTTGATTTGACTTTGTTTCATGGTGCCATGGGAATGAGGTATGGAGTGGGGAGTGGAAGCCCTAGTCATGTCCTCATAGACTCTGCACCTGAGTGTTTTATTATTCAGCCTTTTTCAAGGGTATTGTTACAGTCTTTTGAAGTCTTCTGAAATGTGGGGTTCAACTAACCTGTCTGTAAATCGTACTTAAAACAGAGTAAGAGTCCATGAGTCAGAAGCAGCACTGGCATCATGTCTGTCCTCCATCATAAACACAGTGCAAGAAAAGAAAGAGCAGGGAGAAAAACCCATCTCTAACAATGGGGGAAGTGTACTGCATCCGTCTCTGTGCTGAGCATCAAACCAAGCAAAGTCAGCGAGGTTGTCTTTTTTTTATATTATTGTGTCTTATTTTATATTATTTTGAAGCTGTCCTTGCGTATGTAGATCAGGCTAAAAATATCCGCTTGTGTGTTGGGGAGGGCAAAGCACCCATTTTCTTCTACACACAAACGAAAGCAAAAATCTTCAGGGTTATAATAAAACATGAAAGGCTTAGCTGTAAGCTGGGAGGCAAGGCTTTGAATGGGTTCCTGGAGGTCTCAGGTGGTTGAAGGTATATCTATAATACAACAAGCAATTAGAAACAGGTTTTCTATTAACTGGCTTACTTTGCTCACTGCTTTGATGGAACTGACCTTTCCTTACCCCTGTGTGCTGGAGTAGGCTACAGGTGTTAGACTGACTGTCTCCCTCTCATACGGATGTTAAACGTGGACATTGATTCTACAGCTCTTACCCGGGAAAGGATGGTACTGCAACCTTGGCATCTTTCCGTTGGATTTTCCCTTGTTCTTGGTCCCGGTGCTACTCATCCTAAAGATTTCTTTGATCGTACAGACTTTAGAGTAGAAATGGTACAAAGAATGGGTTGGCTCCTGTTCCCATTGACCAAGAATTTTTAAGATCCTCGGGCAAATTAACAGCCTATTACAGAGACCACATTTGGCCCTTCATTTTCTCATGGTGATCTACAGGCATTTTGCAGCAATAGCAAGAGTACAATATGAATCAAGGGACTAATGCTAAGCCTGGTAGAAGCACAAATAACTCCATTGATTTCCCTGGATTCCTTTCTACTTACCCCAGTGTTGACTTGAGCCTGTGGTGGCTTGAGAAAGGACACTGCTATTCCCTGACAAAAAGGGGCACTTTTCTGGCCAGACAGATAAGAAATGAGCTCAGTTGTTCAAAGTCTTCAGTGAATAACCCCCCGGGGGATGCAGAGCAGAGTTTGCTGGGCTCTGAACCTGGGCTTTATTCACTTCCCCCAATGCCTCAAGGTTTTCTGTGTACTTTCTTCTTTCCTCACTGTGAGCTGGCTATGCTTTTACCTTCCTTACCAGGAAAAAACCCAAAGCCCAGCTGTGGATGGCATTAGTATACATATGTAATGAACCATGGGGATTGTTTGGACAGTTGGAGCGCCACCTTCTCTATATGAGATGCTCTGAACAGGTCCCAAGGCTCTGCACAGATAACATGGTTGTACTAAACATTTACAGCTTCAAAAGGAAACGTCTATTTTTGTCAGATTCCTCCAGAAAGATCACTTACAGAATTTTTGCCATTTCTGTCAGGGTTGGGCTTTTAGCTCAAGCCCTTGAGGCAGCCTCAGGTGCTAAGGTTAGAAATGTCAGAAAAGAGATGGTCTCTCAGCAGGTCCCTCCACGGCACTGAAGGTTAAAACTGACTTCTAGACTTCTTACAGAAGTCAGCTAGTGACCAGAGCAGATGAAAGAGCTCGGGTGTAAAATAGCATCTAGCCTAAATGCTTCTTGGTGAATAGGTTACCCTGTTCTGTCTTAGCTACAGTTTCCCAGTGGACTGAGCACCCACATAGGATAGATGTCAAAAACCTAATAGAAAAGCAACACGTGCCCAGATAACCATGGCAAGGTTTGCCCATCAGAGGAAAGGTTGTACCTCACTTGCTATATGTAGATGAGACGACATGAACTTGGCCATCTGCAGCTACCTGGGAATTTAGAAGCAGTTATGGGTGCTGCCTCCTCCGGGTTACAAACCTTATAAGCCAGGGATTATTCATTTGGATTATGGTCATGCCTGGATGCCAGAGCTCCAGTTGCATTAGAGAGTGGGCGCACATACGTGTGTGATTAGCATGGCTGACTAAACTCTGGTGCAGTTTGCACTGGAGTTTATTACTCCCAGGCACAGCATTTACACGTGCGCCCAGGAGTGCAGTACATTGAACCACAGCAATGCAAGCCTGGGCAGCCTGCCAGCCCGGCTCAACGTACTGCAGAGGGGCTGACGGGCACAGGGGTGCTATAGTACAGGGAGCCCTGCACTCATGCCCCAGCCACCCCTGGTCGCTGTCTACGCATGTATTGTAGCAACATAAATAACTCTGCCACAGGATAGTACTCGTTTCTGACACTGGTATCCTACAGCAGAGATAATTAGTTTACTGTAGTCCAATAGGGGAGCACGTGTAGATGGTGTCATTTTACTGCAGAGCTAATTGGGCTACTCCCAATGCAGTAAAGCATACATGTAGATGTACGCGCTATATGAGACTATAACACAAAGACTGCTCCTGACGGAGAAACTCAGTCTGAATTAATGATGGGTCACACTCAATGTGGATATACTTCCCACTTCTTTTGTCACTGCTCCCTCTGTCCTACAAGAGCTTTGTCATTTGTGTCTAGAGTCAGCTTCAGTCTGTGAGTCGTCATCCATGTCCCAATCCCTGTTGGATGCTAATAGACTCTGCACCTTCCAACGTGGAAATTCAGAGCTGAGTCGTCAGCCCAGAGAGCCGTGTGACTCATTCTTCCTCTCTAACTTCCTCATGGCCCGTGCAGAAAATGCATTAAAAGACAGATGAGGTGGGACATAAAGCTGTGAATGGTTTCCCACTGCTCATCGCTAGCATCGAACAAAAGCCTGGTACGTAAGAATCTCTCCTACGTTATTGATATTTATTGTAACCTTTCCATGCCTACCGAAAAATTATTTGCCATCTTTTCCTCTGTGAAACCTTCTTTTCACAAAAGAATAGGAAATGCATGATAGAACAAAGTTGGCTTCAGCCACTTGGTCAGCGTTGGCCATTTAGTTTGGCTGGTGTGTTCTTGATTCCTATCCTTGTCATTTGTTCGCTTGGCTCTTTTTCGGTCATTCCAAATCGCTGCCTCTGGTGCGTTATGAAGATATCCTGTTGACATTTACAACCATCCTAAGCTATCTCATGTGTTGTATCCGGTCTAAGACGCTATAACTTTGTCCTCCTCCCCCGTCCCCATACTTCTAGCAACCGCCTTATTTTGAAGAACTGCCCTGAGACTAGTTTTAGGTTTGGCATCCTTGACCACTTAGTGGGTCCTCCAGATTCCTGAACTTCCTTTGTTTCTGTGTCTTGAGATATGTAATCAGTTGCCCTATGGTTCTGGCAGCCCTTAGTCTGTGTGATAATACCTTTTAGGGCAGAAAACGACCCTGCCCTCCTTCAGATCAATATCTGTTTCATTTTATCGTGGGTGAGCAAGTTGAAAATATCTTTCGGACAGAGAATTGCAGAGGTGGGTGGGAGAGGTGTGGGAATTACCTCTCTTGAAATGACCTGATCACCCTCTGCTCCATCCTGAAGTCAGTGCTCCTCCCGATTGCAAGAACTGGGTCTATTCCATTTTATTCAGTGGGAATTTTGTCCAAATAAAGCAAGAACTTGGGGTTTGTTCCACAAACTCTGGCAAAAGTATAAAGACTCTTGGACAAAGCATTTATCATTTTGTTCTCCCATATTTGGCACTCGGTTTACAAGCCCTAAATAAACAGGGTCAGACTCGGCTAAACCCAGACCCCACAGCCCCGTTGTGCCTATTTATGTTTGCTCCTCATACAACCCTCTTGGAATAGAGTTGGAGTAATGATATTCATAAATACTTGGTCCAATTGATTCCCTTTACCAATTGTTGAATAAATTATTTGGGAATAAATAATTCCACTGTCTGACCAGCTCCAGAGAGGGCTGTTGAACAAGGTTCGACAAATAAAATAGTAGACATTTTTTCCCATTTTCAAATCGCAGCAAGGGGAATGGGCAAAGAATGGTAAAGCAATTCCTAGGAACCTCTTGGGGTTTGTGGGAAGCCAGGTGGAAGAAGGAGGCTATCTAATTTCTTGCTACAATTGAATCAAGCTGCAACCATGCTTCTTCCAAGAACATTTCTCTCCCCTTCAGCCCACCCATTTCCCCTATGTCCATGCCATGTTCCCTAGCTGGCACAGACAGCTCTTCAAACAGACCAAGGCAAATTTCCCTGTCCAGGAGCTGTGGGTTCAGACTGGTCCATTCAGCCTGAATTTGGAGGCACAACTTCACATCTGCAATCTGAACCTGCCTCTTTCCCAAGCTTTGTGAATACTTGAATTGAAATCCTGATTGGGATCCAACCCCTAGATCTGGTTCCACTTGCATCCTGGACTGAACAAATGCCTTGGCTCCTAGCTCGCCTCTGAAATTCGGGGGAGGCAGGTCAGATCTGGAAGTGAACTTGGCAAACCAGAGACTCATCTCCACTTTCTCAGAGCAAAGCCCAGCTGAGACCTAGAACTTAACCGAGCTTCATCACCGAACAAAGCGCTGACAGGAGCGAAAGCGCTAAGAACCAACTCTGTTCTTGGAGAGCGGCAGATGGTCTAGCAAACTAGACCGTTAATCCAGCCAAATTATGGCAACAGATGTTTGAAGATGTTTGCATTCAAATTCAAACTGTTAGCCCTCTTGGAAGAACCATGCAGAATGAGGACATTCACGCTCCTTATTAATTAAAAGTGAAAAACATGGGTGATTGTGCCAAATTGCTGGTGCATTTTTCACCTGCTGTAATTGCAAGCTTGTTTTTCCCCTTCAGGTGTGAAGGGGGATCCTGCATTGGAAAAGCGAGAGACTCTCTTCCAGTCTGTTGGGACGAGTATTTTCAACAGACACAAAATAGTTAAAAAGCAAGTTCCTGGGTAACAGCAGGATCCACTGCAAGAACTGTGAAAGATTGGTGGCCTGTAATGATGTGCACTTGCTGTATGGAAATGCCCACCAGCCATCTGCAGTGTCCTCCCTGCTACACGTAAGGGGGATGCAGCATCTACAGAAAGAGGGAGCATTATTGATGCTCTTGCCTCGGGGAGGGAAGCGGATAATGGATGTAGTATGTAGGCCGTGCTTTGTCATCAAACGAGGGGCCTGAAAGATGGTGCACTGGAATATTATCAGTCATTCCTTGATCAAGATGTAATACTATCAAGGTCCTTCTCTCTCTCTCTCCGTCTCTCTGTCTCTCACTGCTGAGAGCTTTCATACTGGAGGCTGCTGTAGTCTTTGACTCTTTTGCTGTAGTGCTCAGGATATTCAAACTCAGCTCCTTCTTTTAACCACAAGTGCCCCCCCCCCCCCGCCAATCTGAAAGTGATGGTGTGAACTTCCACAGATGACATATTCCTTGATCTCTATGGACTCAGCTTGGAAACAGGAGCACTATCAAGAAGCCCTCTGGCTTCCTCCATAGAAAGGGCTCCCACCATTTTTTTGCATTTGTTATATGCTGTGCAAATTCATGCGCATACTTGCATTTTATTTCTGCGGCACTGTTGGTAGGCACAGTACTTTATGGACGACTAAAAAGGCCACTCCTTACTTAGAGATTCCCATAACACAGCAAGGAATGGCAGACAAGGGGTTTTATTTATCGTTTCTCACCTGTATTTAGGCAAATCAAATACTTACCTGTTTCACAGCCCTGTGCAGTATCTTGGTACCGCTGCCTGAGACCTCCCTCCCAGGGGCTGGAAGTGGCCTACTAGCTTTCTCATTTGATGACCCATAAAACGATCCTGCTCCCCTTAGTGATTACCTGACTTGCTCACCACGTCTCTGGAGGGAGGATATTTAAATGTTAGTGTTATCTCTTTAATAACGTGGTGACCCCGTTCATCTGCTTTTTGAAACGGTGGCTTCCCTAGCCCTACACTCTTTGACAGAGGAAACCAGGGCAGACGAATTAATTCACGTGCCCAAAGTTTTACAGCGACAATGTGGCAGAAGTGGAAGAGGAACCCTAAGCGTCTTGACTTCCAGAGCTTCCTGCTGTAGCCACTGGTTTAGAAGTCCCAGTATTGGGGACCTAAAGGGCGCGAGAGCAAGAATAAGCTCTGAACACATCCGTGCTCTGTGGGAGTCCTCGGGGCATAAGAGCAGGTCGTTGTGCTGGGACTGAAGGGATCTAGAGCCTGGCTTCCCTGATGTGATGGTGGGTTAGAAGGGGTGGAGATGAAGTAGTGGTTGCACTTAAAGTTTCTATATCTCAGGCAGCAGGAAACACCATTCTCCCTGGTTAGTGTTTTCCATCACCGAATAAGTTATCCAACTTAGAAGCAAGCCAGTGGTGTTGACACATTTACCTGTATGTTCAGTTTCTTGATTGGATGACTTTAAGAGTTTTAAACAAGGAGGATCTGTTTTTTGTTTCCAAGGTGTTCATTACATTCATCATTATCTGAGGACTTCCTTCTGTAAATGATAAAAAAGAGCTTTGGAAAACAGCAATGAGAGTGTTTCCCAATGCATTTTTCTTACAGGTGTTTGCCAAACTTCCACTTTCTTGTGGACAAAATCTCTCTTTAGCTGACTGTGCACGAATGAAAGGTAGGAAGAGCGGTCTCGAGCATGTGCAGCCTAACCTACAAGCACGGCAACAGAAGGAAAAATTGGTATGCCCTGAAGAAATGACAGGGCAGGTTTTGAAAGCGTAACAGGGAGGAAGGACACGTATTAACATTTGGGCCGGGATTTAAAAAAATAACTAGTGATTCTGAGCATCTTGTTTTCAGACGCCCAGCTGAAAAGGGCTTGGTTTTTCAAAGAGTGAAACGGCAACATCAGAAACTCAGAGCCTTTTAGGTAGAAACTATGAATAAAAATCAGATTTTTTGTGTTATGTTTTCAAAATTTACAAAATGGATTTTGCCCCAAATTAGAATAAAAATCCAGAAATTGCAAAATGTTGATTAAAGGAGATTTGAAGAAGAGATTACTTTCAGATCATTTTAGCTATCATTCACCCCTTTAGGGCATAAGTTATATGTTGAAATGAAAATAAAAACTTTTTTAAAAAGTTGAACTTTTTGAAACTTGTTTGACTTCTCAAAAACCGAAATGTCATTGAAATCGATTTATTGTCATGGAAAACACTGGTATCAGCAAAACTGCATTTTCCAGTGGAAAACTGGTTTAACGAAAAATGTAATAGAAATCATTACATTTTTTAAGCCATCAAAATTGGGTCCCGCCAACAAATCCGCAGTCACTTTTGGGAGATGCAGCCCTTGTTTTGTGAGCTGATTGACATAACTATGAAATGGAGACGTGGCTGTTGATGGGCTATAGGAAACCATAATTTAGTTGTTTCAAAATCCCGATTTTTCTATTTCCGTGTTATCCTTTCATCGGACATGCTATGCCTGACCTGTCCTCTCTCCCTGCTTCCCTGCTTTCTTTTCTCTCTCATTTGGTTCTTTTCTTACAACTAAAGTAGTGCTCACTTTTCACTTTTCATTTCTGCCATATGTCATTGTAACTGCTGATGCCAATCTTCTCCCAGCTTTGTGCAATGCATTTCTTCCTGCAATAAATGTCCTGAAGTTAACAATGGGTAAAACTCTTGTCTAGCAAGTCCATAATGGAGTTCATGTAGACACCCAGTGAGTAAAATCCAAAGACTACATGTGCATTAAGGCACTTTTTCTAATGTACATTCAATGTAGTACCTCCAGTATGAGGTACTAAAGAAATGTGCATTAGGGCTGTGAGAAGCTTTGGTCCCTGATTTAATTTGGTGGAGATTTGGCCCAATTCGGTGGCCACATCTCCAAATCCAAATCAAATCAGGAGACCCTTTAATCTCTCTGAATTGAATGTATTTGGAGAGATTTGGAAAGATTCGACAATTCAGACATAGACACGGCTTTAAATGTTTTTTCTACATACCTCTAGGCACCAGGCAAGTAGTGAATGCTGCGATGCCGGGGCAGATGGAGAGTCCCACAGGAGCACGGGGCGGCAGCAGACCTGGACCTCCATTTTTGAGTCCACGGGGATCCCCCTGCACCCCACTGGCTAGGCAGCTGGTGCCTCCTGGGTCTGGTACTTCCAGTCCAGTCCAGTTCCAGGTTTGCAACCCCCCCCCAACACTCCCATGGGATGCTTCATCCATCACAGCATTCATGAGCCACACCTGGTACCTCTAGGTATGTAGAAAAAACATTTAAAGCTGTGTCTGAATCGATGATTCTCCAAATCAGCATCAAATCTTAAGATTCGGATTCAGCCAAATCGAATTGGGGACAGTGATCTGAATCCATGAATTAAATCACTGTCCCTGATTTGAGCCAAATCCAAATTCAAATTGAATATGGCCTGTTTTGCGCACCCCTGATGTGCATTAGGTTGCCTTAATGCACACCCATGAATGTGCATGGTCTTAATGCACAATAGCCTCTTTTACTGTGCATTAGTGTAATCACACAGTTTTTTATATGATGCTTTAATGTGCAGTGAAATAGGCTACTGCACAACAAAGCACACGTGTAGACGTGCCTTCTGGATCACAGAAAACTTGGCTTTAGGGTAAAGCAAAGAGTGCACATATGTGATACGGTTACACTGGTGTAATCTGCCTTTCGACTAGTGTCAATGTGGAAAAGACACTTTGTACAGCCAGCTTCTTAACCAATGTATGACTTGCACTGATAAGTCACTGTACTTCATGGTAAAGTTGCCCTTAGAAAATAAAAAGTAACTATACATTGGTGTAAGTTATACTAGCATCTGGGCTGTGCGTCGGCCGTGCTAGTCACGTTCATCCCAAAGTAGCTATTTGTTTAATGTAATAGCACCCACTTTGAGCAGCTATGCTTGGAGACCTTGTTGTCTGTCTGCTCTGGTTTAAAACACCAGTGTAAGTTTATCAGTGTTAACGTTTTGCAGGAGCTACTAATGCTGCGAATGCTTTCGTCTTGCTGGAAAATCATTTACACTCCCCATTTGAATCTTCTTTATTTTCCTGCCGTCACACATGTCCGATCTGTGCGAGGAGGCCAGCACAGCTGCAGTTTGTTTTGCACGAGAGATTGCAGCTTTACCCAAAAAACTTTTTCTATAGATTTTACGTGTAGCTTTCTCATCCACGAGGAGCCTCTCAGGAGTAATCCCTGGCAAGCCGTCATGTTTTATTGCACAGGTTGTTGATCACATGAACCAGGTGCCCAATGGCGCAGAGAGAAAAAAATCTCTATCTGCTTGGATGTGTAATTGCCTTGTGGGTCAAATCTCACCCTGCTACCATTGGTTTGCAGCAGCGTGGTGATGTGAGAAGAGCTCTGAACTGGGGAGCTAGGGACCGTGGTTCTGGGCCTAGGTCTGCCACTGATCTTCTGTTGGACCTTGGGGATATCCCTTTACCTCTTTTCTACTCTCTAGCCTTTTGTCTATCCAGACTAAGGAGGCTGGGACTTGATTGAGACTACTGGAATATAAGTGAATGATAGGGATAGCCAGTCAATGGAGTTGCTGTGAGTTTGCACTGTTGCAAAATACATTCGTATTTGGCCCATAAAAGGTCTATTCAAGAAATTCAAGCCAGTCAAGAGGGCTGGTGGTAGGAAGGATCCGTGGTCAGCTTTAGTACAGTAGTTGGTCACCTTGATCCAGTTGTTCCAGGACCTGGCGTTGAACCCCAAAGCATTTTCCCCATGGTGGGGGGGACTTTATGACAAGGCTGCTGGCTGAATCCAAATAGCCCCCAGTTTGGCAGGAGCTCTTTCAGCCCTGTTTCCTCCTGGGTCATTTCAAGAGCAACAGCTTCAGAACGACAAAGCCCTTGGTGTAGTGCTAGCTCCTACGTTTCTCCCAGTCTCCTTTTCTCAGTTTCCTAAACGTGCCTCTCTCCTTCCTGGGAAGCTAGCACACCTGCCTGAGTGCTAGGCTTAAACCCGCTCAGCCGTGCTTCACCCGCGCTGAACTGCCTGTGAATCTGGAAGCACCGGGCTGTGGCAGGGCCTCGCTCTAGGAACAGCCCCGTGC
>JAGPOW010002514.1:61399361-61490416 GCA_030014935.1 Caiman crocodilus | reverse complement strand
GAGTTATAGGGACTGCATCTTAGAGGGGGCAAAAAAAGAGGCAAAGGGTCTTGGCCAGAAGCCCAAGCCCCTTAATCCTTGTCCCAGGTCTTCAATCTATGTGATCTCCAGCAACTCCCTGAATCTGCCCGTGTCTTTACCTGGAGGATGGAGGGGCTTTGATCCTCCCCTGGGGGTCTGTATTAGGAAGGCTTGTTCAGTCCATTGAAAAGCTGCTGTCTATGGAAGTTATTGTTATGGGCTTGTCTAAGCTGGGGGCAGGGTTCAGGAAGGTCGATCCAAATCAACCAAAGGGATGACTGGTAAATGGGTTAGATAAACTGCATTAATTTCTTGTGTAAATTCCCCTATTTCGTGGTCTTCATCCCACTGAGTGCGCTTCGTTTCGGAAGTGAATTAAGATGCTGAACAGAAACACCCTCCTAGGGGTTTCACCCAGTGTAAGTGCTCTACTTAAAAATTAATTTGGATTATCTTTCCTGAGTAAACGAGGTCTGTTTATCACCCGCTCCCACTCCTGCACCTGCAAGGGGGAAGAAATACACCTCCCCTCTATACAGCCATTTTCTCCCTTAAGCGTGTGGAAAGGCCTTGGGTACAGAGAAAAAGGGTTGGGAGGAGACACGTTTGCAGAGTACACACTTTCTGAGAAGAGAAGAGTTAAGCTGAACCGCTAATGAGAGGGAGAGGGAAAGAGCGAGAGAAAAATGTACTAGCAGTAGCAGTGGAGCATTGAAGCCTGGCTGGAGGGCATGGCTTAGCTGTCTACCCATCAACTTTGAAATATTTACTCCCCCTTGAGCCATCCGTTAAGATCTGGGCCAGGGGTGCACAACATATGGCCCGCAGGCCGCAGGCAAGCTACCAGAGCAATCCCAACGGCCCTCCATAACTCTTTATTAAACCCCTCATTCATTGCTGTTTCACAAGCAACAAAAATGAAAAAGGATTTGAAAAGCAAGACCAGCGAGTCCTGCATCCTCACCGGGGATCAGGCAGTTTAATCTGCACCTGAGTGTGCAGTCCAGTTTCCTGCTTGCAGGCATGCTCAGGGAGTATCTCTGCTCAGAGTGGAGACCCCCCTTTGGAGTAGGTCTGAGCTGTGCCCCTCTGAGCTACGCAGTGGTGGCCGGCACCTATTTCCATGGAGTTTATGCTGTGGCTGCTCTCATTGTTTTCTGTTATTTTGGATGGCGTCCTCAATGTACCCACCATAAAGGAGGGACGATCCCCTGCCCTAACTGAGGAAGGCTAGGATTTTCGAATCTGGTGGGGTTTAGTTCCCCATCTCTCCCATGACAATGCCAGCCTGTAGGCATCTCAGGCCCTTATGACAAATTATTATATTGGTAAAAAGCTGCTGGGTGGAAAAGCCCCCGGGCGATGCTATTAACTCACATGAGCAAGGTGATGTGGACCCGTGGTTAAAGACCGCATCTCAGTGCATCTGTCCAAAGGGTGAAGCAAGGCAGCATTAAATTATGGGCTGTTCTTGAAACCAGCCATGTAAAAATGGCACCACCTTGGTTCTTGGCTTCGGAGGTGGATCTAGTGACCCTGAGACGTGGCACGAATGGATGTCTGGGGCTACCTTCCTTGCTGGGCTGGCAGGGATGAGTTGTTCCCCTTTTAGGTGCACTGTTTCAGGTTCTTCATCTATCTCACAGCTTACGCGGTCCCTGTCAGTCCTAATCCTACATCTGCACTGACATGCTAACAGCCAGGGGGTTGTGGAAGCATTGCTGAGGGCCTCTCTTCAAAATAATGTGGCAGATTGGGCTATAGATGCAACAGAGGATCTAGTTTGACCTAGTTCAGGGGCTGGTGATGTTTTTTGAGCAGAAACACCTGCAACTGCAACTTGTAGGGTGTTGGTGTGCTAGGGACAGACAGCGGGGGAGCCGCAAGAGCCCCAGTCCTTGTCGTGGCACTGCAGCCCCAGCCTCTTCCCTGCTGCCCGCCCTGAGGCATGCATGCACCCACCGCCAGCAACGAGCTGGGCCAGGAGCAGCCACCTGAAGCCTCCCACGTGCCTGCCACGCAGCCCAGGCTCTGGCCAGCCTCCTTCTCCCTGCTATGCAGCCCAGGCTGCTCTCGGCAAGGTGCAGGGGAAGCTACCAGCAGCTCTGAGGAGCCCCAGCCCATCTCAGTGGGTGCATGCGTGCCTCAAGGCAGGCAGCAGGGAAGGGGCCAGGGTTGCACTTTCACAACAGGGTTTGGGCCCCTTGCCGCTCCCCTATCATCCACCCTGAAGCATGCGTGCCAAGCAAAATGCCATCAGGTGCCACACTCTGGCACGCATGCCAGGGGTTACCTACCCTTGACCTAATTTACTGCCAGAAATCATTTTTGAGATGGGAAGAACCCCCCTTGGATTCAGGATTAGGACTGCATCTTCATCTATGGAGAAGTGCATGGTACAGAGAGGTGCAAGCTGGTACTACGCAGGTACTCTGGGTAGCTGCTGCGATAGAAATATTAAATAATGTCAGTCTTCTGATCCCAGGCTACTTTTATGACAGCTGGCAGATGGGGGAAATCACGTCTGGTACTTGTTAAACTGAGCATTTTTGGTACAGAAATTGCACAGAGACAATAAACATGGACACTCCAGTGGCATTACATTAAAGTCACGTTCTGGACGGAGTTGCACCTTGAGGTTGTGCGTGGAGCCTAAACCTTCACGTTTCCTCATCCGTGATAGTGCTGACCCTGCATGCAGGTCTGGAAGGGGACTAATAGTCTTGGGAAGGCTGCCCCACGGGGATTTCCTATGCCTGCCCTCTCCTCCCCTTGCAGTGTACACCGGGGTGTGTGGTAATGTCCAGAGACAGCGTGCCTCACTCTGCAGCGTGGTTTTTGCCTGGGAAGCAGGTGTAACTACAGGAACAGCGTGTTTTTCAGGAGAGGCTGGCATTTTGCATGGGTACCTCAACCCAAACCTTTAGCTTTCATTACTGTCATAGCCAGATGCACAAAAGTGCATACAGAACGTCTGTCTATGCACATGGAAAGCATGCACGTGTACTGTGTATACGCAAGCACAAGGGGCCAAATTCAGCTTAGTTGTACTGGTGCAGCCTAACTGACTGCAACTCCGTGGATTCGGCCGGTGACGTTTCCCCACCCTGCTCTGAAACCCGGATTTGTCCCATTACCACCCCGTGCCTACTCGCGCCCGTCACAAAGTTACTTCGAGCACAGTCAGAATTTCAGCAGCTCATATGAGAGTTTGCTTTTAATGCACAAAATAAATTTTAAATAAAATAAAAGGCATCCCCCTAAACATTGTGTTTTTACAGAGGGACATTTCAAGGCAAGTTTTACACAGGTTTAGCCCAGAGGGAAATTAAACTCTACATTTAAATGGAGATTACACACAAAGGAATCCATTAGTTTCAATATTTCTCAGCAGGAGGGTTCAGAGTTATTTAAATAAGTTTAGATATTAAACCTAAAGTAGCCATTAAAGGAATGTGGATTTGTTTGCCTAGTTTTTATAGAAATCTTTTTTTTTTTTTCCAGCTGACTGAAAAATCCATTGCTTGTGTGATGCTGAATATTGTAATGTATAAAGAAAATCAAAGGACTTTCAATATAGCACTCCCTTTGAATTTTTAAGCACCAAATTACAGAATACTTATTATAGCAAAGTGTCTTCTTTAGGAGAGATTAAACGGCAAACGTTTTCCTTACTTTTTCCCCCCTTTCCCATCTATTCTTTAGAAGAATGCTAATATAAACACTGACATTAAACCATATTGGCTATGTAAGGCACTTTGATTGTCATTGAGATTATTTTAAAAGTTATTTAGGTCCCCATGTTACATCTTTGCAACTGCATGGAAAATGTTTCACTATGTTTCTCTTTGCAACATTTCTTTGGGGATTCATAAATATTGATTGTACCGTAAAAAATTGATGGAATCTTGAAACAGACTGCAGTCTTGGCAGCTAGGGAATTTACTCAATTTTTCTCAATAGCTGCAGTCTATAAAAAGAGGAGATTTTGCAAATTGTTTCTCACCTTGTCTTTTTAGTATTTAATAGCTCTCAATTCTGTAGCCTCCTGAACCATGCACAGGGTATGTTTTCCATCAAAACTGTATAAGGCCTGTTCAGGGGAAATGAAAAGACAGGGTGGCACCAAAAGGGTTAAACTGCTTCCTCTCATGGCAGGCCTAAGTTTCATTACTGGTGGCAGCATACTTCTGTGCTAGCGCTTGTTATGCTAATGGTGGTGGTGGTGGTGGCGTTTTTCTTAAGCGTTCCTGGTCTTATTTGGATGATGGGTGGAAGACAGCAGATTTCAGATACCCGGGTAAAACAGGTCAGTGATTTTGTAAGAGCTTGGAGTATTGTGGCGCTCAAAGACCGAGCTCCGTTTCCAGGCAAAAAAAAAAAAAAAAAAAAAAGGAAAATTTAAAATATAAGTTTCAGATGCATCCATTTAGATGCTTATGAGCCCTCAACACCTGCATATTTAAACATAAAAGCCGCTGGGGAAAACAGGAATGGGTTTTCTTCTCACAACCCCCGCGTGATGTAGAGAAGTTTTAGCCCAATTTCATGGAGGGGAAATGGAGGCAGAGGGGATAAAATGATTTAAATAGGGTCACACAGGGAGTCCGTGAATGAGCCTGCGGTGCAGCTTTGGGCTATGATCACAGTGTTGGATCTGCTGGACCATCCCTCCATTTGGAGGATTCGGCAGCTGATGATACTCAATGCCTTTCGATAGGTGTGCCATAAAGGTATAGTCTTACCTTCACTCCCCATAATGCACTGCTCTTCAAGGGTACCGTCACAGCTGGCAGGAAGATGCTTACCTAACTCAGTAGCTTGATTTTCAGAGGGGCCAAGCATCCATAGGTCTCAAAAGCATCCCGTAAGGATTTTGAGCAATCACCAATTTGCTGTTCTTTATCCAGAGCCAGTCTTGAGGGTGAGCAACGTGGACAACTATCCAGGGTGCCATGGTCAGGAGGGCACCACGCGCACACGCACATGTACTGAGAGCCGCGTGTAGCAGTGCTGGCCTGGGGTGTTGTTCAGGGCCCTGCACAACCCTGGGGTAGGGGGCTTGGTGTGGTGGGCAGCCTGGGATTCTGCGCATGGAGGTGGCAGTGGCACCTGCTCCCACCTGGACGAGGTGCCCAGGGAGCCCCCGGCTGGGGCCAGCAGCCCAAAGAAGGGAGCAGGGAGGGCTCTGGCAGAGTCTTGCCTACATGCAGCTGGTTGTGTGTTGGGCCCTGGAGCAGCTCCATGGAGGCCGCAGGGCACCGAAGACCCCATACCAGTATTCACCGGCTGTTCACTGCAGGCTCCAGCTCCCTCCACATCAGCTCCATGGGACTGCAGCTGGTGGTCCCCTTTCCTGCTTCCCAGCTCATTGCATGGGGCTCCTCTGCAGTAGGGAAGCAGTGCTGGTGCCTTGGGGCTGGGGGATCAAAATACAAGTTTGCCCAGGGCACCATTTTCCCAAAGGCCAGCACTGCTTCTGTAATGCTTGTCGGTCTCTTCAGTGTCATTGTATGTCAGGGGAAGATCCAGCTGGGGTGCAATGGTGCAGTTACACCCCCCTCTGATTCCTGGTCCACCCAAAGTTTAAAACCAACTTCCTGGCAGTGGCAGCAGCTTTTCTATTCAGGCAGCCTTGAAGGGGGGTCAGTTGAACTCATGGCTTATTATAATCACTTGATTCCTTTTAAACTCTTCGTTAGACCCTGAGGAATAATCCTTTTTAGTGATCAAGATGTTTCGCCAATCAAGTTATCCTTTGTTCTGCGATTCTGCTGCCTGTTAGCTGCCCCTGGTAATGGAGCTCCTATTTCATAACCCTGCAAACTTTTTTTAACTTATTCCAGAAAGGTTGTATTTGTTTTTGCTTCAATCTTAAACTGAATAACACAGCTCTGGACCCCTAGCATATTAGTAAAACTTTTAGTTTATTTTTGATTGGAGAAAAAAAATTCTAGATCCATCCATCCTGTCTGTTGCTGTAAGCACAAAGTTCTCAACACGGCCTCGACTCTTGCTCTTCTTTGAACCCTTGAGCTTATTTCATTTCAATCCTTCTTCTCTCGCTCTCTCTCACACACACTTTTTTTCTTTTCTAAGTAATTAGGATTAAGACTGGGTTTTGGAAACACACGGACTACATGTGTTTTAGTAGGAAAGTGGTCCCATGGTACCAATTAGTCCCTCCAGAGCCTGATTTCACATTATTGGACTTCAATCACTCCGTACCTTCATGAAGCACAATTGCCTTAGCCCACCCGAGATAGAGAGCTGTGAGCTATGGATCAGCCTGGCTACATGAGTCTCTAGCAAACAGCATGGAGAATATGGACTAATAAATAGTAAGGAGCCTGATGTTTGACATAGGAGATCTGGGTTCAAAGCCTTGTTTGTTATTGCTTTCCTGGGTCATCTTGAGCAAGCCTTTTCCCTGTCCTTGTCTTTAGTTTCTCTATCTGTAAACAGTAACTCAGATCTATGGATAAAAGTTCACTCAAAGAGTCTAGTATTGTCATTACATTTCATCTGAGGGTACAGAAGGAATTGGCCGGTATCATAGCAGAACCACTGGCATAGCTGTTTGAGCACTCTTGGCACTTGGGTCAGGCCCTGGAGGACTGGAAAAGGGGCAGTCTGGTCCCGATTTTCAAGAAAGGGAAGAAGGAGGATCTGAGTAATTACAGGCCAGTCAGTCTCACCTCCATCCTTGGAAAGGTCTTTGAAAAGATTACGAAGGATCATATTCTTGGGAGTCCAGCAGGAAAAATAATGTAGCAGGGAAATCAGCATGGATTTGTAGCATGCCAGACCAATCTGGTTTCATTTTATGACAGGGTCACAAAATATTTAGGAGTAGAGGTGGATGTTGTTTTCTTGGATTTTAGCAAGGCCTTCAATATGGTATCTCATCCCATTCTCATAAATAAATGAAGAGGCTGTGACATAGATATTTACATGGTCCAGTGAGTGGCAAATTGGCTTAGCCATCAGACCCAGAGAGTGGTAGTAGATGGGTTTGTATTGACCTGGAAGGATGTGGGTGGTGGCGTCCTGCAAGGTTCAGTCCTTGGACCTGTACCCTTTAATATCTTCATCAGTGTTTTGGATGTGGGTGTTGTAACCGCTGAAAATGATGTCTGTGTGACAAAGGTGCTTGCTGAAGGCTCTATGAAGATTAGACCAAGTGTTTTTCTGTCATTTGTTCAGCTATTAAGCTACTTGTTGTTGTTAAGAGCCTAATTAAAGTCTAAGATATAGTGAGACCTTGTATGTAGTATAAGGCCTAGTAAATTTAGCAAAGCCTTATAGAAGTGATGGTAGGCCCTGTGGAGCTGTTAAAATTAACCTTATCAGAAGAATGCAAGGCTTGTACTGCTATCGATCAGTCTAAGGGCAATTGAAATAAAAAGAATCTAAATGGCTGTAAGTTATCAGCATAGCTCAGAAGTTACAAATTGGCTGGCACATCCGGAAATCATTTAGAAGGAAGATGCAGCTCTATGAAAGGAACTACTAATTAGTTGTTGACCTGGATCAGTGGGCCCGTGGATCTCAAGGAGCCCAAGGACTGAATACCAGGGTTCTTCCCGGAACCTCTCAGACAGCGCTGATCGGGGACGCCCGACTTCGCTGAGCTTTGTGGAAAGAAAAACTTGTCATACATCAGGCATCAGAGGGGACTGCTGATAAGTTGCTGATGTAAATTTTTATCGTCTGATATTATCTGTCTTAGTATATTACACGTAGTTGTGTTTTTGTTAAGTCAATAAACCTTTCTTACCTTTCTACCCCCCCGACCACACTCTCAATCCCAAACCTTCCACAGGCAGCTGGGACAGGTGTGAAGTGTACTCTGTCTAAGTTTGCAGATGATGCTAAATTGTGGGGTGAAGTGCACACTCTGGAGGGTAGGGAACGATGGCAGGCGGACCTGGACAGGTTAGAAAAGTGGACAGTACACAATGGTGTGCAGTACAACAAGGACAAGTGCAGAGTGCTGCACCTAGGGCACAAAAATATGCAGCACTTCTACTGGCTGGTAAATGACCCTCTCAGCAGCACAGAAGCAGAAAGGGATCTCAGAGTCATAGTGGACTCCAAGATGAACATGAGTTGACAGTTTGATGAAATCATCAGCAAAGCTAACTGCACTTTATCATGTATCGGCAGATGCATGACAAATACCACCATAGAAGTGATACTTCCCCTCTATGCGGCATTGGTCAGACCACAGTTGGAGTATCACGTCCAGTTTTGGGCGCCATACTTCAAAAAGGATGTTGACATACTCGAGATAGTCCAGAGGAGGCCACTTGTATGGTTAGGGGCTTACAGAACAAGCCCTATGAGGAGAAACTGAGGGACCTGGACCTCTTCAGCCTCCGCAAGAGAAGGCTGAGAGGTGATCTTGTGGCCGTGTACAAATTCATTAGGGGGATGCAGCAAGGGATCTGAGATGCTCTTTTCACCAGGGCGCCTCTTGGGATAACAAGGAACAATGGTCACAAACTGACAGAAAGTAGATTTAGGCTAGATATCAGGAGAAACTTCTTTGTGGTAGGGTTGGCCAACATTTGGAACGGGCTTCCAAGGGACGTGGTGCTTTCCCCTACCTTGGGGGTCTTTAAGAGAAGGCTGGATAGGCTAGGACTCTTCCCTGCCTAGGCAGGGGGTCAGACTCGATGATCTGTTGAGGTCCCTTCCAAGGCTAGCATCTATGAATTTATAAGCACCGTGACTGCCTCAAGCCCCCACAAAAGGGGCTACGAGGTTTGACAGGCATAGACCTATATCGACACCAGTGGAAGTCAGACGTTTCCAACACTGAACTGTGGGCCTATATGCAGATGGGCAACAAACAGTGCTGGCAGACGACCCACTGTGACTTCGACTTTACCTTGCTTCCATTCAACCACTGAGGGTCCTGGGAGAGTAGGCAGGTTCCAGGAAAGGGATGGAAAACCCCTCTGCGGTTATAGTTTCCCTGTTTGCCAGGAGAAGGTGGCAGAAAGTTTACACCCCCATGGGGCTTCTCTCTGGTCTCTTCCCTGTTTCCCAGCAGCCTGTAGTTGTGATGTAAAGAATTCGATATGAAACCAAGCCACAAGATGTTCCAAAAGTACCGGGGCCAGGGAGAGATGGAGAGAGACTTTGTGTGTTTGCATTCAGATTCAGGGTCAGCTCCTGCAAAGAAGTAACACCCGCTGCAAAGTCCAGACCTAAGGTCAGAGGGCAGCATTACTAAATCTCTGACAAGTCTGGATCCAAGATTGTCTCATTCTCCCTGTTTCTTGCAGTGTACATCTGTCTCAGGTATATATGCAACACTGTTCACTATCACAATCAGGCCTGGTAGCTCCTCTCAAACTCTAAACTGAAGTCACTAAAAATTTACTAGAGAAAGAACAAAGTGAAGGTGTTAGGTGAGCTAATCAGAGCATCATATTACTCATACAAAGTACCTAATGCAGGAGCCTGGGCAGAAAAATCATTTCAGGGAGAAGAACTTTTTTTTTTTTTTTTTTTGGGGGGGGGGGTAGCAGCTTAAAACTGCCCTGCTAATGTAAAATAAGTCATATACCTACTGCAGTGTGTGATTTCCAGTTTAAGAAGTGTCAAGATGGTAGCATAATGGGGCAGGGGGCACAAAAATAGCAGCAGCTCTGTTGCTGGCCTGGCCACCCCTGCCAGCAGCGCGGCCATGGACACTGCCCTGTGTGCTGCTGAGACCCAGGGCTCCCAATGTCCAGTTACACCTCTGCGCCAAGGCTAGGTATTTACCTGCATCTCCTACAGAGCCTCCAGCAATAACATTATTTTACTACTGCTAAGACAAGCCCCTGTAGACAAAGATACCCTGAAACAGGTGCTAGAGCCAGGGAAGAAAAGTCCTGACAATATCATCAGCTTAATGACTGAAGGATTTTCAGATGCAGGATCAGCTGTTCTTTTCTCGGTGCCTTCTGCCTCTTCTGAGGACCCACTTGGATTTTAAACCTGTGTAATAAGTCACCCATACGGAGTTTCTCCTTGACTTTTGAAACCAATGCAGTCCTAATACACTTTCAGTGTCCAAAGGAGACAACGTAGTCAGTAAAGGAAGCTGCGACACTACAAAGGTTGCATGTCCTACTCTGCTGAGAGTTGAGCTCCCGTCAACATTAACAGCAGTTCTGTACACTCGTGAGCTACAGAAAAGCCAGTGTAAATGGCCTGCACACTGCAGTAGCAGGATGTACAACATGCTTTGTGCAATCAACACTTCAAAATGTGATTGTAGTCCTACAAATGAGAGGACATAGAGCCCGATTCTCTTTTCTTTGAGCTCGATGGGGGTTTGTCCTTGACTTCAGTTTGAGATGCCAGGAGATGTATGGACGCTGAAGGCTTCTGGGGTTGGGACTGCATTAGGGTGAAGCAGGCATTTTATTAGGAACCATGTAGATAAGACTACTCTGTATGAACATGTTTGTCTTGGATCCTGCTGTTTGAATTGCAGGGATCCCTAGAGACCTCAAGCGCATTGCCAAAAGAAAGTCCTTGCCTTAAAGACTTTAGGATTAAGGGTAAACTATGAGGCAACACAGTGGTACAGACAGATGTGGGCATGCAGCACAGGGTAACCAAGGGATTGCTATGATCAGTGTACAGCTGTTTGTAAAGAACCGTATTTCACAAAAGCTAAAGCTGGAGGGAACTGTTAAAACAGCTTCTGATTTTTATGACTCCCCTTCTGCCTTTTCACTTACTTGTCTCAACCACTTGTTACGTCGTGTCTGGGAGACCGCAGGCCCTTTGCGGCGAAAGCCGTCACGAGTAGGCTGTGCACGCACAATGGGCCCAGGCCATCGGCCAGGCGTCAACCACAGTATAAATGTAGAACGATGCTAGTAATGACTCTGAGGCAAAGTGCTGGTCTCAGAATGACGCACCAAAGTGTTTTCAGCCCAGCACTTCAGAGATCAACTTGCAAGGCTACAGCATCAGAAAGCTCATGCATCTCTGAATGATTTAGGCCAGGGGTGTTGAAGATAGGGCCCCGGTGCTGTCCGTGGGGCTGTGGCATGCAGCAGGCTCCCCCAAGGGCCACGCAGGGAGCAAGGAGCTGGTCTGTGTTCATTGTGGGCAGTGCACGGGGCCAGTTTGGGGAACACGGTGCTGGCTGTGCTCAGGGCTGGTCTGGAGCACATGCTATGCTGTGGGCTGACATGGGATGCATGCTACCAGCCGCACTTGGGGCCAGTCTGAAGCATTTGCTGCCACTGCACTCCAGGCTGGTCCATGGTACTCGCTGATGGCAGCACCACCAAACAAGGACCGGTCTGTGGGCCTGACCCAGCCCTATGGTACAGATCTGAGTATTTGTCAGGCTTCAGCAATAGGACCTTTAAGGAAGCATTTTCCCTGTATGAAAACACGCCCAGCAGCCAAAAGGTACAGGCAGCATCCAGAGCTTCCCAACCCAGCCTTGAGGACCTTTTCAGCTCCAGAGCACATGTGTAATGCTTTGGTAAACGTGCATGTGTGATGACCAGTATCCTTTTGGAGGTAGGTATACGTGGAAGGTAAGTGTCTGCTACTGCTGCTGGAGAGTGGGTTTCCTCCATTGTGTTAGTCGCTAGCAGCTTGAGCTGTTGGTTTTGGGGTGTTCCCACAGTGGAGCCATCATGGAGGATGATCCTAACTATGGATCCTGGCATCTTTCAGTTCATGCCACAGCGGGTGTAACCCTTCCAGTGCCAGACTGCAGCCAGCACCTCCCCTTCCTCTGGCGCAATAAGCAGAGATGTAAGGACCTTGTGCTCATGTGTGGGAACACCTGCGTATTTAGACCGTGAGGCTGCAACCTCCTTTGTCAGCCGATTTTGTGAATGAGGCGTGAATTGGGTCTCAAAGTACAAAGTGTTTGAAAGTGGGTGTTGGAGGCTGAGCGGTGGGGAACGTGGGTGGGGAAAGTGAAATAGAGGTGGGAGGTTTTGTCCTGCCCAGGGCCAAGCATCCTGAACCATGCAGTATGTGCCATCTCCCCATTCCCACAGTAGGACAGTGCTCACCATTACGATGTCTTTCTGTCAGCCTGGCTTACATTTTATTTTCCTTATTTTCATCCCGCTACACTTGCTTGAAAGCAAAATGAAAAAGAGCAGAGGGCGTCAGTCCTTGGTAACAGGGAAGGCTTCATTTTGAATCTGTTGAAGCCTATGGAACAAATCCCATGAGGAAAACTTGGCCTTTTTCCATGGCCAAGCTCTCCGTGCTTTCAGTGAAGCTCAGGTGATATTCCCAGTGTTTTGATCAGGATCAAGGCTATCGCAGCCCATGAAACGGACCCCAAAGCTAAGGAATGGAAAGAGCGAACCCCAAGCAGCGTGTGAGGACCGGGAGAAGCCGGCAGACAGCGGGCAGCACCTACTAAACACGACACCCTGAGTCCATTTGCAACCACTACAGTGGGGTCAACAGCACCGTTTTGTAAGAAGAGAGGGATCATTTCCACCCTCTCAGAGATCATATTGGATGTGGAGAAGTTCTGTGTCCTTCCTCTGTTAATCACTGCTTAACATATTACAGATTGCTAACGAGGCCTTTGGAAACATCAGGCAAGCTGACTGCCCTTCATTGGGGAGCAGCATGCGTAAGTGGAGGCTGTGCTTAAAAGTGATCAATACGATACTTAATCTGCTCAATCAATCATGATGCCGTAACATAAATCATGCATGTGGCTTGAGCTGGTTTGAAATTAGTAGCTGACGAGCGCGCTGCGCTTTGCTCACCCCTTGTAATGGAATTGGCAATGATGTTGAGGTTTTGAAGTACAGGCGCATGTGTTGGAGCGAATGTATTCTGAGTTTGCAAAGGGCATTGCTCTGACCTCCAGTAGATTTACGTCCCTGACACTATGCACCAGGAAACTTAGCCAGACTATTTGGTTGTAGACTCCTATAAATTAGATTGCAGAAAGTTGAATTCCCTGCCAAAGCAGGGTTCTTCCTCGTGGTGCATTTGCTTGTAGTTTGTCCGGCTAGTTTTCAGTGTCTCAAGTGATGAGGCTGCTGCTGCTTCTCTAAGAAAAGTATTCACAGTCTAGCTTTGTGGACATTACTGTTTGACATTACTTTTTATTTATTTTTATTTTTTTGCTGATATTCAATATAAATTTCCCCTGTCTTATTACCACTCTGAAGTTTTCCCACTACTGGAAAATTGGAGATATTTGTGGGGAAAATCTGATGCATACTTTCTTGTTGTGCCTTAAACATCATCTCAGGCCAAACCATTTCTAAAGCGGCAGGGATTGCAGGGGGCGGTACTGACAGCAGACACAGCTCACCTGACTGGCACCAGGTGGGGTAAATACAGGAATCGGGGGTTAGGAAAGAGAGTAATTCTCTCAGCTCCTATGAAAACTCCCTTCATGCAGATCAGGAAATGTGTTTTAAAGGAGTTGGCTCTAGAACGGGAATATCCTGGGAACTCATCTGGGTGCAGATTTGACAACGGTAAGACGTGGTACATGTGACGGTTCTCAGAGCAAAGCCTAAACTTTCAAAGATCCAGCCACGTCACAGGCATGACCGGAATGCACAAAACGTGATCGTGGGCATGTTCTCAGCAGAGCTCCCCTGGTCTCGGTGGCATAAGGCTGATTCTCTCCAGGTGCTAATGCTTTTATATACCTCAAGCAATTGCTTGCCTAAGTTTTCATCTGCAGGTGCAATTGCTTGGTCTGGCTGTGTCAGTGCAGAATTGAGTGTATGCAGTGCGGACACATGCTGGTTTTTTATTGTGTGGAGATTTCCAAACACACCCTGGAGTAATCTTTAGTAATCCAAAGAGGTCTGGTTTGATGGAGTCCAGCAGTGGCCTACTTCTATCCCTTGACTTTAATACATTTAGGCTGTATATCTGTTTGGCCTGTTCCCTCCATGCTGGCTTTCCATTCTCTCTCCTTCCTGGCTGGTGGAAGGGTTAGACCCAGCAGCAAGGGGCAAGCTTCATACGTGGTCTGCTGGAGAAGAGGGTTTTTAACCAGAGGAGAGGGTAAAGATGGGTAAATGGACTTGCCTATAAGTTCCAGTCTTCCCCATCCTTTTCAAACCCCAGAGCGCCTCTCCTTTTTCCCCACAGCCCACACCTGCAGCCTTCCAAGCTCTTAGTGCTACAAAACCCGTCTTTGAGTTTAAGGATTGCTCACTTCTACGTCCACTGTGACCTAGCTGTTGTCAAAGGCCATATGTGATTGCTGATTAAGGACTTGAACCCTAGTTACTTGAACAGTCACATTGGCACCCACCTCATTTCTCCATTGCAAATCTGTAAGCATATGTAGCAGTTGGATTTATTTCCTACACAAAGTCCATTTTAATTTGCTAGGCCAGCTTATAACTTGCTTGAAACTTCACAGGTTTTTGCACAGTCAGCTCCAAAATGGGTCAGTCCAAGAAGCCCCGTTTTTTTCTCCCACCCAGAATCCTTCATCTTTCTGTTCCCGGTTCCTCTGGCCCTTCTCATCCATTTTCTGCCGGTCTCTGTTTCTCATCTCTGTAGAAGAGGATGATTTTGTGTTTAAAGCACTAGCCTGAGACTTGAGCAATCGGGCTTCTCTGGCTCGCTCTGCCACAGACTCGGTACATGATCGGCATGTCAACTGGCCTCAATGTCTCCATCAGTCTTCCTTTCTTCTCCCTTTTGTCTACCTTGCCTGTTCAGCTTGTAACCTGTGGGATGGGGATGGTCTCTTTTTGTGTTGTGTGTCCTGCTTTTAGTACAAGGGGTCCCTGCTCTAAATGGAAGTCTCTACATGTTCCTGGCAGACAAGGTTCTTTGTCTGCCAACATGGCTACAACCTACACCCCTCTCCATGTTCCTGAGATCTGAATAATGGTCATGGTCATCACTCTTTTCTCCAGTTTCCCCCACAACCAAGCTTTCTGATCATGCTGATCCTGAACAGCTAACCACCATGCTAATTCCCACCTAAACTTGGAACCCATCCAGCTCATTTTCATGCTACACTGCTCGTTTCTGGTTTCTTAATGCAGTTTTAAAGTTGCATTAAATAAACAATGGATGTAAAAATCAAATTAATTATTGGACACTCCATGCTACTTAATTTTAAGACTCCCATTTCACCAGTATTTCTTATGAACACAACAAGCTTTAGAGTGCTGGGACGAAGGGTGGTGTTTTGCACTCAAAGATTTCTACTTGAGCGAAATCTAGAGTGGGGATACCTATCAGAGCAATATTATTTGGAATAATTTTTTGCAGTGAAGGCAGAGTTTTAATTTCACTCCCCCCCCCCCACTTAGTGCATTTAGATGTTTATTGTGTACCCACCAATAAATCCTGGTTTACCAGGATTTACCAGGGCTCATCACTGGTGGACAGCATTTGAACAACATGTGTTATGTTGATGACACAGTCTTGATAGCTGATTCAGAAGAGAAACTGCGAGGCATTTTAGATAAAATGATTAGTGAAAGCGAGAAGAAAGGTCTAAGTATCAATGGCAGGAGAACAGAATGCATGGTAATTGCCAAGAAGAAGATAATTTCTGTATGCAATATCAAAGTAAGGAACAGATAAGGCAGGTCAATATATTTAACTACTTGGGAAGTTAGATAACATCAGAAGGTAAATGTGATCATGAAATAAAACTGAGAATAGGGATGGCAAAAACTGCATTTCTGAAAACAAAAAAGAGGTGGACAAATAGTAAGATTTCTATGGGGATAAAACTAAGAGTTTTGGATTGCTATTTATACCCGTCCTCATGCATGCACCAGAATGCTGGACAGTATTGGGAAAGAACTGAAGCAACTGAGATGTGGTTCCTAAGGTGCATCTTGAAGGTATGTTGGACAAGTCATACCTCAAAAGAAGATATTTTGTTAAGAGCAGGCTGCAGGAGGAAGCTGCTGATTAACCTTAGATGGAGACAGTTGGAGTTATGAGGAAAGAGCAAATTGAAAGTCTGGTCATAACTGGAAAGATTGAAGGAAGGAGAGATCTTGGAAGACAGAGGTTGACTTATGCCAAGAGTCGGTCTTCATGGATGAATGTATCAACACTGGAAATGATGCATGTCTCAAAGAGAAGAGATCTGTGGAAGACCATGGCCATCAACGTCCTGTTTGGATATGGGACCTAGAGAGAGAGAGCTGAGCACCTATACCCACTACCCAGTAGGATGGTGGGTGAAGTGGAGGGAGATATCTCTGTAGCAGTATGACTTGGGCTGGCCTGTCGTGTGCTCCATGCAACCCATCTGGAAATCAAAGCAAAAGAGCAATTATATAGGAAAAAGTAAATGATTTATACTAACTCCTCGACTCTGAGGTCTCAAGCAGACTTCTTTAAGTCCTTTCTTTGTGGAGAAAGAGTCGGAGTCACAGAAGCAATCTCTTCTGATGCTGATACTATATAAAACTCACTTGATGTTGGATTTATAGGCAGCTCTGGGCTGCCATATTTGTATCTTAATCTTGATACAAAACTTCAGAAAGTTCAGGAGTGATTCACAGATTTTGAGATGCGAAGGGGCTGTTCTGATCTTTGTTGCATTTCCTCTACTTCCAACCATTCGGCACTTGCTTCATGCAGCGGTAACCGGCACTGATTTAGTTTCTATGTACCATGGAATAGAGTGGACACGTGCAACAAGATCGTCTGGTGCACAGTCTGTCCTGTCCCTCACCTTTTTACACAGGAGAGTTGTTTCACCTGTCTATATTCAAAGGCATCCAGTTGTGTTTTAAAGACTCACAGGAATGAGATCTAGGATTTTGATTGGACCTGATATATAGTTGAAAACTAAAAACATGACCACATTACTATGGGTAAAGTAAAAAAAAATCCAATTCTTCCCCCAGAATGTAATCCACTTTGAGGAGGCAAAAACTCTGGCCAAAAACTCCCAAACTAGATTTGCAAACATTTTTTAATTTCTAGAAATAGAAATATTTTAGAATTGTGATATAAAAATAGTGAATCAAATATTCAGTAAGCATTTTGATAAAAATACAAAGTGGGATTTCTAAAAAATATTTTGTTTGGGAGGCAAAAAAGACTGCTTTTCAGTTTATAAATGTCTAATCATTAAAAAAAAAATGGATCAGCTTTACTTCTTTTCTGCCTTTCAGCTCAGTTTCAGAGGTTTGTCCAGTTCAGATATCTGTAATTTGGTCTTGGATGCAAATTCTCGTGTTTGTTTGAAACGAGTCTTGTAGGTCACCCATCATTACTGTGGCTTTAGGTCTATGTTGCATTTGTCCTTAGATTCCCTTGACAACGTACACTTGTCTCTGACTGAAAAGCATGAAAGCCCAAATATACTTTCCATAGTAACCCAAATATCCACTTTCTGTACCTTTGCAGAGGTCAAGGCCATACCTAGAGTATCTCCACTGAAGTCAGGTATCTTTGTAGATCTCATTTGGAAAGTCTGTGTGCAGAAGGATGGTTCACTGCCATAACCAAAGCTGTTTTCTTGGTTATGCAGGGCTTTTCTTCTCTGTAGAATAAAGTCAAATTTTAACTCAAGTACCGTCCTTAGCTTTTGAATCCTATTCATTCAACCAAGTTCAACCTCAGAGATGTAGGTGCTTTGACTTAAGCTAACTGATTCATCAGGAGTTTTGGCTACAACTCAGGTGATTACATCTCCTTATGAGCTGGTAGCACCTCCACACTGCACTGCAAGCATACTCACTTCTACAGCTGAAAACACTCACTGGGTGAAGCATCATTTTATGGCATGGCTCCACTCACTGAAGAGGGTTGAACTTGCTGTAGATAATATATGTTAACCTTGCACACACAGCCTGGAACATAGGGAACAACCCCATGGCCATGGACTGAAAACAGAACCAGATGTCGGAGAGGGCACAGGACACATCCAGGCACTGGGAACAGAGATGCAAGCTCTCCCCACTGCCAGAAGAGGCTCGTCACTTCCCCTGCTGGTGAGCATACCCAGGGGAATGGCACAACCACATGCTATGAGAGAGACAGATGAGGAAGACCTGGACACATTCCTAATGGCTGGTTGGAAGCTGGCCATGATTCCCAGATCTGAAAGGCCCAGGCAAACACCAGAGGACTCCTATACCCCCAGACTCCAGAGGAAAGAAGAGGATGCCAGTGCACTCAGCCCCACTGATGAGCAGCTTGGACTGGAGGTGAGCCCATCCACCACCATTGATGGAGAACTGCCCAGGAACATGTAGGTCAGGTGAGGTTGGAAGAGGGCAACCTGGTGGGCCCTGCAGGCACTGGACTGGGTAGACCCCGATGGGAAGCCCAACAGAACCTGCACACCCCATTGGGGTCGCAGTGGACTCAAAGCACACTGATGGTAGACAGGTAGGAAACCAGGTCCCATAAAGCACTGTGCTATGTCATGGGGCTCTGGCATACTTGGCCTGATTGCCAAATGGGGAAAACCCCTAATATTAAGCAGGCCCACTGGGAAGTCAATTTAGCCCAAAGGGAGGAAGAATTTGAGGACTTCAGTGGGCACCCACCCACTCCCTCAGGCTCAAGAGTGAACTGCTTGGTGCAGAGGAAACATTGCCCTTCCCACCATTCAAGCCAGGCTCATTTTTGTTAAGTTTTCTTTTTTGTGTTGTCATTCTTTGCAGGCAAAGGAGTAATGGCAAGTATCCTGCAGAGCCTCTTTTTGCCGGTCCTCACTGCTAAGGAAGAAAGCTGTGATCATGCCAAGGTGCTGCCAGAATCCATTGTTACAGCTGAATGGAAAGGGGTGGGGTGTTGGAGAGGAGGAGCCCCATACAAGATGCACCAAGGGAGATGCGTCTGGACAGCAAAGGAACTACTGAGCACCACCTCCGGAGGCATATTAGTAACAACAGGCTGTGGTGGGTGATTAAGTTCAGGAGTAATGTGTCCCAAGGCAACAGGGCATGTCCATCCCATCCCATTCCCCACCACCCATTCAGTAGATGTGGGCCTGCCACATCAGTAAAAAGTTTGCAAACTATCAGTAATTTTTTTTTCCTTTGGTTAGCAACCCTGACCAGCCAGAAGTAATAATGGCCAACGTGGCCTTAGAATATAGAGCAGGGGTTGTTAATACACTGAAGGATATCCCAGACATGACCCTTTCTCCTGCTATACCAGTAGCAGGGAGGATGTGGGAAATATACGGCCCTCTGTTGGCTATATCTCACTTCAAGATTGCTTTGGCCCTAGGGCCGTTTTCCCTAGGCTGGTTAAACCTGATTGCAGTTCAAATATTGCACAAAGAGTCACTGATCAAGATTAAGCTCTTTACATCTTGATAAGGATTTTAGCACTTTACATTTTGGAGTTCTGTGCACCCAGTTCTCTGTTCATTTCTATCCATGCAAACTAAAAGGGCCTTCACTAGCGTCCGCTAAATTGCAATACTGTACCAAACAGGTGTGTCCACACATGCATTTATGCCAGCTTAAATTTACTGCACAGTAAGTTAGTGCCAGCAAGTGGGAGTAGGCTGGTGTCTACATGTGCAGACAACCTAGGACTAAATTTAGTGCCTGGTCAAAGCAGCCTGCCATGTGCCCCTGTGGCCACCATGGGGAGCTCCAGCCTCCGGCCACATGGCTGCCAGTTCTTGGGACTAACTTTAGTCCCCAGCTGAAGCCAGAGCCAGCTGCCAGCACTTGGGACTAACTTTAGTCCCAAGCTGAAGTCAGGGGAAGTGGCCAGCCAGGAGCCCTGGGGCTGTGCTCAGGCCAGCTCCCTAGTGGCTGGGTAAACCCAGCAAGGAAGCCCCCTGGGTTACTGCACAATAATGTGTCTACACATGCATTACTGTGCAGTAACTAATCAGGTGTAGATTTGATATCTTCATGATGCAGGTATCAAATCTATGGTCAAGTTGGCTTAAGGCGCCATATTTAGTGCACAGTACAGGCACGCACGTGTAGAAGTGTACCTGTACTGTGCAGTAATTTTGGTTACTGTGAAATAAATGCACATATGTAGACATGCCTGCATAGTGTGATTGGTTTGGGATGTCTCGGCATTAGTTTAGGATGTATTAGCGTCTTTTAACACTGAAGTTCTCTGCCCTTCTCTCCTCTGTGTATTCTTGTACCAGACACTTCAGTAGCCAGTGGTGCATTAAGTGACATGACTAGCATCTGTCACATGTAGCTGGTTCATCCTCTCTCCAGGGGGAGAATCAATGGTAGGGTTTGTCTGTGTTTTTCTAAGTGATCTAATCCAATCCCGCATTTTTTCCTATTTTAAATATCTCCTTTTTGGAATCTCGCCCACTACCTGGTGAGTAATGAGAAATGCAAGTGGTCAGTCTCCCCACTGATGAATACTTTGTAGCCTTCCTGAATTTCTGGCATGTCATAGATTTGCTTTGTTGCAGAGGAAATAATAGACATTAGTTGTAACCATGCTTTGTATAGTGCCCTTGGGAGAATTGGGTGAGGAAAAATCAGTACAGAATGGCCTGCTACTTGAACGTTTCCAATGCACCTTGGCTGCAAACCCAATTTGGGGTCTGCCCTTTTGAACTTGACATGGCGATTGTTTCTGTCGCAACGCGGGGACAGCTGGAAGTAGAAGCATCAGAGAGTCCAGATGGATTAAGGTGTTAAGTAATGGCAAAGAAGGGGTTACACCTTTTTAGTCTTTCTTCACGGTGCAACTTCTTCTAGGGCCTACACAAAAACTTATTAAGCAGCTGCCTGTCACCTCTCCTTAATAAATAAGAATCTCTTTTCAGCCTCTTTGTCTCCTTCACCTCTGGGGCCAGCCTCCTGTAAACACACTGCCAATTAAACCTCACGTCTAGCAAGGCCAGAACTAATGAAAAGCAATAGAGAATTCACTGCCTTTTAATGAGGAAAACATTGCTTTTTACAGGGAACAATTTATTGGGCCAATTCCCTCCGTCCATCACCCAGGGGAACCGCTGCCTTTTTTACCCCCTGTTTGTTACTTTGTCAAGTGCGTGTAAAATTGCAGGCTGAACACAGAGGTGAAGGCTCTGACTCAATTTATGGTGTGACATCTCTGATCTTGCTCCCTGGATCAGTAAGCGATCCTGGCAATGATATGCATGGAAATTAATTACTGTGCCCGCCAGCTATACAGCAGGCCCCTGCCGTTGATAATAGATCAGTTTACAGGAGTTTGTTAAAGGGGCGGTCGTGTCTGTTTCTGTTTGCCAACATGCAGACAATGTCAGTTAAGTGCAAACCACCAACATCATTGCAATTCACATACGTGGGGAGAGGAAGAGAGAGAGAGAGAGAGAGAGAGGGAAAAACTGCCAGAGTACCCTTGGAAAAGACAAAACGCTATTAGAAAAAATGAGAGGAATGCAGAAAGGAAGAGAGAAGACTCTCTTCCTTATAGGATCAAAGCAGCACAAACTTTTCCATGCCAAGATCATTGATGTGATCATTATTTTTATGAAAAATGTGCACGCACACACATCTACAAGTGAAAATACAATACAATTGGAGAGAGCCATTGACTACTTGTCTTAGGGGTCATATCCTTCACTGACTTTTATTTATAAAACTTCCAGTTTTAAAGCCTCCTTCTGTGGTTTCCAGTAGTCCTGTACATTTGTTGGATGCTTTTGTCAGAGAGCTGATTTTTTTGTTAGTTCCTGAAACGGTCCCTTCAAAAGGTTTTGTTCTGTGTAACTTTCCTGTGGTTCAGGATTTGAAAGTGGATTTAAGACAGAATCAGGGGAAAAAAAGAGTTGGCTGTGTAAATAAAAAGCTCTGGGTCCTCCTGAATGCACTTGATTTGCTCATGGGATGGTTTAGTGTAGCAGCAGACTGACATAGCTGGGATGTTTTGCTGCAGCGATCCCAGAGCGCTGGACTCGAGAGCCAGGGAGAAGACTAGCCAGAAGACTAATAAAAGGAAAAGGCAAAGAAGTGAGGAAGTGTAAAGTTTTGCCAGTAAAAGATGAAGGTCACCATGTCCAAGTCTAAGACTTTAAATCCTGTACCAAGTCCTGAAGTGGGACCAAGAGTCATAGATGTAGAGCCCCATCCCTTCCCTGTTCGAATGGCACCGTAATACAGACAGGAGGAACAGCCTAGCTGGTCAGAAGCTTGAAGTCACACTGAGCTGTTTCAAGCACCTTTGAGTATCTATATGTGTGCCATAGGCCAGAGATCAGTTGTACAGCTGGCTTTTCAAAAGCACCTCGCTGAGGTACTAGCCCCATTGATTCTAACAGGGAATTGTTCTCCCAAGTCCGTTCTGAAAATCCAGCCAGCTACAACAAACAGTATTTGTGAGCATGCCCTGAGGGTGATGGCCTGCAGCAGGCTATGACATGTGGTGTTCCCAATCCTCAGTTCCCATGGCCCATACAGGAATGGGAGATTTTGGGCAAGACCAGAAACCAGGGGTGCTCTGTGAGCGGGTTGCATGTGTGGGAGGGAACATGGACCTGTCAGGCTGCTGTTTAGGGAAGGGTACTTTGCCCCTTTCTCAATCAGTGCAATGCAAGCTGCATGCCTCCCTTCTAGGTCATGCCTAGGGGAAAGTGATGGTTGGGCTTCCTGGTGCAAGACTGGCCCCCTTTAGGGTGCTCCCTGGTGCCCCTCCCATTGGGGAGGGAGGACAGTCCAGTGTAAGGACTGGCCTAAGAAGTCCTGGGTTCACGTCTGCTCTGTCACAGACTCCCTTGGTGATGAGCAAGCACAAGGGAACGTAGGCCCGGTGTAGTTGAGTGTTCCCGTGCCTACACGTCAGGCATCTGGTTGTAGAAGTGGAGTCCCAGCACCCCCAAGTCGGTGGCTGATGCTGAAATGTTTGACTTCGGTCAAGAGGGCAGTGCCACCAGGTGTGTTGAGCCTTAGGTGGCTAAGTCAGTCTTATGGAAGCACTCGGAGGCCTGGAAGAGTCTCATGCACCCCAGGGGTTTCCGTGGCCTATTTTCTTAGATTCAGATGGTCAAATTCTGCCCAAGTTCCACATTAGGTGCCTAATTTCCTTTATGAATTCATCTTTAGCCTCTCAATGCCTCAGTTTCCCACTGCGAAATAGTGTTCATGGCACCGCTCGGCCTCCCAACGGTGCTGTGAGAACGTGCTCACTAACGATTGTGATGTACGTGGGGGAGGCCACAGGTCGCGGTCAGCGGCATCTCTTAAACAACCAGGTTTCAAGTTCTTTCCTAGGGAGACTTTTCCACGCTCTAATAGACGTCGCGGAAAGGGATCTTTGTCTGGTATCTGAACTGTATTTTCCCATCCCCCGTTTGATCATCAGGGATCCTGATTTCCTCTGTTAAAAAAAAATCCATGATTTTCAGATTTAAAAAATCCACATTTATTCATGATTAAAATGAAACACCACTAATATTAGCGGTGTTTCATTTTAATCATGGGACAATGTGGATTTTGGGTTACTTTTTTAAATCTGAAAATTGGGTTTTTGGGTTTTTTTTTAATTAGAGGAAAATCAGGATCCCTGTTGTTCATACTGTTCCTCAGCCCCTGAACATTTCCTTTCCCCCCTTGGCCTTCACAACCTATAGTTGCTTGTTGACTTATTTGTATGACGGTTAGGCATCCCCTAAACCTACCTCTTACTTGTTTAATCCTCAGTATCCTGACGTAATCATCCCCTGCTTATTCTATTTATTAATGTTAAGGTTTGCCATGAGTTCAGTCCCTCGAGTCCCTTCGAATCAATGGGACAAATGCTCTTCAGTTTCACAGCTCTCCCTGGGTTGGTGGTTCCCACGCCGGCGTCAAAAGTTGTATCCTGTTTGAGAGGCCAGCGTGTCTAGATAAGAAGAAAGAAATGATGGCAGCGATGACTTGCACGTGTGGCTAGGGCCAAACTGAAATGGTGGATCCGCGGGTGTGAAATGGTGGAAGTTCACGACACTACACCGCTTTGCATGAGCTGATTATAGCATATCTGGCTTGGCACTAGGAGGCTCACGAACTCGCCTCCCCCTCCTAACCTTTTCTCCAAAGTGATAGCCACTGACATCTTGAATGATGATGTTCCTAGAAATAATATTGATTGACTCTGTTCACCCCCACAGTAAAAGTACAGCCTTTTACTGGCCATAATTCCAGCGATGACATAAAACACGTCCCGGATGAGACTCAGCCATCAACAGATGGGAGAGGCTGAGCAGAGGCCCGGCGGCACATGGGCTTTTTAAGAAGGAATTCCTAAAAACCAGGCAGAATTCCTCCTAGGGGCTATGCCAGGACACATCCCCACCGCTGCTTCCTTAAGTAAGCGAAGCCGGACAAGATTGCAGAGGTGCCGTGTTGTTCCTACATAGTCTTTCTTGGTTGAGGTCAGCTATCAAGGCTCCCTCCATTTTACACATACCACCAATAGCTGGTTCCTGAACAAGGACCAAGGGTTTGGGCTTCCAAGGTGGGAATAAGATGAGGTCCTATCATTGCATTGCATTGCATTTAGCATCTATTTCTTTAGTATTTAGTATTTAACTACCTTACTCTGTAGTTAGCATTCCCCTCCCCACCCTCCTCCATATACAGGGATCCTTGCATTTGAAAAAAATGTGAATATTTTTTACCAATAAAAGCACACAGGTCTCAAGTTTCCAAATAGCAATTGAAAATAAAAATCACCCCAAATAGATATATCACTAATATTTTTAAACCTGGTTGGAAAGGTAAAACTCGCCCCTTCCCCCCTCCCCCCCGACACTCACCTCTCCCCCACGAGTAGTTTGGAGTAGAAAAAAATCGATAATTTTTGGTTAAAAATTTTCAGGCCTTTTAGAAAAAAATTAAAGGCTTCTTCCAAACCGATGTTTGGAAACAGAGCAAACATTGTTCCTAAAAAAAAAAAAAGCAAACTTTTAGCTCAGAAACTGTTTTTTGTTTTTGAATTCCCATAAGGAGAAATTACTATCTGTCCATCACTCTATCAGAAATATTGTTTTCCTGCAAGAAAATATTTGGTTTGGATGAAACTGTATTTTTGGTAAGGCAAGTCACCATCCGAAAAAAAAGTCAGGCAGCACAACTGGAGCTTTATATCGTCAGCAACCTGCAGTGGATTTTAGAAAATTATGAAAATTCAGGTTTCTACTCCAGACAGCCTACAGCCTAAATAGACATGACAAAGGACAAGCAAGTCAAAACACAAAAGGGGTGACTGTGCAGCAAGAAATAAGGGAGCAATGTGCAACGATCTGCGTGCCGGCCTTGGTGCAAGCCCCTGCTGCGTCTCAGATACTGCTGGGTGAACTGTTTTGGTTGAATAGTTTATTTGGTGAAAAATGCAAATTCAGGTTGACAGAAATGTTTGCAAATCCATGCTGAATACAACAAAAGTTTATAGCCAAATTAAAAAAAAAAACATGGAAAAGAATTGGGAAAAGTCAAAACATTTTGTTTAGTTATGTTTTAAATAAACCATCTTGATTTTTCCTTTCAAAGTGCTGCTTAGTTAATAACTTCCTGGCAGTTTCTTTCCAAAAATGAAAGAGATTAAAACAAATATCTGAATGAAATACAATGTTTCACTTCTGGTCAAAATGTTTTGTTAGCTACGAATTGAAATGTTTTGGGGGGATTTGCTTTTCTGGGAAACAGATTTCTTTAGGTCCAGTTGACCTGAATATTTGGAATTTAGGTTCTTTTTCTTTTCTTTTTCTTTCTTTTTTTTCATTTTTCTTTTTTACTCTTCTTGGTTTGATCAGTGAACTGAAAAATCAATTAATTGCACAGTTGTAGTCAGACTCCCTAGGTGAATTGATCTTGCTTTGCCTCAGTTCTCTACCTATAAAATGGGGATAACAGCATGTCTCAACCTCCAAGAGGTGTTCAGAGAATAAATGAATTAAATGAAGACTGGGAGCACTCGGACACTATGGTACTGGTTATCCTGTAATGGGGAGCCGGGGGGGCAACCTTGTTGGCAGGCAAACTACAAATGAGCACCACACCCTCCCCATTTCCATCCCTTTCCCTTATTCAATCTTCTGCTTAGGTTTTTGGTCCTTTCCCTCTGCTCCCTGACCAAGCTGCTGCTCTGCTTTCTGTTTCCTGCCTGATGCTCCCCACCTGATCTGATGCTCTGCTTTCTGCTCCCTGCCCTATCTACCACCATGCTCCCCAGTCTGCCATATGCCACATACAGAGGCTGCCCATGCTACTTCTGGCACTCATGCCACACGCTGGCCACCCCTATCCTATAAAATTAATAGAAAGGTTGAAAACTTATATGGTTTTTAGCTTACTTTGGTTCCCTGTGTGTCTCTGGTCAGGATTGTGCTTGTTGCTTCAGCTCTGTGTCTTGGTACAGAATGATTCACTTTCTTGGTGCCCGTGTATGTGCTTTCATTTTCTTTTTGGCAGGTGAGCATCTTTTAATGCAACATTATGGAAGACTGTGTGTGTGTGTGTGTGTGTGTGTGTGTGTGTGTGTGTGTCTTTGCTAGAGGGCTGTTAAGAATGTAGAAACTGCAACTTATATATGGAAAAAAAAATACAGGCTAGCATGTAAAGCTGGGGCAGGTGGGCTGGAGATATAAAAGATCATTTCTTTCCTAATGCAACTATTAGATCTGGCTGCTTAACAGTTACACTTTTCCTTTATTTGTTCCTCCTGCGGAGCCCTGGCTTGAATCAGATCCTGAAGTTGTGTCCATCAGAGCATTGGTCTTACATGATTCAATTAACCTTTAAGGTAGCTCTGGAAGTTGGTACTCTAGGAGATCCTTTAGTTAATTGGCAGCCTGACACAGACAATTAAGTTTGATCAGATGAAGAGGGCATCAGGGACATCATTAGCATACTGTACTGAAGGCTACATGGTGTGTAAAAGTTGTTTAATTTCTGCCATGGAAGAAAGTGGGGGGCTGGGGAACCCTTCCCTACTTGCAGCATTTTGCTTATTAAATATTTCATTTCCCTTGCTGTAAGTATTAAATGCTCCTGGTGATTTTTTTTTCCCTTCCACTCTTTTTGGTTTCTTCCCAGCACAGTTTTACAGCAGCAAAATTCACCAAATTATCATTTCTCCATTATTAAAACTTTGCATTTCACATGAGGTGCTGCATCAAAAGCAAGCATGAGTAGAAACAGCTGGAGTTACTTGCTTCAGCAAGACACCTCTGGTTTGGCAATATGTGGAAGAAAACCGGGAGTACATGGACCATGCAAGAACACTGCAGCCTTTTGCTTGGACGAGGGAGCATGGTCCATGGGTTAAAGCAATGGTCTGCAGGTCTACGGGGCTCAGCCCCCACCCCACCATTCACTGTCCATGTGGCTTTTTGGCCTACAGAAGAGTTTAGGTGCTATCTATCGGGCTGTAGGTGCCCAAATCCTACCCTGTCCAGTCTTGGAGGTGCCAGGTTTTTTGGCAGGAAGGGTCTGTGCACACTGAATACATGCTTAAACCCTGGCTGGGCGCACGCATGAAGCATTTCCCAAACTCACTCAACTCTAGGGTCCAATCCAATGGGTACTCTGTGAGCACATCCATTAACCTGGCCGGGTCATCCCCTTTTATCTAGTGACTCACCCAGAATGTAGGAGACTCGGAGTCGGGTCCCTTCTGTATCCGAGGAGGTTTGAACTTGCATCCCTGATTCCCATGGTGGATACGCTAACTACGAGGCTGTTGGGAATCCTGGTGAGGAGCTGCTCTCAGTTCCTCCATGGGATGCTGCTCCATTTTGAATGGAATAACTGAACATTAATTTGGCCAGCGAGAGGATGAGAGAGGAAGAGTCAATCTGACAATATGTCTAGTAGTTAGGGAATTACCTAGGACTGGGGAGACTTGGGGTCTAGTCCCTGATCTGGTGAATACTTAATATAAAACGTATTGTGTCAAAGACTGGCATGGATTCCTTACCCCGGAGAAGGTTCAGGGCTGTGAATGCTGACTTGATATCATTGCTGTCCTGCAGCCCCCAAGAGGCGTAAGGCTTGAGGCACATCTCTGTTCACAGCATTTCCTGTTCACTAGCTTGTGGAGCTCCTCGGATAGCATGATGGCCTCTGGGGATCTGGTACAGACATACCATTAGGTGCCTAATGGTATGTCTGTACCATGTCTGGCAAGCAGCATTTGTGAGTGCAACTCACCCCCCTGCTCAGTGGGCATCCCCTGCAGCTGCTGTAGAGACCCCTACTTCTGGCATATTTAAGAGCAACTATGAACAATGTTCCCCAGGGTGTGTCACTGCTGCATTTCCACGTGAGTGCTAGAGGGTAGACAGGGCATGCTCAGCATCAGTCCCCATTGGACCAGCTTTTGACACACTGGCTGTGTGCAGATGAGCGCAGCTGTGTGGCATGTGTTGATGCCACATACCATGCATTCAGCTTTTCAACATGCTGCAAGGTAGGAGGTCAGCCTGCCAGCCTGGGGTTGCTCCAACCCAGCTCAACTTGCTGCAGAGGACCTGGCTGGGGCACAAGGGTGCTCCAACGTGGGGCTAGCTGGCGGGCAGCCCCCACACTGAAGCACCCTTGTGCCCAAACCAGACCCGTCAGCGTCTACACATGCATTGCTGCATGTTAAAGAAAACTGCCATGGGATAGTACTTGTGTGTACACGTACTAACCTACAGTGGAGTTAATTAGTTTCCTGTGGCCTAATAGGGCTGCACATGTAGGCGCCAAGACTTTACCATGGAGCTAATAAGGTAGCTCTGCAGCGAACATATCATGAAAATGCGCCCATTGTGGATGTACCCTGGCTCTCCCCATGAGAGTTTGGGCACCTGACTCGGAGCTGTAGATTTGTCTGGTTGCCTACAAGTTCAGTGTTACAAAACTCTGCCCTGTGGGGCAAAAGGTTTTTGTGAGTCTAGACCTTCACCTCTTCCCTCCTGCTCTCCTTGCATACTGTCAGTCTATGTAGTGCCTAGCGTAGTAGTCACCTGGTTTTTGACTAGGGCATCTATGCATGAGATGCATGATCACCAATGCTATAGGGTTGGAAAGGACATTGGGGAAAGGGAGAAGATGAATTCAATTTGGTGGAGATTCAGCCCGATTCAGTGGGCCCACTTCACACACCCGTACTAAGTAGTTTCTATGCCAGGATAACTCCCAGGGCTCTATTAACAAGTCCATTCATCTTCTCCCTTTCCCCAATGTCCTTTCCAACCTCATAGCATTGATGATCATGCTATCTCATGCATAGATGCCCTAGTCAAAAACACTGAAGCATTTATAGCTGAAAAAAGACAAACTATAGCTAACCAGCAGGCACATCCCCACCCTATCAGGTGATGATCGGACTCCATTGTTCCATGATTTTTGGACCATCAGGAGAGAACGTGCATTCATTAAAGTCACAGAAGACCCCTTTCCTTTGCTTCGCTGCATTGTTGGAAGCAGCTCAAAGCTTCCAACCAGTTGCTGGGCT
The DNA here is from genome assembly GCA_030014935.1 of Caiman crocodilus. Taxonomy (NCBI): domain Eukaryota; kingdom Metazoa; phylum Chordata; order Crocodylia; family Alligatoridae; genus Caiman; species Caiman crocodilus. The sequence continues at coordinate 61,461,007 of JAGPOW010002514.1, read as the reverse complement.
AAGGATATCCATGGACACACTTCAATAAAAGCTATATTATGAAGAAAAAGGATCCTTGTGCACCCACCAAAACCCTCCAAGGACTCTGTAAAACTCAATCTCTTTTCTACACCAGCCCTGCCCAGGCATTTCCAGGAAGCCCTAGGAGAAAAGATGGGTCTTTAAGGGTGACCGTAAGGGTCAGCAAATCTAGGTTGTGAAGAGCAAATGTGTCAGAGGGAAACCTCAGAGTCAAGGACCCTTTCTACTCTTAATAACATGCAGAGCTAGCAAGAACTATCAGTTCAAGAGCTGCAGGTGGGCTCCACAGCTCTTATGCTACAACAGAAGAAGGCGACATATAACTGTAAATGCCTCTTCTCTCATCCTGCTCAGGAGACAGCACCTCCCAAAAAGCAAGAAGTTAAATGAATTCAGAGTCTAGACTTATTTATAAGCCTAAATCCCATCTTCCCTCCAGTTCCTTGGCCCTCATGGCCTATTACCATAGAGTGTACACTTCAGTACTTCTGTTTGCGCACCCTGCCATCTAGCTCTGCCTCTGGGAGAGAGAGAGGAGAGAAAGTAGATGGAGAGAAAGAGCTCTATGATATTAGCAATTTCCATCTTATTATTGCATAGGCGGGTTCTCTGCTGTGTCATTACCCTTACAGAGTTGCTTTTGCAATTGTGATGCATATTGCATCATTCTTATTGCATTAGCTTTGCTACAGAAGTCATTAATGTGCTAAGACGGCGATATACCAGCAAACATGGACTCTTATGCTGTGTGATGCTAATAGTATCTATGGGATTTTAGTTTGAATCCAATTAAAAGTTTCTACTCTTCTACTGCCATGATGCCATGTAATAGAAACTTAATGGGAAGCTGCTCTTAGAAGAGGAGAATTGGTATGTGTGCGTGTGTGTAGATATTTCCTGCCCTTCTTGTCTAAAAAGGTTGAAATCGATATACAATAGCAGAAACTATCTCCTGGCTGCAGCTTAAGTAACCTACAGGCTGGGGAGCTCCCTTCTTGTCAGCACAGAGGCAGAAAAGGATCTTGGAGTCACTATGAACATGGGCCACCGATGTGGGGACGCGGTCAGTAAGGCTAACCGCACCTTGTCGTGCATCCATAGATGCATCACTAGCGGGTCCAACGAGGTGATCCTCCCCCTCTATGCAACACTGGTCAGGCCACAGCTGGAGTACTGCGTCCAGGTCTGGGCACTGCACTTCAGGAGGGATGTGGACAGCATGGAGAGGCTCCAGAGGAAGCCACTCGCACGATCAGGGGGCAGCAGGGCAGGCCCTACGAGGAGAGGCTACGGGACCTGAACCTGTTCAGCCTCCACAAGAGAAGACTGAGAAGAGATCTGGTGGCTGTTTACAAGCTGGCCAAGGGGGGACCATCAGGCAATGGGAGAGTCCCTGTTCCCCCGAGCACTACCGGGAGTAACAAGGAACAACGGCCATAAGTTGACGGAGAGTAGATTCAGGCTAGATATTAGGAGGCACTGCTTCACTGTCAGGGCAGCTAGGAGCTGGAACCAACTTCCAAGGGAAGTGATGCATGTTCCTACCCTGGGGATCTTCAAAAGGAGGCTAGATAATCACCTAGCCAGGGTCGTTTGACCCCAGCATCCTTTCCTGCCCACGGCAGGGGGTCGGACTTGATCTGCTCAGGTCCCCTCTGACCCTACCAACAATGAAACTATGAAACCTTAGGCTATTCCTCAAATGGCAGTCGAGTGCCCTCCTACGCTGTGGATCTCTGCTCCCCACTGGAATCATGTACAGATGACCCTGTATCTGCTGGTGTCTTCCTGGCCCCATGGAGCTGGGGTCTTTCACTTCTGCAACTGCCTATGTCCACCCTCTTTGCTCTGCGGAAAACTCTGCTCCTAGTGAGAGATCTGTAATGGGCAAGGTTTTGGATACAGTCGGGATACCACATTGCCTAGTCAAAGGAGCAGAAGCAGAAATGAAGTCCTCCTTATGTTTCCTTCCCTTTTGTGCAGACTTCTCCAGCTGGGCAGGGGGAAGATTCCAGGAACGGCAGCGTTTGAGGGTGCATCTCGAACGGCCTTGCCAAGGAACTGCAGGAGGTGCGAGACCACCCTGGAGCCAATGCTGAGGCACAGGACATACACACAACTCTCTTTAGCCTCCTGTAGATTCGCAGGGTTCTGCGGGTTTGGTGATGATTCGGCGACGGAGCTCACTCTTTCTGCTGTGGGGAAGCTCACTCCATCAGGACAGATTTGCAGGCTTGATGAAGAAAACACTGCCGAGTGCCCAGGCCTTTCCTGTGCATTATGTGTATGAGTCTAGGCCCCCAGGAGCTATATAGTCTATAGGACGACGACCCCTTGGTGCTAGGTGCTGAGTAAACACAGAATTGAAAGATGGTCCCTAGCAGCTGATGTGAGCCAAAGCCTGTCCCAGATGGAGTGAAGCAAACCGGGAACAAATCCTGTTGTTATTGGTCCATGGCGAACGGAGACACGTTTTTTTTTCAAGTTGGCTTTTTCTCAGCGTGGCTTCACCGTTCGTTCCAACAGCACGGGAGGAACTCAGGATTAGCAAACTCTCCCGAGCAAACTGCACAATTAGTGCAAAATCCATGCAGCTTATGCAGATAGCGGAAAAACAAATGCAAGTTTTATGAAGCTATTGGGAATTCATTTGGATTTCATGGAAACTCTGGGAAATAAGAAAGCACTCCACATCTCCCCAAATAGTTGTGGATTTCAATTTGAGTTTTGCAGAGTAAGAGCTGTGAATCACAGACTCTGTCTGAGTACAGCCCTGTGACAGGTTTCTGGGACTCTAATGAAGAGAGAAGGGGAGACGTGGGAAATATTATGAGTTTTTGCAAATGATCATGAATCTTCAACTCACTGCCATGGTACTTTAGATCAACTAGGTTGTGGGAAAATAGGTAATGGAATAAAATGGCTGGAGGGCTGAAGTGTGCCTGTGTGCAGTGATAGCTGCATAGGGGATAGGGAACTCTGCAATATTCCCTTTCCAAGGTCTCCCCAGAGTATGACAGTCCTGACTGCAGGCCTTCCTGGGCCCTCAGCACAGCCAAAAGCAAGAGCAATGCCACATGCACAAAGCTAACTTTCCCGCCCTGAGCATCCCCTGAGATTATTACGTGTAAACTCAGGCAGATTGTGACCCTAATGACTGATGTCTGCCTTTGTCTTAAGCAGACCCATCACCTACCAAAGTTGATGAGGTATATCCTCTCACACCAGACCTGAGCTTGGCCCATAGTGCTTAGCCACTGAAAAGGGTTGGGGTTTTTTTTAACCATAATGGAATAAGTACACAAGATGTATTGGCTGTACGGTTTCATTAGTATGACATAACATCTTGTATAGATGAAAATACATAAATACCTTTGCATGCCACTGGTATTACTACTATGCTGTTTTATGACGATGTTAATATACAGATGTTGCTTTAATCTGTTTTTTAATTTACTTTGTATACCCCCTCTGTATATTCTGTTTATTTTGTAGCAGCTCATTTATTTTAAAAGTTATATCTATATATATAATATATCACTGCTAGCACGCTAATGATATTTATGCATGTGTTCTCTTTATTCTTTCAACTTGTTGCCTGGTACAGAATAGAGAGATTGCCTTTGCTATGTTTTCTTCAATGCTGCTACGTTTTTACTAGGGATTTTTATTTTAAGGTTTTCTAAATGCAGTTCTGCTGTAACTGTATTTTGATTTCTTAAGTCTTCCTTGTCTCTCCACTGGCACTCTTATTACTTGAGATATCTTAGTATTGCATGGTACCTCCAATGTTTCTAATGTATCAGGGTTTTCTGGGATGTGTGAGGCCGGTCTCTTTGCAAACGATCAGGCAATTTTTTTCAGGCTAGGATCAAACCAGCCAAACGGTTATGAAAACAGGCTAGATAGACTTGAACCAGAATTAATGTGTGTGGAAACTGCTCTGAACCTGGGGTCCGATTAAAAAAAATGAATGGCTCTGCTCTGTAACAAGAGAAAATAAAGACCAGATGCAGACACCTTGGGGCTTTAGTGATGGTCCAATATGGGGGACTGCATACAGTCTAAAGGCTGTATTCTGCCACCCAGGAGCACTTTTCTCCCGAGATAGTGGGATTATTTTTGGAGTGAGGTGCTCTCCAGTGTCTCCAGACAAGATGTCATAAGAGACTGTGTTGTGAACACTGGAACTTAGCAAAGCATTTTGGCACGTGGTTACTTTTATGGACATGAACTCAAAGTTAAGCACATCCTTAAATCCCAGTCCAGAATATTTTGCACATGTCCCATATTCCAGCTTGGTAGCTTGGATCCCTGGTGAAAAGCCCAAGGAGGAGATGAGGAATTCTGCTTAATAATTTGCACCCTTGAGTCTTCAAGGTCCCTTCCCAACCTATGATTTGATTATCCACTAAGCTCCCCAGTTTAACAACTGGGTATTTCAGTAGCATGTGCACTGCATTCAAGGGAGGGGGTATCCACCTGCTTAAAGCTGGGCACCTTGCTGAACCAGAACTTAAATATTCTATAGACAGCTCTGCTTGGGCGTACCCAGCATGGAAAAAAGCCTAGGAAACATAGCAATTAAACTGCTACCCTTCTCTGCGTGCTTACAATACACAGGCCCGGCGGATATCCTCTCTGAGCTTTCCTGTCTCCTTGGGGAGATTTCGCCACTTCCTTTAAAAATATACGTCACGAGAAGCCTGAATATTTTTCCCATAACTTGGTGGGACAGAGCTTGAGAAATGCTGCCATAGACGGTTTCATGTTGCCAAAATGTATTTGCTATTTGATGATGTGGGCTTCGAAGAGCCTGCTGTTCTCAATTGTCCATTACATATTAAGAATGGTTATAGCCAAGAAGACTTTTCTATTTATTTGCTCCCTTTTCACTGTGAACTTTATTATGCATGAGCAGCTTGACTGTGATACTTCTTTTGTTTTACATTTTGCATTCGTTAAAAACCAGTCATCTGCATATTTTGTGAACCCTTAGGGGTCTCTTCTCCCTTTGATACATGTGTGCCTGTCCCATTAGCATGGATGGGAATTAGGAGCACATGCTGAAGGGAAAATATAGCTACCCCCCTTAGTGCTAAACTAGGATATTAAAAAAAAACAAAAAACATTGCAAGCAATAGACACTTTAAAAAAAGAAAAAAAAAACCCTGACCATGTATGAAGGTGTGTGGAGGTTTATTTTTACTATGCACAATACTATGACCCACATGTTCAGTGGGTGCAAATTTGACATGAGTATAGCTGCTGTAAAGTGCTTTGCCGATTTACAAGAGTGGTCTCTCTCACAAGAGTGGAGGATTTGGCCCTTCATATCCCACCTCTAATATGCTAATTCGATTTTGGATCTCAGAGCCCCGTTGGCACTGGAGGGTAGGTAGAGGGAGCAGCTTGTCTTCCTACAGGAGAAGGAGGAATAACTGCCCCAAGACCCTAGGACTGTGCACTTCTGGGAGGTGCGCCACGAGTGAGCATCTCCAGGGGGGTGACGAGCTGGGTCTCAAGGTGACCTGACCTCATGCATGTCTTGCTCAACTGGCCCAGGAACATGGGCTTCCAGGAGCGGTGTACGGGTGGGCAGCACCGTCCTAGTCTCTTGGAGCCCCCTGAGAGAGCATAAGGAGAAGTTTTATGGCTATGAGCGACTAGGTGTTCTTCCCACTTTAGAGAAGTTAAACTGGGCCAGGGATAGTTTAACCCCAAGGACCATGTTCTGCTCTTGTTACATGAGAAACTCCCATCAAGCTCAGTGGGTTCTTTGTGAAATGACTGAGGGTAGCGTAGAGCCCCTCACTGCTGTAGGTGCTCTTACGTCCTCTTTTGCATGCCATATAAAGGTGCTTGCCACTGAGCCTGGGAGAGGTCTAGGCATATGTGCAGCATACCTGCATCAGAAAGTACCAGGGCGTTGCAAGATCCACATAGCCCCCTTACCACTGCTGCTTACGTTTCCTTCAGGCTGTCTAACCAAAGGGGTTCCCAGAGTGTGGCCCATGGGTCAAACACAGCCAATGAACCGCTTTGATACAGTCCCATACTCTGGACTGCCCCCCTGAAATGGCCGTTGAAGAGCAAAACTTTGATCATTTGGTCTAACCGCTCATAGGCCCGGTTTGGCTCAGTGCATCTCAGCCCATGGGAAGCCAGATGCAGATGTTGGAGTGAGGTGTCCAGAGGAGGCTGGAGAAGGGGTCTCGTCCTTTGCTTCCTCCAGGACTGCTCTGCCTACGCGCTTGGCCCATACTGGCTGTTGGGACTTTGAACAGAAGTGATTCCTGTGCAGCTGACACACAGAAAAGGATAGGAACCGGGGTGTCTCTACTATGCTTGTTGAGAAAGCTGTGGGTTTTTTCCAGCTTAGTTGGCCTTTGGTGAATGGCAAGTCTGAAAGGGCTGCTTTCCATCAGAGTGGGGGGGTTGGTTTGGTTTGGTCTGACCCCTGCCCCAGCCCCCTCTGATGGAGCAGTACGTCGGCTCAGGTAGAGTCGGAGCCAAACTTACCCAGCCACCAGCTGTCATTCATCTGTGTCCCTACCAGGACCCAACTCATGCTAACAGGGTGAATCAGGAGGACCAAGACACCTTGTCACAGCATCCAGCAGCTGTCGAGTTGGGCTGGAGTCACCAGGCTGTGGTTCAAAGCCAGTTTGGGATCTGCTGTCTCTCACTCCGTTCAAGGCCCTTTATTTAGTTTGTCCTCACAAAGTGATACTCAATTCTGACACAATTGATACCGGATTTTACAACATAGTTAAAATGCTAGCATTCGGTGGTGCAGGGGTGTAGGCTGCAGCTGTGTTGGTCTAAGGACATAGGCAGACAAGGCTCTTTGGGTGAACCTGATATCTGATAGCATTCAGCAGTAGCCTCCTGCTCCTGGTTTTGGTAGGCAGTGTTTTTCCCTCTGTATATTGTTTCTGAGGGGCAATTTGGCTTGTGTGCTTTCATAAGCAAACAGAAGTTTTGCGTAAAATGTGTGTTGGCTGCCCGTATTTTTTTTTTTTTTTTACATCTGGTCAATCTTCTTTTTAGGGCGTGTATTTGTAAATGTATGTATGTACCAGATGGATGTATGGATGTATGTATAGGGAATTTATTTTCTGCATTGTTAAAGCTTTACCATTGCCCTCAAATCATACTGACACAAAGAAAATGCAGCTCAGTTCACCAAACAGCACATTTTGCCCTAAGCAAAGACACTTTCCCATGCATGGAATGATCTCCCACTGTTTCCCATAAGAGCGCAAGGCTGGCTTGAGAAATAGAATTGAACGCTTTCAACACAACAGCCCCATTCAAACAATTGAAACAAATGAGGGTGCGAGCTGCAGCGGGACAATGCCTGTTGGGACCGTATGCTAATACAAGTATTAGGCGATAATTCTGCTTTGTTGTTGTCGTTGCTGTTGTCGTGGCCAGAGCATTATGTGCTCTGCGGAGCGTCCCGTTTAGTCTTATCATTGTGATAAGGACTATCGGGACCAAAGTCTTTGCCAAGGTATTTGCATACCCAGTGTGTCATATATCATAGATTACGGCATGCTTGGGCACAATGGATGCTTTGACAAGTCAACCAGATAGAGGGAGGCTATCTTGTCTGGCTAATGGTGGGTGGAGTGGTGGGGATAAATGGGTTTGCAGAATGAAGTGGTCTGTGTAGTACAGCTTCCTGGCTAGTGGGGTTTTGCTTGCAGTACAAAATCCTCCCTCCAAATTAAAGTAACAGCCTAGGACTCAGTGTAATCTGAGCAAAGACCAAGGGCTAGATCCTAGTCCATCTATTTATGTCCCTAATTGTGACTCCATTCTTCCCTGCTCGAGCCCCTAGAAAACTATCGTGACATCTAGTTTTGTAACGTGAAGACTAAGGGCTATGTTGCACGTTACGTTTTGGGCACGTTAACTGTGCTTAAAACAAAAGCAGCTGAATGTTCAAGCACTAAAATACTTCCTAAATGTGATCGTGCCATGCTAAGTGCATTTGTATCGTAGCAAAGTTGGGACTTTTCGATGGAGAAGTATCTCCCGATCATATTAAGTAATACGTGTTCTGGTAGCATGCAACCACTCCCCAGAGATAACACCAGCGCAGTTTGCTGGTTGTCTGTCCCCACTCTGGCCCTGCACCGCAGTCTTGAATCACTTCAGTGCAGTCCCAGGGGTGAGTCTGAAAACCAGCTGATATTCAAGCCCAGCCCCTGGAGGAGTGTTTTGAACCAGTTCCATGCAGCCCTGCGCTGTGGCACGTTACACTTAGAGATCATAGTAAGCATTACTGTGCGACTGCTCAGAACACGTTCTAACTCTTAATGCAGCACAGGAATATTTACTCCGATCTAAATAAAACATTAGCTAAATGTCCCATGTGACAAGGCTCTGAATCACTAAAAGCAGCAAGGAGGAGAGGACCCACCAGCTTTTGCATCGAGAGTTTTCAGGGACTTGAGCAGGGTGGCAGAGGGTCGCACCAGCGTACCTCCATTCACTTAGCCATGGGATAAGTGGAATGGGACTGAACTGTTTTTCTTTAGTGGTCTGTGTCTCACAGAATTGCCCATCTGACTTTTTCTCTGTGCATCCTTATGTCCTAACATTGTACCCACAAGCAACCCAGTTAGATGGAAGATAGAGACCCAAAACACAAGAAAATCATTACAGAGGGGGTTGATGCACCCTGTAGGCTGTTAGCATCCTACATTGTAAAGGCATCACATTTCAGGCCACTTTTATATAATCTGGCCTAGCCTACCCTGGTACAAACTGTACAGGGGGGCAAATCATGAAGTCCTAACTAAGTATTACTCAGTCCCTAGGAGGATTTCAGGTTTGATCCATTGGACTCAAAAAAAAGGTCTGTTTCTATTCACCAAATGTTCCACAATGTAGCATCAACTAAAAATGGGATGAATAAATACAGCTTAGTGTTGAATGATTTAATACACGGCTCTTTTTCCCCTTACGCTGATACGGACCTAGTGCCCCCCTATAGTTTGGGGGCATTGTGCATCAGAGATGCCATTTTTTGGAAGAGATACGGAGGGCTGGACCACTTGTAATTATGAAGATCCCAGCTCCCTTTTAGCAAGAGTCTCAGCATAGTCCATCATGGATCGCTGCTGAATACTCTCTGTATATACAGTCCTCTGCAGTTTACTTGGAGCACATTATTCCTATGCACTAGTTGCTGGTGCAGTAACATAATTTCTGCCTGTTGTCCAAGCGATGGCTGCAAATCAGGAATTGGCAAAATCACTTCACATGTAAGAGAAGACCCCCCACAAAATCTGTGACTCCAGAACTCACCCCCAACCAGAGGCGGATCTTGCATTACTGACATCCAAAGAAGTTTTGCGAATGACTTGACTGCAACCAAGATCAGGTGTCTCATTTGTAAATCAGTTTGTTAAGAGAATTGGGATCCATTTGGATAAAAGTGCTGTATAAATGCACGACGGACCAGCATGTTCATATCATTTGATGTATCAGTTTTGACTCAGCAGCTTTCCTTTGTAAATCATTAATGCTCCCATAATACAGAGAAGTTAAGTCTATAAAAGAGATTGAAAGGGGCTTGAGCAATAGGAGGAAGGAGCAAGTTTTCCTTTGGTAAAATAAGAAAGGGTAATTAGTTTTGAATATAGGCACAGAGCGCAAGATGCGAGAGGCATTCCCCTCTTTAAATATTTAGTACTCAGGTATTGTTTGACATAATGTTTAGCAGTTTATCTGAGTGGGGTGGACTAAGTGTAATGTTCAGATGAGACATGGGACCATTTTCCAAAGTAACCTGCTCTGTCTCTTATCCAACTGGTAACAACATTCTGCTGGCGAGAGGTTTTCAGCATTTGGCTAGTAAAAATACTGCCCACAAAAATATTACATTGCATCAGAATGGAAAAACAGACTATGTCATGTGAATCTGCAGGGCTAGACTTCATCCTCAGTCATATCTATGCAAGCCCTGGACTTATAGGTTACATATGGAAGTGAGGTAAAGTGACTTTGATAGGAATTGGCTCAAGCCATCTGCCCATGAGAGGTGAAATTGTTGGTTTTATACATGCACATCCCAAATCACTACTCTGAGGCCTGAACCCAAATCTCACCTATGCAAAACCCCAGGTTTTGAGGGATATTTGAAATCGGAAGGAAATCAAAATGGAAGTGCTGCAAATAGTGTGGTTGGAGCTGAATGCCTCAAGATGTTTTGCATACATTAATGAATTACAGTTGTGAGCTGGATGGGTGTCAGTGGCCCTTTAAGAGGGCTCCAGACCCAGCTGTGTTTTATGCCTGGTTCCCAAACTGTGACCACTGAAACATTTTTGACAGATTTTTTTGATACTAAATGGCTTTTTTTGGTCCAAAATTATAAAGGTTTTTTTTTTTTCATTGTAAAAGGAATAATAGCTTCTCTAAGAAAAAATATTCTCAGACTTTCTTTTCTTGCACTCTCTCTTTTCATATATCTGGGGACTTTTTTCTTCCTGGGATTTATTGGGGGTGGGGGATACAATATTTCAAAATTTCTTGTAAGGATGAAGAGTAAAAGCATTTTGACTGTTTGAACATGTTACCTTCTTAGGCCATAAAAAAAGGCCTGCTGGGAAGGAGCAAGTAGACTATAAAAGACACATCTTTCTACTAGGTTGCCTACAGGAAGATGCCGATGTTGTGCGTTTCCAAGCTGGAGCAGAGGAACGAGGAGTTCCCTTACTGCGGAGTGAGACCTGGGAACCTACAGGAAGGACTCGCGACCCCCCAGTAGCAGGGGAGAGCGTTGAGGAAAGCTTCGGAGATGGTTTTCTGCTTTTCAAACAGTCAGATGCATCAAATCAAGGTGCAGTTGGCTGTCCTGCGTAGGGGTAAGGATAATAATGAGACTGCAAGCAGCCAGGCCTCAATGTGGTGGATTTTACCGTGCAAATTCAAATCATTTAGGTATGAGTGTACCCAGGACAGAAAGAAAACTGAGACACCACCCACCAACAGCAAGCAGTTATCAACCCTGTTGACAGCCAGGGAGGTCAAAAGCACAGTCAAGTCAAGCAACTTGCCCAAGGTCACACACAAAGCATACGTGTAGAGTAGAAATGGATCACAGACTATGTGATGCCAACCTGTGTGTGTTAACCCAAAGACTGTCCTTCTTTGCCAATAATAATCTTCTCATCCTGGCAAAAAACCTGGGTCTTGCAACCCACGCATAGAGACTGAATTATGCTGACTCTCTCCGAGAAGGCAGGTTGCTGCTATGTAGCCGTGCTGCCCTGTGGGGTTGCATTTGTTATTTGCAGCCTGTTCATTCGGTAGAAATGCAGGGGTTTACTGTATGTGCCTTTCTCGTGCATGTTAGTAGCTCCACAGGGACAGGAAATCTCCACGATTGTTAGCGACTCAGACCTGGATCTTTTCCTCTCTCCTTTCCATTGAGAAAACCAGAGTCATTCTCCCCCAAGCATAACAAAAAAATGCCTGAGTTTTATCAGGGAAGGGGTTGTGAAAAATCAGAGGGGCTAAAACGAAAAAAAAAAAAGAAGAAAAATGTCTAGAAGTGATAAAGAGTCCCATGCGAGAGGACTTGATTCTCTGTTCTTTGCATGTTAGAACTGGGTGAATGATGAAGAATGTATGTTCATGAATGTTCACTCATATTTAAATTTGCCCTGGCTTCTCTGAGGCCCTGAACACTGGGACGCCCGCAGACTGACTCGCCTGGAGCCCCTGGCAGAAAGACCCAAGCCTCGGGGAGAGGCATCTGGAGGGAAAAGGTCAGTCTTACACAAACTGTAGCAGACTGAGTTTGCAAAAGCTGAATTGGGGCTTGTTGTGCGGCGTGTATGTTCTGCAGCCAGAAATGAGCGGTGTGCGCATGGAGAGAGTGAAGGGACCGACGAATGCCCGTTTGCTGCTGCAGGAGGAGGAAGGGAACGTGGAGCATGGCCCAGCCAGGACTGTGATAAATGGGGAGAGATCCTAAGTCCCCAGGGAGCTCATATTGTTCTCACCGAGCTTTCAGCCAGCACAAAATCACTCGTGCTCAATACCAGGTGAAATGGAGCATGAGTTACAAACATCTCCACGATGTAGAGTGCTCTGAGGTCTTCCTCCCCTTAGGTCTTCCTGCGCGCTCTCGTGCCATGAACATTAGCGCTATCCGGGAGGCAGCCGGGATGCCGCCGGTGTGAAAAGAGGTCAAACTAATTCTCACGTTTTGAGCATTTCTCCATCCCCATGTGACCCATGGTCCAATCAGACAGCAGAAAATAGTACCACGTGATTTTTACAGCATCCAACCCCATTTTACACATCCAACCCCCATTTAGGCCAGTAAGTAGCACTTGCGCAGAGCTGTGTCCAGTGGCATTTAGATCCTACTCTCGCTTCTTCACTGCATCTTCGCCTTCTGAGCCTGCTTTGGCCATTGATAACCTGTTGTGATCCTGTTATGACCCAGGAAGGTACCTCACTCTTTGGAAGTATTGCAACTGTTAGCTGTGGCAATAACATAATTAGCAGCTACCTGGAAGAGGAAAGGCTTTCAATGCTTAGCCTTATGATTGGGGCTTGCTTGGGGAGGGGGAGATCCAGGCTCCCGGCACTTCACTAGCAAGGAGAATAATTGCCAGGCCATGAGCTAGGCAGGACCAGAAGTACCAATGTCCACCCGTCCTGCTGAAACTGGCCCACTGGGCAGCCAGGAAGGGACAATATAGGGAGTCAGGGGGAGAGAAAGTGAAGCTGTTATACTTAGTGCGATGGGCATTGCCCTGGAAAGAAGGGCACTTGGCCCCTGCTTCTGCTCCTACTGCTGCTTGTTCATTTTCTTCAATGACTGTTCAAAACAAAATGCAGACACACAATGTGGCTCAGGGCTCTTTCCTCCAGGGGTTTGAAGAGTGTGAGTGTTTTGCCAACTGGGGGGAGAGCTAAAATGTGGCATCCCTGTGCATTGGGAATCATTCAGTCAGCTTTATGCATGAGGAACCTGCGCTGAAGACGGCAGACACACAAGCAATGCCAAATCGTGTTTGTGGAGCTTAGGGATTTTGCATGCGACTACAATACAAATATTGCACAATAATTCTCAGTCACATCAGACTTCATGGTGGGAAGAGAAAATTAAGAGCGCTATGAAACAATTCTTGTGCCACTGAATTTTAAGAAAAGATCTCTTTAATTAGAACTGAATCTGAAATCTTGGCCATCCTCTCCTACCAAGCAGTCCAGGCATTTTACAGACTGTACTCCAACTTCTTCATGTTTTGAACCCCCATGTAAGACAACAATATATCTTAAGGGCATTTTCCTGCCCATATGTGATCAATGAACACCCCTGCAGGAACGGCAGCATCTGCTTTCATGAAAATAATAGTGTTATTAGTATACTGAGTATCTTTTTAGTTACTTTAAATATGCCTTGACAGTGGGAAACGTGGAGGAAAAGCCAGCACCATGAGACCGACCTGCTCTGTGCAGGCTACCAGTCAACGTGCCACAGGTCACTGTTTGAGAACTTTGCTCTGAGCATCTAGCGTCCCTCCTCCTTTTCAAAGCACATAGAAAAATGGGAGCATTTGCACCAGTTCCTACTTGCTCATCACTCTCCTTTTGACAGGTGATAAATCAGCCAAACGCATTCCTTTGACTGGAAACTCACGGTTTTAATAGGCTTGAATCCATCTTCCATCCGCAAAATGTAAATACCTATTAAGGCTCATTCAGTCTGACTAAAATACAGTCTAGTCTTCGTTCTTCTGTATTCTCCTGGCAGCTTGTACCTTTTTCTTTATTTTAAATAATAACCGTTTGTATCTTTGATTATATTTCTCACCACTCTGGGACAGCGCGAGTACAGGAGAACGTTTCAGGAAAATCCCACCGTTCCAGTCCCCCTGAACGTAAAACCACACTTCTGATTCATTGACTAAAAGGCCAGAAGGTGCTATTAGGTCTTCCAGTCTGACCTCTTGTATGACACAGGCCATTACACTTCACCCTGTTACCTCTGATCTGACCCCAATAACTTGCCTTGACCCAAGTGTATTTTCCAGAAAAAAAAATCCAGTTTTGTTTGAGGATGCCAAGACGTAGAAAATCCACCACTCCCACCGGCAGTTTTTCCAATGGTTAATCAACTTCACTGTGAAAAATGTATGTCATGTTTCTAATTTGAATATATTTTGCTCCAGCTTCTACCCAATGGTTCTTCAGCCGTCCTCTGCTAATTAATATACTAGAGTAGAACAGAGAACCTCAATGCTGGGAGGTTTTTGGCAGCAGGATGGAAACATCATAATCATCATCATCATTATTATGATGATTGATGCATTTGATTATTTGATTTGATGCATCTGATTATGATGTTGATGATGAACTGCAGGGAACAGCAACACTTGAACTTTTTCAGGAAAATGTTACAGGGCTAAACAAGAAGTTTACGTGGCACTGTATTTAGGAGACCAATCTCTGATATATGAGACCCCCCATTCAAATCCTTCCTTCTTTGCTTGGTGTAGAGAAGAGTTTTCATCCTGGATAACTGCAAAGCAAGACTCGTACCTGGGTTTTCCACAGCCCAAAATTCAAACCCTGGGCTTAAAGGCTTCTCTCTAGACGTGACAGAAGTTTTATGGAAACCCCACCAAATCTTTTTGCTTTCGTGAAAATGTTCCACATCATGCCCTTAAAGAACTTTGAGTGCCCAGCATATTCTCCCCATGGAAGTCATTGTACCCCGTTACCAAGTTTCCACTAAGTCTTCTAAACAGATCAAGCTTTTTTAAGCCTCCTACTTTTAAGGCATTTTCTCCAACTCTCGAAACATTTGTTTTTTTTCTGTACCCCCTGATGTTTCCTTTTGGCATACTTTTTAAAACATGGACAGAACGGTATGAGGTGTTTTAGTATTAGTCTTGCCAATGCCCGATACAGAAGTGAAATCTCCTCCCTCATCCTACTCGCTAGGTGCATTTAATGTGCAATTAATGTGCAGAAAGCTTACTGCACAGTAAAATACTGCACAGTAGCTGCTGTGCATGGTTACATGGTGATGCTTTACTGTGCAGTAGATTAGTCTACTGCACAGTAAAGTGTTTTGTATAGATGTGCCCACTGTTTCCTTCATTCATCCAGTGATCATGTCAGCCCTTTCTGAGGCAGCCGTGAGCACTGAAGAAGCTCGGGTTGCGTGTTCACCATGCCTGGTGCATCCTCTTCAGAGCCACTGCTCTCCTGAATAGCATTCTGTAGGTGAAGCAGAACCCCTTGTTCCTAAGATGTATAACTTGCATTTGGCCATAGTTAAACACATTTTGTTTGAATGGCTCAACTTACTAAGTGATCTAAACTATTTTGTATGACCGCCCAACTCAACTCATCATTTATCTACCACCCTGCCAATCTGTGTCTTCAGCGGGGAACTTTAGCTTTCTTTCCAAATCATTAATGAGCATATCAACAAGTGTCAGGCCAAGCACCTGATTCCTGTGGCACCCCACTAAAAATATCTGCATTAGATGATGATTTCCCATTGACAACTGACTTTCGAGATCTGTTTGTCAGCCAAGCTGTCAATGCCTCTAAGGCATACCTGGCTGACAGTCCATGTGGCCAATCATATCCATGCAGTGACTTTATCAATCGAATTTGTAAACTCAGCCAACAGAAAATTAAGCTTAGACAAGATTTCCTTTCCATAAAACTGTATTTCAAGTGAACTTCTACCTTGTCCCCTTCTTCTGAGGGTTCGGATGATCTACAGATCTCAAGCAGCTTGTATACCTGGAATGCTCCTGAACTTTGAACATTCTCCACCACTAAATAAATGGCAATGGGCAGCTCCTTTTAGTTTCTGTTTGTGGATGAACAAAACCCGGTGGAGTTCAGAAACCTCCTTTTCACTCCAATGTGCGCTACTGTTTGGATCTTGTTAAAACTGATGAGACAGGAATGGGAAGTCATGTACAGGAAGAAATAAAGATAACTGGGAGCAAGTCTCATTTTTATGCAAGTTGTTACGTCATGCTTGTTGATGATCTCAGCGGTTGAGGAAAATCACAATGGGTGTGTGAGTTCACCAGTCTGGGTATTTATTGCCACATATCTTCACCTGCTTCCTTAGCCCATCCTGTACTGGCAGGACCTAGGAAGAGCATGGGGAGAGGGAGAGGGAAAGAAGTTGTATCCCCAGTCATCAAGGCCATAGGGGTAGTGAACCAGTTCAGTATAGGGGGCATCTGTGTTTATGTCCTATGGAGACTTGGCCAGGTTGGAGAATCTACATTGAAGTAAAAACGGTTGAAAATAGGTCCTTCTTCCCAACATGCATGGTAATTCTATGCCTTTGGGATCCTTTGAAAGGATTTCCAAGCCAAGTCTGGTCTCTCGTGAGTTGTTTATTTGCGTCTCCTACACAGCAGGATAGGGAGCATATGTGGTGGTGTGTCAGCCAAAAAGGTAACCAGGAACTGAACCAGAGACCTCCCAAGCTAGACACACAAGCTACTATGCTTAAGCTAAAACCCCCTACTTGACAACTTCAATTGCTCCTATCCTTTGTGGATTGGTGCAGAGAAGGGACCTGTAACATACTGTCAAGTGCTGGAACAGCTCATGCTTTGAAGAGCAAAGGTGAAGAGGGGACTTCAGTTTGGGACGCCTCTTCATCTCCCTGTTCCAGTTACCAGGTTCTCCATTTGTTGTTTTGTTAGACTCTTGCACCCAACGTGTCTTCGTCATCTAGACAAGTCAACTCCTCGAAGCCTTGAGAGCTCTCTGTGAGTTTTGAGCAGAGACTGGAGAGCTTGGCTCTCCCACATTTCCTCCCTAAGTTTGACCTCCGGCTTCTTTTTAACTAAAATCTTATGAAGGAGACCCTTGAAATCTATAGAATATTAGGCCCTGGCTGATGCAATGATTTCTTTGACATGGCAGGTTTGTTCCGCTTGGATGGGTTGTCAGTGGTAGACACATTACAAAGAGACATCTTTAAATGCAAGAGCATTCATTTGCCCTGCTGTAGCCTGGGTAGGGAGGAGGTACATTAGGAAATTGTTCAGCAATGTTAAAGAGGATGGATTTGTGATTATGGAGCTTTGATCCACCTGCTGATCTGCCCACTACTTAACAGGTCTTCCCTGTGTCTTTTATAGCAGTTAATGTGTGTCCAAGTCCCTGAACTGTCTTTCCATTCTTTTCCACATGTAGAGTTGTTTTGCTGCTCTGCCATCTCTTGCTCCCACAAGTGCTCATTCAAGGACACTGCGAAAAAATTGTGTTAATAATGAACAGCTTGAGGAGGATAAGAGATTTTGGTCAGGGGGAAAAAAAAACCTCATTTTCATCGGCGCTCTTGTGTTGGAATCCCACCGAGCTGGCAATGAACAGGTTGACTAAAACGCACATGTTAAGGTACCGTGGCCACCTGAATAGCTTAGTAGGCCATGATACTTGCCTAACCAAACTCATTTGTTACCTCCTGGTGGTCTCTAATTTTTTTTTAAATTTGCAGAGACCTATTTATCAAGGTCTGTCATTTTGTTCTGTCATGGAAGAATAACTTAGGAAAGGAAATAGGATTACTCTGTCTTGTCACTCCATTGACTTCTTTGCCTCGTATTGGGATATTTTCTTGTCAGTGAACAAAAGCCAAGCAGGAATACGTTTCTGGATTTGGGGGGTTTTGTTTGGGGTTGTTTGTGCCACGCACACCATAAGGAAGGGACCGAGAGTGTTTTGTATTACATAAGAGTGGCCCTCAAAGCTTTAATGTGGGTCTGTGCTGTGCCATGCAGTGAACATAATGTGTCCTCCCAGGGACAATTTGCATAAAGGATAAATAAGAGAATCACAATGTGAAGTTTATTCATTTTTAAATCCTGCAGCGTTTGTGATTGAAGGCCCAAGCTCAGATGTTTTCCTGATGTGTACCATTAAGACTCAGGGCTTTGCCTAATGTCTCTTCTGTTACTGCAGGGGGATGTAATGTGCACTATTTCTCCACACTGGAGTATCATTTTCAGTGTATACCACTCGGCTAGGGAGTGAGGAACTGCATGCTGCATTATCTTATACCAGGCCCACTCTCTTTAATTTGCTGTAACCGAGCCAGCACATTAAATACAAAACATATTGATGTTCTCTGAGAACCCTGGAGGGTCTTTACCCTTCCTTGTCAAAGGAACTACGCAATCCAGGAGGAAAGAAAAAAGGCATTTTGCCACAGTGAAAATAGTTGTGCTGCTGGCATGCCACAGCTGACATAATGCGATGCTTCGATTTACCTTACTTAGAGGAGAAAGTCTGAGCTAAAGCCATTTTACCTCCTTACTCGAGATTAGGGTCAATGGAGAGAGACAATTTGTACCCTAAATCTTAACTGTGTTTATACCAAAGACATTAAACAGCATGCTAGGTGATTTGCGTAAGACTATCCTAATGGCTCTGCAGTTGAAATATATTATCGGGCTTATGGTGACAGCCTGACATATCGGGGCTCGGGAGCCCTCTGGGCGCTACCTGTGTTAATTAGAAATTCCCAGCCATCCTGTGGCACGTGTTTTACTCAACCCAGTGACTCGGGGGCAAGCCCAACTTTGTTGAGCTCTGTTTGGTTCCCAGCCAATGCTTGCCTGCACCTGAGGCCTGATGCTGAAGTATTCATGTAAATCTTCCCCGAGAACCTGAGAAGAACCAAAGTATCCCGGACGTGGCTGCCAGAAAATGTGCCAGTGGCGTCTCTTGACCGAAGAGCAAGGTGCTCTGGAGCAGTCGCCGGATGACAGACCCTGTCCCCAGCAAACAGGCACTAGGTTCTCTTACCGACTAACTGGAAACTCTTCTGCTCGTACCTGGGCTGTGTATCATGCCCTAGCTCTCCTGCCCTGTACGGAGCATTGTAAGAGGACCTTGCGGGTGTTATTGTAGCATGTGCTCTTTGCAGCACTTAAAACTCTCTACTGTTGAAAGCCTTCCTCTAGCTCTGCCAGCGAGTTTGTGAGGTTTGTTTTTTTTGGCGTCTTCCTTTAGACTCACAGGATGTCATGTTTTATGTATCCCGCACAGCATTGAACACGTTGAAGGTGATTAACAAAAATGGCAGTAGCATCTAATCCTAACAACAAGAATTGGTTAAGAAAGGTCTCAATGCTGCTAGGAAGGTTGCTTCGCAACCTTGAGACAAGCAACCTCCTAAGTTCCCCTTACCACGTGTCAAGCATCTCATCAACTTGGACGCTTGGCTACCAGCCTGAGCTTGTCTTGGACTCCGGCTCCAAAATCTGGGCCCAGAGCCCAAATGTTAAGTTTCTTCTTCCCTTTCGCAGGACAGGAGGCAAATAAAATTCAGATCCAGGGGGTTTCTTTTGGCCGGTCTTCTGTAAGTAGCATGGAGCTTACCTGGTGTGGAGGCCAGTGACTTTGAGAGCATAAACTTCTGCAGTGCCTGTAAGCCACAGCTCGAGGCACCGGATATAGGGCAATGCCTTGTTAAACTGCCTGCCTTTTTCTTGCCATTGGATGCCATACTGCAGAAGGTACCAAGCTGTATAAATCAGTAGGGAATGCGATTAGGAAATACAGCCCTTTATAGGGAGGCAGCAAACAAACTGAAAGCAGCCTTTCTAAACCGGATAGATGTATTTTCCACTGAAAGCTTGTCTCAGGCTCATTAGGCTACATGGTGATATTTGCCATGGGTAATGTTTATTCCCAACCATTTTATGCAGCTCTGGTCACAATCCTTTAGATCCTGTGAAATCATTTGCTGTCTTTTGTATTAGAAAGCTTTTGTGTGGCAGTGGAATACTAACCGCCTGTCATAGGCTGGAGCGCGCATCGTGCTGCAATACAAGATAGGCCTGTCTCCTTTTACATACTTTTCAATGGGGGGAAAAACAGTGTGATATGAGCCAAGTCCAGAAAAGAAATGGTTTCAAAATAATGTGGGGGTTTGGGGGGTAAAGAAAGGCCCACATGGGGTTCCTGCTTGCTAAAAACAGCAGTAATAAATTACATAGGGATTCTTGATTTGAATTATTGAGAAAACCAGATCATTGTTTGCCCGAGCTGCGCCTCCCCTGGAAACGAGACCCTTCCTTTTCACTAGGAGAGATGGGCTCGATGCCAACAGGTGTGCATGCCCACGGCTCCACTGACGTGCAAGGACCGATGCTCGCTTGTAGTAGCTGGAGACCTGATGGAAATAGGGCACTCAAGAGAAGTTAAGGGATTTTTGGTCTTCATTTCTATGCTCTAAAATGCCATATAAGAAAGTGGCTTTTCTCTGTGCGGGTCTCTACACTGTTAGTCAAGTATCTGTGCATGGCGGCGTGCTGAAGGAATTTCACCTTATTTTTTCCCCCTGGTTGGGAAATACTTAAGCAGTCTGTGAGTTGATTTGTCCTTGCATTTTGTTCACAATACTTCATCCTTGGGCTGAGGCTCGTTGGAAAGCATCTGTTATTTGCATTGTCTGGGTAGGTCATGTGATACACCTCTTCATCCAGATTGGAGGATGGCAGTTCTTGTAATCCAGGTCCTATTGTGAGTGTCAGCTGTTGTGAGTTCGGGCTCTCCCTTACTGTGACTGTCAGCGTATGCACTGGCCCTCGCTCGCTTGCCCAGGACAGCTTGGTCTCTGCCTGGTCCCTTGCTTCACAACCGTGCTTTCCTGCCAATACCATCGCTTGTACCAGGTTCACTTGGCAAAAACACGAGAGGTCATTCTAAGCAATTGCTTCTCGGCTCTGGAGCGCCCGACCCCATCAGGCCCACCAGACCCTAAGCCTGGCCATCTTCCAGAGGTGCTGTAGGACCTTCCTATTTGAGCAAGTGTTTAGCAAGCACCACTAAGCTGGGGCATGGGGTGGGAAATTGTTTTATAAAAACATTTTATAAAAACAAGTAAAGAGTTTGAATAAGTTACTGCAATCTCTCGATTTATAAATTGCATTTGTTAACATTACTATAAGCCGCTGTGCAACATGTAAATCTAATACATTTGTAAATATTCTTGCTTTGTAGCTCCTTGCCACCCAAGGCACTCTGCACTGGGACCACAGGCATAGAAAGTACCCTGTTTTGCTGTGGATGTGTCTGGACTGCTTTCTTGGTGCCTTTGGGGAGGAGAGATCTTGAACCTGTCTCTCTCATCTGCCTTTCCTCACATCGCCAAGCCTGGGAAAGCAGCAATGGAGCTATTCTTAGGATGACCCCTCCGTCGCCACCCTCGAGCTCCCCATCTCCTGAGCAGCTGGGGGCAGCTTCACAGTCTCATTTCCAGGTTTGGCTTGTGAGAGGAGGCAGTGGTGGGGGGAGCAAGGCATGCCTGAGAGCATCACAAACGTGGTATATACTTATTTTATGTGTCTCAGTGGCTAAGCATCGTCCCAGTTGGAATTAGGACATACCATTTCTTCCATGACAGCTACTCCCAGTACTTGATGGGGCAGGCATTGCAAGTAGGAATACTCAGTGATGGGCTTCCCTGAAAAAAAGGGTGACTTAAAGTGGCTGGGAGTGGGTGAGGAGCATCTTATCTGGCCGCTGCCAATTGGTGACTCCTGTTCAGCCCCAGTTCACCGTCACTGTTGTCTTTCTGCATTGAGCCGATGCCCGTCATCCCCATACCCAAGGGACAAGAGCCCACCTCCCCCAGAGAATATATCCTCAGAGCTGACATCCATTTGTTCCCTTGCTGGCAGTCCGCGAGGACCGGGATTTTAATTAGCACATAGGCCAGACTCCCTGGGTGAGGCCTGCGTTAGATGAAGATGGAGGGACCTGGGCAGGGTGCTGTGAGAGTGGATGCCGCACTTTCTTTTTAGCGTCCGTCCTGATGGTTTAACGCATTTCAGAAACAAAACGTTCACTTATTAAAAATAAATGATCGCTGAGCCAAATCATAACCCTCAGGAACTGAATGGACTGAGGAGGAGATGTGCAGGAAGCCAAGGGCACTCGAGAAGCACCGACGCTATCTAGCACTGCACATTACGGCAGTAAAGCACTATTTTATGCGGACACAATCCTGTCAGCTCAAGGCCAGGTCCTACTGGGTTCCTCATTAGGGCAGAGGAAGGTTTAAGCAACTTTTCTCCCATGTCAGCAACAAGGTACATTTTCTTCCAGGCACTTTAGTCAGCATTAGGCAAGGGTCCTGTGCCACGCTTCAGAAGGAAACTACCTATGAGGCCAGAAGCATAGCTAACAGGTTTGCACCCTGGACAAAACCCCTTATATCCTGCACTGGGTGTGTGTGCCAGGGGTCTGTCTTACCTGACTGGGGACTCAAAGACCCTGACTGCTGCTGCAGCCCCTTTGCTGTCTTCCCATCTCAGCTGCCGCATCCAGCTGTGACTGCCAGGGCAGGAAGCTGCTGCTGTGTGGCATGGGGCTGCTGCTGCCAGGGCAAAGACCCTCCCGGAGAGGGATGCCACTGCAGTGCCCACCTCTACGTCAGCACCTGGGGCTAGTGCCCCGCTCACCCTTCTCTTGTTATGTTGCTGTGTCAGACAGAGGACTCTCCTCCTGGCAGGCACGTTGCAATGAGCAGCGCATGCTAGTCGGGGCAGCATAGCTCTGCTTTGTGATGGAGCCGTGGAATATGCCTGGCAGCATGTTCTGGCTAGACCAGGCATCTGCAGTTGTGCCCTGGTTGGAACGAAGCCTGAGGTCTATGCACATCTTCTGCTGGTTTGCTGCTAAATTAAAAAAAAGAAAATAGGGGAAAAAATAGCAGTTGAGCGGACAAGCATTCGTCTGGGATGGTACGCACAGGGCTTCACTTAAACCTGAATAAGTTATGTTTAAATGGATATGCATGAGAAGTCTGTGCAACAGGACTGCCTTTTAATGACCACATAATTAGCATTATTCAGCAAAAGGACTTGAGGGGTTAATATTACATTACACTATTTTACAGCATGGCATCATGTTAAACTATTTTAGTCATTCATAGTTAGGCATAAAAAAAAAAAGCAATGTGCTACCTTTTCTTAATATCCAGCTTTGGACTGTAAACTGTTTGAGGCGGGGTGGCTCTGTGCCTTTGTATTTGCATGGCACTAGGCACGCTGTGGCCCCGGCCCACAAGGACAAACTCCTGGGCGCCGCACGTGAAAGAATAACTAATAATGTTCATCACACTGTCTTATAGGAGTTGCTTTCTGAAGGCAGTGTTATTTTTTTCCTTTTAAAGTAGGTGATACATGGCAGCCCTAGAGAATGAACATCTACTATTACTCACAGAAAAATTGAGGCTGGGGCATAGTAATAATAGTAAGAAATTTCAATTTATTTCCTTTTAAAATAATGTTACTATACTCTACTATACTATACCTTGGGTGAACGATACCTTCCGAGTGCTTGTATATACATTGCTTAGCAATATAGTATAATAAATAGTATAATCAAGTTTTCTCCATGGTGCCCAGAGATGGACCTCAGTTCTTTAGACACAAGTGGCTGCTTTTAGAAGCAATATTGCACCCTTTCTCCAGGTTTTCTTCAAGTACTTGCCCTTCTGCAGGGACAAAGGGGCAACAGTGGCGGTGACCGCCATCCAAATATTTCTTCACTACAAGGACTAGACTGAGACCCCCATTTCCTGAGTTCATTGCACTTAAGAAGCTAACGTCCTACTCGATCTAGTGCTGGCCCCTGAGAGAGACTGAGGGCTGCAGCAGATCCGGTGGCAGCCCTCAGACGATGCAGCTCCCACGTTAGCAAGCGCTGGTCCAGCCCAGGAAGGGCGATTCGTGTTGTGATATGCAGCAACAAATGCAGACAAGACAAGAGGGAAGGGACCTCTACAGCCGGTTTCTAAAGCTCACGGCCAAGTTCTGTTTATTATCTGTATAAAAAAAAATAAACCACTCTCTTGTAACCCCTGCAACATCTGTATCTCCCCCCCACCTTTTTATATCCCCAGCTGATTCCTCGGGCTCAGGGTTCAGTCATAGGTGGGGGGGCGGGGGGGGGGTGCGCGCGCGCGCGTACATGTGTGTATTTTTTTTTCCGGAGTGACTTGTTTGTGCTGTCATCAGCCGTTGTTTTGGTAAATGGCGAGTTAAACAGATATATCCAAGCGTAAAATCTAAAAAATGTTCCCTGTGGGTGCCTGGGGGGTGTTGTTTGAAATCAACTACATATCAATTGAGCGGCGGCGAGCGGATCCGATGATAAATTCCAGTCCACAGACGCCTTATAAATTACATTTTTTTGTTCACGATCTAGCCTCATCTCAGCTCCCCAGAGGCCCTTACACTGAGAACTATGATTGTGTTGGAGAAACGTTTGCTCAGCTTGAGCGATGCTATTAGCAGTGCATGTGCCAGGCCTCTCCCTCACCACCGCACGCCCCCACATCCCTCTTCGGCTCCCCCCATCACCGCACACCCCTCCCCTTTCCTTTAACAAAATGCAATATGTGCCTGGTAATTTTTCTGTTCATTATCTCATTGTTTTCTGTAAGTACAAGGTTAGATTGAATTACTGCAGGCTCTATTGTCTATTTGTAATTCTCCTTCCATGCCGCGCTACTAATGAATGGGCAATTTAGTCAATTCTTTGTAACGGCTTCTTCTGTGCGTCAGCCACTTAATTACTCTGAGCTTTTCTCACTGCTGCTTTATTGCACGGAAACTCGGGCTGCTTCCAGGTCTTTGCCAGGGGATCACCGGCTCCCAAATAAACAACTGGCCAGGATCCTCTGCCTGCTTCGTGCCGTAGTGGAATCCGGAGCACATGGGACTTTCCCCCCCATATGTTTGATTTTCTTATTGTTGGTTTGGTTAAATCGTATGCACGCATGAAAGCTGTCACAGCATAAATCAGGCAAAGTACATCAAAGGTGAACGCGCTTTAGACCCGCAGCACCACGGAGGCTTTAAAACCAAACGCTAAGTGGGAATCCACGTGGAATCTACCCCCTTCTCCCTGCATTGAAATCAGTGGAGTTACTCTCGATGTAGTCTGCGATAAACGAGATCTGAATTTAGCCCCATTGGAGACATGCGTAGGAAGCATTTTATTTCAGGAATAAAATAGTGTCTTGGTGTTTCTTAGGAAAAAAAAGACACATCAAACGTTTCAATCTTAAAACAGAGAGGGATAAATAAGAAATAGCGTTCAATAAAATGAAACATAATTGTTTATAACTACTAGTTAGAGAAATCCATACAGAAAGATTTAAAAACCCCTCAGATTATTAAGATCGTTTAACTTTCTCTAATAATACGATGCAAAGAATTAAAACAAGAGGCAATAAAGAAGATTAAAAGAAGAGAGAGAGAAATATGACGAGAATGCAGGTCCACGTTTTTATGCTGGTATAAATTGTTGACTTCAAGAAAACTCTTGCTAGTTAATATTAGCTGAGGATCTGTCCAATATACCTTGTTTCCTGGGATGTTCCTTCTGCATAGAGGATAATCTTTGGATACGCGAGGCATGCGGGATTAAATCCCGTATCGGACAAAAATGGTCCCAAGTGTATTTAAATCCCACTTTTTAGCTCGTCATTTCAGAGAGACAACAATGCCATGCACATCTTACATTTTAAACCCAACGTGAGAAATATTTAAAAAGTGTTTACTGCTTTTACATTTTAACCAGGTGACTTTCTCAAATGAGAATTAGCTCCAAGGAACCGTTTTTTGATTCTTTCCGTTTCTAATACAGTACAATATAACAGGCATCCTTCTTCATCTATTAGTTCCCTTTTCCTAACACTGTTCCCCTTTCTTTCTTTTTATTGACTTTGAAATTGTTCAGCAATTCTAGTAAAACCAACCTTGGGTCATTTGTCTGTTTATTGTAAGCCACGCTGAGCCTTTTGGATAGGGCAAGATATAAATCTAATAAAGAAACCAATTACAAACATAATTCCACTCCAATGTGATAGACAATGTATAATACCATAGTACTTTATACTCATTGTACAGCAGTGGGCCTATAGGCCAATAATTAAATGTGGTCACAATAGATTAACAAAAGTCCACCCATCAAATGTAACAATAAATAGGCCCAGTCTTTACAACACTGTGGATGGGATCTGGGCAAACTTTTCCTTATTTCGTTCAAGGAATATTCAGGAATTGGAAGTAACTTTCAGAAAAAAACTAACTTTCAGAAAAAAACTAAGTCAATTGAAGCTCCACTGATTATATAAATGCACAAACATGCAGGATCATACAGAGTGGAGCTTTCCAAGTACCTTTTCATGGACTCATCCATGTGCTTTGTGCTCCTGAGTGATGTGAAGGAAGATTTTTTTTTTAAGTTTTTTAGGCATAGATGCAGAAAACGGCTCTAGTGGGATTTTCAGGTCACTCAGGCCCAGATTCTCAAAGGCAATGAGGTGCACAACTCTAGCTATCTTCAATAGGAGTATGCCACCTAAAATTTCACTAGGTATGTCTACATGTTCAGTAATGCGTAGTAGTTACTGCTCATTTAATTGAGTACTTGTTTAATGAAGCTTGAACTAAATGCACAGTAACTAGAGGTACTGCACAGCAGTGCTGGCACGAGGGTTTTTAGTGATGCTTGCTACCCAGTAGCACATTAGCATGGTTTTTGCCCAGCATGCTACTGCATAGTGTATTAGGCTACAGTACACATAACATCTTGTGTAGACACGCTCTCTGATGATTTCTGCACAAGCGCACACTTATTTCAGCAGTAGTTAGGCATCTAGGACATCTTTACATGTGCTTCAGGGTGGAGTTGGGGGTGCACCTTAATTAAAGCACCCTTATTGTCACATGCATTCAGCATCCTGCGCTTCAAAATGGTGGCAGGGCACTTTAACTAAAACTTGTTCAACCAGCTTCAAAGTGCTCCCGCCCCCCATTTTGAAGCATGGGGATGCTGAATACACATGATGCAGAGGCTGCTGGAGTTGTTCTTATTAACACACTCCAGCAGACTCAATTAATTAGCACATGTTGGAGAAGGCATCCAGCATGTGTATAAGTGCCCCTAGTCATTGATCTCGCTAACTACCTGCCTTCATCTCTGCTCCCCTAAATCTGACCTTGAGGATATGTTTATGCTACATAAGGCAGTGCCGTGCAAAAATATGTGCATTAGCTTTGTAGATGTTAGCTCAAACTCTAAAACCATAGAACTGCATTAGCCCAGAACTGGGTGCCAGCTCATTAGCTCAGCTGGGAAAAGATGCCCCGAGGGGAACTGAAGCAGAGAGGTGTCAGCTTTTGCCTCCATTGCTTATACAACTCCACAATCTGCTGACTTCAAAGGGACTGCCTGCCCAATAAGGCACTGATCAACCCGATGAAGGACAATCAGCCCAATAAGGCACTTATCAACCTGATGAAGGGCAAAATGAACTGAACCTGAGAAGGACTGGAATACAGATTTTCTAGATAAATATCCAAAAGTAAAACCCCAAATCAAAATAATCAAATGTTGCCATTTTGTCATTCATTGTATAAAATTGTTGGCGGATGTGGAGTCAACTAAGAATGAGAGGTCTGATACGTATAGCCCGAATCTTCCTCAATCCCAAAGTGCATCGCTAGGCAGACAAGGTTCCTTGGGTGAATTTGATATCTGGGATCTAAAGTTTTGTGTGTGGTTTTTTTTTTCAGTGAGTCTCCTTATAATAGCTGGCCTCAGAAGGCAAAGCCTAAAAGGAAACAAACTTGCCTCAGTGGGTTAATATAGCATAGTTAGCCAAATCCAAGATGACTCCAAATTTCAGATGACCTCCCACTAATTAGATTCTATGCATGGACAAATTATACATTTATAATTTCCATATATAAGAGCTAATTGTTGGGGGAGGGTCATCTTAAATTCATCCCCCAACCACTGCAATGGGGAAAGCAGTGGCAGGGGGAAGGTAGCATAGGGGCTAGAAGCAAGGGAAGAGGTGGCAGGGGGCAGGTAGCAAGGGAGTCAAGTGGTTTGACCCCTGCCCCTTACTCCTTTCACCTTGTCCCCCCCACTTGCCCCCAATGCATGCACACCTGAAGTTCCTGCACCCCGTAACACCTGTCCCCCAGTGCCATTCACCCCAATTCCAGCCCCCCAAATGCCTGCCCCCTGCCACCACCTCTGCCCCCCACCCACCCTTGGGCTCTGCCTCCAGCTCCACCACGGTTCTGGCCCTGTTGTACCCTGGGGCATGGGACATGTGGTTGCTCTGGCCCCAGCCAAGCCCCCTGCTCCCCACCACCAAGATGAGGGGCTTTTATCCCTATATTAAATAGGGGGGAGAAAGCCCTGTCTTGGATCTGAGTAGATACCGTACTTTGGGCAACGGGAGTAATCTGTGGTCTGAAGGGCTCCCTTTGCTGCTCTTCAGGTTGGCCTGGGCAACACGAGTACGCTCCATGTAGATGGGCTGGTTTCAAGTTTACAGTTGCGAGACGCCTACTCTTCAATGTTAGGCGTTGGAGCCCACACCAATCTTTTTCATGGCATGGGGTTTCTGTAGCTAGTATAACCCATTATTTGCCTGTTTAATTTTTCCCCATTCCAAGCAGAAAGAAAATATCAAGAGACATTTTTGAATGGTTATAGGTGGAGGTGGTTCAGCTTCAGGTTTCAGTTCCATAAAAGTTCAAGGGCGTTTGGACGGGCTTGGGCCCATCTCCAAGCACAACGGTGGGCCAAATGTGGGCGCTCTGTCTCTCATCCCTAAGAATGCATATGGAAAAGGGTTTCAATTGCATCCAATCCCACATGGATTTCCAATGGGAGCTTGATGCCCAGAGCAGTTGCTTAGTTCTTGTTCCCCCTGGTAGCCCATGGGTTTGTGGAGAGAGCACCACAGGCAGAAAGGATGAGCACAACCCAGAAGTATAGCTTCCTCCTTAAAACTGCCTGTCTTCTTTCCATTCACTTCTGCTCGCCTCTGCCAGTATAACCCACTGGTCAGGGTGGATGTGCGTGTCCCTTTCTGTGTCTAGGTTGCAGAGAATATGGGCGTACTGCAGGTCTCAGGCACAGAGCCCGGCTAATTAGGGCAAGCTGCAGGAACTCGTGTTTTCAGCTCTGGCAACTATGAGTTTAACCCTTGCTATCAGGCAAGATAGTAGCCATTACACGGGAATAAATAGGGAAGAGGGGGGCACCTAACTGTCATGATAGCGTCTCTCCATAAAAAAAACTAAATTGCAGGACTTTGGCTATTTCCTGTCTGCATCAGTGCAAGATACCTCATCCTCTGGGATGCTTGTAATGTCCCTCCCTTCCCACCCTGAACAGCTAACCCAAGCTCTGTTTGGAAATGCATGTTATTTAATAGCAGTTTATTTCTATTTGTCTTTACGAAATAGCTAACGACAGGGAGAGAAGCAGGCTAGGAGAAAACTGGCTCCTTGCAGAGCCCAATAGGCTTTTCTCCTGCTTTGTTATAATACTTCATTGGAACTGACACATTGATAGCCACAGTTTTTCTAGGAAGTGACCTTCATGCTGTCCATCGATTCCCAGTGGCCGTCAACTGCTCACAATTGGAGTGACAGGCCAGGTTAAAGGTCAGTTCTTAAATAAAGCTTCTGGATTACTAAACATCTGAAGTTCAAATGGAAATGGAAATATGCGCCTCATTTTATGTGACATGTTACTGCTAATGACACTTCGGGATCTTAAACGACTCTGGCTCCTTAACTGGCGCACACGGTTTACTCGACGGCCTCTTAAACGGTTTCCTTTCCTGCCGTCGCTGGACTCTAACAAGACGGGCTGAGGCGATAGAGGAAAAAGCAATCTCGTTGGAATATACGGCTGGTGTAAAACGCTTTAACGGGAAAAGACATCAGAGCCAATTACAAGATTTTGCCTTTCAAGTGACGGCCAGAAACAATCATTCCCTTAATTAAGATTCACAGTAAAAGGATTTTATTTACATGAATTGTGGCGTTAAACAGGCCCCAATAGTGCTGCAGTTCCTTGGAACTTTGCTAGATTGCATTTATTTCCTGTACAACAATTTATGCAAATTTGGAGATAAATCCTGTGTGTGTGTGTGTGTGTGTGTGGTGTCGGGGGTAGGGGGGGCTAGTACAGAGGATCTTCACAGTGGGAGAGGGGGGGATCTGTCCTCCAAACTTCACTTTGTTACAGGGATGCAGTGCCCTCTGCAGCAGGAAATGGCCAGTGGATTCACGCAGCGGGATCCATCAGTCCCGTCCCTACTTTGCCCAGCTACCCCAACCCTCAGCCTGTGGGGAGATGAAATCACTGGCACATAAGGCACTCACAGCACCCGACCCTCTCCCTGCATAGTACAGCCATCCCGACTCTTTCAGCAATGTCTTCTGCGTCTGAAGAGGGTGGTCCAGCATTTCTCAGTCTTTGGGAACATCTCCACGTGCTGTGTATCAGAAACTACTTTCAGATTTTTACTTTTACTAGATTCCTCTTACAGTTTGGCATGGACTCAGATTGAACCTTAAAATGCAGCTAGGGAGAAAGGGGAGCTTCTTCTCCGTTGGTGTATACCCTTCAGTATATGCACAGTTTAGCATGCTGGACTACTTGTGCACCAGTGTTGATGGAAAATGCCATGTGGTCACTTGTTGGTCTTGGGCACACTCTTGAGACTGGCACTGGGCACACCTGGCACTGCTTTAAGTGTGACCACACAACATTTTTTCAGCGCGTGGCATGTTTTGAGTGGAAGCGAGTGAGCAGGGTTTGTTGGTTGGTGGAAGCCTTGGGTTCACCATGGAGATGGTGCAGATGTACCCTTGTATGCCATGGTGCTCCTTCAAATGCCATAAGCATGCCTAAGAAGTAAATCAGGATCTGGCTTATTATCACTGATGTGAAATGAATGATATAGTCGGGGTTTGAGTTCCCAAGAAACAGACCACTACCTGGTCATTTTTCAGATATTCCTGCTATATTATAGGATCCTTCGTCACGTCAGTGGGAGTTGCTATAAAGACATACCCCAAAACATTTCTGATGTGTGTTATTGGAGAACTGGATGGCTCCGGGAATTTATAATGGGCAGCTGAGTCTTTCAACTTGACATCATCCTTCTGACTAAGTCGCTGCCCAGTAGCGAGCAAAAAACTAATGGCAGAGGACACGTGGTCATGAGCTGATATGACGTGACTCGACGGTCTCTGTCCAGCTTCAAGTGGGCCAGCGTCCACGTAATGAATAATGTAATTGTTGGCAGTTGTAGCAGAGGGGCCAAAGGTTGAATGAGCAATGAGACTGAATTACACTCCCATTGCTAAAGGTGCTCCCTCCAGGCAAGGGCTGTGGGACGAGGAAACTAGTGGTGCTGCTGCCTGCATTCAATTGATAAATAGTCTGTCGTCTCCGGCACAGTCAGGCTGACACCATTCACCAGCACTAAATTAATTTAAACAACAGTGTGTATCATTGATGACAATGATAAGCGCTTTATTAATGCATATTTAATAAAAGTAATAAAAGCGGAACTGTTAAAGCAGAATTTCATAAAGTATTTGAAATGCCCATTTACCCAACAGACTACAAGATAATAGAGCTGGATGGTCTACATCAGCGTGATCACTGGAGGTATGTTTTAATAATGGCTAGTAAAATAATATTTTTGCATATAAATACCTCTAAGTTTTCATGTGTGGAAGCCACTTTTCTAGGTAAATATTCTTCAGTTTTATAAAAGAATATGTCCTAAAATAGGATAATCATACAGAATGATCCCTGACTACATTTCATTTAAAAAAATGGTCCGTTTCATACAATAAAACCAAAAGGGAAGCTTTGCGTTACGGTGAAACAGTAGAATTTGTCTCAAACAAGCTTCTGAAAAAAATTGTTAAAAATGTTTCCCCTGGCCCAAGACCTTATACCAAGTTTCAGCCAGGAGCAAATTTTTCAGCCAGTGTTATAAATCAAAACTGGGTTTCTAATGAAAATGCTGACACAACTTTAACTGTAACAGTACTTGCAGGCACCACTGTAAAGAAATGAGACTCACAAATTCAGTATGCTAGGGATATATCAAGTGTTGTGTTTTATGATCTTTCTCCAAGAGTAGTTCTATCTTTTGGATCAGCACTGAGAATGAACGATCACGGCGTAAGGCAGACTATGGTTACCTACTCGAGCTACAGCTAGTTACACAGGTCATCTCTATTTAATATGCAGTTTGATTTTAGTTAGAAAGCTGCCGTGGGGAGGAGTCGTTTTTGTTTTGGGGTTGTTTTTTTCCTTCGTTACTAAAGCCGGTATAGTTTTCTTCAATTGTATTTGCAAATATTCAGTGAAGCATGAGACCGAATAATTTTTCAAACAATGAGTTGTTTGTGTAATCGTTGCTATTTCTTAGTTTTGCCATTGCTTACGTAAGCCACATGGTACGGCTTTCTCCCTGATGGGACAACTGCAATTTCTAAAATATCATAATAAGAAATAACACATAGTCAATAATCTGGTCCTGGTACAAAACTTGGGAAAAAGAATAATTTGTGTTAATATGCTTGACACGCTGTGGTTGGTGAATGTTCACATGCATGCCCAGCCGCTGGCTGAAGCCTTAGGATCACATTATTCTCATAAGCCAAGGAGAAGTGGACTTGCCACCTGCATCTAAGCAGGAGAGCAGCTTCACAAAAGGTCACGGTCCCAGTTCAGTCCGGTGAGCCACTTGTGCGCTAAACGTTGTGCGTGTTTCGGCTCACGGTGATGGACAGTCAGAGCTGGTGGAAACTTGGCGTTTCCATTCTGCCAGAAACTCTGACATAAAAACAGGTTTGGTTTTTTGGTTTGTTTGGGGTTTGTTTTTTGGGGTTTTTTTGTGGGGGGGGTGCTGTTTCATTTTGTTTTTTTGCTTTGAATCAGAGTGAAAAGTAGAATTTTTTAATTTGGTGCGAAAAGGAACTTCTGAATATGTTTCATGTTAGAAATACCAAATTGCTTGCATTCAGGTTTTACAAACTGATCTGAAGCAGCCACCTGCCTTGACTCCTGAAGTTTGCCCTGGCTGGTCCTGGGAGATTTGGGACAGCTTAGGGGGACCTCAGGCCTTCGAGACTCCCAGCTCTCCAGAACGAAACCTGGAAGTCCTGCAGCCATGACTTGAGGTAGAGCTCAAGTCAAGAGGAAGGTCTCCAGCTGAAGGTCCCATCTATTGATCTGGAAGCTACTGTTGGAGCTAGGACCTCAGACTCCCTCCCTGCTCGCTCGGGTTCCTGAACTCAAGGCACTGAGCATGCAAGACTTCTCCAGAGCTGCCGATCCTGGGTCCCGAGGCTCCCCAGTCCCCAGGCAGCCCCCATGGACTCCCCAGTATCTAACCCAGTGAGCTGCCAGGAAGTCAGGCAGTGGAAGTTCATCAAAGCTGAATCGTTTCTGCAACATATTTCTGTTTTGGAGAATCAGCATTGTCCAGTAAAAGCAGTTATATTGGAAAACCGAACCTTTCTAATGACAATGCCTTTATTTATAGAAGTCGTCATAAATCATTTTTCCACCATTCAGCCTAGTTCACAGCAAAGCGTGTTTATTCAGGCCAGCTCAGAGTAAATCTGCATCTCAGACCACGGCCTTTGAAATGTGTTTTTCTGCCCGTTCCCTATGAATTTGAGGTCAGATTTATGGTCCAAACCAGGCATTTCATGATCCCTCAGGTCCAAGCCAGAAATGCCTACAACCCTTTGAGGGAACCCATAAGACTTTATTTTGGGGTTCAAGTGTTTGTTGTTGTTCAAGAGGCTCCTTTCACAATCTCGCTCCCCATTTACAAGTCCAAAGATTTTTCCTAACTCCCAGCCCTGCAGACTCAACAGCTCTGGCTCCGAAGTAAAGCTGTATTGTCTGTCGTCTCCATACTTCTCTATAACCTTGACCCATATGAGGTTTCTTATAGCTGCAGCTGAGGTGTCATTCGGGTGCATGGCCCCGTACCCTTGCCATTCCAGCTGTTCCAGGGGAAGGCTGGGAATTCTTTTCTTTCTTTATTTTCTAAGTAAAAAAATGCATGTTTGTCAATGGTATTATCCTGAAAGGAATTCAGTTCCATTGTGGGAGGAGGAAGGGGGACAGGCTGAGGTTTATGGCCCTGGGGTTTTCCCTTGCAAGGTAAAGGTTGTACGTGGTCCATTCTGTTCGTAATATATGTGCGGAAAAGACTCAAGCTTGCTCCCCCGTTGCATGTTGTCACTGCAGTGCTCCTGGGCATGAAAACATTATTTTGGATCCCTGTATGTGTTTTTGACTACGCAAAGGTTGCAATGCACCCTGCGCATCACTCAGGGGCTGGTCATCCCTACCTTGACGTCTATGGTTTCAATCTCCAGTTGTAAACTGGCACAACTCCACCACAGGCATTATAACTATACCATATGCTATAGGGTCTCCAATAGGACTGGCATGGTGTGTTAACTGAATGCATGCCTTTTTCCTGTAAGTGGACTTCATTCCCCACTACCAACTCTTTTAAGTAGGAAGATATTTTCATATCCTCTTCTGGCCACTGCTACAACTTGAAAGGGAGAATGTAGGATAAAGCCCAATATACGCATCAATATTTGTCTCCGAAGAACAAAACAAATGAGTTGTAACTAGGGCTGTAGGAACGATGGAATTTAATTATAACATGGTGGCAAAACCAAAATATTGAAACAGCTGCTTCTTTTTTCGGGGATGACCTGACTCCAAACTATTTTGGAATTTTTTGATGAACTGGAAATTGCTTCTAGTCAAAGGAAGAAAGCAGGGTTGTTTTGCACCTTATAGACTGACTAAGTTAGAGGCGTGTAGCATAAGCTTTCATGAGCGGCAGACTTACTTTTAAGGGAAAATGTATGATATGAATGCTGATGAATTCATTCCTCCTTCAACCTGGTACAACAAACAGGTCATTCAGAAACCTCATTTGGTTACAGTCCTAGTTACAGTCAAGAGGAAGCAGCTGATGGTGGCTATTCTACACTCCTGATACCAAGGTGCTGCCATGCCTATTTTTACGACCTGAAGTTGCCCCAGGAAAAGATCTCCGCATGTAACTTAAAGAAGCCAGGATAAGGTCCTAGGGTTGGATCCATCACCTTAGGAACGGGGTTGTTGCTGTGGTTGTTCTGCCACCGAAACCTTGCACTTCTATTTCTGTTAAGGTGACAGGAAAGCATTGTTAATGGGATAGTGGGTATTTACTTTATGAAGTCGTCTTTCCAAAGCACTCTCCGGTCCAAGGGTTTGGTGAGAGGGTGAGCGAGCGAGTGAGCAAGAAGTAGCATTTGTAGTAAAACCTAGAGAGTCAATAGCATGTGGGAAAACAACTGCAACTGAAAACAGTCCCAAAGGTAATTTGCAAATCTGCTGAAATCCCGAACAAGCTTTGATTTAACCGAAGCTTGAAATGGCTTTTATTTACTGTCTATTGTGGAATAAATGACATCTCATAAACAGGCTTTATCCATTACCACAGAATGGAGATCACTGTGTTAGGGACATTTTATCCTCTTGATATAAAACAAGATATGCTATTGTGTGTTATTACAAATAGAAAAATCAATGCTGAGCCACACACCTCTGAAATTTCATTTTCGCGGAACACCGTTTTCAAAAATGTATTCTCTAATAAAAACGTCGCCATAACCAGGGGGATTTACAAAACACTGAGCAACAAAGAACAATAACAAACAATGAATAAAGTGGCTCCATCCTGAGTCTTTCTGCTCTACATTAGTCACACACTTG
The DNA here is from genome assembly GCA_030014935.1 of Caiman crocodilus. Taxonomy (NCBI): domain Eukaryota; kingdom Metazoa; phylum Chordata; order Crocodylia; family Alligatoridae; genus Caiman; species Caiman crocodilus. Next base: position 61,425,283 of record JAGPOW010002514.1, on the reverse strand, counting down.
CATACATTACGGAGCAGAGCTCCCACTAGGCAGAAAGACAAAAATAGCGGAATTACTCTCTCTCTTAAGCATTTGGTCCAGAGCTTATGCTGCATCCCAACTTGTCAGAGATGAAACCTTAGATGCAACAATCCAGAGCCTGTTCAAATCACAGGAAAGGTGTTCTTTTCTCTGGGTTTTGAGTCAGCTCATAAGTATATAAAGAAATAGAAGCCAAACTGAGACGACCAGCACGGCTATATCTGATATGAATTATCTGTCCCAAACCATGCTCAGATTGCAATGATACAATTTGTATGAGTAAAGTGAGCCAAATTAGTCTACCGGTATATATTTTTGACTGTCATTTTTGCATAATAAAATGAATCTTGGTTGCAATAGCATGGCCATACGTAAAAGATTATAGGGTTTACAAACGGCTGTCTTTTACGCAAGTGTATTTGATTAGCCTCTGTGCTTAATATTTTAAAAGTAGAACACAAGAGTAATTATTATCACAAGGGTGTTCTTTCTAACTAGTTAATCTTGGCTCAAATTAGAGCTAGTGGGATTACTCATCACCCATCAAATATCGGCGGTATTTTCTTTTAACCCATTCACAACCTACTGCTGATTTTTATGATTATATCTCCTTAATAACTGTTTGCCTTCAAAATATATGGGAACCTATTTTAGTCAATAAATTAGTTGTGAACTATTCAGATCGACTATTACTTACTGGTGATGCACAGTTCGTTCTGTAAATATAGTATTACAGCTGTGTCCTGATTGGATGACTAGAAATATGTAAGCAGGAGAATAACGACACTACATAATACATTTAAAATGTAACTGTTTTTTAAAATGAACAATTATTTGATCCCTGACTTCACAAGCCTTTAGAGATGTGTGACTTTGGTTTGTAACTAAGCCAGGGACATTGCTCGTGGTAGATTTAGATGCACATCATGGGGTGCAAACTGCAAGCAACAATGGAATGAATGCACTGCATTTATTCATGCAGATGCCATGTATCACTCTGTAAGCTGTTAAGTCAGCTTGACTTAAATGTAGACTGGATTGTTGGAAGTCAGTCATCTTCCATAGTGCAGCATGCTTGTAAAGTTGCTAACCTGTACCAGTTAAGAGATGGGAACACAGGTATAGCCATACTGGAGCAGAGCACCGGTCCATCTAGAACATATTCTTGTCTCTGGCTAGTACAATAAAAGGTTTCAATAAAAGGTGGGAAAACCCTTGCAAAGTGCTAGGATGGAGACTTTCCACAATGGCAGATTTTAGCTCTTAGTAGTGAGAGACTGGGCACATCTAGAAGATGCTAAATGCTCAGTAGACTAATTCTGCTATGCATTAACGTGTCACGGCAAAAACCAGGCTATTGCACCAATGCACAGTAGAATTAGTCTACTGGTCATTATCATCACTAAAAAAGCACGTGCTGATGCTACTGTAGTGCCAGTTACTGCACGTTCGGTTAGTACCTGTTATTACAGGTACTAAATGTTATGCACCGTACCTACAGAACATTAATGCACATGTAGATGTGCACGCTGAGTCCTGAAGCATTAAGGATTATACTTCTAAACTACGGGGGTTAGATTGGTTGTGCTTCTTTCATTCTTTAGAGCTGTTGTTCAGGGCATTTGTGTCATGCATATAAATATCCAGTCCTGTTCTGAATACTGCTAAGCCCTCAGTCTCAATAACATCTCGTGGCAGTGAGTTCCACAGGCTAATTATATGTTGAGTGAAACAAGGGTTTCCTCCCACTCAACTCTCCCCCACTGCATTCAAGCTAGAGGGTCCTTTATTGCCACTGAATTCACAGGGATAACTGAAGAGCCATACTAAAGATGGCAGCAGAACTGAGCCCTGAGTTTGCGTTGAAAAGAACCTAACAGAGTTTGCGTTGAACCTCCTAACAGAGGCTCGGATCAGCGGCTGAGGAAGTCAGTCCAGGTTCTTTTGTCCGATATGAAAATGCAGAGACGGGGAGGTGCGGGAGCCAACCCAGCGGTCATTCTGCTCTAAAACAGGTGTCAGTATTTAAATGAGGTTTCAATAGGAAGGAAGAGTTTCTTTGGACTTTTCCCACTGACACTGCTAGCACAAGGAGAAATTTGCTGGAGTCCGATTACCTGAAATCTTCTCCCCACAGGAAATTTCCTCTTTGCAAAATAGCAGTCTACCAGCTCCTTCCCCAGCAGCATTTACTCCCTGAACCCGTGATTCAGAATCTGTATTTGCCTTTAAGGAGGAGCGCTGTTACGAAGGATCCTTTGGTTTACAGACGTCCCTTCTCTCCAGTTCTTGTGACTGGGCCAAATTCTGTCCTTCCAAGCCCAGGGCTGTACTGAAACAACTCAATGCACCAAACACTGGTCTTCATTAATATGCTGGTCAAAGTTTCAAATTTGAGTTCTTCCTCCCCGCACTTCCCACTGTTTTGAATGGACAAATTAACTTGAAGGTTATGGAGCTCGACGTGTGTCCGATGGGTGCAATTCAAATACAACATGTAAGCCTTCATCTAGCTCTTTCCCTGCAGAAGTCTGTGCCTACCCTGGTGTTCATGATCTGCTCAGAAATACCTTAACCATCATCCCACCTTGAAGCACTGATGGAGCTGCAGGAACCCTGGTGTGCAGAAACCAGTTAGACCCCAGAGGCAGGCAGCGCAGCTGGAGGGCTGCCAGTGGAAGATGAGAAAAGATATCCTACTTGCAAATGGCTCAGATAGGTTTAGCACCCTGCATAGAAATTCTCCAGACCCTGTTCACCTAAGGCATACCTCTCTTTGCAAAGCATGCTCTATGGGAGGAAGTCATGTAAGCTTCACAGAGTCAGTGTTATCATGGGAAAAGCTGCCTATAATCCACTCTCCCAGAGCAAGACCAGTGGATGGGATTACAGTTATCTCGCCCTTCCTATCAGGGCCAAAACAACAGGCTGAGGGCTGGCATAATATCAATAGTAGGACTTCGTCAGCGTGTTGGGGCGACAGGATGCATACAATCCCAGGGCCAATCCACCCACCCATCCCCACATTGTCATTTCAAATGCGAGGGTGCTTCCAACATGCCTAGTAGACCATACTATTTGTGATCCCTTACCTAATGAAGTCTTGCCCCTCCCATCAGGGTCAGAGCGATTGCTATATTTGGGGTCAGGAAGGGATTTTACCCCATGGTCAGATTTGGTAAGTGGGTTTTCCCTTCCTCTGTAGCAGGGGGCACAGCCCTCTACCTGAGGCCTCTTAAACATCTTTTACAGAAGCAGGACATTGGCTGCTGTAGTCCCCTTGCTTGGCCTGGAGCAGGTTAGGGCGTTATGTCTTGTGTTATATACAGTTGGCATGGTTTAGATAGGGCTGATCCTGCCTCAGGCATGGGGTGGGACTAGACGACCTATGGAGGAGCTCCCTTCCAGAACTACTTCTCTGCTTTCTGCGAGTCATTCATTTGGAGTAGTCTAGCCAGTTACACTGTAATCCCTGTGCATTGGTGTGAAACCCTTTCAGTCTAAGCAAATTACAGTCTACAGGGCTCTGCTTTTGGAACTGCTTGAAGAGGGGACATTTTCAGTGTGAAAGGGAAAGGGGAAAAAGAGCTCCCCTGAGTACGGCAGCTGGGAAACGGTGCAGTGGCTGCTGATAGGAGGAAATGACAAACCAACCCTAGGAGTAACTAGGAGTAATGGGTTCAGACTAGTGGAAAGTAGATTCAGGTTAGACATTAGGAAGAAATTTTTCACCGTGAGGGTGGCCAGCGTCTGGAACGGGATGCCAGAGAGTGGTGCTGTCACCTAGGTTGTAGAGCTTCAGGAGGAGACTAGATAGATGCCTGGCTGGGGTTGTCGGACCTCGGTCTTCCTTCCTGCCAGGGACACGATGATCCTTTGTGGTCCCTTCAATCCTCTACAATCTATGAATCTATGAATTCGTATCCTTGTTTCGCCAGCTCCCAGTCTGCATCATTTTATTCCTCAGGTATTTTGTTCCATTTGACGCTCATGAACAATCTGCGGTGTGTGTTCGCACGGCGCTGCCTCTGCTATGACACTTACTGTTGCTGGGACCACAGTCGGTGCAAATGAGATGAGGATCTGCAGATTGAATAGCTTGGCCTGATACCTGTCATGCATATGGATCAAGCTGCCTCTTCAGGTGGGGAAAGCTCTGTGCAAGCGGAGAGTATTTAAGGAGCTGCTGCCTAATGGAAAACTTTGAAAACCGTTCTACTTAGAAATGATTCTGCTCTCGCACCGCCTCTGTTTGTGATCTCACTCTTCATTTCTTTGTTAGCGCTAAGGACATTTGCATGAAAATAGGATGTTCGTTTTTTAAACATTCATCTGCTCCTGCTGCTTATTCCTCACCCAAAGCCCTAATCCACAGCCTGCAAAAGCACAAGCTGTTGCTGTGTGTGATAGGAATGGCATGTGATAACCAAAGGGGGCGATGGGTTGTGGGGAGGTCTCGGGAAACCTAGAGTTCAGATTTGAGTCCGGTTGCTTTTTTGAAACCAGACTTTCTTATATGGCAAATTAGACATGGAACTAAGCTATAAAGTTTGGATCCACCGGTTGTTCAGGGAAGGGCTTAGATCACGAGTTTTGGTGCAGGTCATGCCTCATCTGGAAGAACAGGACCCGTTCTCGTCTTCCAGTCCTGGCTGTATATGCTGCAAGAAAGGTCTTTCTCATGATGTTTGGCCTATTCCAGTTGTAGCTGAAAATTCAGTATGGAAAAAAAAAATGTGGCCATTTCAAACCTTTAATACTAGAAGTGGGTCCAAACGAGAACGCTGGGCTACATCCCTCTGAACTTTGAAGCGGTTTGGAGTCAAGGGCTGGAGCTGAACTTCCCAATTCAAGTCAGTTTAAAAACTGAGCAAATCCAAGCTACTCCTCAGCTACCAGAGGCCTTGGATTTGCATCTGAAGAGTGATAAATATTTTGCAGACGATAATGTTCAAGATGACTTTAGGGTTTTTCGTTCCCTAGACCAAGGGCATAAAGCATCTGGCCTGCAGGGCGCTCCCTCCAAGCCAAGGGCATCCTTGGCAAGCCATGAAATGCAGGGGTAGAGCTAGCAGGCCTGCCATACATCTGGGGTACAGATGTATGGCCACTGGCTATGGCCACTGGTGGCCAGGGGGTGAGCACAGGCTGTGGCAACACAGCCCCATGTACTTGCTGTCCTTTGCCCCATTTCTTGGCCCACCTCTGCTTGCTCCACTGCCTCTGTTGCTGGCCCTCCCACCTCCAGCTTTTGCCCCACCGCTGCCAGGTCCAGATCCAGCCTGCAAGGAGCCCCGCGATTCAGATCCAGCTCGGGAGGTGGGTGAGTGTGACACCCCTTCTCTAGACAGACCCTTCCAGCCCACGCCTCTCCCCTTCCATGCATAAAAGTCCATGGAAGATGTTGCTAATCCAAGTGAGTCAGGCCTGGGATATAATTTCTGAACTAGTGGTCTCATTTCTCACTATGCCGTCACGTGAGGAAAAGCCAGCACTAGCAGAGAAACTAGAGTGAAACAAGGATCGCATCCTGGTGCATATTTTATTGACTATAAAGATCAGGGGAATAACGGTGAAGAAAAAAGAAGATGACCACCTGGAAGGTTACCTTGTTCTCACGCTTTGGCAAAGGTAGGCAGGGCACATCCTCTGCTCTTTAAATATCACCTTCAGCTCCATCCTGGAAGGGATCACTAGCGTGTGCAGGAGGTGGGAGTGGAGTTGAGGTGGTGAGAGGAACAAAAATTGGTCTGCTTTTATTTTAAGACCTACCCTGCATTTCAACCTTCATCCACAGTTTAAAGCTGAGCTGTTAGAAGGGCCAGCAGCAAAACAACTAACAATATTGATCTTAAAAATCACTATTGTTAGGTTTCAGGGTCAACAGCCACTTGGGATGAGAAGGGGCAGATTCTGATCAGTCGTGTAGCTGCTGCTTCGCTCATTGTACAGCATTGCCTCGGCTCATGTTCAGAAGGGTTCCTTCACAAGCAGCGGAGACAGACGATGGCAAACTTTTTAACGAAAGGTGCATTTTGCAGAAGCTGCTGAGCCTGAGGCTGGGCAAAGCACACGTGGAAGATAAGCTGGGCCCTGGACTAGGACTCAGGAGATCTGGCTTCAGTTCCTGGCTCAGCCACAGACTTTCTCTCTTGCCTTTAACCTAGCCAATACTTCAGTGCCCCAGTACGGATAGCAGGACCTACACGCGTGTTGTGAGCTCGTTGCACCTGTGAAGTGAACAGATACCATTGTGATGTGGGCCCCACACGTATCTATATAGACTATATCCAATGAGGCAAGCGCTATGCCTAATAGCAGTAGATGGTTTACAAATACTAATCAACTGATGGGATCGTTTTACAGTACCTTCCAACTGAACCCCTATGGACTAGTTTAGTGTACTCTCTGGATTTATCAGAAGGTAGGCTGAAAATAAATAAATCCCATTTCAGGATTGATTGAACTGGCTAGTTTCACTTTTAATGCCATTATTCATTCTTTCTGACAAGGGTCCCTTTTTCCAATAGCTGTCTGCATATTGTACTGTTCACTTCTTTAAGCTGCTTACCGCCGAGAAATGTTTAAGTAGGATTCAGCCATCCCTCCGCAAAGGGAGGGGGGCTTTACAAAGTATAAACCAGAAGTTGCTGGAGGCAGAGATGCCTTTCAGCACTTCCAAGCGAAGACTTTCTATTTCCATGTAAAACTATCTGTCGAAAGGTCAGGCTACATTTACAATGAGCAAAGTTTTATAGCCTCCACATGCATGAGCACCTGCTTGGGAGATAGTGGAAAAGATTCAATTTACCTTTGGGTTGCCATGCTCAGATTCCCATTTAAAAGTCTAAGACCCCTGATTATTTATTGATGTCTTTCTCTTCATAGCTGTCTGAATCTTTACTGAGTTGCAAGACACTACAGTGTGGCCTAAAGGATTTTTTGAATTAAGTTCTTTGGAGTCATTTTCCCTTCAGGTGTTTAAGCAATGAGATTGCAGCCTGACATGATTCCTCTTCTTTCTCTCTGTGTCTTTTATTTATATATTTATTGGTCCCAAATCAAATTAGCTGCTGGCTAAGCCACCATCAGGCACTGGGTTATGGCATGATTATTGGGCACTTTATATTTTTATTTACAGGGGGAAAAACAACAACGGGAAATAATGCATTGAAACAACTCGACTTTTGCAGTGAATATGCTTCAGGTTCCCATAAGGCAGCAACAGAGGAAATTTAATAGAAAGTCTCTATCAATAACCCTTCCCCTCTCCACGAAAGCATAAAAGTGGCAGCTTATACATTTTCTTTAACTTACAGGGAGCAAAGAGACTTGTACTGAAGCTACCTAAAAAGACATTAGGTTCTACAAGCCACCTTAGGCAATCAAGTGAGTGCTTCCTTATTTCAATAAGAATAGAAACCAATCAAAGCCAGCAGGCCACCATCTTACTTAAAAGTAGAGGGACAATCTTTTGCCTTAATAAAGGGAAAAGCAAAACTCCAGTTTATCAGAGGCCAAATATCTCACTCCCAAAACTGTATGCTGTATAATGGGTCAGATTCAACACATTGGGACAGGGACGTGAAACCAATATTCAGATCAAGAGTGGATGCCTTTATGGCAAAGATGCTGTGGTCACCCACACATTACTGGGTGAGAGTGACTACCGCGCAGAGCAGACTCGCTGTGGTGGAAGGCAGGCAGAGTTTGCACCGTTTCCCCCTCTGGGTTTTCCATGGAACCGAGGCACCTTTTTAATTCCTGCAGGAGCTCAGCTGGCTTGGCAGGGCATCCTCTAGACACTGGCTGAATGGGAGAACTCGCCATACGACCCGTCCTCCAGAGCACCAGGATGAGAACTGCCATCTTCGCCAGCTTGGAGTTGAACCTGAGGGCCTTTAATGAGCCGCTATAATTTGAGTTTGAAGGCTAGGGACAGAAGTTACACACAAACCGGCTTAAGTCATCAGAAACTGGTTTAAACCTGTAACAGAACAGAAGCTCAGAGCACATAAACCAGTTTTAAAATGGCTGAAACTGGTTTAAAATAAACCTGGTGGAATGTAGTATCAGACTTAACTGATTTGGGCCAAACCGGTTTATGAAATTTCTGTCCCAGATCCCTTCCTGGTTCAAGTTAAATCACAGCCCCCCAGCATCCCAGCATGCTTTCCACTGGGCTAGGCTGTCTGGTCCAGCAGAGAAGGGTGCAGGGGAGGAGGAAGCAGGGACTTTCCCCCCCCCCCTGCCCCCTGACAAACCCCAGCTCAGGTCTGGGGCCAGGGATGGGGGTTAAACTCCCCTTCCCCCAAGTACAGAGCTGCTCAGCCCTCCTAAAAGCTTATTGCTGGCTGTGACTGTGGACTACAAATCCCAGAGGCATCTGGAAGCAGGAAGAGGAAGTGATGATAACCCTGCAAAGTCCTACTGGTATAATGGTCAACTGCAAATCACAGAGACCTTGGAGGCAGCAGGAAGAGGAAGTGAACACACAGGCCATGCTGGCTACACGCCAGAGAGCTGTGCCCTAGTGCCCCTCGGCTTCTGAGCTGAGCCACTGCAGGTATGTGGCTGCATTTCCTGAATCAAAAGTGAATGTCTGTCACGGTTCTTTCTCAGTTTAATCTCTGCAGCCTAGACTAACCTGCAAAGGCTGAAGCAATTCAGCCTCGGGCTTTTGGACGATCTGTGCTTAGCTGAAGTGGCAAGATGTGCTAGCTGAGAGCTTCCATCCTGTGACTCATCCTCATGGATCAGGCACAGAGGGGGGACCTGTAACACACTCCGATCCATGGTTTATACTAGCATGATCCATTACCAACCACAAGACATGATTCAATGCCAAAAGACTTTCACCGACTTCAGTGGGCCTTGGATAAGGCCTCCGTTATATTTCTCACTATATACTGTACTGCATATCTTACTTGCATACTAGAAAGGAAACTGCCCCATACGAACAAGAAATGTGAATAACATAGATTGCAAAAACTATATAAAAGAGGGTTTTGTAGGTCTGATGGTTGGTCCTTGTCCCTGCACTCTTCTTGGCTGCGTTCATCCCTAGCTGGGAGGTAAATAGGCATATGCATTAATGTAATGACCTCTTTATTGACACACTTTCATTTTACTTCTCCTTAACCATCATGAGAGTAAAACCCAGAAGAACTGTTCAGAGAAAAGTGACTACATTTAGAAAAGTAAAACAAATACCATTGTAAAGAGTGCACTAAAACCAGGTAATTAGTAAAATGATGTCGTGGGCACTCTAACAGACACCATTATAGTTTTCTCTTACGGATATTTTTCTTCTTTAATTAGCTGATGAGGTATTTACAGTCTTAACTACATCTGAACAAGGGTTATTTTTTTGCCCTGGAAGAACATACATAAAGATAGAGTTAAAACTATAGCAATCATATCTTTCATATCAATATCTTTACAAAAAAACCCACAGTAAATGCAGAAAGCCACAATAATGCATCATAAAGGGTATTTGAAGTCACAAATTTCTGGTGTTGGAAAAGTATCCTGTCCTTAAAAGCGTGTTCATACCGTAGGTTAACATATATACATATGACATATGTTAATATTTAAATCAGTTTCTAAATGATAGAGTTATCCACCAACCAAATGCAATGCCTTTCTCTGTGTGGTTTTTTTTTACTGTGTATCAAAAGCAACCCAAATTTAATACTAGCACAGAGACATTTCTGCATTGTTAGAAAGTGCATCGTTTATCTGGATTTGGCCTCAATTGCTTTCTCTGAATGAAAGTACTGAGAGGTTTATTCATTAGATTACAAATCCTTAAATGGTTCCATTTTCCTACACTCATGATCATTGATATTGATTGCTTTGTGTTCTTGAATCTATTTTGTTCAGCCCTTGTTTAATATTTAAGAGACATAAGGAGCAGTATGTTGTAATATTTAAGAGGTTAACTTATTGCAAAGAGCTCGAGAAAGGAAACGGTTCCAAAGGAGGTAGAACTTTGGCCCATATTATTGATGTGCCATAATATACATCTACAGATGTATACTGTGCTGTAACATACATTATAGCTTTAAAATGTGCTAGAATACCTACCCATTACATCTGAAACCTTTTCTCTTTGGTAGACATAAAGCTAAGGCACAGTAGTCACACCCAGATTTCTAAGATACTGGTACACTTGGATTTGGGATCTTCATTTTCACTCGGCCCAATGTAGGGGATGGTCGTAAGTGCTAGATTACAAACATTCCCCTGGCCAGATACCAGGTGTTTGATTCCGGTTTTAGTTCAGGCTCCATCTATTCCCCAGGATGGTGGTCCATGGGAAATCTGCTCCTTTTTTTCATTTAAAGAAATGCTGCTGAGCAGCCTAGGCCCCACATAACCATGGTGCATGCCAGCCTGACAGCATTTGAGCTCTGATCTTTCTCACTAATGCACAAGTCAGGAGGCATCAAAGTCCAGTGTCTGATGTCCCCAGTAAATGTTATTGCATCTTTTACAGATCCTAGAGAGGCGAAGCAGGCCTATGGATGGATAGCAACTGGAATTATCCCCAGCTCTGCTGCTGACTCACTGTTTTACCTGGGGCAGGTTATATAACTGCTGTTCTGACTAATCAGCTGCATCTCATTAGCACATATGGTACATGTGTCTGTGTATGGAAATGTTTAGCACCCAGGCAGCAAATGTATTTTGAATACTTGACATTAGTCCTTACATAGATAGTCCTTTATTGCATGGCATTCAACATTACTGATATTAGTAGTACATCACAAGCACTAATGTTTTTTTTCCTTATAACACCCCTGTGAAGTAGGGAAAGTACACCATCTCCATATTTACAGATGGGGAAATGAGGAGCCACAGCCCATATTTTTAAGGGTATTTAAGATCATGATTCCCATTCCAGTCGGTGGGATTTGAGCATCTAAATGCCTTTGAAAACGTGGCTCATGTTGTCCAGAAAACCTATGGTAAAGCATGAAGTTGAACTTGAGTCTCGCACATCTGAAGCAAGTGCCCTAACCATTGGACAGCCCTTTCTCTTGGTTGGTTCTTCGAGGTAGTGTCTAAGTACTGCCCTGCCTATTTTTTTTTTATTTAACAGAGATAACCAGGTGAAGAATAAGGCACTTCTTTATCTCTCTTGCCTTTTCTAAGTGGCTGGTCAGTGGGATTTGAGCCTAGTGGTTAGGACTCAGTCACCTGGGTCAACTCACTTGAGACAGCTCTCATATTCAGTTTTAGGCATGCAGCTCAATGGCCAGACATTCAAAGGTGACATGATCCACTCTTTGCCTCATCTTTATCCATGTTAAAGAAACATAATAACCCTCCCCACTCCTGGCTTGTAGAGAGCCTCTAGAAGACTTAATTATCTGAAACCGTGATGCTCAGATAAAAAGTGCTATCTGGGAATCACAGAAAGTAGAACTAGAGAAGAGCTAAGCTCCCTAGCCCAACTTTCTGCCAATGAAGATACACTAGCAGTCACTGCATGTAAGCACAGCACGTTCTCATTAACCTGTGGAAACGAGAACCTATTTACTGATACAATATTGCAAAACAATAGGAATAAATAATAAAATACTGGAGCAGCAGTGTATAGCCAGATCCTGAACAGGTGTAAATCGATGCAGCCACATTGATGTAAAAATCTAGCCCATAAAGTTGACTCAGTCACCAGAATGATACTGGAGACCAGACATGGTTGGCAGTGAGAGATTAGCTACAACAGTCGACGCTGAATGCTAGTGGGACACTCTGGAGCAGCGGGGCCCAACCTTTTTGTTCAGGGGATCAGATGGATGATCCCGATCCATTCATGGCCAGTGGTCCCAATCCAACCCCTGGGATAGGCACAGTGGGCACCATCCAGCCAAATGGAGAGGTGCAGGGGACAGCGTGGCCCCATCACAACCCTACAGGGAAAAGGGACTTGACCAGCCCCACAGAGGGAAGGGGGCATAGCCTAATCCCAACCAGGCTGTGCAAGAGAAAGGAGACATGGCCTGGCCCCAGCCTGGCCCCATGGATGGAAGGGGTCATGGCCCAGTTGCAATCTGGCCCTGATGGGGGAAAAGGCTCAGCCCTGATCCAGAAGTGGGGAACGGGGGCGTGGACCAGCTCTGCAGGGGAAGTGGGCATGCATGGGGTTTGGGCAGGTGAGGTGGTGGTCATATTAATGGCCATTGCTCCCCTACCACCAAATTTCTGGACCCATGGGTATCTCCATGGCCCAGATGAGATGGCACTATGGGCTGCATTTGGCTCACGGGCTGGAAGTTGAGCACCCCTGCCCTAGAGTCTCTCTGTCCATCTGTCCATTTCTCGTGGTCTGAGGTGTGCAGTCCTTTCATTCAGTGCCTGCTTTTCCTCACACAGGCACTGCATCTTGTATCGAGACACTTTCTATGCGATAGATAGAAGGTCCATGTGTAATTCATGCTTTAATCCTTGCAACAACACTTGTCACCCCTCTGTCCCCTGTCCCCTCCCCACCCCCGTGCCCACCCAGAGTCATTACACTGTGGTCCGTGCTGCATGCTGTAGGTGCAATTAGATTCCATGTCATCAAAGAATAGCCTTTGTCCCAGAGGACCAAAATAGATTTGCAGTTAGATAGATCCATGCCAAGTGAGTTATTATCATGTCTTACGGCCATCAGATCACTTACAAAATAAAAAGTACATCTCCTACAATCCTTCCTAGAGTGCCACACCTTCCTTCCATGCACCTTTTAAGGCAAGTCCGCTATAATTAGGCTGATATACTTTCAGTCTGTAGGACTAGGTCAGTGTTCCCCTCTCGAGGGCCCAAACTACATGTCCCGGAGCAGCTGAGATTAGAAACAATTTCTTCTGCAAAACCACTGTAATATTAATTTTGCACCTGCTGCTTTTGGTAGGATTTCTTGTAGGTCTGGGAGTTACATTGTTTGCTCTGTCTCCTCCAGCACAGAAGGGCTTTAAAAGAGCAGCCATGTCCATATTATACTGAAAAATAGCTAAATATGTTTCAGTCACAGCAGCAACATCATCAGAATGGCTCGGGGGGTTGTATTTTTGGTCTAAGCTCAAACATGAACGGCCCCTTCTTCGAGGAAGTTTAAGAAAAGTTCTATATATAATGTCTCCGTATAATCCTTTTTTGTAAGAGGAGAGAGAACTGCAGGAAGGAAAGGTTGCATGCCAGACCTCAGAAAGCAAATACTAATTCAGCAGTCTAGTCACTCTGTCAAACATTTAGTGTATCAGGGTTGATTGTTCCCTGGTAGGTATAGCTCTGGTATATCCGCCAGGCCTTTTGTCATGTTAACTGCAACCGATCAATGGATTGAGGTCAGGACTTCTGATGTAGGTGCAAGCTTAGAGGGAAAAAAGTCTCAAAGATTCATTTTTTCTCGTCTGGTAGCACTCCGGTCACTTATTTTTTCTCAGTTAGCCTCTGCTGCTCTAAAGTGGATATTGATCAGTGCTTTAATGCAAACCTGTCAAATTAATTTTGCAGAGCTGGGATATGACTGGCCTAAAATTGCTTCTGCATCTGTTCTCTGCAGCAAGCCTATGAATTTTAATCATGACCAGAATGGGCTGTTGGCTTTTTTTGTTAGAAACTTGAATAGGAAAGGTTTAAACTGTAAATGCCATGAAATGATGCTGTTTTGTTCTTTTCAGAAACTCATGTGGCTGAGGTCAAAGAAATTATTATGTCTGTGCATTCTTGTCAGATGCTTGTGAAGCTGTGTAGGTTTTTCTTCTTCTTTTTTTTTTTTTTTTGCAAAGCAGAGCAAAGGTATGTACTGTTCTTGTTAAACATTTTCAGACCAATCAGAGAACAGCAGGCTTCATGTCTCCAGGAACACCAAAAGCATTAGTATTAATGTACAGCTTCCCCCTCCAGCCTCCATCGAATGATCTGATTATTCCTGATAACTTTATCTCCAGCGGTGCAGTGGGAGAACAAAGATTTTTCTTTTTTTTTAAGAACAAGTGTTGTGCAACTAAAACACTCTTAGATGATACGCCCCAAATGCACTGCTTCTGGATGCTGTGGATGTTTCACGAGGTAGATACAAATATTTGTATTTTGGCAGTGTAAACACTAAGGATCCTTTCCGAGTCCTCCTATTCCACTTATTAGACACTTAAGTGGATTTGTGTACCGTAAAGTGTAATCTGATCAGCTAACTGGTGGAATGGGATCTGACTCCAAGGTCTCACTCATACAAAAAAAAATTAAAATTGGCCCAGGGACTATGAAGCCTCATTAGCAGATTGGACCATCCTTCAAGACCCCAACGAGAAGTAAGAGCAGGATTCAACCTGGTCCTGCATCTTTTGTCCAAAGATAACAAAACATCTTCATAATATCAATGAATGAGGTATCACAACCCCTCAGCGAGGTGGAAACGTATTACTAAGCCTCACTGCAGAGAGGAAAGAACTGGAATGTAGATGTAGCAGGGCTCGACCTTTCTCCTCCTGAAATAAGTAGCAAAACTCCCTTTGACTTCAGTGGCCTAGGAGAAGGCCAAGAGTTATTCAGTGCCTGAATCCACAAGGATGCTCCTGGTGCTTATTCCCTATTGACACAGCAGACCCTGTCACTCTACAGTGCTTTTTGCATATCAAGACCCTCCATTATCAGTGATTCTCAACCTTTCTAGAGTCAGGGCACCCCTCCCCAACTCCTTTGAAGTTGGCAGCATCCACATTGTGAACCACTGTCAGTGCTGCCTCACCTGCCCTTACTGGTTCTCAATCAGGTGGCACTGCCGCCCCCGGTTAAAAGTGCCCTGCATACCTGGTGCACAGCCAGGTTGGGAAGGGTTGTAGCACACAAGCGCTCTCCTGCCTCATGAGGGTTACCTGATCATCCAAAAGCAGGCAGGAGAACCAGTCTGACCCCACAGCAGAAACAGAGGTGCACGGAGCAGGGGAAGCTGTCCCACAAGTTTCTGTTTCTGGGAGTGCTGAGAAGGGCTGTGGCTCAGCTATTTCTCCTGCCTGCTTTCGGGTTATCAGAGAACCCTAATGAGATAGGAAAGCACGCGTATGCTGCAGCCCTTCTCAGCACACAGGGTGGTCGTACTGCCGCCGTGGCAGAAGCAGCAGCACCCCTGCTGCAGCACCCTTGAGGGAGTCTCCCACGGCCCTGGGATGCCACTGCACCCTGCTTGAGAACCACAGCTTTATATTCTGTCTGTGGTGTCCCTGGGCACCCTCTCCTCAGCTTAGTGACAATACACATCTTGCTTATATTCCTGTTTTAACTTGCTGCTTCATGTTCTCAATGAAATAACAGGGATGGTGTTTATTTGTATTCCTCTGGCGCCCCAGAATGGCATAGGAGATCGGGACCCCGCAGTGCTGGATGCCGATCGAGAGACACTCTTCCGCCTTGCAGAGTTGACAGGCAAAATCAGTGGTTCTCAACAAGGTGCTGCAAGATCCTTTTAAGGGTCCTGGAGAATTTTAGCACTGTTGGGTGTGCAAACACCTGCTCGTGATTCACAAGAGAAACCCAGAGATTTTAAATAGGAATCCATGAAACCATTCTGCCCCGTTGTTAGGGTTGCCAAACCTCCAGGATTGCCCTGAAGTCTCCAGGAATGAGATATAAATCTCCAGGAGGCTGCTGAGAGTCACCTGGGAGACAGACGATAGGGCATTCATTACAATAAATATTAAATGTTGAATCTGATTTATACAGTAGTCCAGTGGGTTTATAAAAATGTAATAGTAATGTGCATTTGCCTTCCTGACGTAAAGTCTATGAACCGTAATCCATAACTGATGTACTCAAGCGTGTGGGCACGTTCACATTGTGTGTTGTGAGCACGCTGGCATTCTGGAAACCTCCCAGAATAGATTCAAGCAGAGTTGGCAACCCGACCTGCTGTGGGCACTGAGCTCTTTGCAACAAAAGAATTGCCCTGCTAATTTTCCGTAGTCCAAAAACAAGGGAAAGCTAAGATCTGCCGTTTTCCGAGGGGTGCCTTGCCTAATGAAGTGGAGAGCTACTGTTCTTAGAGACAAAGCAAAGATGGTTAAAGGGAAGGTTTATTATCCACTCTGCCTGAGAGATTAGACAGAGAAATGAAGGCACAAAAAATTACTTAAAAGCAACTTTTGGGCTGCTGGGGCCCACGTGCTACACAGGCTGCTCCCTGGAGGCTGCCCGATCACCACACAGATGGCATGTGTGTGGCCCAGCTCTCTCCCATCAGATGGATCATCCACCCCCTTCCCGGCTAGGCATGCTGCACAGACAGTCTCCCTCCACTGCCGCATGCACAGCCCACCCACGCTGCAGCACATGCAGTCTGGTCTCACTCCCCTACCATGTGCACAGCTCAGGCATCCCAGGGCTCCCACCCCAGGCACACAGAGGGGCACTCCTCCCACTGCTATGCCCATCAGGAGCAGAGGCAGGGAGTAGAAGCCAGGGGAGTAATGTGCAGCCCAAAGATCCAGGCCACTGCTGCAGTAGGAGCAATGGGAGGAGCAGTAGCCAGGCAGCTTAACCCTTCAGCCTGCCGGCCACCAGCTAAACCATCCTACTCAAAAGCACTCAAGTCCCAGACTTCCAGTGGACTCAAGTGCTCTAAAACAGGGGTGGCAAACCTGTGTCACGGGTGCCACAAGTGGCATGAGCAGCCCCTGTGTTTGGCACACGGCAGGTCACAGAGGAGGCAGGCAGCGCAGGGTACAGACAGAAGGGACATTTCTTGTGCGATCCTCTGTCCCCCCGCCACACACACACACACACACACACACACACACACACACACACACACACAGTGCTTTACAGCCATGCTGTGACACACGTGCATGGCTGCAGTGCTTTTAAAGTGGCCGATCATGTGACAAATTAACCCTCATCTAATGAGGGATCAAATGAAGGCGCTTCACTTTGGAGTGCCTTAGGGTACTTGTGTTCTCTAGGGTTAATTTGTGGCACATCAGGGCTGAGCTGATGCAGCCCAGCCCCACATCTGGTGCTGTCAGCAGGAAGGGAAGAGGGAGGGCGAGCAAGCTGTAGCTGGGATTTGCCCAGCCTGAGCTGAAGGCAGGGATGAGTGCATTGAAGCTCCCCCCCCCCCCCCGCCACCCCATGGCCCCTTCCCAAGCCCCCTCGCTCTTCCAGCTCCGGCTAGGCAAACCCTAACCAGCAGCTGGCTCTCTCTCTCCCACTTGCTTCCTGCTGACAACCCTGGAGCGGGGGGTGCAGACTGGGGGACAGGGGTGTCTCCTTGGCTGAAGGCAGGCTCCTTGGGCTCCTGCAAGTAGGCTCAATTCCCCCCCACAAGTGCATGTCTGTTGGGTCAGGGTATTCTAACTCATGGTGCTTTACATGTGTCTGCAGTGGCAGACAGGGCAGGGAGCAGAAAACAGAGCAGCAGTTTGGCAGGGAGCCCAGAGCAGACAGCAGAGTAGTAGATCAGGCAGGGAAAACAGGGAAGCGGGGAGAAAGCAGAGCAGCAGATTAGACAGGAGAATTGGAATGGCACTCGGGGAAGGGATGGGTTTTAATTTGTGGCACACCTGCCAAAAAAGTTGCTCCCCCCGCCCCATTGCATTAGGATATTTCGTTAAGGTCCCTGAAACAGCAACATTTACATAATCTCATTTTCCAGCCCTCCTTTTCTATAACGCTATGATTCTATATCAAAAATTATCAGCAAGTCACCTGGAATGGGCCTGCCTTAAAAGGCCCCTTGGGAGTTAGGCACCCAAATATCTTTAGGAATTTGGGCTGTAAGAAAACAGAAAACATAGGTGCATAAAACAGGACTGAAAAAATGCCAGACTCTGCAGACCTTGGATAACCTGTATCACGGTGGCAGAGAGAGGATGCTAAAGGAAACAATACATATGCAGCGCCTTTGAGACTGAGATGTCTCTTGCCCCCTATCCCTTACAGCTGCCTGCATTCAGAGGCCTAGGAGGACCTAATGAGAGGCTCCACCCATGTCATTTTTAATGTCTACTGATAGACCTATCTGGCAGACATCAGGCCACTGGGTCCAACTGACCCAACCCCTCTGCTTAGTGGTGATGTAATGCAGGGGTATCCACACTTCCCTGGTTGACCTGAAAGTTTTCCAGGCACCTGTAGCTCTGCCTTCTGGGCATGCCCAGAACTACCCCTATTTAAAAAGCTTGGTGCCTCAGTCTCACCCTTTTGGGATCTAGAACTTGGCTGAAGCAGGGCCAGATTTGGTAGGTGTGCTCAGAGTGTGCTTACTGATAACCTGCAGACAAGGTTTTTTTGGGTGAATCTGATATCTTTTATTAGACCACCTTAAATAGCTGGAAAAAAAATTCTTAGCAAGTTTTCAGGTTTAAAAACTCAAAGACCCTTGTCTGTCTATGTCCTGAGACCAACGCGGCTCCTTGACTTCAGCACAAAACACAGCACCAATCCATTCACATCAGGAAAAGGCAGTAGCTGTCGGGTCCACTCTTCATGTAATAGCCTAGTGATTAGAGTACTTACCTGGGAACTGGGTGCTAGGCCCTGTCTTCCAGTCTACATCTTCCAGGAGACTGCCCAGCTAGAAAGTAGGATGAGCATGGCATCTTCTACTCCTTCAGCTGAAGCTGAGCCAAGTGTAGCAGAAGCTGGCTGCCATTTTCTCCCCCAAGCCTTGCCTGCTGCCAAATTCATTGTCTCCAGTCACCACTGGTGACTTAAAATTGTGGCAGGAGAAGCAGAGAGGGAGCAAGCAGTGGTGGTGTTCACCACCCGGGTTCTTGGAGCAATAGTCTGTGGATGAAAAGAGCAGCTTTGCATCACTCGCATTGTTTTTTGCCACCTTGAAACGCCAGCTGATATGCCAAGGTGAACTTCTAGCCCCATGGAACTCAATGGCAAGGCTCCTGTTGACTTTCTGGGGATCAGGATTTGACTCAAGACTTCTACGTGTTTGCTTTGGGTGCTTAGCAAGTCTAACCCAACATCCCTTGCGTATGCGTTCCCACTGGAGCTTGGTGGGTTCTGGACGTCTTTGTTCAAGGGCTGAACTGAAAATGCTAGGGGGAAAAAATGGGTTTAAGTCAAATGGAAAGAATAGATTTTCTTTTCCAAATGCTGGTTAAAGAAAAAAAACGTGATTTTAAGCCTACCTGAAGCAGTGTGACCTGAGACATGATCTCTTATTTCATTTTCAGGTTATTTAAACCCTTACATCTTTTTCTGTTTTTAAAAAACTGGGATAATTTTCTAATGATAATTTCCCTTTTGAAACAAAAACTTCAAAACATTGATTAAAAGTGTCAGAATCAACCATTTCTGCATTTCAAAGAAGACGGTGCTGTTTCAAACCAATTTGGTTTCAAAGTGCTTTGACATGCTATTAGCCTGAAACGAGTCATTGGATTCAACCTGACTGTTCGAATATTTTGAGTATCTCCATATTTGCAATGAATTTACTACTTGTTAAACCCATTTTTCTCAGCTCTTGTTCTGACTTCATTATTGCTACCAATTAAAAAGAGATGCTCCTTTTTCTCACTCCTTCTTGGAGAGCTTCCACTCAGAGCCTGGAAAAGGATCATTACAAAAGAAGCTGCTTCCAGAAGTGGTGGTGGCTGGGATTTTGTAAGTGCATGTATGTAATAAGCACTAGTTTTACATTTGGCATCGGGATGTCTTGATTGTAAGGAAGCATTAGAAACGCTCATGCAATATAGATCCAAAGGATACCTGTCTAGAGCAGGGTTTCAAGAAGTGGGTTTTCATTTGTGCGGCAATACACATTTATTGTGTATGCTGTGGCCTTGGAATTTATCTTCACCGTCGCAGGGTTTATAGACCTGTCTGGGTATCTTTTTCTCTGTTGCATCTTAAGCTCTGGAAGCCCATAGTGCTTTGGTCAGGGGCAGTGTATTCAGAGACCCCATGCATAGTGAAAGCTTTTACATTGCTGTCTTGAGTCACCCAACCTACTGCGTCACTGTCAAAACTCACAGCTGCTTTTCTTCTAGCTTGTGCAAGAAGGACTTGATACCACAAAATATTTGATTGGAGTGGCATAGAGATGTGTGTTGGAGGAAATGAATAGATGTCGTGCTGGCTCTTTTAAAAATCATCACTGTAGTGTTACCTTGAATTACCACTCCTGGAGAAGGACCATCGCGAGGCAAAATCCTCTCCCTTTCCTTGCAAGACAAGAGGAATTTGGGTTTGTAAAGGGCCAGAATGGTATTTTCCATCTACTTTTTCTCTAGGGAAATGTTCCTTTCAGTGACCAAAAGCAGACTTTAAGAGCTGCTGAAAATAACTTGCTGAGGAAGGGTTCTCATGTATTTCCAGTTATGCAGCAAGAAAAAATGGTGCTTCTCTGTACAAGCAAATGCAAAGTTTGCCGTTGCCCTTCAGGCCCCACTTATTATACCAGAGAGAGACAGTGTAAAATGCAGCGAGCAGAAGGCACGACTTTTACTGCTCAGACTCTGGGAGCCTTCCTGCCTCATGACACTGATTAATTCGACTTCTTAGGGCCAGATCTATGTATTAACTGGCATTGCAGTGGCATTGGAGGCCCTCATTTCTCCCTGCTTCTAGTTTGAATGATATACTTGTGTTGTAACCGCCACCTATGTAGGTGATTGATTATATATTGGATAAACACTTCTCTGCGGTTGGACTGGTAGGATGTAGGGTGAATGCGATCCTCTAATTCACCACCAAAAGGATCTCTAAACGTCCTCTCCTAAATCAAAGCCTTCAATCCAGGTGAAGGTGGGGGTTGGGAGGGGAGAGCTGGAGAAACAGAGCAAGACAATAAAAAAATCAATAGTGCTTCCCTATAAAATAAATTGAGATTTGCGGAATTCACTTCCACTTGACGTCAGAGATGCCCATTCGGCAAATTCATTTAAGACCAA
The DNA here is from genome assembly GCA_030014935.1 of Caiman crocodilus. NCBI lineage: Eukaryota > Metazoa > Chordata > Crocodylia > Alligatoridae > Caiman > Caiman crocodilus. The sequence goes on along the minus strand of JAGPOW010002514.1, from coordinate 61,404,365 downwards.
ATTGAAAACTTATCTTGCAGGTCTGGTTGGCCAGACTCTCCCGCAGCTCACGCAGGGACCTCTGGACATTATGGTATGCAAAATACTTTGAAGTACTGTATTGGCTGAGAGCAGCATCACAAGCATTTCAATTGTATTCTAGTTCTGGGCGTTATACTTTATTGCTCTGTGGTTTTGTTTATAGATGTCTACTGGTGGTGCTGTCAGCTAGTGAAACAGGCCTTCTGCTCCTAGATAACCTTCCAGTTGCTTTTCTTCATGCCCAAACTCGGCTTCGGGGCAAGGGTCTGCTCTTTATGCCCCTAGATGGAAATAGGCAAAGACCACGGTGGTGCCCCGAGGAGCAGTCCCAGGAATTTGCATTCAGGAGCAGCGTCCCGACCTCCCTTCTCAGGGTGCAGCATGGTTGCTGCAGGATGGGCCCCCATCCTAATTGCACCCCTTCTGGCATTATCCCAGAGCACTTCAGAGAGCCCCAGCGCAGAAGAGTAAGTGCATATATGTGTAGGTATGTGTGCATGTATGTGGTGGAAGTGGGAAGTGAGTCTCTTATATGGCTGTGAATGTGAATGGGCACTGGCCAGACTCTAGCCCGGTTAAAATAAATGGGCCACAGTGACCCTGTATACCTGTGGCCCAGCAAGGGGCTCAATACTTCATTTTTCTTCCAAAGGAAAATCATAAAGGGCTTGGTTCATATGCAAATAAATACTGCGGTTCAGATTCTTCATTTCTCTCTGCCTTGTCTATGGATTTGCATCAGGGCAAAGAGGGTATAAAAGGTTACCAGGTCAGGACAGCAGCATTTGCTTTTTCCGGGACCTCAGTGAAATAGTTTTATTAAAAAAAAATCTATCTGCATTTTGATTGATTCATTGGGTGACCCCAGTTAAGTCACTGAGGCCAAAATGTTCATGCTTAAGTAACTGAATCTAAATCCAAGTTTAGTCAGGTCAGTGGGATGGTCCTGATTTCTAGCATTTCCATTCAAGTCCACAATACTATTCCCACTGCCTCCAGCGTTCATAGGATCTCCTAATATACTTTGACTATTAACAGAACAGGACATCAGCGGAGGGGTATTGATGCTAGCTGTGCGGGTAAATTGAAGAAGATGATGCTCGTGCATTATGCACACACAGTTGTATAATACACTTAAAAAAATCATTCTCCAATAAAATGCAGTTTTAGTCATTTGTCAGTTGGGTGTAATATCTGCAATCCCCAACTTCACAGAGGCCGCGGGAGAGGAATAAGTAGCTATTGCTTGTACAGTACTTTGGAGAGGTCAGGTCCCCAGTAATGCTATCTGTTATGCTTACACTATCTAGGCTAGTTTTCTTTTTATAAACCATTACCCCTGGCTGTGATCAGAAGGGATTCTCTGTCATGGCTTCCCAATCTGATCTTGCTCACTTTTGTAAGGGAAAGCATAGCTTTCCACCAACCTACGCTGCCACGCACAGTGGGAAATGGAGTGGGCGGAGCACATATATGTGGGTGGGGCTTGTTTTATGGTGGAAGTCCTAGGCTCCGTGTGGACTCGGGTCGCTAAAATGGGATTTAGGGAGAAGTGCAGCATGAGCCCAAGGCAGCATAGCACAGAAGACACCCTAGCCCCCTTCAGCACCTGACACCCCCAGACACCTACATCTTTGCCAGCAAAACCTACCGAGGAGACCAACATTCAGGCACTGCTGCCATCTTGGCTGAGCCGAAGGTTTGGGCACCTTAAACCATGCCTAAGGCTCTTTGGGGTTCACCAAGTAGGCATCCCAGTGCCTACATCTCTGGAGTGGCCTACTCAAGAAGGGTGTTCGGCGCATGCCTAACAGCTGAACTTGATCCTATCAGTTATCATGCCCACTTCAGTGAAAAAATATGGCAAGGGAAAGTTGGTGGTGGTGGTGTCTGCCTTTCACGTGACAGGCTAGTGGCTACAGCACTCATTCAGGACCTGGGATGCCTGGGCTTGAGGAGCTCCTCTGCATGACAGAGTTCAAAGCTGCGCTCCTCCGTCTGCTAGTCTCATTTCACTTTTCCGTGAGGGGTGGAGGAAGGAAGGACAGCAAGGTTTTGCTCTCTACCAAATGGGCAGAGGACTTGCAAGCAACAAATTTCCCCAGCTTCGCGCATAGATGGGAGATGTATAAGGTAGAGCAGCCCTACCAGTATCTATGCATCTCACTGGGTATGTCTAAACAAGACATTTCCTCCAAAGCTGGCTTAATTAACTCTGCATTAAAGTTGCAACGTCTACATGTGCAGCCCTATTAGGCTGCAGTAAACTAATAGACTCCTGCGGTGCAGTTAGTTGGTGCACTGCAATGCACGCGTAGACGTTGAGAGGACAGGCTGGGGCAGGAGGGTACTTCAGTGCGGGGGCTGCTTGCTGGCTAGCCTCACACTGAAGCACTCTTCTGCTCCAGCCAGCCCCTTCACAGCACATTGAGCCAAATTGGAGCAGCCCCAGGCTGTCAGGCTGACCCCCCGGGGTCCCCCGCCAGCCAGGAATGCCCTGACCTGGCTCAACATGCTGCCGTCCCAGGCACACATTCAAACAGCATGCCTGGGAGCAATAAACTCCAGCATGGACTGTGCTGGAGTTTATTGCTTTGAATTAATTGCATGTGTAGATGCACCCACTGGGGCATCTTTGTGAACTTTGTGAATATTGATTGGACTGAAAATGGCAGCTGGTTGACTTACTGATCAAAGACCTGTCCTCCCCCTATCCCTTCAGTCTGCTTCAGGAAGCAGAAGAGTCCTGAAGTTAGTGCATCCAGGATTCGGGCAAAAAAGTGAGGCTGCCACTACCACATGTGCAGTATGATCCTTCTTTTCTGAGATCCGATGGAAGCTGTATAGGGCCACGCTTCCGAAGGCTATCGGGGTTAGGAGAGAATGAAGGGTCTATTGCTCCCCTCCCCTTTCCCAGATATCAGTTGTTTCACACATCCTCCTTCCTGGTCTGTGCAACCATGGGAGCAGCTGACGCATGGGTCTTGATGTGCTAAAACCACAGGAGAAGTCCTTAAAGCAAATGACCAAGCCACTGAGTACATGATACTCACTATAGAAATGCCAGGTGTCTGGTGACCACAGGTGGACTGTGGATGTCAAGGTTATTCAGCCTGCAAGAAAACAAAAGAACCATAGGGGCAGCGTAGGGGCAAATAACCACTTAAGGGGTAAGCAAAATATCTACCATGGCTGCAAGAGAGTTAATTTTGGCTTTTATGGCTTAGTCATTTCATTGCTGAGAGCAGAATCTCGATCTGACCTCCTCAAATTGAATGTTCACTTTAGCCTAGATTTGCTGAGCTATTTGTTAATGCTCACATACAGGGCCGTTTTCTCCAGGGTTTTAAGGAAAAAACTCATTTCAATGTAAAATTCACAGGATCAAATTGAAATTTATTTTGAGAAGAGTTAACATTACTGATTTTCAGGCTCAGACAATCACTTCTATGTCAGATTGTAATTACACATTTTTGTGCATCAGCTGCATGCATAGGGTGGGAAAAAATGGAAGATAATGTGGTTCCTTTCAACTACAGAAAGGACCCCTGTGCTGCCTTTCCATGGAAATCCCTGACACTGAAAGGGAAAAGAGAGATTTTAATCAAGCAGTCACCAGAAACAAAAACATTCATTGTTTTAAATTGTTCTTACCCAAAATTTTGTTTCATTTTCTGCTAGCCTCTTACTGGCATCTTTAGAGAGTTTTCTTCTACAACAACCACACCAACATCTTATTTCTACTGAAATAGCAGCATTAAAAGATATTGCAGTGCTGACCTTAATGTTTTACAACATCCAGGCGAAACACCTAGGCCGCTGCACTATGGATAAATGTATAATAAAGACAATGTAAGGAAAAATTGCAAGGGAGCGCAAGTCAAATCGTATAGAATAGTTCTTCAAGTTCAGTAATTTTTGTTCACCCTGTTATGTCCAAATTGACCCTGTTATGTCCAACAGTGAGGTCTGGGAGGTTTCCACTGATGCAGTTGGGTTTCATGGTGCAAATCCCCAGTGTCATCACACTGTACTGGAGCAAAACAGGGGCTTGCACTGGTGCAGTTTACCTCAGTAACTTCCCTGCGTAAGTCAGACCAACAGAGCGCATCTGAACTGGGGATGTGCCCTAGTAAAGCTAGGGTGGAGCAAAACCTGCTGCATAGACAGGGCCTAGCAGGCAGTCCCTTACCTGTGTGGCATGTAATGATCTTCGTATTGTTACTCCAGTCGTGCTGACAGGCCTCAACCAAGGCAGGACCCTAACAGACATGACACTGCCCAAACATCCAATACTTGCCCCAAAGAGCTTACAGTCTCATTACATACAGAATAAAGACATAAATGCAGGATATAATTGCTCATAGTGAAGTGCATGAAGAAGAGGAAGTCAAGACGTTCAGCTGTACTATGGAAACATTGGTATGTTGAGCGGGTATCCGCATAAATGACCAAGCACTTAGTATTAAACTCATCTCGCACCAATGGAATGAAATCTCGGATCTCAATATTGGGCAGCTTCAAACACCACTGCCTTCTGGCAAAGGATCAAGGTTTCAAAGCCATGTCTGAACTTTGTAGCGTATGCCCATCTCTGTCATGAGTTACTGTCCCCGATTCTGAAGCTAGAAAGGAGGAAGTCATTGTGGAGCAGAGATAGCTTTGAGCTGAAATCATGACAGCCAGTTTGGCTTAGCTAAATACTTTTCTTGTGCCAGCACAATAGCAAGGTACAACTGATCTAATCTTATCCCTGCTAGGGATCTGTGGTGTCTCCACTGTTGGAGTCTTAGGGCAGTGATTTAGGCAGGTCTCCTTAATGCTTATTTCTCACAACTAAGCTTGCTTGAATCAAGTTGGGAGCTGGGTTCTCCATTATGGGCACCTTGCATGGTCATTTTTTCCAGAGCAAAATGAGTTCAAGTGCATGAACATTGTTACTGAATCAGACTGGCAGTGCTTTGTGTGCAGGGGACAATTGTG
>JAGPOW010002514.1:61339654-61384309 GCA_030014935.1 Caiman crocodilus | reverse complement strand
GAGGCAGCTCAGGCCTTGTCTCCCAGCAAGCAGCCAGGTCCCACGGCGCGCAGGGCGGTGCCTGGGCCTGAGCCTTGGGAGCCAAGGAGCAGTGGAGGCTGCTTGGGTTAGCCATCTGGCGTGCTGGTGGCTGGCTAGAGCCTGAAGGGCCCAGCCTGTGCTAAAAGAGCCCTCGGTGCCAAGCCAGGGCACGGGGAAATGGTACTGCTGCAGCGTGAGGAGCAGCTCCCAGGAGCCAGCAGCGGTGGTGCAGCAGCTGGAAGGAGCTCAGCCCTCCCTGCCCAGAGCAGGGCACAGGGTGTGGGAGAGGCCTAGAGAGGTGCTTCAGCAGGGGAGACCCCATCACGCTAAACCCTGCCCACCGCCACCTGAGGGAGCGTGAGTCCTTGGGCCCTTGGGTCCCACAGGGGAAAGATATTTGGGGTCGGCAAACCTGGAGAAGGCACTGGGTGAGCAGCCTCCCCATCCCTGCCTAGTCAAGGCCATAAGGGTGGGGCCCTGGTGCTTCATGGACACCCCCCAAGGGACCCCATTGGAAGGAGGACTATCTCCTGCCATGGGTCAGGGACTATATTAAGGAATAGATGTTATTAAGGTTGTTCGTGTTTGCGCCTTATATTTTTGCAATTGAACTGTTGTATTGTGATGTTGTAAATAGTGTTATTTAGGCTTTGACCTTGGTTATTGGTTTATGCTCATTGTGTAAATGTAAGTATATGATATTTAGTTTTATGTATATTATAACGCAATGCATTGTATATAGCTAAGAACTTTGGGCTTGGGCTAACTCTATAGAGGAAAGAGGGATCTGCTCGAAATTCTGGCATCCCTCTCTCAGCACCCCCTCCTGCCTACCCACCCCATCCGATTGAGACTAGGACACACCCTTGGGTGTACCTGGGTTACACAAGCAAACAAACAAAAAACCCCTCCCCCCTCAAAAAAATCCCCCAAACCCACCCATTCAGTCATGGGCAAGTACATAGCATGGAGATTTTCGGCCCCAGTGGTTAAAATTTGGTAAGGATGTTAGCAACTGGAAACAGGGCCTTATAATAGAAATGCTTACCCCACCTATCACCTAGAGGGACAGGTCTGGTATTTCTTAATATAAAGTGGATACAAGAGGAGAAAAAGTTGCCTGGCTATTTAACTAAACAGCTCAAAGTTTGATGGCCAGTTGGCTTCAAAAAAGCATTGCCCTTACCAAAGGCAGTTAGTATTTGGATGCTGATGGGCAAGACCTGGCTTTCAAATGGGAGGCAAATGCTGAACTATACAAATAAGAGTTTCCCTTCTGAGTGAACCACAGCTGCTTACAGAAGTGAGAGATTCTGTCACTGTTTCCAAACTACTTCCCACCCTGCAAAAATTAGGATTAGAAGAAAAAATTTAGATTTGATTCACAGATTGTAAGGCTGGAAGGGACCTTGAAAGATCACCGGGTCCGGCCCCCTGCACTAGGCAGAAAATTTAAAAGCCTCACTGCATCTTCATCTAGCCGTGGAGGTATAACCCGATTATAATGCCCTTCCCTAGGACTGGCAGAAAAGATCATTAAAAGAGTGACTTTGCTATGATAGGTTTAATCCATTTATTGTATCAAAGCAATGAAAAAAATGGGTTCCCTCTGTTGAGCTTATTAAAAGGGAAAGGTTTATTAGAGGGTTTTGTTATAGTGGGGTTGTGCTACAGAATCGCTATTTGGCAGCCATCAGTTGAAGCTGACTGTGAATCAACTGCACGTACAGCTAGTGAGTGGATCAACTGCATGTATAGCTACACATGTTGCTGCATGTTATTATGCAGGCACATCACTCTGAAGTGATTTCTGCTTAGTGCTTGATAATAGATTTTAATGAAGCCATTAATCGAGTTTCAAAGTGATTTCCAAACCCAGCCCTGCCATCCAGTCCAGCAGAGCCTTTTCCACCTCTTATTAAATGATATGAGGCAAAACATCATGAGAACCCAAGAAGAGTGAGAGCCCTGAAGGACTAGAGTCACTTCTGGCACTAGCCACTTCCAAAGGGTGGGGGGAAAGAGCAAGACAAGGCCCCGCTTCTGCAAAAAAGGAAGGGTACAGCAGCTGGCTGCCTCTCCCCATGCTCCACAGACCTCCATCAACCACTGTATATCTCCAAAGGTCCTGCTGGGCTGCTGCACCTCTGGGTCACCTCAGCACAGGTGTATGGCTGTACAATGCAACAGTCTGGAAGACATGCCAACCTTTCACTGTTTACCAGCACGTTTCTTGGAGGTGAGGACCTCTGTGACTGGTTTCTGAGCTGAAGGAAGGTTCACATTTGAATTACCAGTTTTCCCATAGTTGATTCTCACTGCAGACTTAGAGATGAGATAGATCTGACCTGCAGCTGGGTTCACAAGAGTTTCCAGAGCTTTCACTGGGTACCTAAGAAGAACAGCATCAAGCAAAAAAAAGCAAGCAAGAGGGAATCTCATTCTGAGGCCCAGGGTAAGGGGGGCATCCTGGGTTCAGAGCCCTGCTCTCAAGACCTTTTACACTGGGATGCCCAACCTGTGGCATGAATGACATGTGTGGCATGGGCAACTTCTTTGTGGCATATTGGGGAAGGAGTAGGGCAGGGAGCACAGCAGCAGATAGGACAGGGAGCAGAAAGCAAAATAGATTGGATGGGGAGCACAGAGTAGGAAGCAGAAAGCAGAGTAGCAGATCAGGCAGCAGGGGAAAGAGAGCAGCATGGTACTTAGGGAGGGTATGGGGCTAATTTGTGGCATGCCTGCGAAAATGGTTGGCCTTCCACTGTTTTACACAATGACTCTAATGTCAACTGCATCACAGACCCCGCTGTATATCTGGAGTCACATGCTTGTATAGCTGGAGTCATGTGCTTGTGGGTCATAGCACCATTCTGGATTGCATGTTAGTAATGAGGCAAGATCTGGCCCATTGGAGTTGCATCTGTGCAGGTAGGGGGGGAATCTAGCTGGCAGGGCACAAGGTGATTGGAAAAGAAATAGATCCCTGTCCCTTCCCGTGCCCATACCACATGCAAGGAGAGATCTGAGAGCCAAGTGTGTCATCCAGGACCCCAAAAGGCAGGGAGCACTAGTGGGAGTGGCTGGAGAGCGTTCTGTACATGGATGGGCTTTCTTGTTCTGGAAGGGACGTCAGAGACCTTGCCATAGCTACTTTCCATCTATCGGGCTTCCTTTTCCTTCCTTCGCACACTCCTTCCTATTAGGGATTTTGAGTCATGTCTTCCAAGAGGCGGTGGGCAGAAATACTGTAGTGAGAACCACCGCTAAAAAGTGTTCTGGATATCTCAGATGGAGCATCAATCCCAGGGCTGCGGGGAGGGCGTTTCAGATAGGTGGAGCACCGTGGGAAGAAGCCAAGAAGCCTGCTCTCTAGCCCAAGTAGTCTCTTTGCAGTTTCCCAGGGACTCTGTCATGCAAAATGGACAAACCCTGGTACCAAGGGCTTCCCCCACCTGGTCCATCTGGGTGATTAGGCTGCATTCTGTGATGTGAGAGATGAGGATTCACAACCCCTTGGAAGAGCTGAAATCACCCTGACCTAGGCAGTGCGCTAACCATTGCTACTCAGCAAAAGTTGGGACCCCCCCCAGTGTCATAAAATAGTAGGAAAGTAGGACTGGAAGGGACCCTAGGAGATCATCTAGGTCAACCCCTGCTCAGGCAGGGCCATCTCTAGCTAAACCATGCCAGATAAATATTTGTCTAAACTAATCTTAACTGTGTGAACACCTGTCTCGCCCAAGTAGCAGGCACAATGCGCAAAACATGAAAAATACCCTTTAACTTGTAGCTGCAAGGCTAGGAAGGCATTAAAATAGACTCAAAGATCCCAGGACAAGGACCATGCTTCCAGCTACAAGAGGAAAGCCAAAACCCTCATGGTCCAAGTTAATCTGGCCATGGGGCAATTTGGCTGACTGTCAAACAGTTGCTAGTTATAGGTTTTGACCGAATACAATTCCAGCACTTTAGGTTGCACCTTCCTACCCCCATGGCAGAACTAAATTACAACGTAAATGCTTCTGGGACAGGATGGAACAGCATCTCTCCATAAGCAGTGAGGATAATCAGCCACGTGAGACAAAAATGCATTGGGTAGTTTGCCACGTAGGTGTGATTCAGGCTACTATGTGAGCTGCTGTAGAAGGCTGCTAGGGCACAGACACCTGAAAACTGCAGTCAGTGATACTTATGCGCCTTAGCAGTGGAACTAAATTCTGCCTGAGGCATCTCCACCATGTGAAAATCTGCATTGCCCATAGTGGGAGGTGCCTCCATGATGGTAGCACTGAGTTCTGCATCTCACATTCATTCTTGAAAAGGGTTGGCAGCATAGCAGAATGGTTAGACCACTTACCCAGGAAGTTCAGGAGCCCGTGTTCTGCCTAAGTCCTATTTAGGCACTTATAAGGTTGATGTGAACCAGGCCCTACGTCTCATTTAGAAAATGGAGTTAGTAAGTACAGAATCCATAGTGGTCCATCATGATGAGTACATATCAATTATTACCATCTCCTGTGTGCTTCCAGAGCCCTGATATGCCTTAGTATTACGCCATTTATGCTGCAATTAATGCTAAGGCTCTCCTTTGAACATTTCTTCTTCCTCACTGTGACAAGGGAAAAGGCCATCTTTTTTTTCTATGTTTAAACAGGGGCTAGCACAATGGGGCTTCTTTCTCGCTTGGCTCTTAGGCACTACAGTAATAACAATGATGATGATGATGGATAGATAGATAGATAGATAGATAGATAGATAGATAGATAGATAGATAGATAGATAGATAGATAGATAGATAGAGGAACTGGTAGAAGTCCTTGGCCCCTGCTGCCAGTTCTCAAACATTGCCATCAGGTAACAGTATTTCTCATAACTGGGCATGCCTACTCATGTGCTTTAATGAATGTTAGCTTATTTAAATGTGCATTACAACATCACAAAAAAAATGCTCTTTAGTTAATGCATATTCAAATAAGCTAATGCACGTTTTTCTAGTACCTCACAATAGAGGTACTAAATTCAATGTGCAGTACCTAAAGTGCATTAATAAACATGTAGATGTGTCCACTGTCCCCTATATTGCCATGGGCAATCCTTCAGCCTTTTGCCCTTCTCACTTTCCTACCTCCAAAAGTCATTTTCACTTGTCGTTATGTGTTCTCTCACCCCTTTCTCTGCTTCTGCTTTCTCTCTACAAAGCAGGAAAGGAGAAGTAACGGCACAAGTGCAAGGTTTCCATCTACAGAAAGCTACTGGAGGCCTCCTTAAGATGAGAGGACCCAACTAATGCTCTGGGTTAAAACGGAGGTGGGCAGCCTGCTTTGCAAGAAGGCTTTCCACCAGACCAGAATGTGAGGAAGAATCAGCCATCTTAGCTAAGGGTAAGGAAATCCTGGCAGATGATGGCTGAATGCTTGGCTGGGATGGTTGAGATGGAGACGATCCTGTTGTGAGCAGGGGTTGTCCTAAGTCACCTCCCAATATCCCTGATTCTGAGATCTTTAGCAAAGGCAAAAATGCACAAGGTACTCATAAGTGTGCCTGTAAGCAGCATTAGAAAATCGTTCAAAGTTGTGAAACTCACAATAAAACCATGAGAACTGGCAAACCCTCAGAATATCATGTCTGGAGCGCCAACGAGCTTCAGAATGAGGAAAGCACAGCAACGGGTTTGACCTAATTAAAGCTCGAGGAAGTAAAGGAAGAGGGATTCTACCTAGACCAAAGGCACATAACTTCTCACTATAAACGGCACGTTACTTTGTGTTCCAGTGCCTCGGCCCTGAGATTTTTCACAGTGGGGAACTGCAGCTGGCAGCTGACGGCTTGCGGCCCACGTGGTCTTCTGCAAAAGAATTTTCCATTTACAAGCCCATGTTTCCATGTTGCAACATCCCTCCTAGGAAAAATAAGGAAAAATGCAAAGAGCCCATACCCAAAGTATTTTATTTAATCAAACGTGAAATGTAGCTCCTTTTTTCATTTTAAATTGTCATATTCTATCCATGGAGAAATCTCACTGGTGGGGAGTATAAACAAACAGCCCAATCACTGGGGCTCCAGGAGCCTTCGTTATTTATTTCCACAATTAGCAGTCGACTTCTGGTGTTGTGCCCAGAGATCTCCTCTCATTTTTCAGCGTGTCACTCCATGCACAATATGCTTTCAGGAATTGAGGATTAAGGCTGCTGATTGTGGGTGGTTTATGAAACTTTTTATGGGAAACCATATAGCCAACCCTTTGGAGAATCAGACCCATCATTTTAATGGGCCTATGTTGTATAGGAGAGTGTTCGGTAAGATTTCAAAGCAGTACAGAGCATCTTGATGGAGAACTCGGATTAATCAGCAATATTGCTGCTGTTTGCCATTGCTTTCTGCACGGGTAACAAATTCCAAATGGTGCTGGCAAGAGTCCTAGGGCTATTGTCCTCCCCGCGTAAACCTTTTGAAATGGTTGGATTCTGTCCGACTGCAAAACGTTAATTGAAAAGCCCAGCAAAGGATACTAAGCAAATATAAAAATATGTGATATTGTTTCCTTTTCTTTTTTTTTTTTGATATTACAATAATACATTAAAGCTAAGCCAATATTAAAGATAAGTAGCTATAAAACCAGGCCACACACAGATGTTATATTTAACATCTAAACCACAAAATCTGCTTGCTCAAAGGTTGCTGATATACTGGCCCAAAATTACAGGTTCTGAGCAAGCTCAGGTTTTACAAGAAACCATCCAGAAAGTGCGGTATCGTCATTATGAATCAAATTCCCATGGCGTGGTCCCAGCTCACCATGACGGGAATCTGTGTATCGAGAAAACAGAGTAGCACTCAGAAACCTGTAGGTGCTCAGGCCCTCCCAGGTTTTGGCCAACTGCTTGTAGCTGTGAGGAAGGTGTGAGTACTTAATGCAGAGGTCTACAGCGCAGAGCACAGAAATACTGGCAATGTCGTCTGCTCTCGCAGTTGTTAAAGGTATTGATGAATTGCCTATTGTTAAGCTTATTGATTGATGAGGCTATGAGCATAAATACTGGCATGGTCAGATACTCAACAAAGATTTTAACCTGCAAGCTTGAATTTTATCATACGTTGCTAGTACTTCTAGATCAAAGGACCACCTTTCGCACTATGGCCCTCTCTCAAACGCTCTGCTTCTTTTTGGCTAGTGCACCTTCCACAATAAGAACCACTCGCTGCCCATCAGTAAATCCATGCTGACAAATCTGTATCTACTGTACATGAATTTTGGGGACAGTTGCGATGTTTATACACATTCACTGTGGACAATATGTCTCTTGACACAGGAATCTCTTTTTAAAAGCCTGCCCTTATTCTTTCAAGTGCTGTTGTCTCTTAGGCCTTCATGGGAAGTGAAAGATGGAGCTCTTCAAGCCACGTTTTCCAACAAGGCTGCCTGAAATTACATATTCAGTTCTGGATATCAACTGCTTAAGTCACGTAGGTGTGCATCTTCCATCCTAAATGTCCAGCTCAGCAAGTCGAGGCCTAAATTAGGATGTAGATGCTTCCCTTGAAAACACCCAGCCCCAGTGATCAGAAAGGGAGATTTGCAAAGGTACAAATGGGAGTGAGACCCGCAGCCTCTGTTCCCTTTCAAAGAGACGTGGGTATTTCACTGTCTTTGGCATCTTCCAAAATCCCCCCGGTCACTTGAAACAGGCAATACATTTCCCCAAATCACTAGGGACATTATTGTGTCTATGATGGATCTCACCAGAGGAACATCCAGCACCAATAGGTGCATGAGTAAAGAGTGAGAGAGCAGGAATGAGACCTGTCTTTCTAAAGTAGCCAGGGAAGCCAATTTCCCCATGTGGCGTTTAGCCATCAAACACACCTGACACCTCACGACCCGGTTAACTTTGCTACAAATAATCAATCACCTTAGGAAAAAAAATCACTTTCCTTTGGTGACATCCGGGCGCGAGCATTTTATCAGCACGTTCAGAAGGAATCCTGAAAAAAAAGATATCTGCCAAGGCCTTCAAGGTGAATCCACTACTACCGCCACCAAAGTGATGCAAATGATGATTAATTACTCTCCTATTTAATTGCTAAATCATAGTTCAGAGCATCTCAAGTGGCACTTCAACGCGCTTATTGTCAGAAGCCCTTTTATCTTACCATTTGTACTGCAAGGGTTTTAATTAGGGGTTGAGGGGGGAAGGGGGAATCTGTTAATGGTCCCACTTCTGAACAGCCATCCAGGCTATAAGAATGCACTAGCTGGCTGATACGCCCCAACCCCTTCCTAGGGCACTTCACCTGGAAGGGGAATAAGCAGCCAGGGAAGCCAGAATTCATCAGCTGAGCTGAGAGTCGCAGCGGCGTTGGCCTCATGGTGTGCTCCATTTGCCAGAGTGGTGTAGCATGACAGCAGCACTGTGCTAATACAGCGGCTCTCTAATGTGAAGGCTGAAGGAACTCCTGGGCGGGTTACAGCTCCTGAAGCTTCACAGCTAACATGGACAGATGAGGCTGTAGGTCATAATGTAATATCCTGCCATGGATTAGGAAAGATCTATGAACAGGGACACGCACACGTTCCGGCCTGTTCAGATAATCAGCTGGTTTTCACAAGCACTTAATTCTCGTGTCATATCGGAAGGAAATGCACTTGGAGAGCTCCTCTGACCAAGCAGGCAGGAAACAAATTAATTGTATTATTGTTTAGATGAAATGGAGAAAACGGCGTCCTCTGCTATTAGGTCCTTCCTGGCACTGACGCTGCCTCAGGTCATCCGCGGTTGCCGGCAAAATTCAAAGAATACCTTAAAAAACTTAAATGAGCAGCTCAAACTTTCCAGTTCAGTCTTAGCACCATGGAGGAAAATAAAGTAGAAAGAAGCAAGCAGTTTAATGCAAAAGGGCCCAGAAACTTTTAGGGTCAGAATCGCAGGTAACGTAATCAAGTGTAGCTCCAAATGGACATTATATAGGTACTGGGCGACTTGACTTGTAGCTGTAACTTAAAGGGACTTTTTTGTATACATGTAATAGTTTATTACATATATATAGTTTACACCACACATATGTGGTGATGCCTACACAAGAAATTGTAGTACACAAAATGATTCCTTATTTGACTGCCCTTTTGCCTCCTGCAAGTTTACATCCAATAGTCCAAGCAGCTGAATAACTTCTGACCGACCTCTGTCAAAATACAATACTTGCCACAATTAAAGCGTCGTTCTTTTGCCTCGTATGTAGAATCCTAATTTAGTGACAGGTTTAAGGTTTATCCTCATCACATCATGAACCCCCAGGTTAGTGTTACTAGAAAGCGAGATGTCCCACTTTTCCAATGAGACACACACAGTGCATTTGCTTCAAAGCCTTATTAGAGCTCCAAATAGTAGACTTCAAAATAGAGCAGAGAAAAGTTATCATGATGATCACGATGAGTTTATGATCACGATGAGTTTATGATGACCTCTGAGTCCAGTGGATGATAATAATTAAGGCACTTAGCCTTATACACGTAAGGATAAAATTCCACTCGAAACTGTCCAAACACCTCTCGAGCCTTTGTCAGGTGTTGTTGTTTCTACACATATACACAAACGCACACATGTTACATGATGGCACTGTGGAGTTTTATCGGGGTTGGCTCAGCACGGACTATGCTGGTCACTCATCGTATTGCTACTTGTGGCTACTGAAGTTATTGGTACTGCCCCCATGCAGGGCCTTCTGGCTATACTCTCTTTAGGAAAAACACCACGGACAGTGGAATGGCCTGATCACTTCTGCGTGTTCGTCTAAGAAAATAACAGCAATAATCAAATGTAAGGCACTGTGTACGAAAAGACCTAGAAATACGGGGGAAGTGGGGGTGAGAATCATCATAACCATGCATCTCTAGTATCTATGGATTCACAGTGCTTTGACAAGAAGGTGTCATCAACCCTGTTCTATATGTAAGGAAGCTGAGGCACAGAGCAGTGCCTTGAACTGCCCTGGGTGACCCAAAATGTCTTAACAGCAGAGCTGGTAAAAGGACTCAAGGACAGGAATCTGCTGCATCTCCTACGGCATACCGACACGGTAGACTGCCATGCAGTGGTGAGATACACAAGCTAGATGTACATAAACTGGTGTGAGCAACAGAAGCTGTATAGCTGTGCAACCACAAACCTCTGTGCAGGCTCATATGCCCTGCTGAGAAGCTTCAGGCTTTTGCCATGGCTGTCTCGCACTGGAGCTAGCACGGGTATCTCGAGATGTCATTGCACAGCACAGTGTAGACAGCCTCTAAGACATGCAGCATGCAACTGGCAGCTCAGCGAGAGCACATCTTTGCTTAGCTGGATACAGGGCTCTTAGACAGTGATAGCAGGGGTAAGAGCGTCTTCTCAGGTCTCCACTCAGCATCCCAGCCAATGAAGCACATGCTCTCCTTGTTTCATGTTGTTCCTTTCTTCTTTTTGGGGTAGGAAAAAGAAACCAGACATACGTCAATGTGATGCCACAATTCCTGACTGTAAACTACATACGAAAGATGAGCAGAATCACAGTTAAGTCCTATGAACAAAAGGATTGAGTTGGGGAGCGAGTTGGCCCAGAGCCTGCATGACTTTGAAGCATTCAAAACCCCAAGAGAAAGGAAAATGGTGACAGGTGAGCCAAGAGCAGAGATGATGAGAAACACATTGGGTTTCTCATGATGTGCACAGATACTGCGGGGTTGGGGACAGTGCAAAACTCAGGACTGAGAAGAGATTGCAGAATTCAGTCCTGCCAATGAACTACTAATGCCCACTACACAGGGGTAGTCTGTGAACTCCATGTGCATGTCTACACCATATCCTGCCATTGCTGGAACAACAGAAATACTGAGTAAGCCCTAGCAAGCTGCTCTGCTCACCTATGCCAGAAGGTACGTTGCTCAATGTGGGGGCTGCTTCCCTGGATAGGGGGCCTTGGCCTCTGCCCGCAGGGGAGCAGAAGCTTTCCCAGTGCTGTTTATCCATTGAGCATTAAATGCATGGTGCGGTGGGACAGCTCTGAGACAGGGCTGCGAGATGCCTACGAAGCAGAAAATACAGGTTCCAAATTACGCTGGG
Source organism: Caiman crocodilus (assembly GCA_030014935.1). NCBI lineage: Eukaryota > Metazoa > Chordata > Crocodylia > Alligatoridae > Caiman > Caiman crocodilus. The sequence goes on along the minus strand of JAGPOW010002514.1, from coordinate 61,373,192 downwards.
TGAGGGGTGCCTAGATCCCAGGTCTCCTGCTCCCTAAGCCAGTCCTCAAGGCCTCCGGGATAACAGGTAGACAAGTCCACTGTCTCCATACCTCTCCCATGTATGTGCAAAAGGTAATCCTATTGCTCCACAGGGGAACAGAATCCCAAATTGGGTGTGCTTGCCAAAAAATGCAGCTATGCAACAACTGGCACTTACCTGCCACTGACATGCATGACGACCCCAGTCACTCAGGAAAGCTGTGTCAAGCCACAAATGGACTCCAAGGCTCCCCAGAAGAAATGGGAGATTTTCCATTGACTTTGAAAGGACCAGGATTGTGCTCAAAACCTCCTCCAAACCCATCTGCTTCATTTGATGGTGGCTAGGATGAAAGAAGATTGATGAAAAGACCAAATAAAATGCTAGGCAGTTCAATAGAAGATGAACATCAACACAGCTCGCAGCAAGGTAGCACACATTGGAAGGAGCAATTTAAGCTGCTTGTAGACACCGGTGGGCTCCGGACTACTCGTCATTTACTGGTGTCCTGGCAGAGGTCCCTGGGCAGCAGAGGTCTAAAAATCCATCAGGGGTTAGGTTGTGTTACAAAGGGGTTGGAGTAAAAGGACAAATATAACCCTGCTGTATCACTGCACGTGCCAATGAGGAATCATGAATGCAACGTTCAGATCTGAAAGTCGTGTTCAAGGGACCCGGAGACGGGCAATGAAAAGGTCAGGGAACACTAAAGGGAACACCCAAACTGCAGTGAATGGTCTGATCCCAGCCCTCTCGGCAGGCAGTCTGGGCAAGCTTTAAATTGACAGCCCAAGTGCAGCCCCACAGACTTCCACGTGAGCAACTACCCAAGAGCAGCTGCAGAGCGTGCAAAGCTCATGCTGAAGTCCTCGCTGTCCTGTCTTTTCTGCTGGGGTTGCAACATGACTCTCTGCACTGCCCTGCAAGTGTAGACGAAGCTGGAAAGGTCGGGAGCATGGCCTGGAAGGGCCTCGAGGAAAGGTTTTGATGATAAGCACTGAGAACCTGTTGTAGAGACATCCTGAATGGACAATCCTAGCAATCTCAAGCCTCCCTGCTTTGCTGGAGGCGTGCCCCGGAGGATTCAGACATCCAAGCAGGCGTTTCCTCAGGCCACGATTTGAAGGGCTGAGGGGTTTATCAAATCTTCTCCACCTGTTCCCAGGGAACCTTCCCTACAGAGGCGTTAATGAAAGCCAACAAAAACCTCATCACCCAACTGGCTGTGCTGGCATAGCTGGCGCTGTGATGGTCCAGGGAATATGTGAGAAGCAAGTTATTTGGTCTTGTCATCCTCTAGACCCATTTGTAGTTGGGAGAGATGTTAGGCCAACTTCCTGGCACTGAGACCAGAGCAAATCAGGAGCAAGTCTGCTGACGTCAATGGTGTTACACCAGGTGCAAGGCCAGGGGGAGCCCCTGATGCAATACAGTGTTCAGCATGTGCCTAAGTCCACTGCAGTTCAGCAAAGCACTTGCATCTCTGCTTCAAATGAAGCTTGTGCTTAAGTCCTTTTGAAGTCAATGGCTAAACGCCCGTTCCCTTCAGTGGGGCCAAGATCCTTGATGATGATGATTCAACAAGCCGTTTCTTAGAACTGGGTACCTCTTTCAGTGCTCGGCCAAATGGGAATAGCCTGAACAGGATGAAGAGAAACCCAGCCTGCATCTAGGTCATTGCAACGTCCTCCTGCCTCCCTAGAGTCTGGCGACATCTTTCCAAATTTTCGCTTGGCTGACAGTACTCAGCCTGCCCCCTCTCCATTCGCTGACTCAAGTAAATTCACCCGCTGTCTTCTTTTTTAACAGCTTTATTGTCTTCCTTTGTGCTAAGCCTCTGTGCCATGACTGTAAGCTGTAAATTCACTGGACATGGACCTCGTCGGGAGCTAATCTTCAGCAGGGAGGGAGGGAAGGGAAGAGTATCGTGAGCTGCAGCCGCAGATTCATTTGAATCCCGATCAATATTAATAACCAAGCAGTGTCCCCGTCTCAGGCTTTCCCCTTACCATGAACACAACCACCCCAATTTCAGCAGTGACATCCTCCCACTCAGTGTTAATCACCATGCCTCGTCCGGGCTCTCTCGGAAAGTCTAAGTGTGTCGTCAAGAACTGAAGTGGATCCCGAGTAATTAAATGTATAAATTAATTCTTCCCTTAAGATAAGTTCCTCTCCCATTATTAGGTTTGTCGCTGAGAAAATCCTTGGAGGATCTCCATAAAAGTACCACTACTTCAAATATTGTGTTTCTAGGGCTTTTTATTTTATTTTTTTTTAGATTGATGCCTGCAGCCTGCAATTAAAATAAGTGACATGAATGTGTCTTTAAAATAGAGATCTATGGAAAACTAAAGGATTGTCTGTCAGAGGGGGGGAATGAAAAACGGCAGTCTCAACCCTCTGAATGGATGAGTGGGAAAAATTCTTGTCCGTCCTAGCACCCAAAGGGATAAAACCCAATGATAGCCTTCTCAACTGCTTAGCAGATAATGCATGTGCTGTTTGGATGCTAGTAATGTGTTTTTTACTTCTTTCTATCTGGGAGGAATGAATCAAATATGAGAAGTGCTGGAACATGATTTTCAACCCATTGCCTTTGATTAAGTGCTTTAACATGTGGGTCCAGAGACTTGCAATAATACTAATGGGGCATAAAGCACTATAAACAGGACAGGCCTACTTTTGTCCAAATGCCATTATCCTGGAATAAAAAAGAACAGCAAATGTAATATGTCCACTGTTAACCTTTTTTTGACAGGAAATTTTCTCTCCTACGTGCACGCCATAAATTATGGCTGCATTTTGCCAGAACCGTGAGCGATGGCGTAATTTCAAGAGAAGGGGTGTTTTCAAAGCTTCAAATACTTAACTCAGTGCAATATTTAGCTGTGAAAATAGGATGGTTAGGAGCAAAACATATGTGTGAACTGCAGGCTGACTGAGCTTGATTTTTTTCTTCTTGCAACAAAGGTTTCGAGGTGGCAGAATAAGGAGCTGTAAATAAAAATGCTCTGTTTTCTTTTTCTTTAAAAAAACCCCAACACTTTTAAATGAACTTAAACATCCAACTTCTAAGTGAAAAGGCAACCCGAAAAGGCAAGCTACTGATTAACCCTTAAGAGGCCAGGGAGATGGGAGACAGTGTCTGGGTTTGTTCTTAAAAGTCCTGGGGGTTGAGGAATGTTTTGTTGATAAGCGGTCACTTCTCATTTCAGAGCCATGTATCTGCTTTCAGCAGCAGCTGCTGTGATGGCTAGAGCAAACCAGAGTCAGCTCCATCCTAAGCATTATGCTTGACTGGAGCTCTTTGGGGCTGGCTCCATGTCACTTCTAACTTTGTGATACATTTTATTGCTCTCAGCAAGTTGCAGATTGTCCAACTGTTCTGTCATTTATTGTAAACGGCTGCAAAAAAGAAGGGGAGAAAAAAAAAATCCACGACGCTATAACGTAGTCCTTGGTGTAAATCAAACATTCCCTGTCATGTTGATAGCTTGTGTTAGTCTAATGTATTTTATATTACTCAAAAGCATTGAAACCCTGCAGCTTTCTTCATATAGGCCATTATGCGGTTATCATTAAATTGTCTTGCAAAGAACATTATCGGTAATTATAGCAGACACTAAAATCAAATGATCAGACTGGGACCTTTAACACCAAGAGGAACCATTAGAAGTTAATCAAATAAAAGGATGAGAATAATTATGTTAGGATTAAGCAGTAATATGCCAGAAGTTATATACTTTGCTGACTATATATCTTTACTCCCAGCTTCCTGCATCTACTCCTTGTTGATGCATTTTATATAATACGTTGGCACAGAATGTAAATGACGGTGTTTCTGTGTGTCACAAATGGGGCTTTAGGGTTCAAATGAGGTTCATGTCGAAATGGCACAAAAAGCAGCACTATGATAATGATGAAGATAAAAATAATAATAATAAAAAAAAGTGAAAAGCTGGAAAAAATCCATTGGTCAATGAAGCATAAAGTGATGATAAAAATTGTTGCAACAGGCACAGGTGAAACTGAAATGGTTATTGGTTTGTTACTCAGGGGTTTTTTAGCAACAGGATTTGTGATGCCGGTGTCTCTATGAACTGATCTCCTCCTGTCTTGAGTCTGTCTGTTCACAAGTAATTTTTCTGCATTGATAAATGCTGTTGCTTCTGTCCAACAGATGGTCCTCTGAAAAAACTTCAGTACTGTGTTTCGTTCCTGGTCTCAGGATGGCTCTAGAATCAGCAGTCTTTAAATTAGCAAGAAAATCCAGCTGTAATTAGGATCGGGAATATGGACGATCTCCAGAGGAAGGCTGTTCTCATAGGATTTCCAGGCTGATTTTGCACACTCAAAGCAGATCAGATCATTTGGATAAGCTTCAAAGAAGAGTTCAAAGCCAAAACCCTGAGGCCCTGCTCAGTTTTTAACCATTATTGCTGGTGAAGGTCTTAGCCAGATAAAACTCCAGTCATCCCCGATTAATGTTAAGCTTATCCATTGACTTCTCAAGCATTGTCTTACGTAAGGACTAAGTGGAAACCAAATATAACCTCACTGATGCTGGGAGGATGCCATAGCTGCTAGTGGTAGGTACTGGATTTCACACCCAGGGTGAAGATACAGGTCATCCACTAGATCCCACTAGACCCATAGATGGAGCCCACTAGATCTGGACCCCATAGATCTGGAGCCCATCAGACCCCACTAGATCTGTGCAATGTTAAGCAGTGTTAAAGTTAAAATGTGCTATGACTAGTTGCACATTAAGGGTAAATGCCATTTCTTGACTGCACAGCTCTGACTTGCCACTAGAGGACTGGCAAGCGGGGCGGGTTTGGAGCCAGGACACCTGGGCTCTATCCTGGCTCTGGTGGAGGTGGAGGGAGGCTGCTGGCAGCAGTGCATCCTGGGATGCTGGAGGACTGCAAACCGCTTCTTTTATCTCCATGAAGCAGACTGAAGTTACCCTAATGTGAGCTAGGTGGCACGACCCAGAGTTAACCCTTATCTGAAGTGGCATAACTTTAAGATGCTTGGGCAACACTTAGCATGAATGAACAAGGTCTAATGTGCAGATGCTCATGTTTTAAGTGCTCTTAGAAAGCTAAAAGTTTAAAGGGAAATTCCTCTCTCATGTATATTGAGTCATTTGGGCCCATCTCGTATTAATACTAAGATGCTACATAAGTGCAAGCTACTCTGCTTCAGTTTGAACCAGTTTCAACATTGACGCCATTCACATATGTGCACGGGCAACTGATGCCTCCCGAGTCTGGGGGGGGCACCAAATCACTGACCGGGGGGCGGGGGGCACTTCCAGTTTTGCAGCTGGACTTTCAGGGGCTGCATGGCAATCTCAGGGGGTGCACACGCACCCCTATGCATCACCAATGCATATGTGTGTCCTAAATCATGCAAGTCAGGGTCTTAGTCCATGGAACAGCATGGCTGAAGCATACTAGTTTCTGTTCTGTAACCAATGGCACACAAGGCAATGCTGTTTGTTGAGAGCAACAAGACAAGGACACCGGACTTCCAAAAGGTGGATTTCATCCAACTCGGAGAAAGAGTAAGTAAGATCCCATGGATAGACAACTTCACAGCAAAAGGAATTCACAAGGGCTGACATTCGACGTCATATTGGAGGCCCACCAGCAACCTGTTCCAGTACAGAAGAAAGATAAGAAGAACTGCAAAAGACTGATGTGGTTAAACAGAGAGTTGTATAGATCTGAAAATCAAAAAGGATATATGTAGGCGATAGAAGAAAGAATCCGAAGTATATACAGCAACAGCACAAATGTGCGGGAAAACAAAGGCGCGATATGAATCAGTTAAGAAAAGACATTAGAGACAGCAAGAAAGGGCTCCAGAAATATTTGCAACTAAAGAGATGAGGGAAGCTATGAGTCAACCGCTCAATGAAGAAGGTGAGCTATTAACAGAAGAAGCAACAAAAACAAATCTATTCAATGCCTAGCTGGCTTAAGTCTTGTCACACTCACACACACACACATACACAAATGAACAATTAGGACTTTCCAATAATGATGGGTGAAGAAAGTGCCAGGGAATTTTTTACTACTTTGAATGAATTTAAGTCATCAGGAATGATGGAATTCACCCTGGGATGCTGGAGGAATTAGCTGGAGAAGTCTCAGCTCCACTGGCAATAACATTTGCAAACTCCTGGGTAACAGATGGGATGTTTAAGGACCTGCAAAGGGTTAGTGCAATACCTATGTAAAAAAGGAGGAGGCATGGAACTGTAGATTAATGAGGCTGATTTCAACACTTGAGGAGGTTCAAGAACAAATGATAAAATATTCAATTTGTAAATACCTGGAGGAGTGATCAGCAACTGGAATGGATTTGTTAAACAATTCATTCCAAAGCATCCTGATTTCCTCCTTTGACAGCATAACTGGTTTGTTACATAAGGGGAATGTGGTGGACATAATATGCCTGCACTTTGTAAGGCTTTGAATGCCTTCCCACATGACATTCTCATAAGCAAGCTAGAGAAATGTGAGCTAAATGGAATTACCATTAGGTGGATATATAATTGGCTGAATAACCACAAGCAAAGAGTAACTATTAATGGATCAATGTCAGACTGGTAGGAGGTCTCAAATGGGGGCCTCTTCTAGGTCCAGTGTTGTTTAACATTTTTATTAATGACTTGGATGCAGGGGTAGAGAGTGCACTGATCAGATCTGCAGATAATGCAACATCAGGAGAGGCTGCAAAGTCTTGAGAGGACAGGCTCAAAATCCAAAAGGACCCAGATAAACTAAAGAACTGGGCTACTGACTGCAAAATGAAACAAAACACAGACCAGTATTAGCTGCAAAGCACAGGGAGTCAAAATGAGATGCACACATACAGAACTGGAGATAACTATCTAGACAACAGCACTGCTGAGAAGGACCTAGAGGATCACAATCTCAACAAGAGCCAGGAATATGGTGCTCTCACAAAAAAAAAGCAATGCAATTTTGGCCTGTAGTAACAGAAGTGTATGCAGGACACTGGGGATAGGAGAATGGCTCTGACTGGCTCTGACTGCTGCAGTATTGTGCCCAGTCTGGGGCAAAAAAATGTAAAAGGGATTCAGAGAAACTAAAAAAGAAGTAGAAGAAGCCAAGGAAGATGATAAAGCAAAGGGTTGGAAAGCTGAGGAACTAGGTATGCTTAGAATGAAGGAAAGGAGATGAAGTCAGGACATGAGCAGCAGCAAAATGAGGTGGATTAGTGGGGCACCAGCCCTGAGCAGTGGCTTTGAGGGGTAGAAGATTGGTGGCCATCATCATCCTGGCCTGGCTTCTGCCTGACTTCAAACTAACACAGCTAACTGCCTCTCTCCACTGTCCTCCTGGCCACCGTCACTGCCGCTCCGGCCACCACCATTGCTGCCGCTGAGCTGAGCACCACTGTTGTCCAGAGCACAACAATGGCTATTACCCCTCTGGACATGAGAGCAGCTTTCAAACATGGCTGTCATAAAGAAGAGAGAGAAAAAGTGTTTTCCCTTGCCAAAAAGCACAAAAGAGGCAATGGGGCTGGACTACAGCAAAGCAGTAGCTTGCTGTGATTACATCTCAGGAAAAAAATCCTAGTTGTAAGCATAGTAGATATTAGAGAAAGCTAGAAGTCCCAGTGTGAAGCTATGGCAATGGGGACGAATGCTTTTGGATCTATAACAGGCAGGTATGGAGTAGGAATAGGAAAGTGAGATTTAGGGCATTTTTTTAAGCCAGGCATGTCAAAGATAAGACCCACAGACTGATTCCAGCCTGCAGGCCAAAATCATCCAGCCCTCAATGCTGGCCCTGGGTCTTCAGGTGACCCATATGTCACATGCAGTGGACACCTCACTAGCCAGGACATGCATCGTGTGTGGCACCTGTTCTAGGACATGTTGCATATGGCAGCCATGCAACGCCAGTCCAAGACCACACCGCACACATGCTGCACTGCACGCAATGCCTGCCCTGGACGGGCTAGAGAAGATGCTGCATGTGGCATGGAATGACCGGAGCTGGCATTGGATCCTGCATGTGGGTGAGAGAGGTCCGTGGCCTCAATTTGGCCCACGGGACCAGTCCTGCTTCATTCATCTGGCCCACGGACTGGTCCCACACCACTCATCTGGCCCTTGTTTTAAGCCAATGTTGAAATATGGCATACAGTTCTGGCACCCCAAAATGCAAATGTTGGGTCAAACTGGAAAGGGTTCAGGAAAAAAAAAACCATCAAAAGGATTTGTGGCTGGTTCCTCACACGTTAAATTAAATGTGTGGCCGGCACTGAACAGCTGACAGGCCCTGCCAGCCAGAGGTGTGCAGCAGAGCCCTTTGCTCTGTTGTGCTTCCATTGCTGGGCAGACCAGTCAGTTGACTGGCACCCCCAGCTGTGGGAATGCATCAGAGCCCTTCAGGGCTGGGAGCACTGATCAACTGACTGGTGCTTTTGGCCACAGGGGGACCAGGTACCCAGCGGACCATTTGCCAGCGTAAGCGTGGCCTGGGATCATGATTGCCATTGTACTGGCACTAGGACGTGATTGGGATTTGATCCCCAATCCCAAAATCAAGCCTCCTGCCGTGCATGTGTGTGATATGGCAGGAGATTTGCTTGTGGGGATCACAGATCAGATCCCATCACACTTTTAACTGAACGGCTGTCAACAGTCTTAACCGAGTAATATGTTCGCTGATGTGTGTGTGTTTGTGTGCATGCGCACATGCATGCTCATCCTGTTTAATAAAATCTAGAGCACGTGCACAGAACTGGTTCACGCCATCAAATTTCAGTGTGGTTTGCGAACTCGAAAGGCAAAGGTCACCCCAGGTAAAATGCATGCACGCTGCTTGGTTCTGCTTCAAAATTAATACCTAGATGGGTCCAAATCGATAGGTCCAAACCAGGTGTGTAGCATCCCTTTACAGCCAATGGAGAGAGTTAGCTGCCTCCCAAGGGCAATCCAGAGTGCTTAAGCCCCGAGCAGGACAGTACCAGGTAGCACAGAGTACAGGGGAGTGTTAGAGCCAGGGGATCAAACCCGGGCTGTTCATTAGGGACCTCCATCAATTCAAGATCCAAAGCAGCAGTCAGGGGGGCACACTGTCCATGCCAACGTCAGCACTGAGACGGTGCAAAGTGCAGAAGGCGTAGTCATTCTTCCACAAGGGTGGTGCCAGTGCCACCCCTCGCTCAATAGCCTACTAGCTAAAGCGTTTTCCCAGGGAAATCCATGGGTCCAGAGAAACAACAAGCAAGTGGGAGGCTGACTGGACTGTGGGGCCTGGTGGCTATTTCTGGTTCTTAACTAATGAATGACGAAGGCTTCTGCATAAGCAGAAGAGCCCAGGTTCCCTTGTCCCACGTTCCTGATCCAGATGTCTTGTACTCTTGGCTTTCCAGTGATCCCACTTCATCAGGACCAGGGGCTCCAATTCGCTCGGGTGGAGGATGCCTAGAAACCAGGCGTCCCACTTCTAGGGTGGGTGCTCTAATGACTGTCCATAGGCAAAAACGGGCACCATCACTAGCTGTATTTGACAGAGTGGCAATCCCAGCATGTGCAATACCTTGCCCTGGACTCAGCACTGCTGTTGGCATCAACTGGGCATTAGGCTTGTTTGGCAGACTCCTAATGGATCAAGGACCTAAATGGGTTTTAAGCACTTCCTGGGTCAATGGAGCTGAGATGGGCATTAGGTTGAGATGCCTGACCTGTATGACTTCACAACAGGCTCATACGCACCACTCTAGGTGCTTGGGGAACCCTGCAGGGAATTTCTAACCATTCAGGGTATCTAAGTGCTTTGGGAGCTGCTGAAGTGAAGTTGATGGGACTTGGTTTGGGGGGCTTACATTCTGCCTAAGACTTGCCTAGGTGCCTGTAAACATGATTTTGCCTTTCACCACATCATTGCTGTACTAATGCACCTCACCTCTGCCCTATGGAGATAGCCTCATTAAATAACTGCTGTGGTCCTATTTAACTGGCAGGGCCAGCATTTTAACCACAATGTTCTCTAACCTTGTTCAGAGAGGCCAAAGTGACATGGTGATAAAAAAGCCAGTGATTACCAGTGCTGGTTTACCCCAGGTACCAGTGGAGCTAAAGCAATAGCAGAGGTATTTTAGTCTACTGTAAGCAAGGGCCAAGTAAGAAAGACCCACAAGCCTGGACTGCCATCAAGAGAACCAGCTACTGCCAGCTGGGGAGGTGGTATCTATGAGAAGTAGACTGACTACCATCACTCAAATGGGGCTAAATTGCTTGGTAGACCAAGCCCCAGGGAACTTCACAGGCCAATTACCAACCATGCCAGCGTTAACAGTAAAAGCTTCGGTGAAATTTAGCTTGAAGACAAGGGCTAGGTGTTCTGCTCATGCACAATGTATTAGGAAGTGCGGTCGCGGTGTCAAAGTAAACCCCAAAACTTTTCAGAAGGATAAAAATCACATGTCATTTTCTAAATTCTGCAAAATTATGACAGTTTAAAATCCTCACTCCCACAAACAATTATTTCTTCAGCAAATGCATCTCAGCATTTGGTTCTTTAAATAAAACATGTTGCTATTACACGAGGAAATCATTTGCGGAGTACCCTATTCCACTATATGCACAGCAAGTATTTGCTTCTGTTTGTTTATCGCAGGATAAAAACATTTTGCACATTAGAATTAATTTAAATTATTCCCAGCACTTTAACAATTTACAGTCAGTCAACTGCTTCCCTTCCATTGAATTTTATTGAACCGCCTGGGATTATTTTAGAAAAGATGATTGCAGTTTTTAACAATTAATTGGAATAGAATGAATAGTAATGAAAAATTTTCATATATATTCATTCAGAATTTTAAATCAACGTGTTTCACTTTACTCTCTGTTTGTGACCCTTTTCCTTTGATAGTCAAGTGAATTAATTTACTGGCATGAATGTTCAATGAAACCCAGGATTTTAAGTGAATGTTGCAGAATATTCATGAGAAGCAAATTTAACATGGTAATTGTAAGCATTTGCCTCAGAAACCTGATGTGCAGTGTTATGCTCAGCTAACTGGGAAAAAGAAACTTATCATGTGACCCCCGTGTCCAATCAAAGCAGCCCAAATTTTAACTATAAAATACGATGAACCACTTGTCACTTTGGCAGTGGTCGTTTTGGTATTTTTATTAGGCTGACATCTAAATGCAAAGCGGAAGCCATTTCCAGATGTATTATCAATATGGGCTTTCATTTCTTTCGCCCTGCTTTGCTGAAATCTGTTGCAGGAGCTGAGGGAGCGCTGAGCAATTTGAAAACAAAGTGTAGAAATGTCATCTTACAAGTTAAACTGTTCAGGCCCAATTCAGCAAAACACGCAATACGTCTTAAGCACCTGCCTAAAGTGAAGCAGATGCTTAAGTGCTTCATGGAACAAAGCCCTTAATTTTCTAAGTCAGCTGATGGAATTGTTTCGATAACAATTAAGGATTAGCTCAGAAACAGAGTATGAGGTTTATCTATTAGGAGCAGGGAATAAAAAAATCCAAGGAGAATCACTGCAGCTTGTTTAGCAGCCCAGTGCAGCTCCGTTTCCAAATCGCTACTGACAACACTAGGCATAAGGAAAGCATTTTGAATGGCTTTAATTATGATTTGGGGGCAAACTTGTGAGTCCACATCTAAATTTAAACAAACACACAAAAATAAAGCCTGAAAAGTTTTGACCCAAATGTCTACCGATTGCTTTTTTCATTTTTCATTTTCTACCCAGCTGGGAGAAACTTCATGATTTTTGAAAAATGTATCCAAAAGTTTTTAAAACCTGCAAATCGTTAATTTTTAACAATTTGTAATATTCTTTTTCCATTGGTTCAGGCAATCAACGTTGTCTACAGCAGAGAAATTTGCCTTGTTACCTCTTGGTTGATCTCTCTGGTGCATGTATACTCAAGGCACACATGAGGTGTTAGAGCCGAGTTGCTTCGTGTAATGTGCATTCATAACCTTCTTAATTGTGCAATAAGTTACTCAGACAGACAGGCCCTCAGAGAGGATGTACAGACTGACTGAGAGGAGGGACTTATTGAGAAAGCACTGGACAGGGGCCAATAAATGTGTCTGAGATGGGCATCTTATTGACTCAGGCCAGTCTCACCTCCAGGCAGGTAAAATGCATGTGAGGCTTTACCAAAGTGCTTCCTAGTATAATCTAGAGGCATATAGGCAGGCCCTGACACTAGGGACAGGCAAAAAGCCTGAGCCTGAATTGATTAAATCTTTGCAGGTTAGTCTAACCTGGGTAGGCTGAACTGGGTTGTAACTGGAAAGACATTCTCTCTGGGCTGAGAAAATGCAGGCACATGCCTGCAGTGGCTCAGGCTAGAAGCTGTGGGGCACTACAGCAGCCCTCCCTTCCCTCCAACAGTGCTGAGCTGATGGGGGCGTGGCCAGGCCCTGGCAGGACCTCTGATTCAGAAGGTCTGCCTGCACCATCCCAGGCTTTTCCCCAGTGGTTGCTCAAGGGGCAGGAGTGTTACCAGACCCCACGCCCCTGCTAGCACCTGAGGCAAAGAGGGTGGAGGGGACAGGTGCACAGTGCATACATCTGTTGACGATACAGAGCTTTTCAATCACCCTCCCGGCTTCTTTATATAGTCTGCAGCAAAGTGACAGGCAAGCAAGCCAGCAGGGGGCTGATAACAGTGTTTATCACCTCATCAGCAAAACAACAGCCTCTCTCCATTAGGTCAAACTCTTCTTAAACAGCTTTTTCTGTGAGACATTACTGATTGACCTCTTGATTAGCTCCAAAAGCCCTAGGCAGTCACTGTTCTGTCTGCCTGTCCCCGTGAAATTGGAGACACTCACACACGGACACCTCTTGGCATTAGCTAGCCTACCACGTGCCTAGGGTCTGTGGGGCTGGGGTCTGTGCTGTGGGAGATAGGAGGGGGGGTGGTCCCTGCTTGTCCAGCAAGCAGCACGGGAGGGGCAGGGCAGGGGGAAGCCAGGCAGACCCTGCTGTGCCTGCAGTCTCTGCCAGAGCTGCAGCCAGGGAGCAGAGGGGAGGGGCCAGCTCTTCTGTAGAGCAGAGAGCCCCACCCGGCCCAGAGAGCATGCTGGGATACTGGGGGAGTCTGACTGACCTTAAACCAGCAAGGAGTCTGAGACAGACATTACATAAACCGGTTTGACCCAAATCAGTTAAGTCTGATACTGCATTCAACCAGGTTTATCTCAAATCGGTTTCAGCCATTTTCCAGCTGGTTTATGCGCACTGACTGTCTGTTCTGTTAGAGGTTGAAACCAGTTTCTGATCATTTAAACCGGTGCAAATATAATGTCTGTCCCTAGCCTGAGTGTCTACAGAGGCAGTTAGCAAGGAATAGGCGATGTGCAGCAAAGTGACCCCCTGGCTGCATCCTCACAAGCATCCTTACAAGGTTTTCCCTTTGCATGTTTGTACAGCTTTCTCTGGTTGCCCACATCTTTTCCTTTTTTTCCTCCTAGGCCCCACTAACAGCCATATACTGCTGTGTACTGCACTAATTCATAACCACAGCTACTTGGCTACTCCTAACTGCCTGAGGCTTTTTGCCACGTGAGGATTTTACATCAGCTTTGGACAGCTTTCTAAACAAGATGCTCTAGCTCAACCACAAGCCGCTGGATAGGACTCAAGAATCACCGGGTGAAATTCCAGGGCTTGCATTACACAGGAAGGCAGACTAGATGATCCGTCCTGGCCATAAAATCTAGGAACTGGCCCTGCCTCTGTTCACCCCTCCTCTCTCTTCTTCTGACCTTTCTAGATTCATCAGCTCTATCTGATGAGATACAGCGCCTCAGGTGGTATGGGGTGACCTGTGACCCAAGCTCTCCATCCACAGCATTCATCCTTTAGAGAGCTGTATTTAATAGACTTTGATCCATAGGTAAATTGTGCATCTTCTGGGCCAAATCCTCCTTGAAGTGACATCAGTATATGGTAAATTCTTATTAACTCCAGTGCTATCAAAAAAATATTCCAGATTTACTCCTGGCTTTTCGCACACAGTCAGTGAAGGATGCATTTTGCCTTCCCATATTACAAAGAGGAAAGGAGAAGTTTGCTGCTTCCCCAGCAAATACCACGGGATTAGACTGTGTCTGAACACCGTGCAATCTAACATCATTCCTCGAGAATCAATTGACTTGGTTTTAATTTGCAGTAAGCTTTCTATTTTAAAAAGAGTCTCTCCGTCTCGTTAACTCTATCCGTGGATGAACTTACATATGTGTATTATGCATACAGATAAAAACCCCATACTGCTCTCAGTGTGTGTAATGGGACAGTTCATCCCTCTGACAGGTTTATGGATTTCTGTGAAGCTCGACACCAATAGAATCTGGCTTTAGGTTCAGCATCCTGGTAAAACCTGTGCTGTTAAAAGTGCTTCCAGCTGAATCCTGATTCAATATTCATCCGCCTTCCTCCTCATTTTTAATAACCGGTATGAGCAATTCCACAGGTGCTGAAGGATTCTCCGAACAACGAGTTATTTTCTTTCTTCTGCCTGACTGTGATTTCCTCTGTCAAATTCACTACTGCAGTTTAAGACTCTTGGCCTTCTGTGTGAGCATGTCCAGGGTCTCGGGGTGAAACTCATTCTTGTAAAGTTCAATGCAAGGGCTATACAAGCCCTAAGATCCTACATAAACCCTCGAAGTGGGGTGAAAGTGGGACTGAAAGTCTCCCTGGGCTTTATGCCAGCCCTTTATGCAGGGACACATTTCATCCCAATGGCCTCTGGGCCTGGGTGAATAGTCCTGAGGGTCAATGACTTATTGAACTGGGTGTAGCAAATGGAGCATCCTTATAAACCTATAGTAAAATTACAACAATGCCACAAATAGTCCACAAGTACTTGCCTTTTCTGGAGCTGTGTGTGTAGTGAACAGCCCTCATGCAAGTCTCCCAGCTGAGTATACATGCCCTTATTAGTCAGTTTATTCTGCAATAAAGGTTTTTTAAAAGCCCACCATTCTTTAATCCTTCAATTGAGCCTTTAAATTATCTTTAAAAACCTGCCTGTCAGTTTTCAACATGGCCTGCCAAAAAGAACGGCCATTAAAAATGCTCTAAAGAAATGAATGTTTAAATCAAATAGTCTCCCTGAAGGAAGAAGTCTTTCCTAATCATGTTCCATATCATTTTTTTTTTCCTCTCCCAGATGGATGCCTTCTTTCAAAGTCTGATGGTCAGAGAGGCAAAGGTACCTTTCAGCATTAAGTAACTCTGGAAGTTTTACCTTGCCCGATTATTTGTTCAGTGTAACTAACATAAAAAATGCCCTGTCAGAAAATGGCTTTTAAAAAGTGTAATATTTTGTTTTATTTAGCAACTACTTGGGAAAATTTAGCACTGAGTCAGAAAGGTTGCCCGGCTCGTAGCACTTCATAAATTGCTAGAGCCCTAATCAATACATATTGTCATCTAGTCAAGTCCTTCTAGCAGATTTTTCTTTTGCCCTGCCTCAAAAGCGTATTTTATGAGGTTGTTACCCGCTTGTGCTGCAAGGCCTAGTCTAATGAATCTGTCACTGGCACTATTGATTGACATGCCAGTGTAAGTGAGACATGTGATTCCGATTGACTTCCTAATTACTGCTGCTGTGATGTCTCACCAACTGGTAAGGCCAGAGGTTAATAGTTTTGATGTTCAGCCATTGCTGGCTCTGGAAGCTGGAGTTAAACTAGCTCCTTGGAAGTCAATATCTGAATCAAGTTCTCAAGGCTACTTCAGAAGCTGATCAATTAAACCCTTCTTGTTTCTCTGGTTGCTGTCTGACAAGAGTTTGATGACGAGGGAGTTCTGCAGCAGGCGGTTTAAGGTAGTTTAGGCACATTTCGAAGCACACGGACACATAACTGGGGCACTTACTGCAAAGAGGTGCAAATGTACAGCACGGTAGAAAAATGATGTCAGCAGGGATTGTGTTTGCCTCGTCCAGGATATAGGACCTGACGCGATTCACCCGACCTTCCTTCTGGACAGTAAATGGAGTTCAAAGCTGCTCACAGGTGTTACTCATACTCTCCCGCAAAGCTGATATGATCATTTGCGTAGGCTTTGACCTAAATTCTCCAATCCTCTCCTTTCTCTTCTGCACTGTAAAAATAAGAATAGGGCCCCTGTGTTATCAGCTCCGCGCCCATATCATTACTCAGAGCTGTGCACCAGTGTCGGCAGCAATGCATCTAGCTCGGAGGCTGGCAACGTTGTAGGACAGAGTGCCAAAAACGCCCACAAACTCAGCTTGTAAGATGTTGGCGTGCCGGGGCAGAAGGCAGGGGAGCCAAAAGGGGCCTAATTCTTGTTGTGGCAGTGAAACCCTGGCCCCTTTCCTGCCATCCGCTCTGAGGTGTGCATGCCATGCAAAATGCCTTCACATGCCACACTCTGATGCCCGTGCTGGGGGTTGCCTACCCCGATGTAGCTTTTAATGGGTGAAGCAACAACCTACCAATACAGCTGCTGGAGTTCAGAGACTGTTTGAAATAACAGCTCTGAGATGCAACCTGCTCCATTTGCTCCAGGGGGTTGCCCCTGCATTACCTAAAACAATCACTGGATCTTTTCAGCTCTGAGCCTTGGCTGTGTGCGTCTGGGGGGAGCTGGTGAAGGCATGGCAATTAAGTGCATTTCAAGATGAAAGAACATATTAACATCACTGTGCAACCTAGGGTTTGTTGTCACAGAACGTGGTCTTATTGTTCTGTGCCGTGCATGGAGTCCTGATAATAATGCCTAACTCATAGAGTTGTCATGAGCCTAGATTAATTTTCTTTATGGTGCTTAAACACCACAGTGACAGAAGAGGAACCTAAAATAGATTGATAGCTATCCATATCCACTGGGAAATGAATTGAGACACTAAGCAGCTCCTGAGCATTGTTCAGATAGCCCTGAAGTTCAGTCACTGCAAAACTAGGTCAGATTTGAACCAGGGACTTGCCTGGAAAAGAAGCCACATCTTATTTCCAAGCCTCTGGGCCAGCCAGTTCTCCACTCATGCAGCTTGGAGTAAAAGAAGATATGAATAGTAATTTGAAAAAATGGAGCAAATCTCTTTGCTAAGTTTCTAGTGGAAATTGATCCCATAACCTTAACTACCTTGGGACAAACCTTTGCCATTAGCTTACCGAAAAATATTAGGCTGCTGCAGACTGATTTCTGATTGATTACACACCGTGTTACAGTAGACAGTATAGATCACTCTGCCAATAAGAATTTCTAGGATGCTAAAAATACAAGGCCAAAAAAGATCATATAAGGGGCTGGGGGGGAGGGAGAATCATTAGACAATCAGGAATGGCAATAATTCACCCGTATCTATGCATTGTGTACAAATAATGCCCAGGGGAATTAACTACACTTATCATTTTGGCGCCTGTCTGTCACAGCAGACAGTGCTAACTTCTTCATTTGTCACTGCTTATTTCCTGCAACATTTCAGAAAATAATAAAATGTCAGGATTTGAATGGAATTCTTGATCTCATGCCATTAATTAAAACCCATCTGAATACATGTGCTGTGTTTCTAAATTAACTCTAAGATATACATGTTTTAAGTACCTTCTGTAAAGCTGGTTAAGGAAAAGAGACTATTTCAACTGTAAAGGATTCAGAGCTAAATCCCTACAGGGGGCTTAGAATGAGCATCCTGATAACTATGAGGCTCTTGGCTGCCTAGCAGAGGCCATGGCCCTGACTCAGGCACCCCAGGATGCGAAGAATTAAGTGCTTAACAGTGTGATCCACAGATGCCAGCAAGCTGAGGAGGAAGCTGCCTCAACTAGCTGGTCAGAAATGTTGAGAAGTTTGGCAGGGCCCAAGCACCACCCACCATAGCTAATTGCATGCCTAATCCCAGCTCTGGCCTGGTACTCCCCACTGGCTGCAAGAAGCCTATGGGCAATCTTTTCTGCCTCATCTGGAACAGGAACTTGGACTCTCGTTCCTATGGGAGTGCGCTAAACATTGGACAAGTGGGGGCCAACCTTTCTTGGCAGGCATGCCATAAATTAAGGCACACCCCTGCCCTGAGTGCCCCTCCACAGCCTGGTCTGCTGCTCTACCTTCTACTCCCTGTCCTGTGGTCCCTACTTGCTCAGCTGCTCTACTTTCTGCTCCTGGTCTGGTTTGCTGCTCTGCTCTAAGCTCCCTGCTCCCTCCCTGATCTGCTGGGTACCACGCGCTGGGAGCGCTCATGCCACGTGCGGCGTGCATGCCACAGGGTGGTCACCCCTGAACTAGATTATAGGGTGCCAGGGGATGGCTCTGATGTTGGACTTATTCTACTTTGTATAAAGTACCTAAATATTTACTGGGAGAGAGACGGACCCTGGAGGCTCCTGGGAGACCACACTCTGTTCCCTGCTTCAGTGAGTGCTTAAGTATTTTACCCCGAAAGTCTGGAATCTGGCACCTTGAGCGGCACAAAGAACAGCCGATAAGGAATAAAAGAGGTTAACAGAGGAGGTGGGTGCAAGCGAGGCGCCTGAAACCAAAGTCGTGATGCAAGAGCGCCTCGTGCAGCAGCCGCCTAGCCCTCAGCCTGCCTCAACTTCAGAGATGTCTCCTCCCCATTCAGCCTCAAGTTTCTGCTTCTCAGATGCCCAGAATTGCCCCATCTGGGCAATCTGGCTCCTTCCCACACCTACACCAGATCAGGATCCAGAGCATGTTGCAGAGCTGTGGCTGGTTTTAAATGATTGATTTTCCAAAGCTCTATGTCCATGCAAACTATTCAGTAATTAAGGAACTTAATTACTTTAAAAACAATTAATTAATTAAGCCTCAATCATCCCTGCAAGGTAGGAAATTATTGTTATGCCCATTTTCCACAGGGGGAAACTGAATAGTTAAGTGATTCGCAGGATAGACGATTCAGAGGTGGGAACCGAATTCCAGGGCCCTGGCTTCCAGGCTTTTGCTCTAACCACTCTGCATACTGCTTCTGCTCATACTTATCCTCTGCACCGGTCCAAGTCTTAATTATCCTAGGGGAGAACTGCACAGCGCAGACTTTATTGGGTGTATGTTGTGCCCCTGGCCCTAGGGTCCCTATGCATCAGGACAGGTGGAAATCCTACCAACCCTTGAGGTATTCTCCAAGCAAAAGGTGTCTTTCTTTCTAGGCAGTCCTGTATGGTTTCCGCAGTAGTCCCAGGAGTATAATGGGAGAAGATGGAGCCAGAGGGAGAGTGTTTATGCCCTTTGCATTTCTATCCCCAGAGGAGCCATTGAAGAAGGGGAAGGATCATGAGCAGTCCTAAGGGCTGTGTTAGCCGAGGCCAAACCAGGCCTCATTGTTATTGAACAGGGGAGACACATGATGCCAAAACAGGGATCCATCTGGCCCTTTCTTTACAAGAGCCAGTGCCAGTCAAGCACCGGGGCTCCTTACCTTCAGTCTCCCGGCCACAAGGGTGGAATCCAGAAATCCCCGTGCTCATTGCAGGGAAGAGTTAGGAGCAGCAAAGGACCCACAAGAACATGCATTATCAGCAGAGAGCCTAATCAGAGTGAGCCGTGAAAAACGTGAGCCCTGGACCAAAACGCTGTAGGAAGTCCTAAGCATCAGAACATAAGAGCATGAAAATAGAGACTATAAGCAGACTCTTGGCTGGGCCCAGCAGTGCTTTTACAGCTGTGGGTCCCACGATCAGTGAGATCAGCCCTTTGTCACCTGAGAATAACTACAGCACAGTAGTTTCTCTGCTCTTACATGGCCCCTGTGCCAGGGGCTACAAGGGTGGCTCTGGCTATACCGACTCTGAACCCCTGGGGACTCTCCCCAGCACTGAACAGCTAGCACTTTCCTTCCATTTATTGCATTATCACACTTCATTCTGACCACCCAGGATCCCAAACTCACTCTCACAAGGAAAACAGAAGGGCCTTGCAGCTTAGCCCGCGCGCAGGTCATAAAATGCAGGCCCCGCCTGACAGAGGTAGAAATGAGTTAACAAGGCAAGGACCTCTTAAATCCCTGTCTGTAGTGGTCACAGCAAGGAGCCTGTTAAAACCGTGTCTAATTGCTGCGAAAGCCAATAAACCCTTCCAGAAATGATGCCGACTATGCTTTAAATCTTAATAAATATTGCTTCTTCTCGGGGAGCGCCGAATCTTTGTAGAGAAGGCAAGGCCAGTGTCAGCGAGACCAGCATTTATGGAAATCCTCCGAGGGGTTAAATGTACCTACTGTAAAATACTTTCAGTTAATTCTGGTGCATCATTTGCATGAAAGCCGCGTGGGACGTACAGATTTAGATCATTCCTATACAGTCAGGTGATTATCTGCTCCCAATTCTTAGCAAGTTAATTCTTACCTGGTATAATTATGTATCTGTTCAATCTAGCCCAGTTTAACCCTGCTGGTACCACCGCTCTCTGAGTCTCGGAGGCTGGATAACGGGAAGAGTAAGACAGCGGCCTAACGCTCGGTAGATGGGTGGTCAGTTCTTGCCTCTGCTGCAGAGCTCCTGGGCAGCCTCAGGCAATTCATTTAATTAATTTGCTCGTCTCTCTGTGATATTTAAAAGTGCCTATGCCTGTGCCATGGTATTTAGAGCTTCTTGCCCCTCCCCGGGACAACACTTCCTTCCATGATAACCAAACGCCAAGGCATAAGAGCGCTCTGCCACTCTCAGCCCCTTTCCAACAAATCTGATTTCTTTTCCCAGCAGACAATGCCCTAGATACCAGGGCATCCTCTGGAGCTGAGACTCCGGAAACAGGGCAATAGGATTGCTGTTGTACCCTTGGCTTTCCTCATGCAGCTACTAAACACAAGCAAAAGAAGGGGCAGCATGCTTGGTTGATAGCAGTAACAAGGGGTTATTTCATATCGCTACCGTTTTGCCGCCTTAGCAATCAAGCAGCGTGGGACGTGCAAGCGGGGGCAAGCACAGGCTGTACGTATGCCTAGCACCGAGACAGACATGGACGCGTCACCTTTAATAAACGCGGCTCTCACAGGTTGGCCTCGTCCTTCTTCAAGTTACCCTCGTTGGAGTCCATCCACGGCAGCAGGGCTCCTCCCAGTCTGTCCAGAAATCGCCGAGAGCACAGTCCAACCCTGCAGCCTGTTAAGGACTCGCCGTTACTCCGGTGCATGTTGCTATAGCTGAAACGAAAGAAACAATGACGTGGTTTCCAATACCCAATAAACTATTCCTGAAATGCCATCATTGCTTAGCTGCAGCTGCCCAAGCAAAAACAGGCAGAACTTTAATAAAATGTTACCGTTCGGATCAATTGGTGGTGTTGCTGCAGTGCTTCCTGCTCAGGGTGCTAAGCAGTAAATACTGATAACACCCTTTTCTGCTCACCGTTCCCATTGCTGAGACAAGCCACAAGGCATCTGATTTTGCCAACAGGAACCAGCTGATTTAACGCAGCTGAGTAACTGAAGGGGACAGATTTGACTCTCCATTTGTCCTGCTGTACATTTGTTATTGCATTATTTATTTTCTTTCAAGAAGCGAGACCTCAAAGGATGCCAACCCCACGCTCTCCAGGCCAGATTCACAGAGGCTTTCCAGGCACCCGGAGATGCAGACAGGAATCAAGCGGCGTTGTTACACGTGCCTGAGCAGATGGGCCCCTAACTCCCACACAAGTCAAATGGGTCCCAAACCCTCTCAAACCACAGAAAAGCCATGTGATAATGGTCAGGCGATTTTAAACCAAGAACTATTGAAGTCAGCAGAGTTGCTTGGGATTTGATAAGGGGATAAACTGAAATCAGAATCGGGCTCTACGACCCCACTCATTTCTGACGCCAGCATCCGTTCTGCGTTGTGATCTGTGGCAGAGGAACCACTCACTTTACTGACACTGGAATAACATACCTGTGCCCTATTATTGTTAAACTCAGCTGGTTTTAAAAACCCATCATACCGTTTGTCACGAGCGACCTTAACAAACTGGTCCATTGTCCTTGGATCTGCGGGCCAGAAAGTTGTCAAATGCCCCCTTTTTGCAGCCTTCTGCCAAAAAAAAAAAGAAAGAAAGAAAGAAAAAAAAGCAAAAATCAATTTCAATCAACATGGAGTGTAATATTATCAAATGTCAGATGCTGAGGCCGCGTGCCTTGAAAATTATCCTTGACAGCTTCTTGTCGACTTAATTAAGTGCTCAAAAGAAAAAAAAAGAGGCAAAATATCTCAATTGCTGGCTCCTTCTCTTTGTGCTTCAAAGGTTCTATTGACAGCTCGGGGAGAAAAAAAAGATTGCCTTTGGGGTTTTTATTGATAGATCCTTGCCTGATATTGGAATGATTCTTGGGCAGATAAATCACATTTAGATTTGTTAGTAATTGAGGAGAATTGATTGAATTGTTAGGATGGTCCCAGAGGGAGGCGCCTAGTCCTCTTCCGTTCTGCAGAGGTTGTCATCAGATAAAGGACCTTTTTGGGCAAGATGGATAAAGGTCTAATTGTTTACATGATCAAGTATTGCTTCCTCTCGGCACCCCCCCCTCCCGCTCCCCCACTTTTGCATGGCAAAATGTCAAGATGAGAAACAGGGAGCCTATAAATAAAAATTAATGTCGAGTGAATGCAGCCGTTAGCTACCCACTTCGAAAGGCTCTATAATTGTTTTCAAATTACACTTTAAATTTGGGTGGGATGGACAGCGCAGGCTGTTTCTGGCTCCTTTTTTGCCTCCCTCCCCCACCGCCTTTTAATTCATACCAGGATTTCACCATCATTATAAATGTCTTTTGACCAGCCTGGTGTAAACTAATTTAACAGTGGGTTGATCCTGCCTAATGCACATTCATTTATAGATGGATGATATTTTATCAGAAGAGCCTCTTGATTGGTGCAAGCAGTGGATGCCCTGCAATTAGGCCTGTCTTCTCACACATCCAAAGATATGGACTCTCTCTGGGACACTCCTGGGTCCTGCTCTGGTTGAGTTAGTGGATGGTGCTGCCCATAGCAGGAAAGAAAAATCACCCCTTAGAGAAGAAGTGTAGTGCTGGGCATAGACCACTGAGCTGTGACACAGGAGCCCTGCGTTCAATTCCTGCCTGACTTTGCCACTAGCCAGCTGGCTAACCTTAGACATGTTACTTTACCACCCTGTGCCTCAGTTTCTCCACCTGTAAAATGGGAATGATTAAACCCCTTTTGAGATCTACTTACTGTTATGATTACATGTGATTTTGGACAGATTCCTTTCCTCTAGGAAGCCATGAGTCACCTGCCCAGCATGGAGCAGTGATTTACTGGTAAGCACAGTGCACTTTGAACTTACAACCCTTCCATAAGCCCCGCAACCCCCCAGATCTGTGCACAGCCCCTAACATGCAATAATTTCCTAGCTAAGAAAATATTTTTCTCCATCTCCTGCTTAGGTTATTAGACGGAGGACCATCAGCCACCTGAAGGCGTGAAGTTACTCCCCTCTGAGGGCAGCAAATTGCTGGGACTGGTTGGAAAATACTAAAAAAAAAAAGAGAGCGAGAGAGAGAGAGAGAGAGAGAAATATTTAAATTTTTTCTCAAGTCATTTCAATTACATGGACCCCTAAAAGGGAAAAGCTCCTCCTTACCCTTTTCTCTTTTGTCTGGTCCCCCTTTTGATACTAAAGGAGTGAAGAAAAAAAAAAAAGGGAGAGGTGAAGAAAAATAATATAGCCTCCCCTCCCCCCAAAAATGTGAGGATTTATTTCTATGTATTTATTTATTTATTTTTACTTTGCTTTGTATCAATTGGGCTGGGAGTTTTTTTCTTCCAGTTCATTAAAAATTAAACATTTGGGGGAGACCTTTTGTCAAGAAATATTTGGTAGAAGGAAAAAGGACCATTTTTTCAACAAATATTTTGTTCAAAACGTGTTAACCAGCTCGGTGCCTTGCAAACAATGGGCCCGCTCCTTTTAGCTTCTGGGCCCAACCCAATTGCTCTAAATCACTCATGAATTTCCTTTCGCTCCAGGAGGTGTTTGAAGCTCAGCTCCTCCCAGATGCAAATAGATGCCCTCTGTCCATATCTCCCAGATCTTTGAAATGCTCCCTCTGGAAGTTTGCTACTGGCCTCAAATCGAGTGTAAACTGGCCATGAATGAATTGAGTCTGGAAATTAGACGGAGGTTTCTAACCATTAGAGGAGTGAGGTCCTGATGGAGCTGTCCAACAGGAAAGGAGGCAAGAAACCACATCAGTTTTACAACGGAGCTCGATCCATTTGTGAAAGGCATTATACCATGTGGTTTCCTGCAATAGCAGTGACAGAGAAAGTCCCTTCTAGTCCTATGCGTCCATTCAGTACTATTATTACCACTGCTCCTATGTTTTAGGTGTTTTCCGTCTGCCTCTCTCTCTGCTTCATAGAAATAAAAACAGCTGTGGATCTCTCTCGCACTTACTGTTTTTCTGGGGTAAAAAATGTCTAGTTGGTGGGGGAGGGATTGGTTTGGATTATTTTAGACAATTTTGGGGGGAGGCGGGCTTTTTTCAGAATGGGGTGAGGGTTCGAGTCGCGGAGGATGTCGGCCTCTATTCTTTTCTCATCTTTTCACTTTTCTTGTTGGTTGCTGTTCCTAAGCTGACCTTTGTCTAGACACAAAAATCTAACACTAGCTCTTTTCACAAGCGTATGACTATGCAAACAACTGGTTTTGTGTTCAGAGCAGCCCTCTCCACCAAAATAAAACCTCTGACCTCCCTACAGGGATGATCCCGATAAGGTGGGAGCCTACCACGTGCAGGTAGGTGGGAAAGCCAGCACGCAGACCTGCACTCCTCCCCTTACCCATGCAAACGCACACACAAAACGCACACACCAGAGTGCTGTTTAAGCTTCCACTGAAGTCGATAGGTCCTCTACAGTCTGTAAAGGGAGTTGGTTTTGGCCCCAAAGTGTTGTATGGTACAAAAATTCAGTCTTTCACCAGATGTTAGTAGAGTTGCCAACTCTCCCAGGTTGGCCAGGAGTCTACCGGAATAGGCATCAGTCTCCTGGTGACTATTGAAAGCAATCCGGGAGATTTGAATAGGATATATTAAGGGAAAAAAAAAAAAGTAAAAAAACCCCCTATTCTTGTAAAAGGGTCACCATCCCTTCCTCAAAGGAGCCTACTAAAAGGCTCTTGAATTGCCTTTTCCTTCCTCTGGCTCATTGCTATTGTATGAGTAGAACTGGGGGGTTTTCGGTGCCATCCATTTTGTTTGTCACATTAGATCGTCTCTACCTTCCCGTGCCTGTTCCTGAAATATCACCTACGAATGATTATTCCTATCACTCCAGTCACCACTTCGCCTGGGGCAGAGAAGTCTCACGCAGCCAAAGTGGTCGAGTAATTGAAGACAGAAACGTTCATACCTGTAGCTTGGAAATTCTAATAAAGTACCAGAGGTCCCAGGAAAGTTAAATATTGGGAGGCATGTCATAGCCGCAGTGTGATTAGTGGCACTGCAATACACACACACGCAAGGAGCAGCTGCCTAAGGCAGCAAAGAAGTAAGGATCAGTCTCTGCACGTCATTGGATCGTGCTATTCCCCTTCGAGGATGGGGTTTCTACTGAACGATCACCCTGGGTTTGCCGTACAATAGCGAAATCACAGTAGGAATAGAGTGCACGTAACTGCTCAGAAATTATATTCTCTGTCGAACTGGGTAGAGGCTGCAAATCTCTGCACTAACAGGCAGATCCTAGGAAAACTCCTCACCATTCGATAGACGAACCCAACACCACAGCTAGCCATGTGACTGGGATGCGACATCCCTGCCTGTTAAACAACTGAAGTCTTTTTCTTTTAATATTCAGGTCTTACGTCCTCCTGAAAACTCTCAAGCAATTCAGAAATCATACAGATGATACAGAGAGAGACAGAAGGATGCTACACAGAAATATATCCCCCATTTCTTTAATCAGCTTATATTTTGTCCTGTATAAACCCGCCCACCCCCTGCTTTACCTGTGGCAGGTTAGGGTGTTACGTCTTATGTTGTGTCAGGGTTGACTGTAATTTTGCTAAGACGTTAGACTGTGGATTTGGATAGGATGGTTTGGATAGGGGTGACCCTACCTGAGACAGGGGGTTGGACTACATGACCTCTGGAGGTCCCTTCCGGCCCTATTTCTCTGTGACTATATACTAATACACATATACGTACATGCAGGATGTACGTGAGTCTATTATGTAATATCTAAAGCTGTTTAATTTATAACAGAGCATTAGCTTTGCTAAAATTAAGTTTTAGGGTCACTTAGGGTCAGACCTGATTCTACCTATTAAGTTCCTAAATGGAGCTAGACACCTGAGGACCTATTTTACCCTGCCCTGAAAAATTGTTAATGCAAAATGTGGCCGGGGCCTCCTTCTTGATGCTTTTTGGGACTTGGTCTTATTCTTAAGATGATGGCATGCTGTAAGAGTCAGTATATAAAATATATTTAAGAGACTTGAGCAAGGTGCAACAGGACTGAATGTGGGTAACAACAGAGGCATAACAGGGCCGTTCCATGTCCCAGGCAGTGGCTTCACATGGAGCAGTGGCACTGTGGCCAGCTGCCCGCTGCAGCTGCGGTCCCCCACAAGCTGGCACCTAAGGTTGCCCCCCCGCAAGCCCCGAGTTACACTACTGGGCACCAAAGTCTGTTTTGGTGCCTATCAGATGGCCTAGTATCTGGCCTTTACCATTTAAAAGTCAGCTTTAAAATCTACCTACCTTTCTGCCTATTTCTTTAAGCATTATACCCTATCCACAGAATTGTGTACACAGTTTTGTGTAGGTGTGTATTTGTCGACATGCATACACACATTCTTGAAATGAAGCGGAGTCATTTCTATACAGAGACTTTTTCCATACAAAGGTTCAACAAAACAACTCATAGCTGATAATACCCTAAAGCCTCAGTCCAAGGAACTCATACTCACGTGGGTCCAATAAAATAAATCACCCAAAAGAAATCCTTGCCTCTTGCATGTTAGTAAAGTTATTTCACGTGCAGATGTATTAGAGGGCTTATGCCCTAAGTTTGCTAATGTAGGTACTGTGGAGTAGGCAGATGCAGTCCTGTAACCCTGCTGTAAGTTATATCTCTAAATATGGTATGGCAGAGGTGAAGGAGGAAGTACAGTAATTGCAAATTTGCAATTCCCACATATGGGTCCCTAGCAATTAACTTCACTTTTCCTGCAGGGAAAAAAAGTAGGGTCCTTTCAGGCGACTTTAATTTTTTTTTAACAGAGCGTTCCTGATTACTGTCCTGCCTCATTATCCTTATCTTTTATTATGATTCTTCGCTACTGTGTCAAAGATGAGAGAAATGAGTACAGTTCTCTGGAATCCTAATATTCATCTTTAACGGCAGCTGTCACGAGACGGATGACAGATTACTGTGTGAATGACGCAAAGAATACTTGAATGAGCAAAAATATTTACCAAAATAAACAAAGAACTGATGGCCGTGTAATTCCCGGTGTGGACTGTGACGCTTTGCAATCCTGAACCATAGTTCAGGCTGTCTCAGTAGCAGTATTGCTAGAGGCCTTTCAGGCCTGGGAGCAAAAGGCGCACGTATGCCCTTCTGCCAGTTAGGGTGAGCATTCTTACCCTGCTTGTCTGTGCAGGAGGTAGAGCTTTTAGGGGCACATCTGGATGCTGGGTAAATGACAAGTCTCTGAAACTAAGGACTAGTCCACAACTCGTCATCTCCCATGCCACATCCATGTGCATAACCTGAGCCTGCCTCCTCTAATACTCAGGCAGAGAGCTATATTATATGCATTTAAAAGAAACAAAACTAAGAGTTTGCCAAAGCAAAACACTCCATTGCAGCCACAATTCTGGTGGGGAGAAAAGAAGAGAAAGAGCAAACCACACGTGACAGTTGTTAGTGATGTCACTTAGCGTGCCACTGGAAGGTAGATACTAATAGGTATAAGGACCACCTGGGAGAGAAGGGACTACAAATCAACAAGTAATGCAGCATCCCTAAAAGTATAATAAAATGCCTCAGGGGTGTGCTTGGTAGCTATGTTGGTATGAGACAAAAGTTCCAAAATGATACCTTTTATTAGACCAACTGGAAAATGGCAAGAAAATTGTCCTTTTCTGCAAGCTTTCAGGATCAAAGGCCCTTCGTCAGGCTCTGGGAAAAGTGTAGATGGTACAAGATGGCAGTAAGTCCCCATAGGTTGGAAATAAACATCTTATATATTATTTACATAGGTATTCTATATGACATATATTTATATAGGTAGGAAGTTTATTTCCTATCTATGGGGACTTACTGCCATCTTGTACCATCTACACTTTTCTTATGGGGTAATTTGCACAAGAGCTGAGAGACTCCCTGCCGGCAGCTATGAACCAACTGTACCATCTTGTACCATCTACACTTTTCTCAGAGCCTGGCGAAGGGATTTGATCCGGAAAGCTTGCATAAAAGGACAATTTTCTTGCCATTTTGCAGTTGGTCTAATGAAAGGTATCATTTTGGAACCAAGAGTTCTCGTTTTTTGTATAATAAAATGCCTGCCCTTTAAAGTGACTGAACCAATACAGGCAGTCCTTCGACTTACAACGCAATTGGTTCCTGAAATCCACATCTTAAGTTGAAATGTTGTAGCTCAGAACTGATTTTCCCATAGGAAACAGTGTTATAAATGGGAAACTGATTCCTGAACCAAGGGCCGATATCCTATTTTCACCAAAAATAACCCAGGATGTTGTACTCAATCAATTATAGATCAGTAATATAGCTACGCTAATGTATTTATATTGTAAATAGCAATCATACTGATTTGGAAGGACTTCTTTGAGGTGACTTTGCTGGACTTTTTGAAGGGCTCTTGGTTGGACTTTGTGAAGGGCTCTTGGCTGGAGTCTTCTCAGAAGTCTTGCCTGCAAGTTCTTCTGGAGTCTTGTCTGCTTTCTTAAAGAAAGCGTCCAGGGAAGTTTGGACAGGTGTTCCCCGGGGAGATGGGCGACACGGGGAACTTGTTCACTGGCGTGGCGCGGCGTGGCATCAGATTAAGCGTTGTAAAGTTGAAACTGATGTCAGAAAGTGGAAATGGGATGTAAATTTTTAAACATTGTAGGTGCAAAACATAATTCAAAATGTTGTAATTTGAGCACTGCCCGTATTCAAACGTGGCTTGTTTTGTATATTTTTCCGAGGCTTAAAAATCACACCACGTTTGAATACAGTGGGCACAATGACACAAGATATTTACTAATTAGCTCTGCATCTCATGTCTACATGTGCAGTGCAGTTAGGTTGGAGTAAACTAATACACTCCTCAACAAGGTAGTACTTATAAATACAAATGCTATCCTACTGCAGAGCACACGTGTAGATGCTGACGTGGCTGGCTAGGGCACAAGGGTGCTTCAGTATAGGGGCTGCCTGATGGCTAGCCCCACGCTGGAGCATCCTTGTGCCCCAGCCAGCCCCTCTGCAGCGCATTGAGCTGGGTTGGAGTAGCCCCCAGCTAGCAGGCTGACCCCCTGAGTCCCCTGCCAACTGGGGCTGATCCAACACAGCTCAATGTGCTGCAGTCCTGGGCACACTTTCAAATGTGGTACCCAGAAACAACAAACTCCAGCAAGATGTGCACCAGAGTTTACTGCTGCATGCTAACAGCTAGTATGTGCCCAGTATGTATTCAGCTGTAACCTAAAGCTTGCTTTATATGGTGCACAACAATATTTATTTGACCAGTAATTTATAATGATCAGAAAAGAGATCATATTCAAAGGCCTGAGCACAAGGCTTTCACCTAAATTTTTAATGTCCCAGGTTTTTGGAAGATGTGATATTGCATTAAAACTACATCTAATATTTTGCATTAAATATAAAGCCAAATGTCATATAACTTCATCCAGCATCATTACTTAGCCAAGAGATGACGTCTTGTGCCATGCAAAGTCCAGTTAAATGCCCACAGTGTAATTTTAGAGCTGACAAAGAAGACACATGTTGTTGATGTACTTCTCGAAGGCCTGGTTTGCACAAACACTTATGCATGCACATTCATTTTAATGCGGCTATCCACTAGCAAAGGTAAGCATGTGCTCAGGTCTTTGCAAAGCTGTAGCCTACACTTTCCGGCAACAGATTGTTGTTTTTTTTAATTCAGGAAGAGGTGTTGTGTCAGTCATGGGAAATTCCCGGGCTGGTTCTCAAGTCTCTTACTGAGGAGCTGCTTTGATTTCAGACAGTCAATAAGCTTTTTGCAAAACACAACCTATGCAAGGTTTGTTGGGGTTTGGGGCAAGTTCCTTCTCATAGCCTTGACCACTGGATTTCGTGAATGCCTGCAACTTCCAATAATTCAAGCATCAACCAGTTAAACACAGTCAGGTCCAACCCTGATCAGAAGCCTTTTGCTCTATGCAGGTCTGCTTCGTCTATGAACACTGGCTCCCAAAATAAAATTACCCATTCTGTTATTCAGGTCTATTCCATCTTCTTATAAGGCAAACATGACCAATCATATTTGCAAGCCTCTTAAAAAAGACCCTCCATCTTTTCCATTACAATCCCCCATTGCTTTTGCACTGTTTTTACTCAGCCACGCCAGACTGGCAACTGGCAAAAATACACATATAAAGATGTCTTAATCTTAAATATAATTAGATATAATACCACATGCAGCGTTGTATGATTAGTAAAATATATGATCATTAGTTATTAGATTAATGTGTCTACTTGTGTAACTGAAAGCTATTTGCAGGCAGAAATGAAATAGCTCAATTTGCTGTAATTGACTGATCTCCCATAGAGATTAGCACGTTCGCTGCTGTAGAGAAAGGTTTCCTCAAATGTTACAAGCAGATACACGAAGAAGCAGGAATTCAATTTTTCCTGGAAAGACCTTACAGAGTCCCAGGCAGAAGGTGTCTATGGCAAGAGCCAGGAAATCTGCAGCCCCACACCCTGCACAGATCGCATGGAGCCCTGGAGCTCAGATGCCTCCCGTAAAATGATAGTCAAATGCAGCAGTCCAGTTTCAGGTGACTGCTGAATATGAACCCACTTGGGCCCTGTCATGTTTGGCTGAGTAAATTAGATGGAAGCAAGTCAGCACATAGCATTATATACTTCCTTTAGCTAAGCATAAAGGGGACAGCAATGAAAGGGCCAGCTTCTGCTCTCCTTTCCCCTGCCATAAATCAGGAATCATTCCACTGGTGTCAATGGTGCCAGAGTCGTACAGAAACTAAGGAAAGTGAGAGCAGCATCTGGCCTCTGGCTTTTGAATACCCCTAAGCGTGTGCTTCTCCCAGGTTGCTTGGGTGACAACAAAAATCAAGACAAAACCGGGTCTCGTATCTGCAATGCGGGTCTCTCGTGCGTGTCTGCGCTCCCTTGGCAGAGGGGGCTCCTCCTCTGGATGTGATGGGAGCTCTCTGGGCAGAACACGTGCAGAATAGGCAATTGAGAAGTCTCACTTCCAAGGCAGGCTCCACCATGCAGGACGGCGCCCTTAAATTATCCGCTGACACCTCCGAGGTGCTGGTGGGGCCCCACAAATCTCAACTTTTCCTCCCCCCCACCCCCCCCCTTTTTTTTTTTTGTAAATCAGTTTTCTTATGGTTTTTTAATTTATTTTTTTTTAGCCACAGCCACTAAGCGAACCGTTCAAATTGAAACACTGAAATGAATTGAGCTGAACAATAAACTAAAACATGCCTAGAGCAAGTTGAGCAATAAACAGGTTTTTAATTTTTTTTAACTTCCATCTCGGTGGTGTCTGGCGCTGATAGATGATGTGACAATGGAAGAATCCTCAATAAATTCTAAATTCTGAATACTAAATCAGGGAGCACAAGGAGACGGCCCCTCTCGCAGTTGGCTTTGCCATTGCAGCTCCTCTGCACAGCGTGGCTTGGTAAAGCCGTGCAGACAGATGCGGAGAGATGCACGTAACCTTTCTTTCTACTGCACGTTTGTTTTTAGCTAATTATGACTCGGTGACTCTCTCACCTGGTTGTAACCTGTCTTCCTGCTGTACCTCACCTGGCACTCCTAAAGGAAGCATTATTCATAGATTCATAGACAAGCCAGAGGGGATCATTGCATTCATCTTGTCTTGTCCGCATGTCCCAGGCGGTGGAATTTCACCTACTAATTCCTGCATCGAGCTTCATCAGTCTATCCTCTTTGCACAGCCGATCCTATTTGCACAAACCAAAGGAAGTAGGTGGCCAGCTGGGAATGAAGACAA
Organism: Caiman crocodilus; assembly: GCA_030014935.1. Lineage (NCBI taxonomy): Eukaryota > Metazoa > Chordata > Crocodylia > Alligatoridae > Caiman > Caiman crocodilus. The sequence continues at coordinate 61,340,915 of JAGPOW010002514.1, read as the reverse complement.
AACAGGCTGTGTCTTCATTTCAAGCATGTACTGGACAAAGAAATCTGAAAGAAATGTGATGCCATCCCAGTCATGATTTGAATGGTACATCTTGGACATGAACTTTCCCTCGTCTTTCAGATTGCGTGATGACTTACTAGACAAATGTGGCCACTTAAACTTGTGAAGCAAAAGATAAGCAATGGACTGTGTTTAAAAGAACTGCATGTTCTTCATCGTAGTATGGTGTTAAAACGAAGCCGGCTGGCAGGTCAGGTGGGACAATCTGAAGCCAATTAGCAGTAGCCATGGTCCCTGGGTGTGGAAGCATACTGGAGGTGCCTGTCTGGGAAGGACTTGATATCTAAATCCAGATCTGAATCTGAATTTGCAAGTATTAGGCAAATAAGACTATAAGACTCTTAGGGCAGGTACAGACATTACACATAAACTGGTATAAATGCCCAAAAACCGGTTTCTGCCTGTAATAGAACAGAAGTTCACTGAACATAGGCTGGCTTAAAAATGGCGGACCCTGGTCTAAGATAGACCTGGATCGATGTGCACTCAAACTTAATCGGTTTAGGTTAGAACAGTGCATTGAACTTTTATACAAGCTCCCCTACCAATTCATGTTAGTTTGATGTCTGCCAATATCCCAGGCGTCTTTGCAGCTTCCTGCTAGCTCCCTTTGCAGAGAGGCATTCGCATGCACCCCTCACATGGCTTCTCCATCTGAGCACCCAGCAGGCCCTGCCCCAGGCAGGAGAGCAAGGTGCGGTGGGGAAAGTAAATGGATGCTTCTGCCACATAGACCCGGTAGCCCATCAGGGGTGGCCCGGCCACTCAGCTGCACTGAGCAACCTCTGCCAGCCCAGGCAGCCCATGGGACCTGCTGGTAGGCATGAGGGAGCATCCCCAACCTGCTGGCCTCAGCCGGTGCAGGCAGCCTGCGTGCCCCCGCACCGCAAAGGGTGAACCAACACCACTTACAGAAACCCACATAGATTTAATCGATTTAGCCTCAGGCTTTTTGCATGTCTGTACCTAGCCTTATTTTTATAGTTGACCTATAATGTGCGCAGTTATGAAATGTTTAGATTTGTTTCCATGCACCACCTCTGTCTTTATAAACGTTCAGCCTCTGAGCGTAAAGAACAGCCCTTTGGTTCTCAGAATAGATGCAGCCCGTTACAAAGAAGAAATGCAAGCTTTGATCTCTGAGGCACTCGACTTTTGTTCCTGCATGCTGTTGGTTTCCGCAGGCTATGACAAGAGATCT
>JAGPOW010002514.1:61303448-61326698 GCA_030014935.1 Caiman crocodilus | reverse complement strand
CGTAAGAAAATAAGTACCAAATTCGATGTTTTGTGTTCATGGTCTTCCTTTACGCTATGGTCACTGTTAAAAAGTCAATAAAATGCAACCTATCTTCAATGACTGTTCATCAACAGAGCAACAAAAAGTTGGTAGCTCAAGTCAGGTTGCCGTTTAATAAAGTAGTATCAGAAGTGGCAGCTATTCACTTACAGATAGTTGGGCTGTTCCACGAAGAGAGGTGATTGTGCTCAGGTATTTAGTCTCACTATGGGTACCAACAATAGTGTAACTGAGAGGGTGCCACCACGACATTGGTCCCAGTGTCACCATTGTGGGAAGGACAAAAGGAGGGCAAAAATAGCCACCAATGCAAGGGTGGCTGACTGATCAACTGATGCAACTGGCACTGTAGCAGCCCAGTGCTGTCCTATGGATCTCAGCTGCCCTAAGAGCCAAGCTTCCCTGCCACACCTCTGGGTACCAACTTACCAAGTGGCAGGGTTGCCAACCTACAAAAAAAGTTTTACTGCAATCTGCAAGATTTTTACCGACAGGCAAACTTTTTCACTGATATATGTTTTACATAATGTAAATGCATCTCTTCTGCCAGAACTGTTAGAAGGGTTGGAGTCAAATTTAGGGGTTTAACCTCAACAATAGTTTAAAAAAAAAAGGTAAAAAGTTTGATTGTCAGTAAAAAGCTTGCAATAAAAGAAATTCTTGGGTTAGTAACTCTGCTTGACTACATCAATGGTTTTACACTGTGCTATCCCCACCCACCAGGAACCTCCTATCATCTTCATACCCCGATGCTTGTGACTGTCCCCCAGCCCCACCTCCCAGTTTCACCCTTCCTGGCTCTCTCCCCCTGTCCTGGCACAGACCCCCAAAGAAGCCTACCTGCAACCCAGCAGTACTACAAGTAGCCTGGGGTGCAGCAGCAGCACCTGGTTGAGAAAACACTCCCTGCAGGGTGCTGCACTCCCTCTCAGGCACTAGGTGGTGCTGCTGTGCTCTGTCTGTCACAGCTTCAGTGAAGCTGGGGATGCTTAGTGTTTTTACTGACAGCTAGAGTTTTGCTGTTTGGGTTTTTTTGCTGACTTTAGGAGAGCCATTTTAAGCCTGATCTTTTACTGATAGTCAGTAATCTACTGACAGTTGTCAACCTTGCCACATGGCAGTATCCAAGATGCCACAATCATAGCCGTGCCCCATATCTGTTGAAGTCTATGAGTGCTTTTCTGTAGTTTTCAACCAGCTTTTGATCTGGATGGGGGTTTTTACTCCCAGTTCAAATAAAAGCGGCGGCAATTCACTTGCTTTAGTGTGATTAACTGTCCACTTTCCAATGTTGACCACTGTCTATAAGGCACAACTGTACTCTGACTTCTACCTGAGTTCAGACTAAGATAGGTAACTTACTCCATTCCCTCCATTGTCAGACACTCACCTACTAACACACTCTCAAATATGTAAGATCATAGATAATTTGACTGAGGTTGAAAGGCCAGCCAGAAATACTGTAGACTGTGCTTATGTTTAGATAAGAAATCAGGTTTTGGGCATAAACTTATAAGTAACTTCAAAAACTTTTGTCATTACAGGAATGCACACATGAACATACACATATATGTAACATGTGTATCACTATAATGGCAAACTTCCTTATAATTAAAAACCATACTTAAGTTTGGCTTCTTCAGCAGACAAAAGACACCCACAAACCCGGCCAGTCATGGAATTCAGCCAATGTTTGTCTCGTAAAATAAGTTCTTAAGGTAACTTATACTGGCACTGTGAAATATTGTTCATTATAACGGAGCAGCTGAGATAATGTTGTTTTCTAATTTCCCTTTCTCAGTCAGAAATTAAATAAAAAGTCATGTCTAAATTACAATACTGGATTGAACGCAGACAAGGACCCCATGCGGGGAGCTTATGATATATCCTTCCCACGTTTTATAGCCATTAAAAAAGATTATAGGATTTTTTTTTCCTTTTCTTTTAGGCCATTTACATTTGTTCTGAACTCTCACTGTGTTTTATTTGAAGCTCTTAAAAGTGCCAATGTACATAATAAGTCAATCAAGAAGTTAAATTAAGAAAAAAAAACACAAAAACATATTGACTTGTAGATAGCAAACATGCACTTGGAAATCTGAACTCTACCACCTAATGACTTAACTGACTTTGCAATAAATATTACTGAGCAGAGATGGGGTGGGTGGTGCTGCAGCACGACATACATTTATCAATCAGATTTCAGGGCAACAATCCCCCCTGGACTAGGTGCTGACTTACCCCTGTGCAGACTAGACAATCTGACTCTGTGGATCAGTAATCCAGTTATTTCATCTCCAGAGCTCCCATTAATACCAAGGGGTGTCTTCCTTCCTATAACACCTCTTGCCTTCCTAACTCCCTCCCTTTCCTGGTTTCTGGGGCTACTGAGGATGCTGTCTGCTTTCTGATATTGTCCTTGTTCCCCTTCAGTCTGTCAGACTTCTGCCCTCTGCCCTCCCCAACCCGACCAAGGTTGCCAGTGACCCGGTCCTTGAGGCAAAGGGATGCTTGCCTGGTTTTATTCTGTATGAATGTTTGCTGTCTTCAGGACCATCTATCACTTTACCCCTTAAACTCCCCTGTCAACATGGCCTTCCTTAACTGTTGTTCTCCTTGCTCATTCCCCCTTGCTCATCCTTCTCTACAACTTCCTCGGATGGCACCACATGCCACTACCTTTTATCACCTGTTGGTCTCTCGTACTCCTTCCTCATCTCCCAAGGAGCCCTGATCTCCTCTCACAGTTGCAGCTACCACCTTCACACTGATACATGTCTTTTTTTTCTCTTTTTTTCCCCCCGGTCTCTCCCTTTATGACTGTCACTCCCACATACCCTCTTGGCTTTCCTTCCAATACCGTAAATGCACTTCCTCCATTTCTCCTCCATATCCTTCTCCCTCCTCTAGCCATGCTCTCCCTTCCACTGTCCTCCCTTCCTCCGAAGGTCACAACAGCAACACAACCTTTCACTTGTCTGATCAACATTTTTCTACTGTGCCGCTCAACCTGGTCAGCAACCCAGGCTTTCCCTAATTCTTAATACTCACACTTAGCCCTACACCTTCCTTCTAGAAAACCTCCTCTACAAGAGCTTTCCCCGTTCCAGATTTGAAGTTTTCTATGACTGATTGGACTTTTAATGCATTTGACAACCAATCATGACTGCTGTCCATCCAGTCAGTTCAAAAGAAAAGAAAAGTGGTGGGGAACCATTGCCTTGATGCGATAAAGGTGGTGGCACTCTAGCAAGGCAGTGACCACAACAAGGTTTGGGACGATTTCTAAACACAATGTCCATGTCAAATAAACTCTCTGAATTAGGGGAAAATGGATTTTTTCCCAGCACATCCTTCATTTTTCATCCCTCCAAGAGGTTGCCTTGGACACAGCCTTGGACTTGTAAAAAATCAGATGCCTTCCTTGTGGACACTGAATCCATCACTGCTCTATGCTTTCTCTCAAAAGCCTTCATTCGGAGAAGTTCATTCGAAAGGTAAGCCTCTTATCACTCTCCAATACTCAAGGAGTTTCAAGTTTCTCTTCTCCAGTCTGCCAATAAGTGTCAGAGGTAGGTACTCGGTAGTGCTCTTGTATTCTGTGCTGCTTGAATTGTCACCTGTCGGGATCAGGTGTAAAACCGAAGTGCTGACGCCTAAAGACTCTTGTTCACATGTACCAATTTTTTTTCCCCAAAAGAAAGGGAAAACATCCAGACCAAATTCGACTCAGGATAATTATAATGGCTCCTTACCAGCATCTACATTCACCTTTAATTTTCATTTGGTCGTAACACCTTTCATCTCCTGTAGTGCAGTTCGTACTTTCAAATAGCTGTCGTGTTTCACCCCCGAGGTGGCTGCGTTTGGGTGGAAGGTGAGTTGGTTCCTGCCTACTGACGCCTTCCTTAAACTTTGCAGTGATCTTGGATCCGCTAGGGTGGAAGATGCTGAATGAACGTCTTTTGGTCTCTAGAATTGTGCAGGTCTTTGGGTGCGATTAACTACAAAAGTAATACATCAAATTTGAAGTCACACAGCCAGCAACTGCCCACAAGAAAAACACAGTGGACTGCCCAACTAAAGTAATTCCCTGCAGTGGCAAGACATTGGCCATGCCCTTGCTCTCCTGCTTGTTCCCTGCGGCACGTCGTAGGGTCCTTTTATAGGATGCCCCATGGCTGTGGTGTGGGAGGGAGTCAGAGTCGATAATCTCATGGACTCTGTCAGACAACCGATTGCCTGCAAGCATCAGGGTGCTGATCTTAATGGCCTAGGGGAATCCTCCCCAATGCCTCTTATAATGAAAATACGGATGCAAGGAGAATGATCTAAACCCTGTTAAAGTCCATAGAAAGACTCCTATTGCCTTCAGTTGTGGTGTGATGAAGCCTCAGAGCAACATCCCTAAAATAATCAGTTCTGAAAGTAAAAGTTCCCCAAATCTAACCTTCCCCATGCACAGTGGGGGTGAACAGATGGCTGTAACACCGTGGCCTGGAACCTAAATGCCTCTGGTTCACATAATGTGAAGAGGATAGCAAATCCTAGAACAAGGGACCCACGACAGCAATTTCCCTGAAACCACCTTTCCGGTGAGATTGTTCCTGTCTTTCCTTGAAATGTTGTAATGATCTATTGCCAGCACTGTAAAATCTTGTTTCTTTAAGCGAGGAGAATAGCCTGTGATCTATAACAGGAGGTTTCCATGCTACTCCTAGGTCCCTTATTCATAAACACATAGATTTGCAGTATCATTACATTTGTTTTGATATATGGCAAATATAAGTGATCATTTCAGAGCACTGTACAGCCAGCAGATGGGTTCTCTTAAGACAATATTATTGCTCGTACATAACTGAAGAGTTGAGGATGCCCTAAAATGGCACCAGGTGTGAGCGCAGAGCACTTCCCTCCAGATTCCTTTGAGAGGGTAGATGGACGGTAGGAGATAATTGCTCCATTTCTCCTCTGTCCTTTCCCATCTTTGCTTCTTTCTCTTTATAGCACCTAGTCCCTTACACTCTTGACTCCAATGTCATGAAATATTTTTATTATTGCAAATGTGTGTCTGCTTGTCTGTACAAGTGTGACATTTTGACATGTTCCATAAACCCCTGAAATATTGTTGTTAATGCCTGGAAAGCAAGCACTCTGGAAATTAGTTCCAGGGTTCAACATTTTGTACATCTTTATTTTTTTGGCAACAAGAATGTGTCTGGTTTCCTATAATAAAAACATTGAAAAAAATAATAAATCATAAATGGTGACAATTAGGCACTGAATGTGCCCGTATTGTGTCAGAAAGTGCCACTGACATACGGCCAGAGGCTGTTTTTGGCTCTTTACATTGTTCTTTGTAAGCGAAGCCTGAATATGTCTCAATATACCTTCTCTTGTATTGCAATTCCACCTATGTACTTTACACCAAGCGGCCATCAAAAAGGCAAAAAATGTTAGGGATTATTAAGGCAGTGATTGTAAACAAAACTGAAAGTATCCTTGTACGCCTTTATAAATCCATGGTGCATCCACACCCTGAATACTGTGCCCAGGTCTGGTCCTGACACCTCCAAAAGGATATAGAAGAACTAGAGAAGGTCCAGAGAAGGGCAGCCAAGATAATTAGCGGTATGGGAAGGTTTACGTATGAGGACAGACTAAAGAGGCCAGGCCTATAGAAAAGAGATGCTTGATGGAGTGGAGAATGTGATAATATGCCGGGGACATGCGTCATTCATGCATTGCCACCAGATGTTGTGGAAGCTAACAGTGCAGCCCGATTCAGAAAGGGATTGGACACACTCTTGGAGGAAAGGGGCAGCAGTCGCTATTATGGAGTAGGGGAGCTAGCAGTACAATCTCTGAATTATAACTTCCTAGATCTTAAATGCTGGAGGCTGCTTAACAGAGGGAAGCACTGGAAAACACCCCAGTCCCACCCAGTTCACTCTCCCTATCAGCATCCACTCTCTGCCGCTGTGTCACCCATTTAATTGCAGTTCCTATGTTCTTATGTTTTAAAATTATTGCCCATTTGTATGCCTCTCTATGCATAGGAGATGATGCATGAAGGGGCAATGTGGATTTTCCCTTACAGTAGGGAGATCCATACTGAGATTTTGCGAGAAATCACATCTGGTGGTAATGAGACCACTGGACAGTTAAACCACCAGAGTAGAGCTAAGTTACTGCAAAGTCTCTTTATCCATCTCTCTGCTGTATGTGATGTAATTCTACCGGGAGTAGTAAAATGACCATCCTAGAGGTACAATAACAGGTTGCATGATCAAGTTGGGTTCCACATCACGATTAAAGAGAGATCCTCTGACAATTCAGGAATAAAGGGAGTGAAGTTTGTTCCCTTCATTTTAGCTGTTACTCTGCTTCATTAAAGAAAGTCTCCAGGGAAGCCACACATCACAGCCTTTGTATCTGCATTTTGTAAGATCGTATTGCCTCTCTAGCAGCATAGGAAGGGACCCCATGGGTCATCTAAAGCTGTCTCCTGCTATCGCAGACTCAATGTCCTATAACAGCTTTCATAAACTTATTGCAGGAGCAGGAATATTGATCATACTTATCATACCTTTCCAGACCACTAGTCCATCTAGTCAGATATGCTGGGTTTGCTTGCAGTCTCAGGGAAGGTTTGTTTGAAATCCCTCCATAGTGGATAATTACGGAGAGTTATGTAGCAGCAAATATGTGCACACTAGTTTCCCAACATGTCCCCGGAGGGTTTTTCTGAGTACACCCCATCCACCTGCTCCTGTTTGCACACATGAAAGAAAGACCTCGGGCTGCAAAGCAGCTCCAGTGCTGTCCCCGCACCGCAGGCAGAAGTCTGGAGAGCATCATATAGGGTCAGCTCTGAGCAATCTTTCCAGTGTATCTCCAAGTTGGGTGTGCGCAAATAGGTGGGATATGCTCAAGAGCATCCCTCCTGGGACATGGCAGTGACACCGTGTAGACACCCCCACTATGTCTGCAAAAGGTTCTTTGCTATCACAAGAGTCTGTGCACTTGGATGGGAAAGCCAAGTACAGAACTGGGTCGGGATGCATGAGAGATGGCTGCAAAAGCCTTCCTCAGTGCTGCAGTGTTACTGCATCCCAGAGATCAGTTCTGGGATCTCTCAGCCTAGTATCTTACAGCAGCTTGGATGTCATTCATAGTTTCACAGTTGTTAGGGTCAGAAGGGACCTATTAGATCGTCAAGTCCGACCCCCTGCCCTGGGCAGGAATGAGTGCTGGGGTCAGATGACCCCAGCCAGGTTTCTGTCCAATCTCCTTTTAAACAACATTGATATTTGTTCCAAAAAAATGCTAACGATATATAAGAAATGCAATTGCCACAGTCTCCTGATTCAGAGTGGGATCACCTACCACTCTCAACTGATGGTATCTCACTGATCGTATACAGGATGATGATAGACTACCAGATTCAATAGGGATGAGGCCACTAAGGAGCTGAAGAGTGAGAGCAATTTCTTTCTCTAGTTTCCAGTGTTACGTTCGACACGCCCTTCCACTTTAAACTGTCTTCAATCTTCATGTGTGTCAAAAGTGCTCTGCCTGTCTCACATTGATTATTGTTTGTCTGGGTTGCTTAGTCTTTTCTATATGGGAGCCATCTGCTGTTTATAAGGCTCCCTTACAACTGTTGCTTTTCAATAAAATATTGCAGTTTTACAGCCCTGTTTCTGGAACTGTCTCTGGATTTGGTCCTTTTTGTGTGGGTTTCTAAATAAATATTCTCTGTAATTTCTAATTCAGAAATAGAGACATGGTTCAATGCCACTTCTGCCATAGGGAATGCATTTTTTTTCATATGATATCCATAGGCTAATTTTTTAATTTTTTTTGCAATTCCTGTTGATCTAATAAAAGGTGTCATCTCTGAATCCAGAGTTCTAGATGTTTGCATTTCATTTTGGTCTCAGATTAACACGGCTGCCAAATACAGCCCTGATATCCAGAGGAGTTTGCATAAGCCTTTAAGGAGGGACATACGCCGATGGCTGTTTTGAATTGCCCTGTACTGCTCACCTTACACAAAGGACATTAGAGCGAGTTAAAAATGGGATTATTTTCTCAGGAAGATTATGGACAGATATTCGTGTTTCTCAAACTTCTGTCGGAAAATTTAGAGTGTTTCAAATAATAGAAACAATCAAAAACTGTACATTTTGCAGTGAAAAATGTTCTGTTTTCTGGGGCATTTTGTTTTCAAAGCAAAAATATGGGTTGTTTTTTTTAAGAATCTGGACAATTTCCACCACAAAAATCCCCAATTTTTATTTTCTTTGATAGAAAAAGTTTCAATGAACCCTTAATAAAAAAAAAATGGATCCTTGCCCCATGATAGGTATTAACTTTAGAAAACCTATGCCAGTTCACAGAACTAGTGACAGAAAATAAAGTTTAATCTTCTCATCATTTATGTGGTCAACCCTTAATAGAAAGTTGCTTTATTTACCATAAATGAACACTTACTAAAGCTCAGGTACAGGGAGTAAAAGTTGCTTCTTTAACTGCATGTGTTTCCATGTAAAGACAGCTACAGTAATGTTAAACTAGTTTGCACCACCATAAACACCACCCTTCCCTTATCATGTTTAAATCTGTCACGGATGTCGGAGATTGCCTACATAAGTGGGCTCAACTGTATTACAGGCTTCTGTGGTAATGCTGGGCTGAAGCATATCTCCATTTTATGTTCTTAAATATTCATAAGAAGCTTTGCAACATTAATATCTTAGATGGCTTACAAGAACACTTAAATAATGTGTCTTACCTCCCTTCTCCCCTCCCAAAAAGTCCCAGCTTTTTCCAATTTGTGTAATGCATTGAGCCATTTTAATAATTGTTCAGGGATTTATTCAGTGGTTCTGCAGTTCACTCATAAGCAGTGTAATTACTATCTCTGCTGCTCTTCTCATGTGCTAATCCTGCTTGTTTTACTAGCATAAAATACAAGGTTTGTAAGAGCGGGCGTGGAGCAAGGCCTGTGCACAGGAGGTAAGTTCTGTGACCTACCCACTCTCTCTGACTCAGCAGCATTGCGGCACCCAGGGCAGCTGCCGCACACAGGACGGTGGTGGTCTCAGATTGCCACCGCTGCCACCAGCAGGATTTTTTCTGGTCACCCCACCCTCCTTACACCGCTGCTGGCACAGACACACTTTATTTTCATCGAATGTAAAAGATCAGGCTGCATATCATCCACAGTATTATTTTTAATCATGGCACGCGGAAGGAGAAATTAAGCCTCAAAGCTTCTGTAGCCATTAACAAAACACAGTATTAAAAATGGCAACCTTTGGAAGTTGAGTTAGTCAAACTGACTGTTTCAATTACTCTCATCTGTGGGTCTGGTTCAAAGTTCATGGCTGTCAAGGGAAAAAAACTTCAAATGGCTTTAATGGGATTTGGATCGGGTCTTATGGGAGGGGAGGAAGGGGGATACAATGCATACAGAGGCGATATCTTGGTGCTAAATTGTTGCATAGCATGGACAAAAGCTAAGTCTGTGTTGAGATGTGAACCTGGCACAGGACTGCAGTGGCTCTGTTTCCTGTTGCACTGAAGGACTTCAGCTTCCAAATTTGGTACAATAACTAAAATTATTGTGGAATCCCTCTGGAATTTTCCATACAAGTTTTTAGAAAAAATATGAACTAATCTGTACTGCGGAACGATTAAAAACATCCCTTTTATGGCATTTTGTACCATTTCCCCCTCCACAGTTTTGACTTCATGTAGCTGAATATCTGCCACTCCTGCAAACTCCAAGCTTTATATGCTTACAAATTCTGACACCAGTGCAGATACAGACCCCTCTTGAGCTGATGCAAGAAAACACCTAAAAAGCGATTCACCCAACTTGGCATATTATGAGCTTCACCGCTATTAGCTGATGGCATACAAATATCCCGCGTCGACTTCTGCCCCCTGATGCTGCCCAACCTACTTCCCGACACCTTAGTAAAAAAAAATTATACAGAAAAGGTTTGCTACCTTCAGTCTTTCAATCCAATTTCATCACCATCAACCGCATTTTCCAAACAGCTCGATTCCTCACTTGTCAAGCCTGTAACCCCGGGAATCTGAAAAGGCAGGACAGGCAACAGGCAGCGGACAGAGTTAAGGAGAGAGACAGGTCTTCTGGCTAATATTCAGGAACGCTTCCATCCTGACCATTTTTATTCAGTACCTTCCCAGACCTCCCTCATAGCAACACAACGGCACAACAAAACTATGTGCAGAATAACTTCTGGAAGCAGCACTTGCTCTGTATTTATTAACCAACCTGCATCCCAGAAGCATGGCAGATATAGTCCCTGCAGGAGGAGACTGAGCTACGGGACTGTAGCGATAGAAGAGAAGCAGGTGAGAAGGAAACCAGGTGCATGAAGTGCAGAGAGGGTGTTGCATGGGATAGCTGCTTAGTTTCTTGCTGTTTATGGCTTCTGTTAATCAGGAATCTGCAACCTAGCAATCTTGACTCGAAGTATTTTGCTTGGCTTATACATATATTGCTGGGATAGGAAAGGGGCTGTGGAATACTGAACGGGCCAGAATAAGTAAGGACAATTCCTTGGAGAGGGAGCTACCCTCTGCTACAGAGATAATATTCCCGATCAGGGTTGATGCATATTCCTGAGGCTGTATGGATATGTCTGCCTTTCATTGTGCTTGTTGTGCCTGACCTGAGGGTCAGCTGAACACCCAGGGCTTGCAAATGAAGACCTTTCACCAGCACTAAGCACAGCATCGCTCCATGGACAATGGTGCAATTTTGCTGATTTAAACGAGCTGAGGATTTGGACCAAGAACTGTAAGGAAAGAAAAGAAAAAAAATCTAGAATTCATCTAGGCCATAGAAAATGCAGTATATTTTCTCTAGGGAAGTCATGAATTGAGAGGTTTGGGTGTCACTGATGACACGTATTCCTATAGGTGCTCGGTTAAGCATCACATAAGTACCCAGCTAGACAGACGCAGAGGCTCAGAGCGCGAGACCACTCTTCACTTCCCAGGATGGGACATGATTTACGGCACTTGCATAGTTACATAAATTGTCATGAATAATACTGAAGGCTGCGAACACATCCTGCCATAAATGTAAGGCGTGCGGGTGGGGAGTTCCCTTTGGAGGCAGCTGGAACAGGCTGATTTACAAGCTCTCGCTGTAGACGGGAGATAGCCAAACTTTGGGGGTGTTAAATCCAAATTTGAATAAACCTGCATGTGTCTTCCTTGACTGGGCACCTGAGCACTAATTACATGCCTGGTTAATTCAGTAATGTACATACATTTCTGGGCTCCCTCTGTTTGTATCTCTCTCCCTCCACTTCAGGAGATTAATGAGGTGAAGAAACAGAAGATTGTTACCAACCTGCAGCTCTCTGTACCTCCTAAGAAGATGATGGCAAATGTACCAAACAACATGTTGTTTTTTTAACACTGCAGTGTACAGTATATAATTATAATCTTGATCTATCTCTTGCCGATTAAAATAGATAGGTAATGATCCAGTAATACAAAGCATGGCACAGATTCATGTGATTTTTTTTCTTTTCATGTTATAATAAGCTAGAATACATGTTTATATGTCAGACTGTCAGTAGAATCATAAGGGAATCCCATCTGAAAATTATCTTTTCTTCCTTTGATTATGCCCTGGAATTTTCTCTTATTTCAACTGAGGGCCTTGTCCTCTGTGCGTTGGGAATTATTCTTCATTTTGGGTTACTTAATGTTGAAACTGATACATGGGGCCTAATCCTGAATACAGTCTTTCAATCCCTAGAAATTTTACGGAGGCAAAAGTGCACGTAGGAAATGCAGAGTTGGTCCTCCTGGCCACGAGTCAACAAAATGCGTTACGTACTGAAATAACTCAAATATTTGCATCCTTACTCAGCAAAGAAGTCAAGCATGTGCCTACACGCTCTGTTAAACCAGGGGCTAACTGTGGAATATCACTTCCACCAAAATCAATGAGAGTGTAGATACTGGATTTAAAGGGAGCTGCATGTGATTCTTGATGATGACTTCTGACATGGAAAAAAAGGGCAACCTTAAAACCTTAGTGCATGTATTTCTAGATGTCTTTGTTTCTCACTCTCTTATGCTTCCCTTGACCATCTTTCTCTTTCCACCACCTTTCCACAACATCAATACAACATCATTGTTTTTTGCACTGAGATGTGCCATTTCCCTGTTTCATGCTTTAGGAGTGCCTGAGGCTGTATTACTGAGACCTGATCACTTAAAGCACACAAGGCATCCCCATGGCATCAGGGCACCTACGTGTTTTGGGATGCAGCATGTGCAGAATGAAATCAGTGAGGTTTATTCAGAGTCACTGGTAAGGTCTGAATAGATATTTAGAGACCCCCCTTCTGTTTCATAAAGGCAGTATATGGGGGTCTTCTCAATAAGATGTCCTGCACTCATTTATAAGGATTAGCTTGCCCAGAATCGCGAAGAACATTTCTAATAAAGCATCAAGCCTCATAAGGGTCGTTGGTTGTTGTAACCATGTGGGTTTAAGGACATATGCAGGCAAGGTTCTTTGGGTAATGGCAAAGTCTCCCAATGTCTGAAGCAGGGTGTTTGTGCCCAAAAGCTTGCAAATAACTTTTTTCCAACTATTTAGTTGGTCTAATAAAAGATACCTCAAGCCTTATAACGTCTTTGCACTCCACAACCTCTATCTTTCTCAATGAACCTGAAGGCAGAAATGTCTGTGGTCCTGACACGGGGCCAGACTGTGCCCTGAGCTGTTTGCCAACCCCAGGAAAGCAAGACTTTTGAAGGGTGGCAGGTCTCAAGGAACATGGGGCAGAGAGCGTGCCTGACACATCTTGAGATCACTGATGCTCTCCAGATCCAGAAGTTCACCAGTGGAGTTGCTGTAAAGTCCTCCCTCCCACTCCCACTCCTCCTCCCAATGTCATGACTTTGGTCTCATGTAGGGTTGTCCCAAGCAACTCCACCGGCAAACTTCTGTGTCAGCAGGCTCAGGTGGGCAAGACATGTCCAGGCCTGACCTACCCTGAGATCCACCACTGCCACAGTATAGGCCCAACCCCAGAGAATCTCCCTTGTAACTTTGCATAGGATACCTGGGTCTTATAGGAGTCAAGGCATATAGGAGGCATTGGTATAGCTTGACTCCACTGCACTCCAGCAAAGCAGCCAGCAGAGCTAAGCTAGCATGAGCAATGCTATAGTATACTACTGGGTTAGGCCAGCCTCTAATTTCTACCATTAGGGTGCAGGTTGGGTGTTTGGCTTCAGGCCAGTGTCCTAAGATCATATCATAACTGCACAACCACGAAGCAGTTAATCTGTCCTGCAGCCCTGGCTCACACATTACAATGTATTATAACCCCTCCTTGCTTCCCAATTCAAAAAATATATATAAACCCTTCCTTCCCCGCCCCAAAGTTTAGGGAGCCCTGTTATTTATTGTATAATGATTCGCTGGAAACCAGCCCCCCAGTAGCACTGCTATATTCTCCTTGCATAACTTAATCCTTCAGAGAAGCCTGTCATCTCCATTTGATTAACAGAGTGGGCATCCTGGATATTCACTTACCAGAACAGGGAAGATAACTTTGTAGACCACATTAATGGGGATCTACCTTCCCTGTCCATTGATGACAAAGAGCCTTAAGCATGTGGTGTTTTAAAAGTAAAGTAATTCCACAGATTGCCTTTGATTACATCATAAATTGACACCTGGCCAAGATATAAAAACCTGGTTTTAGTCTGCGGAGGCCGCTGCACTTCAGATGATGCCCTTTCTCATTTACTGGGTCTTGTGCCATAACAGAGCCATAGATCACATCTGTAATCCTGTGGAGTTCATTATCTCCTAATGCTATTTTCTTTTTTAGATCATTAGAATGAAACTTGACCTGACCTGTGAACTATGAAATTGATTGTTGCCTTTAAATGGTCAACAGCCCATTTTCTAATCGATATACAGAATAATTTTATACATATTTAAATTATATATAACTTTAATGCTTGTTAAATTTATCTACCACTCTCCTCCTATAGTTGCATTCAATTGAAATATGGAAGGTGCATTTACTACTTGGTGGTAGCATTTTTTTTTTTTCCAAAAGAAAAATGAAGAAGAAGAAAAGCTGGCCTGAAATAAAAGCTAAGACAGCGAGCATGATTGTAATTCTGCTTTGATGACTTTTAAAACCTACTCCGGGATGGGTGGCTGTGGTTTCAGACAAACACAGTCCCTGACGGTTGAGGAAAAGGAAACAAAATTAAAAAATCAGCCATGCTGTCAAGCACTGAACTTTGTATAGGGCTTCTGGCAAGGACCTCCTACACCTGTTCACCGGCTTGTCTTCAGAAGATGATCATGGAGATTCCTGGGCCCACATGACATGGACTCTGGGTACAACACACCTTATTATTGTTGTGTACGATTGGAGTAGTCCTTAAAGGCCCCAGCCCCATTATTTTGTACACGCCACGGTGTTTGATCCTCATTCATTTACCATGCCTTAAAAAAGAAAACACCTCTCTGTTAACTTCTCCTTTTCATTAAAGCTCAACTGTTGCAGCAATTCTCCAACCTTTTTATTCTGTGGACCTGTTCTCAAGAGAAAGATTCCCTCAATCACAAACCCTTTCTTCTCTCAACCTCCCAATCCACCACTGCTGGGTTTCCCTGGATCTCTATGAAAGGCTCTGCAAGTCACTGGTTATTTTTGGACCACTGTTTGAGGACCAGTGAACTCACTGAAGCACAACTATACATTTCTATTCCTCTTCATTCATTCATTACCACCTCTAATGCTAAGCTATAAGAAATGAGACTTCACAATGCAGAGATAATACCCCGTGAACAGAGCAAAATGCAAGCTAAAAATATCATGGATGCCATGAATCCCTGAGTCCTTGTCACTGATGCATTGGGCCTACTCGCATACTTCACAGTGCGAATGTTTATGGTTTTTATGGTACGGTCTTGAGTAGGTCTTGCCTCGTTATATTTTGTCATGAAGAACCGGTAGCCACCAATATGCTCTTAGAATTAATCAGGTAATATTTGCAAGTCACTTGGAAGAGTCAAAGTAATACCCAGTATTACTCTTCATAACGCACAAAATAGTGGCTGGGAGCTTTCCAATCGTCTATGACAAAAATCCACCCCTTTAATGCATGGCCATTCTTTTTTCAAATGATTAATAGAAATTAGGGATGTTAAAAACCCTGTGATCAAAAAAATAAAAATAATCCCGTGTTGCTAGACTCATGAGTTAACCCTTGCTGTCAATCCAAAGCGCCTGCTGGATGGAGTACACCCTGGAACGAAAGAGGGAGCTAAGCTCCATCCCAGGTCTCATGACTCAGTTGCCCTCAAAAGGTCTTTGATGTGGCCTTACACTGAGGACCTGATCCTAAACCCCCTGACAACAGAGGAAAGCGTCCCGTTGACTTCAGCACTGCGGCCAGTGTCAAACGTGTGTTCCTGCCTGCCTCTGCTTCTCTTCCAGGTTTTGTCCTTAGAGCAGCAGCTTTGCAAGAAAAAATAAAACCCTCTGGAATTGGCTTCGCAAGATTATTATTAGCCAAGCCGGGTTTAATCTTCTAGATGTTTTTATATTTGAGAGTAAAGAGGCATTCAGCACTTATCTAAAATTAAAATGGTGAAAAGTGAAAGCCCTCACAGGTACATGGATCTCATTTGCATCCATACCTGCTTTTGTTTCCATTATTAGAGCCTCCTGCTCGCTTCGTAGTGTCGGGGATTGCTTTGGGGGTGGGTTTGTTTGGTTTTTTTCTTTGATATAATAAATGCAATGGCTGCATTCAGGAAATGACACCCTTTTAATGCACGGCCATTTTTATTTATATTCAGGTTTTTATCAAAGCAATGGGGCATGCAGTGTACTAGTAAATAATTAATTTGTTTCCAAAAGCAGCCCATCAGAAAGGGATGACAGGACCTGCCATTTATAGTTTTATAGAACGCCAGATGAAGTGAAATCATCAGGAAGGGGCCAAGATGCTGAGAATGAAGTGAATTAGAGAATATCTTTCCTTCAGTAAGACAAATTTGTGTTGGGTAACCATGCTTTGCTGGGGAAGCCAATTGGAAAAGAATGATAGAGGCCCAGTGCTGAAGTTCATCAAAGTCATCTGTTTCAGGTAAGCTCATTTTTCACGAGCCAAGGGGATATTTACCTGGAGTACACCTGTAAGGTACAGCCGACAGATTGAACGGTACAGTGCTTTATTATATTTCACACCCTGATGATTCAATATGATGTGGGGGGGGAGGAAGGGAGAGAGTTATTAAAAAAAAAAGCAGTATCTTCTCTTTTCGGTGGCTGCAGTGCTAAGGTAAACCAGAGGAGACTGAGCAATGGTTCCCACTGTGTTATGCTACCTTGTGATTATTTTGCTCAAAATAGCCACTCTCCCAGTTTGTTTTGTATTTTTTCCCCTCTAAGTGTTAGTCTAGATTTCTGTGGGCAAGGTGCTGCTGTATCCCCCCCCAAAATCTTGGGTTTGGAGTATCCTGCTCACTGTCATTGCTGATATGTCTGCAAATCTGTCCCCTTGTGGAGTCTGAGAGCTGGACTCGCAATGACAGCCAAGAGAAAACCCTGTTCGGTAACAAGGCTGAAGGCATAAAGCTAGCGATAGCATTGATTTAGTTTAGAAAACCATGGAAACCCCACCATTTCCATTCTCAACTGAGCAACCAGAATAAAGGTGAATTGAAAAACTTTTTCCATGCCTCTTATGCCCGTTTGTTTCAAAGCTGGCATAAATACAGAGCTACCTCCACTGTTAAAATCCTGCCTTTTCAATATAAAGGGTCTGTGCCATTCTGTCAGTCTGACTACGTAGGTCACCCACCCCGGAAAGGTGCCTGAACAATTCACAGGTGTGTAGCTTTACATTCAAGACCCCTTTGTAAAATACAGGATTTGTGTCTTCATTTCACTGACGAGGGACATAGGCATAGATCCTCCAAGGAAGCATCCTTCACTGAGCATAGCCCAAGGAGTTGTGTCTCAGACAGACCATCAGACTCGGGAAGCAAGGGTCTTTGGAGACAAGCGGGAGAAAAGGGTTTATTCTGGGCTCAATCTGCATCCAGCAGCCATTCCCATCAAACCGTCACCTCTGGGACTTGCCACCACCCACACTATCTCTTGTGTTTGAATTTAGCTCAGTGCCATGCTATCTATTTTGAGATGTCTTGGATCACATGCTATTATGCATAAGAATTAGCCTGCTAAATTCAAGCACAAGAGATCATCCAGTCTCAATCCCACTGCTTGTGTCTCCTGACGTCACACTTTCCCACTGCATTGCCCTGTCCCACCAACAGATCTTTCTAGTTCAGTTCTCTCGGGCGCAGGATCCACTTTGGTGATCTGGGTCTACGTTCTGGTCAAGCTGCTAGAAACAATCAGGCAAAAGCTGATCCACCCTTAGAATTTCTGCTTTATTATTTGGGGATGAGAAGCCAGTTTCCACTGTCATGAACTTCTTTGTATTCCCATGGTCTCAAAGCCTTTTTTTGGCTTTTTTTCTTGGCGGTAAATACGTATCTTCCCATCAGATTCTGGACAGGGGATAAATTCTGAGCACACTGATGTATTCTTCCTGACAGTTCACTGTGGGATATGGGAGCTCAGTAGAAAGTAGCTGCTGAAGTGAACTTGCAAGGCAAATTGTGCATGATATCCCTCACACTTAATATTGCCACCAACAACACTTAGCAGCTGCTAGGACTTTCTAAAGCCTTTAGCGGTAATGCGCAGAATGCAACAGGGCTGGACTGCAGCTGCAGTGTTTGGAAGCAGGGGAAAGTCCAGAGCGATTAGGAGCTGTACTCTGATTTGGGGCCTTGTAAGCAAGGCCTCTTTCCTCTTCTGGGGCAGCTGTAATCACTAGCATTTGTCAGGGGGCCAGATTTCAACCTTGGGGCCACCGCCAAAGGTCGCATTAGTCAGCCTTTCAGTGTGCAGGGTCATCTGCTGGGAATGGATGTCTTAAGGACTTGTCAATCATTTTGGTGTGAGACATCATGGCACCAGGGGCTGATATAATACCACCGGCCTCTTGCCAGCAGCTCTGATGGCTCCAATATAGCCATGGGAAGGACCCTGAACTGCTTTATCACTATGGTATTGGGAAAGGGGGCCAGGGACTGAGATCATGGCTAGCCCCCCAACAGGCTAGGCCTGCCCTAAGTCTTCATTGGTTCAATGGCAAAATCCAGTTAAGACTTAGAGGCATCTCCAACTTAACCTTCATCCTTCTTAAAAATTTCGTGCCTGGCCCCAGGAAGGCAATTCAGAGAAACAGGGTCTGGTGTATAGACTCCTTATACAGTGAATGGGGAAAGTGAGATGACTTCAAGGACAATTTAGGGAGCCTGAACGCTGAATGGGGAGCTGCTGAGAGCTAGCCGAAGGGAAACGCTGGGCGCTGGGTGGGTGTCCGCACTCCTGCCTCTCCCTGGCGCTTCGGCAGCTGACTTGGCTGCACACTAGGCATTTCTAACCACGTCAGAAAACAGAGTCCAGTTTTGAGGGCAGGTGGCTAAATAAGCAGGGCTCCAGTGGCATGTGCCTTGTGCATAACAGCCCGTGGCCAAAGCACTCAGAGAGCAAATCAGATGGAGCCAAATCCACAGCCTACTGGTTAAAGCACGTAGGTTGGAGGCAAGAGACCTGGGTCCTGGCTCTGGTTCCCGAAACTATGCATGCATTTTACATTAGACAAGCCCTGGATACAAATTAGAACTAAACCTGAGAGCAGGAGCCAAGAACTCCCTCCTCCCCGTAAATGCCTCACCCCTGGACGACTGTCAGATCCTCTCTGGTTTGCTCTTCATCTCATCTCAGGGCTCTGCATCTCCTCCTCTCATTGTGCTTTTGTGTGAAACGGACCCTGGGTGCTCTTCTTTGAACTGGTGTGCATTAGGCACGCTTACCCACGCCTCCCAGATCTGACCCCTCCAGGCACCTGGGCCTTGTATCTAGATTGCTGAGATGAGAGCCAGGCGCCTACCTGTTCAGCTCTGCACATGCAAAGATGCCTAACTATAGGTGTCTAGGGAACTTTGCAATGTAAAATGTAGTCACCCAATGAGTTTGGAACAGGGCACTCTGGGTCTCTTCTTGCAACCTCAGTTCTGTCCAAGTCCCATTTAGGCATCCGATTAACTAGTCTGGATCTAGCCCCTGGACTCTTGTGGCCAGGCCCAAACCAGTGGTTCTCGCTTGAAGGTGCAGGAATTACTCCAGAATTGAGTCCTAAATTTGTAAACTAATCAAAAATCCCAGTGCCTGAAGTTAGGTATCTACAGGTCCAATTCAGTAGGTGCTGGACTCCCCTTTCAGAGTGATTTGCCTTCACTTTCCGATGGGATTGGGAGACACCCGTGATCTCATAGAAACTATCTGTAAATGTCAGCTTTCTGTTACCGTGTTCTTTCCACATGAAGGCGTTGGGGTTCTTTTAAATTCCGAAAGGTGCCGTTGTCTATGAGTTTTAAGGAAAAGCATTCTTCCAGAAATTAATTTGTCTTCTGACTGATAATGCAGCCTATAAAATTATTGTGATTCATATCAGGACATGTAATGATTTAACTAATCAGTCATTAATTAAACAGGTTTTTACCTACGGGGGCTGCAGGAGTTTAATAATTTAAGCTGACTAAATGTTAGTACTATCCAGGCATAATTAGAGCTGTGGGGAAAGTTTCACAAATACAGCAAAGCTAGATAAATTTCACATCACAGTTTTGCTCTGCTTTCCAAGCATGGAAAAGAGCCTGCCAGTTGAATAAACTCTGTGTTGTTAAATGAATAGACTGCTAAGGAAAGATGCCAGATTGAGGACATGAGCGCATCTAGACTGTTGTATGGGCCCTGACCTTGCAATGATTTACACGTGTGCTTTAACTCAATGCATATGATTAGCTGGGCTTAAGTCACTGAGCCGACTTCTGTGCACGTATGTAGGTCTCAGGAGGAGTCATGCCTTTCGCTAAGCTCTTTGGGCAATGGACCATCTTTTTACTCCATGTTCCTAGCACAGTGAGGCTTTCTTACCCATGCAGAACCCTTCACTGTAATAAATAACTACAAATGCTGCTTACAAAGACCTGAAGAGATACATAAAGCGGGCTGTGATGCCCTGCGCAGAGGCTTTGCTCTCTGGGTCCCAATTTACCTGCCTATAAAATGGGAGCAAGAATATTTCCCCACTTCTCAAGGGCTTGGGGAAAGTGCACTCATTTGTAAAGTCCTTTAAAGCCCCAGTTGAGAACACTCCATGAGCACAGAATGATGTATTATTAACGACAGGTTATGACTTTGCCATTGAACATGGTGATCCAGTAGGGCTTTGATGCAGAAGATAGCACACGAAGAGGCTGATTGGCACAGGGCAGTCTTTGTCATGGGTTCACCCTTTGTTCCATTATTATAGAATGAATTCCCTCTCTTCTCCGGCAGTAAAGGCAATGCAGGTTTTCTGGGTATTTAACCTTCCGCCACCAGCATAGGAAAAGACCTTGGTCAAGGCAACGGAGCACAGGAGGAATTCTTTGTTCTGCAAAAGGTTAATGCACCTGGGTGGCAGCCGAGAGCATGTGCATCCATAGAGATCATTAATCCATGCAGTAATAATTTGTGAAATAAAAATCAATCTTGGAAGGGAGGCAAAGCCTCTAGTTCCAAAATAATGGACTGCCTTTTGCATTGCATCTCGTTAAGCAAGACCCAAATACATAATGGGCTCAATTTTCATGCAAGGCTTCTCTGCAACCCTGAAAAACTAATAGCAACCCTAAACAAAATGCATCCATATCCTTCTGCCTCTCAGGGCCTCGGCAATTGCATTACTATCAAACATGGACGAATGTTCCAAAAAGACAGCAGCTGCAATATCTGTTCCAGTTAAAGGGAGTTACTGGATTAATGGGCCCATCCTGCAAAGTGCTTGGCACTGTCAACTCTCACTGAAGGCACACTGAAGGCAGAAGCAACTCAAAGAGTGGGATTTTCAAAAGCATTTGGCACTGGCCTAGCTCTACTCCCTTAGGAGCCCATGGGACCTTCTCCATTGCTTTATTGAGAACGAAGTTGTTTAGCACTGAGCACTATT
This sequence comes from Caiman crocodilus, assembly GCA_030014935.1. Taxonomy (NCBI): domain Eukaryota; kingdom Metazoa; phylum Chordata; order Crocodylia; family Alligatoridae; genus Caiman; species Caiman crocodilus. The sequence continues at coordinate 61,305,467 of JAGPOW010002514.1, read as the reverse complement.
GAAATTTCTGTGCGTGGGGAGCACAGGTTCATTTTGGCATCTTGGACTTTTGTACCGAACAGCTGGATAAGTTCCTTAACCCTGCCCAAGACCATCTAAAATGAGACTGGGCGCTTGCCACTGGGTGATTGTAGCTTCTAGTATTTTTAAGCAGACATTGCAAGCAGACTCTGGGGGATCCATTTCCAAGAACACAGAGTGGAAAAAAACCATGTTTTGGGAGGCAATACAGAATGCACCTTTAACAACAGGCATCGTAGAAACAATAGTAAAGTAGGGCTGGAAGGGCCCTCCAGAGGTCACCTAGTCCAACCCCTACCTGAGGCAGGGGCATCCTTATCCAAACCACCAATACAAATCTATCATCTAACTTCTTAGTAGAAGTACACAGTCACCCTTGATACAACAGGTCATAACATCCTAACTTGCTGCAGGTAAAGCAGGAGAACCACAGTGTCCAACGTCCTGCTACTACCAAAGGTATTAAAATATACTTGAGAGATCCAAGGTATGACAGGTGCCCAAGGTTTAACACGGGAACCTTTCAACTGACTGCAAGTTGGCTTTGTCTGTTTTGGTAGGCTTCTGTCTCAGCTGCATCTATTTGTCTTGCATATGCTTATAGGAGAAGGAATATAATCAGGATCCAAGCGTAGCAGTCAATGCCACCTCCTCAGTCCCAGCCTGATCCAAAACCCATTGAAATCAGCAAAAATCTTTCCAGTTACTTCAAAGGCTCTAAAAAATACCGGAACTGATCTATTTGGGAGATTCCCAGTAAAAGACCAGTTGCTATTACTGGGGCCTAGAATGAGGAACAAGCACAGATTTATATCCGTCCTCTAATTGTCACACCAGTCCCTGACAAATGTGAAACAGGAGACAGGAGTGGAAGGGATGGTCATTCTTGCAGAGGCCAAACTAAAAACGACTTGGAGAGCTAACACTAAACTAGCTGGAGCAAGGAGCCATTTACACATGACTGACAGGAGAAGATGAGTTTGGAGCAATTATCCTAAAATATGTCCCCCTTTGATAGTAAAAGCAATGAGATCTACTGTACAGCAATGTGCTGAGATATTACAAGGACTAACATTTCCTGTGTCGGGGTTCCTATGTAGAAGATCAGCAAAAGCCGAAGGTATACTTTCACTCTAGTTGAATGAGTTAAAGTGACCTGAAGGCTACTTTACATTTTAGGCAGTTAATTTTGCCCAGCTCTCAAAACAGCTTGGAGAAAAGAATAAATATCACTTGCTCCTTAGGCCAGATCCTCTTCCCCTAGCAATTCCCAATTTCATTTTGCTTTGCGTGCCAAGTTTTTCCCGAGATACATTCGCCAGCATATAGGAAGCAAAATCCATTGTGGTCTCACATCATTTAAATGAGAGAGAAAAAGCAAGCCACGTAGCACCACTTTCAGCCGGGAATAGAGCCCTAAGTGTGAAGATGTCAGTATATAATACTGACAAAGTAAAAAATCCAGTCTGTATAATCCTCTTAAGTCAGAACAGAAAATAACTGGTATGATTGATAACCCAAAGACAATCAAGGTACACAGGACCGAGGTAAAGTACCATACATACAGAATATTTCCACAAAAAGTAGATGATTTTAAAGACTGTGTTTTCTTTTCTTTTCTCACTACAACAGCAAGAAGATCATAATTGCATATAATTATACAATTAGAGCCTGATTGGAAACCACTGAAATCAATGGGAGTCTTTCCATTGACTTCAGTGGCTTTTAGTTTAGGCCTTTAGAAACACAATAAAAGCATCAATTAATAATGGAGCAATCGTTCTAGGTAAATTAATGAGCTAAAGGAGGTTTAAATTAGCATCCCAGCAGGAATCAATGCAGTTCAGAGACTCATGAGCCAGGTGATCGGGTGCTTTAGGTGCTGGGGTATCTGATTCAGTAAGGTGGTCAAGAGGCAAAATCCTGCTCATTTTCCTCACATTTCACAACCGCAACTTTTAGTTGTCAATGGCACCAATAGCCTGCACTTTACAAAAA
>JAGPOW010002514.1:61292558-61303348 GCA_030014935.1 Caiman crocodilus | reverse complement strand
GGTCTGCCCTTGGCAGCTGCTGTGGGCAGCCAGGCCCCAGGCAAGTGCGTGAAGTGTTACATGGGCACATCAGCCCCTATGTTCTCAGTTGCTGCACTGGGGCTTTTGCATACCTGTGCTTTTCAACCCTTTTAGACCTGAGGCACCCCTTGGACAGTGCTAACTTTTCATTCTCACTTGTTTTTTGACTATGCAAAAAAATACTGGAGCAGCTTTTCTGTTGCCAAGAACTCAGAAAAACCACAACAGGTCAGAATAGTTTTAACCCTATGGATTCCTATTTGAAATCTCTGGGTTTCTTTTGTGAATCGTGCGTGCACCCTTGAAAAGATCCCAATGAACCCCGGGGCGCCATGGCACTGCCTGGGAGTCACTGGCGCATACAGAAGTGCAGCTCTAGCTTCTTATTTGCTCCCATAACGTTTGATCTCTATAGATGTACTTACAACAGAGCTATTATTTTCAAGACCACCCAAAGGATCTAGATCTCTGATTAAATAGCCAGAAACAAGGGTCTAAATCTTAATACATACATGTAAAGTTGGCTCACAAAGAATTCCAGGCCATCAAAAAAGAAAAGAAAAAAATCTCAGTCTTCATGATTCGTTTTAGAAAAGAGGGTGGTGGGAAGGGGGTGGCAGGGGGCTGGGAAAGGCAGAGGAGGAAAGGATTATCGACTTGCTTATTACTTTGAAAATAATAGCAACAACAAGTCTCCGATTGTCTGATAATTCCAGGGGTTTTGTTGGGAGACGGTGGTGTATATTTTTCACACTTCAATGAAAGAAAGTTTAGCACAGGTGTATTTTACTCAACCGTGCAGCAAGTGCAGGAGTGATGCATCAACACAAATCCAAAGCTGCAAGATTTTTTTTTAATTCTAACTAAACGCTCTTTCCACTCATTTGCTCAACTTGCAGGGGTCTCACTCACACTTTCCTAGTAGTTTACCAGTCGTCAACAGTGTTTCAAGGGAGCTATGACCTGAATGTCGCGTGTAAGAACAGTAGAAAGCAGCCCTGTTTGTCAGCAGCCCAAAAAGAATCATCAGCTGAATTTCAACACCATTTTTTACCCTTTGTCTTTTAAATGCAACAGCTGGTCATTTTGCTGCTGGTTTGACAAATGCTCCTTTCACACCCTTTCATCTAAAACTCAAACCAAAACTGGCTTAAGGGTCCAAAATGACCTTTTTCACATTAACTTCGGCTGGAGGCAGGAAGGGAGAAAGTCTCCTGATAGCGCCTATTCCTATCAGACTCCCAACTTTGTTTTCCAGAGCGCAATGATGTGGAGGGTTCGGCGCACCCGTCGTGCTTCTGCCTGTTTTTCCAAGCCAGTCCTGGACACTAGGCACTGGTCAAGTCAGCAGACAACTAAGTACAACCCAAACTAACGCCAAAAGATAGATTGCATCGCTCACCAGCTCCCCAGTTAATACAAGGGTTGCCATTTTGAAACAAGAAAAGAAAGAAAAGAAAAATCACCATTTTCCTGCGAAGCCAGTCTTAGGGCAAATGGTGTCCTAGACAAACTTCTATTTTGGCAACTCCCTTCCCAGCACACCCCAACATGCCTCCCCGCGACGGCAGCGCTGTTGCAGGCAGGGGCAGGTGGGCAGGGGTGTAGGGCACAGCCTGGCAGGGAAGCAGAGTGGCATGGTGCTGCCATCCACACTGCCTGGCCTAGCTCCTCTTGAGCACTGGCTGCAGGCAGATGGGCAAGCTGGACTGGGCACCACTCCTCCTGCCTCGGGTAGGCAAAGAGCACTGCTGCGAGTGCAAGCTGCTCACACATATGTGTGCATGTCTGTGGCACCCCCCTGACCACAGCACCCTGGGCGGTTGCCTTCATCGTCCACCCCTAAGGCACAGCATCTGTGCTGAAGTGATGCTGTAGCCATGATGATCCAGGAAATACGGGAGAGGCAAAGATTTCTGTGGGCAATATCTTGCATTGGGCTGATTGCATGGCTGGGGTAGATGTAGGCACGCTTCGATTTGCACTGCATGCAAAAGCTTGCCTAAGTCTATCCCAACCACGCAGCTGGTCCAGCCAAAGATGGCACCCGCAGAAATCCTTGCCTCTCACCAGTTTCATGCAGATGTCACCCAGCAATATCTGAAATACCACATTTTGCCCAAGCTACGTTTAGAAAATAATCTATTCGTGTGCTGCATCGCTGTTAGTATTTACTATGTGCGCCATATGCCCAGAGTTGTGCTGCACGTGTCACCAAATGCAGGACAGGGTGTCCCCCCAGAACAGTTACTGTGTAGGACAGTTCACAGCACGCACTAAATTTACAATGTGAGGAGGTTTACCATTTTAGGCCCCGATCCTGGCAGTCCGGCTCATGTGATTGCAACCAGACTCCTTGTCAGTAGGAGATTCGCGTTTACGGGGGTTACAGCCTGAGAAAGAGGTGTGGTAGCTGGGGTCAGATTCAACGGTGGTTGATGCACGGACAATTCTCCACCCTAATCTCAGTATTTCCCCCGCTTTCGAAATCCTGACATCCATTACATTCTTTGTGTGTCCAAAGCTTACCAATCTCAGGTGCTGCTATATCCAGTGCAGTCAGTCCATCAATAAAGCTGAGCTGCTGAGTTTGTCTGCTTCCTTGCTTTTTTGGATTACTGTAAGTTATGTGGTTGCTTCCGCAGGCAAGAGCTGAGCCTTGTTTTTAGCGGCTGCAGCCATCGTGTCTCAAGACACTGGGCCAAAATTCACACCTGCTGCCACTCACTGCAGTCTATGAAGTTACCGCGGGAACAAAGTTGCCGCATTATTTCCAGAGGCTGATTTTAAGCGGGTCCAGCAAGCAGTCACTGCTTCGGCTCAGGACGACTTGAAAAAGTGACACAAGCCTGAATGGCATTTTTCTCCTTGGCTGTGGCTCCCCACTCATCTTCTCCCTCCTCTCTCACTCCAAAATGAATGTACAATTAAAACACAATCAATCTCCATGACATTTCCAAAGTGCACAGTCAGTACACGGGCTTGTGTTTTATCCTTGGCGTGAGCCCAAATTTCACAGAAAAAAATAAGCTCTCTCCTTTCCCCTCAGAGAAACTCAAGATTAAAGGTTGTCAAGTGGGGACAAATCAAGCATCAAATTTGTTGTGAGCAAATTAAAGAGCTGAAGAGACTTCTTGGAACGACACTTCTCCGGTTTAAGAGTCCACGCGGAGGGTTAATGCTAATGTCAGCCCCTGATTTGCAGAAGGATGTGACACGTAATGTCTGTAAATACATATCATTTCTAGAAAAGGATCTTGCTTCCTCCTGCTTTATTACAAATGGCAAGGAAAAAACAGGAGGGTGGGGGAAGGAATCCCATTCAAATGAACAGCCTCGTATTTGTGCTTACAAAAAAATATTCTTCCTGGCCTATTTTATTTGCCATCTAAATGCAGACAGGAGGAAAAATATTAATATTTAAGACTAGCCCTAGCAACGGCATGTTTTGTTTCTCAACTTATACAGCCTGGAGGTGCATATAGGGTTATAGCAATGCCTGAGGTCAGCTTCATAATAAAGGATACCTCGCTTTTATTATTTTTTTTTCCTTGCGTCTCCCTTTAAAACAACTCTATTAGTACCGAGCAAGCAAGCTACCTTAAGCAGCGTCTGACATGTACAAACTGTTGCCTGTAGGTTGCCTGTTTGTTTGATTTTCTGCCGTGTGAAGGTTGAGTTGAGTCATTTTGCACCCAATTACTTTGCAGTAAATTTGTCGGATGATTCTTGTCGCGCGGTATTGATCCAACATGTCACCTTGAACTTGTTTATTGACACATCAAATTCGCCAGGCAGCCCTGTTCAATTTACCACTTCCCAATTATGGCATTTATATGATGTCACAGAAGCTTCTTGTCATGTTTAGATGAGGGCCATTTTTTCCCCCCTCTCACCAATCACCTGAGCAGCAGTTGCCATTTTTCTCTGACCTTTCCCGAGACAGATGGCGGTTCATAAAATACATCATTAGCACACATGTCATTTTATCCTGCCTGGGTTTTTTAAGTGAAAGGTACTTTGTTCAACAAAAGATTTTTCCATTTCTTCCTTGGCGCCTGAGCTTCTAACCCGGTTTTCCCAGGCAGCGGCAGACCAGGATTCGTTCTCTGTAGCTTACGAAGGCATTTTAGCAGCCAGATGAGCTGTACAATACACTGGATGACAAAGGACAGGGCACGCTTGATCCTGAGATGTGCTGAATGTCTGCAATACCTATAGATGCCACCATGGGAGCCCGCAGATACTCAGCATCTCTCAGGATCAGACCCATGCTTGTGAGCAGCAAAATAAAGGTGAGAGATTCACTGTTAATAGTAACGTCTATGGAGAGGAGAGAGGAGGGAGGTGCCCAATGCTGCCTACTTGTTCTGGGAATATTGCAGAGGACAAGTTACCAATCGTTCACAAAATCTTACAGGGGCGCTGTCCTGTGACAAGTGTTTATTTTAAGGACCTCTTAATTTGCATTTGCCACGCTTGCCTGTGCTGCTAGAAAGGAAAGACACCCAAAACATGTCAATGAATTATTGCCTTGCGTGGCGCGTGCCAGCTCTGGTCACCTTTTTGTGACCAACTGTCTGCAGGGTTTGTGGGTCAGGCACGTGTGGGGGAGCGCTGGGAGTCGCACCACCGCTCGCAGGATCGGGGCTGAAGCCTGACAGCATCTGAGTTGATGTTTTCTAAAAATCGCTAAAAGAAAAAAGAATTAACTTCAAGTTCAGACCTGCCCAGGCTTATTTCCTTCCGCCATGCTCTGCTTAAGAGCAACTTCTCTTCCAGCTAGAGACCCACGCTCCCATTGATTTCAGTTCAAGATGGTTTAAGGACTTTCCTGAATCATAATCTTATGCATTCGTTTGAAAGGGCTTGATCTTCTTCGGTTGCAGCAGCTGCATAAGCTCGGGGTAAGCAAGGAAATGAGGGCCCATCTAGGTTTGGTTGTGCCAGGCCCCTTCGGGAAAAGGTCAACGTGAAAGACAGATCGACGAGATGTGCACTCTTCCACTGGATGACTTACCGCTCCTGCGTTATGTGGATGGCCAGATGCGCTTGAGAAACAGGTGTAAAATAAAGCAGACACCTTTAAGATAAAGATCACCTATTCAGTTCATTCTAGCTAGCTTAATAGCAGCACTTCCAAATATTAAGAATAAAGGCAGATCTCAGCAGTTTTCCTGGCCACAGCAGGGGGGTTGGACTTGATGATCTTTTGAGGTCCCTTTCAGCCCTTAATTTCTATGATTTCCAACAGAATATCTTTTTTTTTTTTTCTGCTGTCTTTCTCCGTTTCATCCACCTGGACAACGAACCTACAACACTTTCATGCACCCGTGCCAGAACTTACATTCAGAAGCTGCCTTAAGTAGCAAATAGAGTCCCCTTAAAGTTCCTAAATAGTTTATGCTGGTTGTTTCTACTTTGTCGCATGCAAAGTTCATGAGATATGCTCACCATTTCTGGTCCTGTGCTAATTAGCACAGCACAAGCATAGCTATGTAGCCTGCAGAGAGCAGTGCAGCATGTTTGATGGTGCCACTACCTGGCTTCATGAGTTTGCAATGGAGATAAGCCCTCAGACACCTCCTACTCATTTGAACAGGTGATATCACTATCGTGGTGGTCTCATGAAGGAGAAGGGGGAGGGGGGCTCTGCCATTTTGTGGGGGTTGGGTGGGAGTGAAATGTGGACTGTCACATTTCAGCCTGGAGCAAGCCACTGGTTGATCAACCCCCTAAGAGTGCTGGATGCATCCTGGCAATAGCTATAGCGCCGTGATGCACTAGCGGGACTGGGACAGGGAGGGACATCCTATCATTGGCAGCTTTTGCATACGGCTATCACTTGGTTCCATATCCACTCTTAGCGTCTATGCTTTCAAAACCTATTTTTCCCAGATCTACTGGACTATCTAAAGCAACCTCAGGAAGAAAGCACTGAATTTGAAAGCTTGTCTCAGTCCATCCCATGGGATTGACTCAATAAAGGATACAGCCCACAAAAACCCTTGCCCAAGGCACTCAGAAAATCTAAGACTCTGCTATATGAGGAGGAATGGGACCTTCTATCCAAAGGAGAGCAAAAAATCCTCCTCACTTAGGGTATTTTCTTGCACATGCATCTTATAGGCTCAGGTCTTCTGGAAGGGAAGTTCAACACAAGAGCAAAACCATGTTCAAAAACGCTTTGACACCATGAGGACACCATTGTCACCGATGGTACAATTCCAACACAAAAACCCTCACCTAAACCTGACACGCAATCACCTAAAAAGACCGCATCCTAAAGAAAAAAATGCAAAAGAAAACAACCAGGCAACAAGCAAAGTTTTCCACTGGAAAAGGGGGAGAGCCAAAGTCCCCATGCAGTGCCTCAGAGAGGGCAGTATTGTTGCAGATTTGCTGGACATAGGGTTTGAGTACTATAGCAATAGGCAATGTATTAAATTCAAAGGCAGAGGGACTTGCACCATGCCCTCAAACAGGCCAGACGCGACCTCAGCAAACAAGTTCATCGCAACAAGGTGGCCATGGCACCAGCTTGCCGTGGTTGACTGCAGAGCTGGAGAATCACCTTTCCCAGAGCTCAGCATGGAAGTAGAGGCCGTTCTTGAGACGCTGCGGCCCATTCAAGGCTTTGCTGATCTGAGCTGGTACCTCAGAACAAATTCAGCCAGGAGCAGGAAGCCAGCATCGTTTGTCGAGTGGTGATATGATATGCAGTCTTTTCCAGGGCATGGATAGTTAGAAACAGCATCTCCCAATATCTCCAATGCCTGTGTAATAGTGTTACATGATATATATGTTGGCACCCAGCCTAGCCTGATCAAATAGAGAGAGCGTGTACAGGCTGCCCCTTCCTCAGCAGTGGCAAATACTTCCAAATTGTATTTCTTTACTGTCTTCCCTAGCTGCCAAGACAGTTGGTATAGCAACATAGTCCTTACATGGCCCTAATCAAATAAAATGCATATATGTGTGTGCATACATGCATAGACACATGCATACTCACACACATACATATCCATACACATATGGTCCCATCCCATGCTCTCATACAGGTACTCTCTCACACATACACATATATGGTCTCTCTCTCTCTCACACACACAGAGTATAGGCTCTGTACACAGAGTATTTCCTACATGGACACACACCTCTATTTCCTACTTCTATACAGCACATGTGGGTGTCTGCAAGGAAGGCCATGGGGATTAGCAGACGCAGCACTGGCCAGGGCAGAGCAAAGCAGCTCAGCCACCATCGTTTAGATCAGAAGTGGCCGACCTTTTTGGTAGGTGTGCCACAAAGCAGCCCCACATCGTCCCCAAGTGCCACTCCAGTCCCTTTCCCCTGCCTGACCTGCTGTTCTGCAATGTGTTTCCTGCCCTGCGCTCCCCACCCACTCTGCTGCTTTGCTTTCTGCTTCCTGCCCTTTCTGACTCCGTGTTTCTTGTCCCTTCTCCAATCTATCGTGTGCCACAAGTTGGCTACCCCTGGTTTAAATGGGACACGACTATAATGTAGAAACACTCAAGCTGGCTCTGCAAGCACTAGCTCAGGGATGAGGAGCAGTGTAGCCTCATTAGCCTGATACCATGTATGAATGCAGCTAGATGTAGTTTCTGATTCTGCAACTACCCAATACAGAGCAGGCTTGGGTATTTCTACACAGTGATGCCTGGCACCTTATAGACATAACCTAGGCGCTACTGCAGCATAAATTCTTCACATACTCTTGCTATTAGGTAGTATGATTAAGGTGAAGTTACACCACCAACCTGCCAGGACAGTATGGCATGATACTGTTCTCACAGGGTCCCTAACGACTGATCCTATATGGCAAAGTACTTGGCTGCACTATGCAGTCCACTCATTTAAACCCACCTTCTTGACAGCTGTTAGTGAAAATAGTACAGCTGAGTATAAGCAGAAGCAGTGATGTATTGGCATGTGGGCACATATCTACCAATGAATTGTTCATGAACAAACTCTAGAGGTGTTCATTTAGCACAGCATTTCCAAGAACCAACTCCAAAAAGGTTGTTCTGCCTGGGTCCACCGAGCCTCATAAACAGAAACCTCTATTCACCGGAGTCCAAGGTACCACGTGGCGTTCATTTGGACTGTGTCAGCCAGACCTTCGTTCAGATGCAACACCACCCAGTTCTGCATGTGCCACTGCAATCCTCCGTGCGCACTCACAAATAAAACTGGACAGCAAACGAATGCGATCCTGTTTGTAGATATTGGATTTATGACATGTCAAGTTTAAATAGCACCCATAAGGCTTAAAACAGCAGCGATGGGGAATTCATTTTTCAGCTCTATCAAGCACACAAAGCTTTTTGCTCTCACACAGGCTGGGGCTAGTGACCAATTTCATGAAATCCTCATGCCAGGAAGTCTTCTCACTCCCTTTATCATGTTTGACTGAGGGGTTTTTGTGGGCTCTTTTTAAAGTCTAAGAAAATGTACTAAAATAGCATCCATGCTACTTAACAGTATCCGATGACTAGAGACAGCCCTTAGATACCAATTAACCTTTGTGCCAGTTTTAGTCTGGTGTGCATATTCCCATCATGATTGCAACTGCTGAATAATTAATCCCTTCAACTAAACAAACCATTGTCGCGCTGTGCTCAGCTTCCTCTCCTGTTAGTTTATGTGCCAATGTCTAATTTTTGTCATTGATTGTTCACCTCTTTTTAAAGGGCGCTTTTTCTTTCTCTGAATATGATGATATTCCTTTCCGTTGCAAATTAAACTGGTCAGTCGCCAAAAGCCTTTTGTCACAGCTAATATAGTGTGGCCCTGAAAGAGAAAGAAAGAAAAAGAAAGAGCTCCACACTAGCATAAAAAAAAAAAAGAAAAGAAAATTGTACAGTATTTTGATAACGGACTGGGGAGAGAAACCTTTTGCTTACAATGATGGTTTACAGGCAGCACCACTTTGCACGACCCTCCCCGCCCCCAAATTAAAAATTACCTCCAGGAAGTAATTCTTATTTTGTACTTTCAACTACTACCTAGCCTATTTTGTTGAACACGCTGTCACTCTAAGCTGGCAGCTCATTTGTTATTCTTAGGGAATGCAAACTACTGCTGACAATACAAATGGCTACACCTCTCACGAATACTTTCCAGGATATAAAATTTGTAGTTGCGAAAGAATTGAGTGATATTATTGTTTTGTTTGCCAGCTACAGAAACACCCTTCAGAGCCCCACATGCAAAATTAAGTGTGCTTTGTCACAAACCTATCTATTCATCTATAATAATGACAGCCCAAACTCCGCAATCCTTTTTATGTCCTCAGGTAAAGCTCTCCAAGGTGAACAAGGACCAATTAAGGAGTTTCCGATCATGCCCACTGTGACTTGTTCAGTTTAATTGGCTAAGCACGAACTAGACGCTTGCAATTCTTCTTTGAACATATGAATCAGATATCATAGGAGACCTGAACCATAAAGCAAATGCCAATTAAATCTAAGATGAATTTGGCAATGATGTTCTTTAATCTTCTACTCAGATAATCTATCCCTCAACAGATGTTAGTTACCGATAAAGAAAAATCTCACCCGATTGTCAAAAAATCCTTCCTGATGAAGGCACCATTTACCACGTGTTTGGGGAATGCCTCAAAATCCTGCCACGCTGGCACATGGAAATGGCTCGGTAAATATGGAAAGGGAGGAAGGAAAATCCAGTACTTCAAATTTAAGGCTGGGAATGGACTCCAACTCTGGTGCTGACTTGGGTTCAAAAGGAATTTGGTCCGAGTCAAGACGTGAGGATTGGGCCCATTTACTTTTCATTAGACTTAAAATCAATAAGTAAATATTGACTACTGTTAAGGTGAATATCAAGATTAAATGACCCAAGTGGTAAATATTGATCCAAGAACAGTCAATTTATTGCCAAGGGACAATAAGTCGTGAGGGCTGCTGAAACAAGAAGCCACGAGACAGAGTCACCCAGATACAGCGCTGGTGGATGCTGGCACGGAGGGTCTTGGGCGGCAGAGTCTGCCAGGAAGGAGACTGCACCAGCCAAAGTGCCTTCACCACCACCTCCCTCCCACGCTGCCGCAGAGACCAGCCGCTAGTCAAAGTGAGCAGCTGGTCAAGAGAGAATTGTGCTCAGTGGACGCCAACAGATGCATTTATCCTGGACACGTTTAATCCTGACCTCCCAGAGTGTAGTATCCTGGGAAAGGGAGCCCCTGTCCTCTGCCAGAAGTGCCTCTTCCATCAGTGGCTGCTTCCTGAATGCAGGCCCATATAAACAGAGTTACAAACAGCGTGCCAAATTTTAAGGAGCAAATCCTCCAAAAGAGGGTCCTAGTTTCAACTCTCCTTCCATCATGCTCTGGAGGACTCCAACAGATCTGGAGATCCCCCCGCTACGATGATAAAACACTATAAAAGCACATTTTGTTGTTTTGGGGTTTTTAAGATTAACACTCTGAAGAGGAAATGCACCTAGAGAAAAAAAAGAGTCCCACTGTTTACCAGCTGGAAGGTAAATACTAGCTTTCATGGAACCTGCGGCAGCCAATCTGGACGCACATGTTTGCATACCTAATCGGAAGTATTAACATTATTCCAGGCATTGGTATTAACAACATCACCTGAAACTGTATAGAATAGAAATGCATTGACTTGTCACCTGATTTTCTTTAGAGAGCTTCTCTCTCATGAGCTTAAAACAAAAATCCCATAGAAAAGGGTGATATGGTGTTTACACAGCAATCTCAGTCAAGGGAG
>JAGPOW010002514.1:61262424-61292458 GCA_030014935.1 Caiman crocodilus | reverse complement strand
GCAAAGCAAAGCGGAGTTGGTGTGTCCATAATGGCACTTTTGTTGGAGGTTTTAAAATCTCATTCACACCTGTAGACTAGCGTTGCCAACTCTGACTGAAACTTTTCCGGGAGAGTTTTTTCCCCAATATGCTGTAATGTCATTAATAGGGGTGCACCGATAGAAATTTTTTTAGGCCAATACCGATGGCCAATTTTTAATGAGCCATATCAGCTGATACTGATCCAACTGATGATATGCAACTGGGCAGTTTGGAGATCTGCGTCTGGCGGGTAAGTCTGTTGTGGGGAAAGGGGTGAGGGAGGTGGGAAACGTGGGGTGGTGCCGATTGAGGCCTCCGCGGTGAGGGAGGAAGTAGAGCTGGGGCTGGGGAAGGGACTGTACAGCCAGGGTAAGGCATGGGACGGAGCCGCAAGAGGCTCCCACCATTATATGCACCCCAGGAGGGCACACGGGGCATGTGCCCCCGGATCTATGCGTAGGGCGAGGGTAGGCTGCCGCTGCAGACTAGTGCCGGGGCCAGTGTCTGGCTCTTCTGCAGGCTGATCATAGGCTGCTCTCGGGGTGGGGGGTGGCAGCACTGGAGGGGATTATGGGGGGCCACCCCAAAATTCACCATAGCCCCCCTCCCAGCACCTCCACTGTGCACCCCAAGTGGAGCCCCTGCCCACCCCCCCACCGGGAAGAGCCTAGTGCCACCCCCAGCCCCACCCAGCAGCAGCAGCCCACCCTCACCCCACACACAGATCTGGGGGCACAAGCTGCCCATGCTCTCTGAGGATGCGTGCAGTGGTGGGAGCCACCACTTCCTGCTTGCTCCCCACTGAATCAGCTGCTCGTGCCTCGGTCCCACGCTCCACCCCATCTGTGCAGCACCTGTCCCAGCTCCAGCCCCATTCCTCCCTCACTCCTGGGGCCTTGATCTGCCCCCCCACCCTTTCCTCACAACAGACTTACCAGTCGGACACTGCTCTCCACACTGTCAGGCTGTGCTCCTGGCCACCTGTATGCTGTGCTGCAGCTGCATGCATGCACAGGGTATTTATCTGTGACATCATAGGTCACATCAGCCAAAAAATGCTGATTGCAGTTACTGTCAATGTTCCTTATAGCGGTACCAATCCAATATGAGACCGATGTATCAGTGCACTTCTAGTCATTAATTGTACTGTTCAACCCGTTCACAATATCAATCTCTCAGATTGCTTTCAATAGTCACTGGGAGCGCGATGCTGATTCTGGTAGACTCCCAGCTGGTCCAGGAGGGTTGGCAACCCCACTGCAGATATGTTACACATCAGGCAACACAGGTGAAGTCCCGCCGCCCTTTTTTAGGCAAAACTCCTTATGATAAGGAACTGCTTTGTTTCAAGAGCTATCATGCTAGGGGCTGAACAGATGCATGGCAAGAAAGACTCCCTGCCCAAAGAGCTTGCAGACCAAATAATCAAAAGAAAGGTGGGGGTGGGGGGGGAATTCTTACCCTTCCCATTTTACAAGTCTGGAACTGAGGCACAAAGTACATATGGCACTTGTCTATAGTTCTACAGAGGAGCTGGGGGTTGAATTTGGGTTTCCCCAGCAAAGTGAACATGGGCTGGTTTATGGTAGGGTCAGGTAAGAAGAGAACATTTAGGAAGTCTTTGCCCGGTTTGCCTCATCTAACAAAGCCCAGGAACATTGCTAAGGAATACGCCACAGCATAACAAGCTGCTTGAGTGTGCTGGGTGGTGCTCAACCCATTAGGCCCTGCTGGTGATCACCACAGAGCTCTGGGTGCAGAGCCCTGAGCTTCAACGGCACCCCAAGCAAGCCCGTGCTTCCCCACAATGTGTGCTAATGCCTGGAGGGGTATCTCTGCCTATGCTATAAGTCCCTCACCCCCATGGCTAAAGAGAAGATTGCTGCTGCCATTAACGAGTAGTTCTGCATGTGACAGGCCCCTGACTGCATAGCTGGAAAGCCACTGCCCTCTCACCTCCCTGTATGTTGGGGCGGGAAGGAGCTCAGCCAGACAGGGCAGGGCGAGGAGAAAGGAGGCCAGAGGAGGGGGGAGGGCAGAGGGGGGTCCAGCCCCCTGGCACCTCTCCAGGCATGCAGCCAGGGAAAGGGTGGATGAGCTGGCATAAGCACAGGTGGCTGCAAAGCTCCCTTTCCCCTAGCCTTCCTCTGTGTGGGGCATACCGGGCAGGCATGGCAGATGGTCCCAGCAGTCCAACTCTGTTCCTGGTGGCAGTGAGATGGTACAGATGCTGCAGTGTCCCAGAACATGGCAGCACAGTGCCTGGCTGCCCAAGCAGTGGCCCCTTCCAGGGAGGAGCTGGAGCTGCTTGCCACAGAGGCCATCCCCAGCCTGGCCTCCCCACTTGGGGCGCACAGCTGGAGTTGGTGGGGCAGGTGTTGGTCCGGGCTGCCTGCACTGCCAGCTGAGGCCAAGGCAGGGAAGCATGCCAGGTTCTGCTGCTGGTGGCCCAAGGAGGCCTCCCCCAAAGAGTCCTCATCAGCACTGGCCTGCAGCACTGGCTCCAGCAGCCCACCTGAGCTGGAGTACACGTGATTGCCCTCACCTGGGTCCCGCACAGCCAAATGCAATCCAGCCACCGCATGAAGGGCATGGTCCTGCAGGCAGCCCTGAACCGCTGGTTCTGGTCTGTGACGTGGACCCACTGGGCCCACAGGGCCTTGAGGCCTTGATCTTGATGCAGCACTGCCACCCAGACCACCTGTGGCTGTGCTTCTGCATGCAGGCTCCGTAGCCTTATAGATGTGGGCATTTCCTCAGGTGCCCTGGTCAAACTGCTGCTGCATGTCTGTCTTGCCCCAGACTGCTATAAAGTCATCAGTCTTGCTCTGTCCAGCTAAGGCGCCAGGCTGATGTCTCCAGCATTGGGAATGCTGTCATCCCAGGTGCTGCCAGGGGCTTGAGGGCTCAGGCAAGGACTCCAGTTGCCATTGGGGCTTGCCACGTGCCCACAGAAGAGGGGCATGGTGCCCAGGGGCCAGGTAGCTGGAGGTATGGGCCCCAGGGGGAAGAGCCAGGGTCTGTTGCACTGCTGCAGCCGGCCTGTGTCCACACAGAGGGGTACAGTGCCCGGCGGCCAGGCAGCTGGAGGCCAGCCCGGGCCAGCTATGGAAGCATCCCTGCCATGTGGGTGAAGGAACTCCTAGGCACATGGCTCTGCCCCAGGCACAAAGCTGGCCTCCTACCAGTGTGGCTAACCTGGTCAGCATCCACACATGTGCTACTACATGGTTAATCTAGTACCCGTATGTATAGGTACTAACTAATTGCACAGTAGACTAATTTACTGTGCAGTAAATACCATGCATGTGTAGACAGTGACACTTTACTGTGCATCAGATTAGCCTAATGCGCAGTAAAGCATCTTGTGTAGATGTGCCCAGTAGGTTCAATTTTCCTTCCGTCCAGGGCTGCTGTTTTGGATAACCCTTCCTACCTCCAGTGGAGTTGCTTGTAATGGTAGAGCACTACACAGAATTCAGCCCCTGGGAACGGGAATATTTGTATTTTAATTGCATCCTTTGTTCTAAATTTAATAGGGAACAATGTCTGGGGGCTGGGAAAGCCACGGGTCTTTCTTCCAGAGTTTCTCCTAGTGCGTTGATGAGAAAATTCAAACTGATGTTGTTGACTAAGCTTTCAAACAAGCAACCAAAAACTCAGCAAGGTGAAAAAATATTACCCACCATGCTCATTACCTAAAATCATTGGGAATATACGTCACAGCTCTTTCCTTAATCACTGCATCCCTCCACTACATTTTTCAGTGTGTTACCCTTATTTTCAATCAGCTTACATGGACAACACTTGGAGGCAAAGAGGAGAATGGAATTTTCAAAAAAGTGTGCAGAAGGCAGTGGTACAAAACCAATTATTTGTTAATAGGTTTTCTCCACACACCTCCTGTACATCATTTGGAAAATTTACCCTGTAGGCAGCAAAGAGCAATCAGGTGAGAAATTTGGGTTCACGTATCACCAGACGGGCTTTGCAACATCACACTGAACTTCCGATTTCCACCTCTGCTCGTGAGAAATTTTAGTAAACCTCATTTAAAAATAAATGTCCAGAACACATCCCCCCGCCCCGCATCAGGTCAATTAATTTTCCCAAAATATTAAGCATTTTTTTTTAAATTGTCCATGGCATGAAGCGGACTTTAGTTTTTCCATTGAAAAGAAAGCGCTAGAAGAGGTTGAATCTGATAGCACAAAGGCCTCCTTTAAAAGAAAGAAAGAAAGTATATATGCATATACTTCTTTTGTCCTTTGTGTTTTGATTTTTGGCTAGAGTGTGCGGGCAGGCCTTGCAGGCAACGAGCCCAGGCCTTGCCCTTGAGGCCCAGACCTTCGAGCCAACCTGTGTACGGTGTTTATGGCCCCCATTTGTTACCCCCACCCTGGAATAAACATTTCTTAAAAGTAAAAAAAGAAAAAAAGAAAGACTTTGAATTTTAAGAAACGTTTATTCTGGGAAGAAAGAAAGAAGGACATCATTGTAAAATTGGGGGGAAAGAAAATTTTGGATGCGTGTCCCAAAATCACTTAGGGCTTCAATAACTCAACTAATAGCCAAAAACGGAGATTTTCTAGTGGTTCTTGAACCAAAAATGTTAGCTTTGGCTTTAGCAGTAACACTTATTATGGTTCTAAGACAATAATTCTCATCTGTAGATCTCAAACCATTTTATAAGCATAAGAGCATCGTTCTCATTTTATTCAAGGCAAGAGCAAGACACTGGTGAATTGTCTGTCCTTGGATCACGTAGCGAGTTAGTGGCAGAACTGGCAGAAGTTCCTGAAAGCCTGTGTACAAAAGCATGGTTTAGTTCAATCAAGGATGATGCTTCCTTGAGCAGGGAGCTGCACTAGATGACCTTGTAATATCCCTTCCAGCCCTGCTTTCTTAGGAGCTTCACGATGCATTTGGATTTTCTGATTCCTCTGGAGAACAGCAAAGGCCGAGGGAGCACGACTCTAGTGCGGAGAGGAAGCCGTTCCTGTACGAGGCAAGAAGACCTGGGTTCCAGTCCTTACAGCAAGGACTGCTCAGGCATTTTATATTGCAGTCACTGGTTAACAACAGAAATAAGCTGCAAGGACCAGCACCGAAGGGCCTCCCTCCCAGCTGGACGTCCTCATCCTTGACTACGGCACCTGCTATTTTGCTTACTCTCCTGACCCCATAACTTCTGGACATTTGGTTGCCCACCAGCCCAGGCTGAGTAGGATGGAGGATCCATCCACCCACACCATTCAACAGCCTTGTAGTTTTGACGCTCTCCTGCGAAGTGGGAGAAGCGGGTTGAGTTCCTGCGGGGTGAGGCGGCCCTTTAACCCAACTCTCACTTCTGGGACAAGTGCTTTAACCACTAGGCTACTGTAGCAAAGGTCGTCACCCCCCCTCCACCAAGTTCAGGACTGAGAGTCACCACAGGCGCTACACTTCACTCTGACCTGAATGCTGCTTTTGGGGAGAGGTAGGCACCTCCCATCTGGGCTCTCTAGACCCCCAGATGATGGAGGCACGCAGGATGTAGCCCCGAGTTGGACACTTGTGCTCTGAGGAGGGGCAGTTCAGGCATGCTCCTGTTCCTACCATTTCCTATTGACCAGTTGCAAATGCTTCCCTGCCCTCCGCTTCACCCTTTGGAGGCAACTGCCTGCCTCCATGGGCTATAAAGGTAGCCTAGGTTGGAAACTAGCTGACAATTCAGATTGCCTTCTCCTGGAGCAAAGCACCATTTGTTTTGCTGTTGCAACGCCTCAGTGGAGCCTCCTACAATATCAATGTGCATCTGGTCCTAGGTGGATAAGGGCTTCCCAAAACCCCACTCGCTGCCTAAATGCACCAAAACAAATACCCTCATTTTCTATGATTTTATAGCCCTGGCTGGGATGATGTAGCTGGGGCTGGTCCTGCTTTGAGCGGGGGGGTGGACTAGATGGGACCTCCTGAGGTCCCTTCAACCCTCATTTTCTGTGACAGGGCCATGAGTCAGAGGCAGTTATCATTTCTCTCTCTAAAGCAGTGGTGCTCAGTCTTTTGACTCCGGGGGCCGCACTACCCATGCCCAACCAACCCCACACACCAGGACCAGGCCAGGCACTCTGTGCCGTCCCCTCATGCCAGGATCAGGCCCTGTGCTCCAGGACTGAGCCCTGCGTCCCTGCACCACCCTCACCTAGTCCTGCCTGCCAGGATCAAGCTCCATGTGCTGGGATCAGGCCTGGGGGCCCCGTGCCACCCCTGCTCACTCGGATCAGGTCCTGCACCGCCCTTACTCAGTCCTGCATGCTGGAAACAGGCTCTGCATGCCAGCATTGGTC
The DNA here is from genome assembly GCA_030014935.1 of Caiman crocodilus. NCBI lineage: Eukaryota > Metazoa > Chordata > Crocodylia > Alligatoridae > Caiman > Caiman crocodilus. The sequence goes on along the minus strand of JAGPOW010002514.1, from coordinate 61,286,107 downwards.
CCTGTGGCCCCACACCACTCCCACGTGCCAGGATTGGGCCCCACACCACCCTGCATACCCAATCTAGCTCATGGGGCCACATTAGGTCCTCATGGGCCCCAAAACTTGGCAGCATGGGGCCACAGGAGAGATGCCACCGTTCTCCCGCTGCCAAATTTTCATACCTGTGGGGAGCTGAGGGCCAAGCTGGAAGACGCAGAGGCCAGACCTGTCTTGTGGGCTGGGGGTAGAGCACCCCTGCTCTGAAGGAACAAGAGACTTTGTTTTCTGGCTCTTTGGTCTAACTGCATCTTACCTTCAGCCCATGCCATCTTTCAAAATGAGACACCAGACTTTTATCCACCAGGAGCAGGTGGCAGTGGGATGAGAAAGACAATGGGCACAATCCTGTAGCCAACGTGTTGATTTTCAATCATTTGAAACATCAGACCCCAGGGCAGAGCTCGGCGAGGGGCTTGTGCCTCTGCAAATGGTACTTACGGCACGTGCTCTTCCCCGGGCTAGGAAGGGCAGACCAGTTCCTAGTGACTCCTTGCTTTTTGGTGAGCAGATGCATCTTAGCCGAGATAACAGCGAGAGGCACTGCTGTAACAGTTCAGATATACATGCTGGCAAGGTGCAGATTCGTTTTGTAACCCCATTCTCTGCACTGGATAATAGCAGGTCCTGAGTGAGGCCACACATGCACGCTCAAGAGTAGATTTCTGCCCATTAAACCAAAGATGTTCAAAGATACAAATGTCACTTGAGAACCTAAAGCCCACCGGATTTCAAACCCTTTGCACCTGTGAAAACACCTTTACACCTACATCTTTCACATACAGTATCTATTAACAATCAATAACTAATAATGAATAAGTTAACTCATCCAGCTGAGGCGATGAAAGTTATTGGGCAACATTTCTCCCCTTCATTTTTTTTTCTTTCCCTCCCTCTTGCCACTTAAGGCAGGAGCTAGACATTCAATGTTGACAGCAAGCATATTTTATTAGGTACACAAATAGTAGTGGCAAGGAAGCGTCAGTCTGACAGGGTTTTACTGAGGTGGGTCATCAAAGGCTTTTGCTCACATTTTCCAAGATTCATTATCAACCTTGCAATGGATGGCAGAGACAAGAGGAGAATGTCTCAGCTGCAAGTCTCCCCGCACCATTGTTAATGACCCGCTCCCATTTACAAGAAACAAGCTTCAGCATCCTTTTATTGATACAAAACTGCCCACCATTGAGGAAGTCCAAGCAGCTCTGCCGAAACTAAAGATAAATAAGGCTATTAAAACCTACTCCATTCCTCCTCAGCTGCTAAAGTCTGTGGGCTCTTAATTGCTACAAAGCTATAGATGCTGTCCAAACTCATTTGAAAGAATGATCATATACTCAATAACCAGCATATTGGAATAATAATAAGAAAATACCACAGAAAAGGAAAGATGACTAAGCAAAAACGCGACGCTTAGTGTAATTCTATTTTTAATATCTGGCAACCTTTGCAGTTGCGATGCTCTGAAGATTTGATCGGTTCTGCCCGAGTGCCTCCTGGGACGAAATGATTTCAGAGGCAGTCAATACCTTTGTCTTAAGGACTCTGTTGAAGGAAATCGCAGCGTGCACAGGTACCGCCTAAATTTTTTTCAAGGGAGCAAAGCGCGGGGTTCGTTCTTAGTCTCAGCCCACAGGCCAATGTGAGGTTTGGCTAAAGAAGCGCTAACAAAGGTAGCAAGCCAGAGGTTCGGGCTCTAAGGAGGATCTTGTTCAGTGAGGAACACTTCTGACCCGACTTCCTTTCTCTTTCCGCTTTCTCCTGGAAGATAATAGACAAGCCGCCTATTTTGCAGGGGCTGATCAATCTCCTAAAGGAATCAGTTAAAAGACATCGTTGGGATTTGCATCAGGCCCTTGGAAAGGCAGGCTGGGCTTGCTGATAAAACACTAGACTCAGTTTTGTGGAAGAACCATTTAGCAGGTGTTATGGAGGAAGGAGCCTAGCTGATCAGGCTGGCCCTTTCTGACCTCTAATACATAAGTTAGTCCAGAAATGTTTCTACTGGGTAAGAGAATTTTAAATGTTACCTTTGCGATTAGCCTGCAATGTGAGATCATGCAGTAGTAATCCCAGGGAGAAGAACTGAGTTAAAGCCATGTGGTCACCCAAAGACATAAATCCTGCAAGTGGCCTTTGCAGTCTTCTTCTCCAACAGGGCTTGCAAAAGTAGACAAGATGACCAGGAAAGCATACAGTCCATCTACACGCCCACCACTACAGCATTCAGGTAACATGCAAGTGCCCCAACTCACACATCAATGCCAAGATTACTGAGTGGAGAGAAGGGAGGCAGCTTGTATGTACTGCAATTCAGGACAGGACAGAGCTAAGGGCTCCTTAAAGTTGTATCCCAGAACCCTGTGTGGCAGGATAGCTTCACTGGGATGTAACAATGCCCTGGTCATTCCCACACGGCTTCCAACACACCCAGCTGCGAATGCCCACTGTGCCGGTCCTTCGGCAGGCTGGCACAGCGTCAAGCAGAGGGCCTCTGGGCCAGGCTTCGTCATGTTTTCATGCCAGCTTCTACATGCCATAGGCGCTGTGGTGGGAGAGGACAGAGAACGGAACAAACCGCTCCACCAAAATGCTTCTGTGCCGCAGCAAAAAGGGCATGAACACACACCGAACACACTGCGTGTAAGCCAGCGATGTACTGATCCTGAACAGGTATAAATAGATGCAACTGCTTTGACCTCGAGAGCCTTGCACCATTCTCTGCCAGTGGAGGGTGTGTAAGCCATACCTTTTCACACGATGGTAGAAGAACTTCAGAGCAATGATGCAAGGGGGGGAGGGAATAACACTAAATCCGTCTCTTCTGTTTTATTTTACTAAGTAGTACATCAGATTATCCCTCGACAGATTTGCCCATAAGTCACCATAAAAGCCTGTAATTCTCTGATCTTTAATTCCTGGAGTATCTACCTACTTCCTTAATTGTAGCTTACAGATTCTTCCAGGTAGCGCAGGTGTCATTAAAACCTCATTTGTCACTCCGTAGTGACTGCAGTAACATGGTGTCTCCTAGTGTAACTAGTGGAAGGTGCCACAATTACCGCACATCCCCAGGCAGCAAATGCTGAGAGTTTAATGTTGCCAACTGTAACTCCAGGTATGTCATAGCAGGAACAAACACGTTACAGACTGTGCTGGCTGCCGGAGTGAGATTTGTCATGTTATCACCGAGGGGCAATTTCTGTACACCGTCCTTTGCTCAGTTCTGTGGATCAGACGCAGCCCTCACTGCAGGAGAGTCCAGTAAATCAAATTAACTCCACTGAAATCAATGGAAAGCGATGAAGAAAAAATCCAGCACCCGCAGGTTCTATGGTCTGCATTGGAGCAAGTCAAATCTTCACGTTACCATTTATTAAAATTATACTTAGCCCTTTCATTTTCAGAGCGCTGTGTGAGAATTAACCCTGCGGGGTAGGTCACTAATGCCAGCCTTAATTTGTCAATGCAGAAATTGGCACATGGAAATTGCATGAAAATTTTAGTCACATGGTAGGCACAAGGCTCCAGGAGTCCATATCAAAGCCACAACTGGAATGAAGTTCCTGTATTAGCTCTGCTGGACCATACCTATTGGATTAGAAACAACCTGGCATGAGTATTTGAATAGCATGTTATTAGCACACGTTTTACTGATTGTATTAAGGACATCTAGCAAGCCTTGGAAGACCTGAGGGATTTAGATGCAGATGCCAAGAGTCAGCAAAGCATGCATGTCACATAACAGAGCCTAGTGTTTTCCATTGTTCTTCACCTACACTTTCAATTTCATAAAAATCTCTCAGAAGCACCAAAGACAACATGGGGGTGGGGTGGAAATCAATATCTTCGGAGATAACCTAACATCAACACAAATATGGAAGGAACTTTTTTGGTCCCGTGTCTTTACTTTGATATCAATCACAGTCTTGCTATGGATTTCTCAGACTGCATTTTCAGAACCACAGAGGACCTTTATTAGTTGATGGGCAGACCCAGATTGGCAAATTAGGCATCTATCTGGGATTTAGCTGGAATTTTAAATCATAAAAAAATAAATCCACAGTACCTCTGCAAGCCTCACTGGGCGGGTAAATTCAGTCGGTGTTCACATTTTAGATGGCAAAGAGCCCAAGTTCCTAAACTTAGTCCTTAATAGGTGCATAAGAGCATCTCAGTCTGAACAGCTGTTTACCTAACTGCATGTAAGGCACTAATTGCAATGGAGTTTAACTGCACCTAAGTCTCTGGAGGGACATTTCAAGGATTTCATAGACATTAGGGCTGGAAGGGACCTTGGAAGATCATCGAGTCCAGCCTTACACCCAGAGGGCAGGAAATCAGCTGGGGTCATAGGATCCCAGTAAGATAAGCATCCAATTTACTCTTGAAGGTGTTCAATGTAGATGCTTGAATCACCTCGATGGCAGGCTATTCCAGACCTTGGGGGCTCGGACACCAAAGAAACTCTTCCTTATGTGCAGCCTGAAATGGTCTTGCAGGAGTTTATAACCATTTGACTTCGTCATGCCTTGGGGCGCTCTGGTGATCAAACGTTCCCCCAGATCCTGGTGGTCACCCGTAATAAGCTTATAAGCGGCCATCAGATCACCCCTGAGCCTGCATTTTTCCAAGCTGAAGAGTCCCATGGCTCTCAGCCTGTCGTTGTAAGGTCTGTTAAACACCATCAGGTTCTCGTCCACCCATTTGCTGAGCCTATCCAGGTCAGCCAGGATCACCCTCCTGTCTTCAGGTGTAGATGCGTTGCCCCAAAGTTTGGTGTCATGATCCAGTCTGTGTGTTCAGACCATGATGTACACCCATCGCTGCATGGAACCAAGTCCAAAGCACAGCCACGGTCACTCAAAAGCACGGCCAAAAGAAATGGCACCATCACAGCCTACCTTTTATGTCATAGCCTAGGGCACTTTTCCATGAGGCGGGAGACCTGGAATATAGGCCACCCTCAGCTAGAGGGGATTCAGTTCAAACCCACCAGCCAAAAAGAGTGCAAAGCAACACAGCTATCGACTGCTGCTTTTCGTTGCATGTGGCCTTAAACACTATAAATCTGAGTGCAGGACTGGAGTCTTGATTGCATCTCTCCCTATCTCCTGCTCCTGGGGCCTTGCAGGATGGGTCTACCTTGGGTCAGTAAGGAACGCAGGAACTGGCCCATCGTCTTGACCTGTTCATTCACTGGGTTAAAATAATCCATGATTCTCCCACTCAGAGACATGGTATTCAGTCCAGTGGATTCTGACAAGTGCAAATACCATCCACGCCAATCTGCAGTCTTCCCCATCCATCTAAACTGACCTTTATTGCCTCAAAAAATAGGTAGGTGACAAGGCTTGTGCTAACAGTGTCCCTAGGAAAGACTGAAAATAATGCCATGATGATGACCCTTAGGAGGGGATCCCAGGGAGTTCACTGTTCCCCCCCAGCAGCCTAACAAGTCTTAGTTTCCTAGGCACATACAGAATTCCCCATCTCCTTTGCAGATATACCAGCCAAAGGGACGGTCTGGCCCTGCTGTTTAGGGTTAGTGGTACTCCAGAGGGGCCTGTGTTGGTCAGAGAAACCGCTTTCAGTACCCACCAGGATATTGCAGTACAAGGCGCAGCTGCTTCTCAATGCACAGCAGCACTGCCCTATATTTCAGAATAAGAAAGAAAGGAGAATATTGCTTCAGAGTGAAACTGCAGCGGGAATAGAGGTACTGCCAGCATGTGAAATAATTTGAAACGACATTCACCCCTGTGCAGAGACCTGCAGGAGGCTTTGTGTTCAACTTAACCTCTAGTTTGAGGTCTGATGTGGAACTGAACCAGTAGCTAAGCTGTTGACATCCTCTCTGCACTAAGATACTCACCTCTGAAATAACAAATAACAGGCTGTACTTTATATCTCCAGGGGGTTGGAAGAACAGTAACGTTTTGCTTGCCTGCATTCTTAACAAGCTCAGCCTGAGGTTTGACTTCAGTGACATGGATATCCACTTGTAGTACGTCTATCGATGTCAGTGGAGTTACCCCAGCTTACACCAGATACATGCCGGCACAAGTGTGAAATCTGTTCTGCGCCTCCTCCTCTACAAGTTAAGAGAAACCAAGAAGATGTGTTTTCTATCTCATTGCCCACCAGCTTGTGGCATGAATGAAGGAGCCAGGCTCATGAGCCAGGCAAAGGCCTGGGTTGAGGGCTAGAGAAATAGCTTTGTGACGACATTTTCAAAAGTTCCCGATGTCTACAATCAGGGCAAATTTTCAGAAGCACTAAACTTCTTTAGATAGCACTGAACTCCTCTCCTGCTTGGTGCAGGGGGCTGGACCCGATGATCTTCTGAGGTCCCTTCCAGCCTTACAATCTATGAATCTAGGATACCAAAATAAGCGGCCAGATTTTCAACCCAGTTCAGCTCCCATTGGAGACAACGGAAAATGGTGGCACCAAAGCTCTTTAAAAATCTAGCTTCTGTATTTTCAGTGCCCAAGGAGGAATTTGGCTCCATTGAAAATCTGATAATTTATTTCAGAATCTGGGTAGGAACCATTAGATCTTCTTTAGAAAATCTAGCCCTAACATTACTTCTTACGTGTCTGTTTGGGTAGGGCTCTGTGTGCTAAAACTTCCGCAACAAACTGCAAGGTACAAGGGGGAAAAAAATGGATAGTGATTTAATTCTTGATCTAATCAAAGAGATTTTATTTACATGATCCACCAGTTCCTCCCACCATATTGAACCTGACAGACTGTCCAAGTTACTTTGGCCTCTAATTACTGAAATGAAGCAAACATCTTTGCTGAGTGACATGTATTTTTTTTTCTGCCACCATAAAAGAAAGGCCTTCTTGGCAATTTAATCAGGCCCCTGTCCTTTCTGTAAATAACATTTAATCATCTTATCCAACCTCATTTTCATAATGGCCCTTTTCACCATAGCTCAGAAATATATTAATCCAAAAAAACCCAAGGTACTTCCTCAGGGCTTAGGAGATCTTTGTTATTTTTTTTTATTATTGTTTATTTACAGCGAGTTATTTGCAAGAGCAGATTAATGGCAATTGGTCCATGTCCTCCCACCCCCCTAACACACACACACACATACACACACGCACGCACGCACACATGCATGCACACACCCCCTTCCCTACTTCCATCCAGCCTTTAGCTCAGTGAATTTTTTGGCATTCATTGTTTTGTATTAAATTGTCTTGTTGGCAGCAGCCGGTGGAAGCATTTAGTTGATCCAGATCTTGTTATGAACTTTAAATTGTATTAATGGGTATCCATTTCAGTGCTAGGATCCAGCACATATGCAGGAGACACTCAGTGTATTTGTATTGAGTTTAACAAGGAAAGAAAAAGAGAAACTCGGTAGGAGACTCAATGAACTCTCAAAAATGCCGAGGTACTTGAGTGAAGTTGTCGCCACCCTTTCAGAAGGTGGCTCGCTCACGTTATAAGAGATGCATTTCCTTAACGTTGGAGACCCTTTGATAAAGTTGACCCACTTTTAATTGTTTAAAACACAGCACAAGAGGCATGGATGTGTGTTTAAGGATGGGACTGAGCAGTTTCAAAGGAAAAAGCAAACCTGATACATCTGTGTTCCCAGGGGGAGTCCCAAGACAAATTATTCATTATAACTTCCCTTTTCTGTACCTATGTCAAAAAATGAATGAGACCCATTAAAATGAATGAGACTTAAAGTACACATGTATGAGAAGTGACGTACATCCACGTGCATATCGCTTCCTCAATACACCCATCGCTATTCAATGAGCTGTAACCATTTTTCAATTGAAATGATTTTTTTTTAACATTGGCCTAAATACTCAGGTAATTTCCATCTCTATCATTCCTCTGACTTCAGTATAAATACAATGATGTAGACCAACCGAGGCCATGTTCTGCTCGTTTGTCAATATGTATACGTGCCTTAACAAAAGCAATCTATACATTGTACAAAGACATTTCTATTAAGGATGGTCCGGTTTTGGATGGTTCTGACTTTTTCAGCAACGGTTCTGCTGAGGAATTCTCTTACATTGTTTTTATTTCCTAACCATTGAATATTTTCTATATAAACTAATAACCAGGCTGATGGTATAGACGACTGCGGGTATGGCTTAGGTGTGAAGCAGAGAAGGGCTCTATAGAAATGTTAGTAATAAAGCCTGAAGACAAAGCAGGGGTGTCTCCTGCATGCTTCTTTCTGGCATAGAGGGTCAGCTCTAAAGCCTACTAATGTCAGTGGTTGTTTTCCCATCGAATGAGGCTTGCAGTGCATTTGCAAGGACATATTTCATTGCACGTGGAAATCCTACAAGAATGCAAGAACATAGGACTGGAAGGGGCCTCTTGAGACATTTTGGTCATTCACAAATTAGCGTTTGCTCAAGGAATCCCCAAAACCACCACTTCAAATGCCCAGTTAAGAGAAATCACATGTTTTTATCCAACATCACTGCTGACTGGCCACATTGCAGTGATGCACTTCTCCCCACGACAGCTACTGTTTCAATGCTTCCATTTTCTCCTCCGCTTTGGAAGAGGATGGCCCCTTTCACTTGTTATTTTTTTAGTCAACTTTCACTTAAAACCCGATTTAAAAAGGGAAAACAAATCACAGGAACATTCCTGCAGGTCAGCAGCTCCATGGGCTCCCCGCTCCCCCTTTTTCATCAACTGTGTGAAAACAAGCCCCATACCAGAGGCAGCCCTCAGCAACAATGCTGCAAGACAGAGAGGCTGCGTTCGGGCACCGTCTGGCTCTTTGTTCTCTTCCAGCCCGGGGTGAAATATTCTGCACTGGGCTCTGCTCAGCTGTGCTGGGATAGGACAGAGGAGCAAACCTGCCCACCTTCACTCACCTGGGCAGCCCTAACCCCTGCAATACCCCTGCCAGCAACATCTAAGGAGTCTCAGAATGGAGCAGGTTGGACATCTTTAAAAGAAAATTGAACTTGCCATTGTTTCCTAGTGAAATGTGAAATCATTCAGGCCCCACATGAACTCAGGAGTCTTTCCCAGCTGGTAAGTCTCCAGACCAGTCCACCCAGTCCAGGATCCCATCTCCAACAGGGGCCAGCTCCACTTGCTTCAGAGGAAGGGTCAAGACAGCCTGTGATCTGCTTGCAGCATCAGTGCTTCAAACATGGCAAAGAGTCATCAGGGTTTTCGTTTCCAAAACAGACTCTGCAAAGCAGTAGTTTGCAGGTCATTGAGACACAGCACCAGTGGGAGAGCAAAACAAGAACAGGGAAGTCATTAACACTGAATCCACAACAGGATTTGGAGTGTGAAATCATTCATCCATGGCATCCCTACTGCATGCACCCCAGGTCCTATTGCATTTGGCTGCATGCCTACACCAATAAGACACCAAGAGCCCTGATTCTGATCCTGTTGACATCAGCATGGGTTTTGCAACCAGCAAATCCAATTATGGATTTCCATAAGGACAGCTCCATGGGACTAGCCAATCAACAGCGTGTTAATAAAGTGCCCCAAGTATTTCACTGAAGACAAACACAGACGTTCAAAAAGCCATCGGATCAGCAAACTGCCAAGAGACTTGTGGGTCCAAAGAAAAAAGATCCAGAGGTCCCAGAGCTTTCCTGCCTTTTTTATTTGAGACTCTCAAAGTGCTTTCTAACAATTAATTAGTTCTCACAACACCACTAAGAGGCATTATTAATATGCATTACCCTCAGTGCCCCTGCAGTCACCAAGAGGCAGTGGAAGAACTGGGAACAGAACCTGTATTCTGACGACTAGCCTGCATTTACTCTCTCCAGCCGGGCAGTGACTTCCCCTGTTAAGATTCATGTGAAGAGGGACATAGTCTCCACTGAGGAATGTATTTGTGCAGCAAGGGTTTCTATGTGCTGCCCAAAGAAGAAAATCCTATTGTATTCTCACACACAATACTATTTACAGCAGAAACCTGACGCTCCCATCCCCATTGCCCTGCTCCGAATCCCAGGTACCATCACCTTGCTGACTGTTTTATGATGAGAAAAGTCATGCATAAAAATGAGGGTGCAGCCTCTAAATGTTATTTGCCCGGTCTGCAAGTGCCAGTGACATTTCCGAGTGTGTCGGTGCTCCCGCTAAGACTTAAAGCCGGAGGGTCTTGCGTCCCCACTCCGGGTCAGACTGATCACCATGTTTGGTGCCAGAAAATTGTTTTATCCCGTGGTTAGATTGGTATGGATGTGTGGGGGTTTTTACCTTCTTCTGTAGCAGGGGATGTAGCCCTCCACCTGGGATCTCTTGAGCATATATTAACAAGCCTTTAGAGAAGCAGGACATTGGCTGCCGTGGTGCCCATGCTTTACCTGCGGCAGGTTAGGGGTTATGTCTTGTGTTGTGTCAGGGTTGATGGTCGTTTTGAAAGTGAGCTTAAACTATGGATTTGTATGGGATGGTTTGGATAGGAATGACCTTGCCCCAGGCAGGGGGTTGGACTAGATGACCGCCGCAGGTCCCTTCCAGCCCTACTTCTCTGTGAGACCATGACTCCCTAGCTACCATCTTTGGAAGCACAGCCTAGTATCTGGATACAGCACTGCTCTCTTTTGTCTTCTGTAGTCTACCTCCTTAATAACTGCAAACAAAAAATAAAGTTGATAATAAGGAAGGTAGAAAACCTAGGATGCCAAAATGGAAGGTGGATAGGGTTTGACTTAACTGCTATAGCAGTAAAACAAATCTGTGACCACCTAGGACTCCACAATTGTTGAAATCATGCAAGTTTTTGCAGCAGTGGTATGGAGGTTTCTTGGATATACGATTCCTCCTAATGCAGGGCAGTGTCATTTATTTATTTGCACACACACGCACGCTGGAAATTAGCCCTGTGTAACTTCACTGGTCACGTGGTCCATGACAGTCTGCAAAACTTCCAAAAGTCACACTGACATAGCAATAATTTGGAAATATCCCTTTCAAGGCCCATATTGATCGTCACTGTGGGTGGATTATACAGGGGATCTATCTTAATTACCAGAAACTCTCTAGTTGGAATGGCCAGCAATGTAGCAACGATGACACGTAGGGACATCCATTACTCTCCTGGAAAGGTCAATCCAATAGGATGTATGTTTGCATTCAGGTCAAGTGATGGCTATTCCATCACCGCGCTCCATTCTCACTGCCCTGTCAGCTCTGTAATGGCTTCACCTCTTCTCTGTACCTCTCACCTCCCCTTCCCCAGTGCTAGACTGATAACCCGAATTAGGGCAGCTGGAGGTAGCAGGGCACGGCTGTATTATCACAGATGATAAACAGTGTCAAAGGCAATTATGGGAGTTACACTGAGGGGAGGCATCCTGAAAAGATGTCCTTTTCTTCTTCATGTGGTAGAAGCAGAGAAAGCGTGGCCTGTGCTGAGGACGAGGAGGGAAGGCGGAAAAGCTATTCCTCAGGTCTCCCTCCAGCTGCCACGCTGGCAATGTTTTTTACAGAGGCACCTTCACTGAGAACCACGTTTCATTTGAAAATATCTCTGCCATTTAAAAGAGAAGGCAGGGCAGATTTGCACCAGATGGACTAACCAAAGTGCATAGGGAGCGGGACAAGAGAGCATGCGCACACGCGCTTCTTAAAGGTACTTCGTTTCATCAGATGAAGTGAGCTGTAGCCCACAAACACTTGTGCAGTGTGTGTGCATGTGCACATAAATACTTTGATTAGTCTATACAGTACAAATATACCCTGCCTTGATTTCCAACTAACACAGCTAACTATGGCTCACTACCATTTAATCCAACCGGGACAGCTGTGAAGTAGCAGGTGAGAATTAGACAGAGAGACTGGAGGGAAGGGTGGATGAGAGGAATAACTCAGGTAGTAAGATTTATAAAAAAAATAGATTGCACGTTTATATAGATAGATAGCCAGAGTTCCTGTGAAACCAGCATCCAGTGATGCCCATACAATATGTCAATATAAGCCAAGCGAAACTTTCACCTGGTTTCATTCAGGGTTAAACCTTACACTGATTTAGCTCATTTATTCCAATATAAAAATGGGCAAACACAGCAGCTTAAAAGGATGCCTGCTCCCAAGCAGCAAAGTGCCCCTCCCCTTTTAAACGCAGTAGAAAATTATATCCATCCACAGCCCAAAAGAAAGAATAGATATGAAAAGAAGTAATGCAGACTCTTGCTAGGGATCCCATATCCTGCAGTGGACTTTCCCCTGTACTGCTCCAAAGCATCCCCAACGGGTGTTGGAAGGTAGGACTCCCATATTGGTGAGCACCTCTCCTGGGAGCCAGCAACAGCATCTATGCACATCCAGTTAGCAGGACTAGATTGCCCGAGATGGAGGGGGTGCAATGCTGGTCTCACTCAGAATACAGAAGCACATTAATGCAAGATGGCGTCCTCTCCGAAGTGCTTCTGTTCATAATTATCCCACTGAGAGGCTTTTGGAGAACAGAGGGCGAGGTAAGTCACTTAACACTGCCCCGGGACCTCCTGCGTTCTGCCTTGGAACAGCATAACGAGCCCTGCCATTAGTGTGTTTAATACCTTGGCACTGCTCGGAGGCCTCCATTTGAGAGCTTGGCACGGTTAGAGACAGGTCTGCCTCATACGTGAGTCCCAGCGTGCCTGCATTGAACCTGGCCATTGCAAATTGGCAAGGACATTCACGCAAACCATTTTCCCTTCCACTCCGATTGCCTTCTAGGAGGAAGCATTGATTGCCATTAATCACCAGGCTCTTTCAGCCATTGAGAAGCTGCACGAAGCCCAGCAAACAAGGAAGTGGTGGCTGGCCAGGGACCCCGAACTCACCGTTCCCGGTTGGCAGGCAATGTGCTCTGGAGTGCAGCCCCTGGGAAGGTGCATTTGCTGTTCAGTGTTACTCTCACTGGCTCTCTGTGATCTGTTTACAGCTCTTGAGTGGAAGATTGATACTTGGGCAGGCTTTCAGAAATGAAAGAAGCCCAGCACCTCCCTCCAGAGCCACGGCTGACAGCTCCTTTCAGACTGGAGCTCACAAACTAACTCCAACGCCCCACCTCTCACGCATCCAGAGAAGACCTCCCTGAGAAACCAGACCCCAAGGTCACTTGTCAGAGTGGCAGTCCACGCTCATGGTTGATTTTCAGTGGGTGGCAGAAACCCAAGTACCTTTAAGAAACTGCACCTTATTTCCATGCACATATTATTATAAATGACCAATTTACCCTGTCATTTAGATATATATGTCCAGGTAAGCTGGTCAGAAGAGTTAACAGAGCCAGGTATTTGGCCTAAGGGCTTTATCTCTGCCCCAGTGATCCGAAGGCGATGTGGAGTCACTAGTTTCCCCCGTGAGCACCTGTGGAGTGCGCTGCGCCGCTGCAATCTGTAAGGGCCGGGTCCATCAGCTCTTGGATCAGAGCAGCTGAAGCTGGAGCTGTGAAGAATGGTGGCCCTGATTTTGGGGCTGCACACACTCAACCCAGGTTTCCTGTGGGAGGAGGGGAAGTTTCAGTTCTTTAGCAAGAAAACTATTTACCTGTAGCAGCATTTACAACAGGCTTAAACAAGAGGGAGAAACTGAAATAATATTCATTTTGCAACTCCACAATGTGACTGCGGAGATCATAAAAAAAAAAAATTGCTAACAAATTTGCCTGACCTTAATGCTCAATGGAAAGGAAAGTGCCAGGCTGCTCTACATGGGAGCTGTGTTTATACATGACTTCCTTCTAAACAGCATACAGCACAGCCAAATTGGTATGTAAAAACACATCTATCTTTGTTCTATCCAGCCCCTACCGTGTTATCAGACTGAACTGACTCCCTTCCCAGCTCGCTGCCTTTGTAGTCCCAGAAGCAGCAGGCCATAGTCTTAAAGGGCCCTTCATCAGGGCCTCATTAGTGTTTCCATATGCACCTTTCAAGCCGGGCTCCCCAGCCCAACTGCAAGTACAAAGTCTGGAGAAAGGTGAATTCCTTTAAGGCTGGATCTTTGCCATTTTGATAGGATTTCTACCCTTGCCGTAAACTGCCTAATAAGGCTCGATTGGGGGGGTTCTCCCAGACAGTCTGGAGCAGTTTGAATATTGAGTTTTTTAGGTTGTATTGTGGAGTCCCAAGAGAAGAACTTGCAGGCTAAGAAACAGAAAAGTCCCTGAGTAAGTGGTATTCAGAGCATCCTCATAGGCCTTGATCCTGCAGGTGCTCAGTATCATGACTCCCATCAGTGACAACATATATGAGGCCAGGGATGGACCTAGGGGGTACACTAGTGCATGTGCACCCCACTTGGATTCCTGCACCACCCAAAGTTTAAAATCAACTGCTTCGCAGTGACAGCAGCTTTGCTGGTCAGGCAGTGCTTAGGGAGTTGCTCGACCTCGTGGCTCATTGTCGTCTCCCTGATCCCTTCTAAACTCTTCATTCCACAGGCGTGAATGACCCTCTCCTTGTGAGTGGGCTTCATGCTCCACCAGGCAAGCTATCCTTTCTCCTGCAGTTTTGTTGTCGGTTAGCTGCTCCTAGTAACGAAGCTCTTATTTCACATTGCTTTTAACTCATTTCATTGACGTTATTTTTTTTGCTTCAATCTTCAACTAAATAATACATCCCTAGCCCCCTAGTATATTAGTAAATCTTTAGATCATTTTTAACTGGAGAAAAATATGTGGTGTTTTATATGCGATGATGTACCTCGCCTTCTAGGCCCCCCTTTTCAAAACTCTTGGTCCATCCATGTCTAAGGTACCCCATTGCAGCTGGTTTTGAAGTGCTCCCATACTAACATGCTGAGCACCACAGAGAGACATAATCCAATCCATAATCCATCCAATGTAAAAAATAAAAGGGTATGTCCATCTGGCAGCCCCCAGTTTTGGACCGACCTATCTGCCTTTCAGTGGAGAGCAAGGTCAACGTGTTGCACCTACTGAATGTTTCCACAAGGGATATGTCCAAGCCCAAAAGGATGGATGTGAGTGGGTACGTGTTTGTGGTTGTGAAGGCAGGGAACCAAAGGGTAGGTCAACCCAAAATAAATACCAGGTTTGTAAAATTTGGGTTTTGATTTGCAGCCCAATTCCTGGAGATGAGCAAACCTTTGCTCTCAAACAGAGTGACGCTTGCCTGTGCTACAACAAACCAAGACAGTACAACGTCACCAGGACAGAATACAGCCTCTGATTGTCTCCCTTATAGCCCCACTGACACAAAATGGCAGGTGTCATTGGAAAATGCTAATTTGCTTTAGCTGAAATCTTTCACAGAAATATACCAGTTTTGCTGACATTTTTATTGGGAATGGTTTCTTTGGTCCAGGCTGGAAAGTCTGGTCAGAAGAGGCGTCCACTCGCATGTAGTCAGTATTTAGGGTACTTAACTTTCAAGTCACTTTCAAGTCTTTACTCTTCCTTAAGCACTACGCTATTGATTCTTCCAGGCTCTCCCTATTTCCCTTCTCAACTCCTCCCTTCTCCAGCTTCAGCTGCTTCTTTAGCAAAAAAACCCATATCTTGTCTTCACCCTGACATGGGATTGGAAACTCATTTCCCACCCACCTTAACTTGCAAGTCTCTTATCCACCGGTCCTCACAACTTTTCGGCAGCAAAAATTGCATATCGTATTTTTAACTAGAGAGCCACCACGGGCATGCTGTAACACTTTTAATGACAGCCTCATTTGTAATTGCTTTATTAATATTTATTAAGTGATCACTAGCTGCAGGTACATTCTTTAATAACTTATTTATAAAGCATGCTATAAAACACATTAAAAATACATTCTTTAACAGATAATGCTATAATAAGCTGCCGTAAAGCATACTTCAAAATGCAGATAACAATTGTACCTGAGCTGAGAATGCACTGGAGGCTAGGGAAAAAAGACAAGAGAGAGAGAGGGAGAGAGATGCTAAATCCAACACTGCTTGAAAACATATCTTAGAAGCACGAGCAGGTCCAAAGAGGCTAAGCAAGACAAAACTTGAAGGGATGTCATTTAAAGTGCCCATATTTACATCTGTGAACACAGACAGGCAGAGGGGGGCCACACAACAGTCAAAAAATAATCCTGAGAAGAGCTGAAGTCTTCCATCCCCTACTTTCCACCAGATGTAGGACCATTTACAGCGTTACTCCATCTGAAGTCGCTTTTCTCCCAGCAGATTTCTATACAGGCTTCTTCTTGTCCTCATCTCATCCTCATGGCCTGTCCAAACACCGGCTGCATCTTCGTTTTCTCATCCCTGCTTGCTCTCCTCTCGATTGTGCTGCCTTTATACCTGGAATCACCCCGTCACAGGTCCGCCAACCCTCCCTGCCATGCTCAGGAGAAGGGGACGACTGGAGAGATTGGGTATCATCCTTCTCAAAGCCCCCTAGGAAACCCACAGGCCCTCTGCTTGGGAGACACCTGCCTCACTGCTCCCAAAGCCCTTTGGAAAATGAACCATGCATTTGTACAGCACCGGGTACAGTGGGCTCTGGTCCACGACTGGTGCTCGTGGGCACTATGAGAGCAACACCAACAACCAACACGGTGATGGTCCATGAGGCACATGGCACAAATCTGGTTCTGGTTGTTATTAGAGGAAAGGAGGGCGAGCACCTCCCTGTGTCTTATCCTATTTGATGAGACCGTTCAGCTGAAAAGCTTGTTAAAAGGGATTAGCTGTAGCAGCAGTTGAAAAAAAAATATTGAGGTGTGAAAAATATAGCTAGGATGCCGATACTTTGTGGTTTGGGGGGTTCGCATGACGGACTATGCTAACAGCAGTGTGTAAACTGGAAGTGAGCTCCAATATAAGACAATAAGCCTTTCAATGAGCGCCTCTCAGATGCTAAAAAAATGTTAACAGCATGTTAAGCTCACCAAAGCCTTGGTCTAAATTTGACCCACATTAGCAATTGTGTGTGTGTGTTTATGCCTCTATAATGGGCCCTGTAAAATGACAGACCACTGTTACTTGAGAATTGAACCCAACACCTTTTTATCCCATGGGTGCAACACATCTAAGTTCATTAAGACTTACAAGATGCCTATGCTTACCTCTGAAAAAATGGTCCCCGACAGACCAGATCATCTAAGTGCAACTGAAGTCAAGTGAGTAGCTGTGAAATGATAGAGATGATGCCTGATTCTTATTATATAGCTTTTCTTTTTAATCTCTTGCATCTAAACCTGGACATGGAGCCAATTAAATGGGGAATAGCTGGGGGTTTGATTCTCTGTTTGTTTGCTTTGTTTTTGCTTTAGGAGCATTCAAATGCAAAAAAAATATCCTTGATTTTCATTCAAAAGGTTCAAGGTAAGATGTGAAAAGGTTTCATCTTTGGCAAGCCAGTGAAACCTTGAGCTTCATTTATTTTTTAAAAGGTTTTATCAGCCATGAGATTTTTTTTTTTCCTTATGCAGGTTTGCACCTGGCATTTGGGTAAGCAAGCACAGTTCCCTTTTTCTTTTTAAGCTGCTTCATTTATGCAGTGCTGTCACACTTGAAAACTTGGCAAGAGGCAGCAAACAGGCAAAGAGAATGAAACAAACTCAGAATTAACTGAGGCACTAGAGTCAACTGTAAACTTGAGCCATGGAGATATTTTGGTGTGATGGAAGATTTGACTAATCATAATTGAAGTTTGATTAATCGTGAGTAAGTGGTAGAATCTGGACAAGCCCCAGGAAGAATGGAAGTCCAGGTGTTCCCCCCGGCCCAGGGTTTTTAACTAATGTAACAAGTCTTGATAGCTGTAGACATAGCCCAGGACTCCTCCATGCCCTGACATCCTACTCGCAGGGCACGTCTACATGAGATGCTTAATGCTCAGTAGCCTAATAACACTGTGCAGTAACATCCTGGGCAAAAACCGTGCTATAACACTACTGTGCAATAGTATTAGGCTACTGTACAGTAAGCATCACCCAAAACCCATGTGCCATAACTCTAGTTACTGTGTAGTAACTCCAGTTATTGTGCATTTAGTTAGTACTTCACCAAGCAAGTACTAAATTAAATGCGGAGTAACTACTGGGCATTAATGAACATGTAGATGCTCCCACTCAGCCACTAAGAGGCAAAGAACTCAAATCACCCTCACGTACAGGAGAAAATTAAACCTATCCCTGCACATCTCAGTAAGTGCTCTAAGCATTGGCTATTGGTTAAATGACTATCCTGGCAGCTGTGTTTTGTGAGAAAGGGCTGATTTAGAGGTCTAAATCTCTCCAGAAGAGAGCTCATGGCTGTGTATTTGGAGTAGATGGAGATGAATCCCCAAACCTTAACTCTCATTGAGAGACAGGGCTTAAAGCATACTGCTAAACACGGTATTACATTAGAGTGACATGCTGGCTGACTCTTCTCACATTTTGCAGACACCCAACTGAGAGCTGTGCCTCTAAATGGCAAGGTGCATAAAGACTGGGCTTTACAAGGTTGACCATGGCAGCCTGTCTTTTTGTGAGTCCAGCCCTTACAACGGTAAAAGGCAACTCTACCCATTTAGCACCCTCTAGCAGCATCAAGATCAACTTTATTTTGACCAAGTCCAAAATTCCCCTTCTCTCTGTCTCTTGCCAAAGGAAAAGTCAAAAGAAAGAGAGTTAATGTCTTATCTGAAGCAAATGTAGATCAAGGTGAATCACGCAAACCTTTGCTGAATTTTTTTTTTTCTAATTAACTCTGACTCGCTATGACATATTCTTTAAGAACAAAAGTAGCATAAAAGGGGAAAACCCACACTTTGCCCAAACTGCGCAGAACGTTCCTGGGAAACAAATGTTAAACTCACAGTTACATTTGCCATGAAATCCCCGCTTAGCTCCGTCAGAGACCTACTGCACTGCATCTGAGCAGGGCTAAATTCACATTCCACGCAGTTTGCCAGTGACCCATCAGCTAAAACACAGCAGGGCAAAACATTTGTTGAATAATTTTGAACAAAGCAGCTTTTCACAGAGAAACACAATCTGTTCTCGAACAGAACCAAGGGCTGAATTGATTAATAAATTGTCTTCTGGGGGAAGTTTGGCTACTTTGAAGCCATCCAGGACACCCTCCTGGTCTCCATTTCCTGCTCCCATGATTATTAAACCTTCTCTCTCACCACCTTCCCTCCCTTCCCTCCCCCCTCCTGCTGCAAGCTAAAATGGCAAGACTAATTTCATTTCTTTTGCTTTAGTTTGTCTATCTGTGACAACCCTTTTTATGCATTTAATTCATTCTCAATTTCTCATAATCAGGCGAAAGGTGTCCCCTAAGGTTAGGAGAGAGCTTGTCAAAAAGGCAGTGTAAATTTGCAGAGGTAATCACCAGTCTATCTGCTTTCCCCACTGCCCGTGGAACTATTAACTAATATCACTGTCTAATCTTTTTTGTACTTATTTATTTTGCAGCAAGAAACTAGTGTTATAAACACCCCTACTGTCAAAACTTGTCATCCTCATTACCTCAAGGCGGGCTCCATCTCAGTTATTCTAATTTCATAGTTTCTCGAATTTACAGCCGCTGGAAATTGAGTACAAAATCCATTATCATTTGTATATTTTAATTATGCAAATGAGGCAGCTCAGCTGCGCTGGCCGGGACCTGCAGGGATGCCTAACTTCAATCTGGGTGATTACAATTTATCCAGTCGAGTCACTTTAATTGTAACAAGCTAATTACATTGTTTCATTTGGCTTTAACAAAAGAAAAGGAGACAGGAAAAGCTTAATGGCAAAGGCCTGGAATTACACTGTTTCTCTTATGTGTGCATGACACTTTCAAATTGAAGCTAGTTAACCCTCCACCTCCGGAGGGGCCCACAGCTCCCGTACTAAGGACGTAAGCGCAAATAGCTCCAGTTACGAGGAACAGGACGGGCCTTGCTTGGACTCAGGAGCAGAATGGGGTGAATATCAGGCCCCCAGTGTCGTAATGGGCCGAATGTAGGTTCATTACCCAACTATCACAACATACAGTTGGACCATTTGGAACAGAATTCGTGGACGAGTAGCATACGGATAGGCTGTGAGCTGGTTCTCAGCACAGAGGGGTTCATTCAGTACGCATCATCCCATTGCCGTGGATCAGCATGGAGAAACTTTAGAGATTTCTTTCAAGATGTATTGCAAGCCAGTCGCCTAACTAGGGAAGCCAGTGCATACAATACCTGTAGGGAGAGAAGGTGGGTACTGGGTGGGTTCCTGTACCTGGGTGCTGGGGTCCGGGTGCCACCAGTTGTTCAGTAACAACCTGATGCAAAGCCCATTGAAATGAATGGATTGACTCATAATGACTAAAATGAAGTCAGGATCAGGCCCTATTGGCCTAATTAGAGCCATTCACTATTGCTGCTGCCGTCTTGCATTTATAGTGCCTGGCATCCCACGGTACTTTCTAAACAGAGGAATCATTTCACCGCCAAGATGCAGCCTGCGCTGCATTGCAATACAGTTCTCATTTAACAACTCACCACAACCATTGAGAGCAGAAAAAGAAGAGCACTTAAGCCTGGAGAGCAACAACTGGAAGTGTAGATTGCTAGAACATGATACCTGAATAGGACCTCAGCTTGGCATCTGGGTCTAATAATGCTACAAGTGAGAAAAGTACCGGGCTATCAAGTTTCTATCTCCTCTGAAAAAAAGTGTGACTGGTATTTCCTCCTCTTCTGAGCAATTCATTGAAGTGCCAAGTACCTGACTGCCTCCAGCAGACCCTTCAATTCATCAGTTACTTTCTAAGTCTCCGAATACATGTTCAGGACCTGAATTGCATGTGCTAGAGAGGAGCAGCATTGCTGCCCACGCCTTCACTCTGGTGCTTAATAAAAAAAAATTACTTCTATGGCACTGGCCATCTGTGAGCCTCCAAACACTTTTGAGTATGAATGAATGAGTGAAGCTTTACAGCCTCCCTGGGAGGCAGTGAAGAGATGTATTAGCACCAAGCTCTAACTGGCGGAGCTAAGGCATGGATTTCAGAGGCAAAACTAGCAGCAGAACCTGGGTCTCCCAAGTCTCAGCCCCAGGCCTGAACAAAGAAAGCCCTTTTCTTCACTTGTCACTTGTCAGTTATTTCTTGTGAAGACCTTTCTTGTGCCATCCAATGGGTCCAGCCATGTCTCGAGCAGTCAGGAAGAGATTTGCACAAGCAAGGGGAATACAGGCACCTACCTGCTCTTTGAAAGATGCCCCCTGGGAGTCCCCATCTGAGCATAACTACCTAGAACTACCCTATTCTATTAAAAGAGTGAGTGTGAGCCGGAGAGAGCACAGCCCTGCCCTGGCAGGTGCCAGCTGAGATAGCCACAGAGGTTTTTTTCCTATCCCTAGCTTCTGTGGATCTCAATGATTACCTCTGACACACAGTGATCAATTAATTTTCTTTGACACACTTACACAGAGCTCTGAGGCTATTCCAGGAGCTTGTTTTATTCAGCACAGAGTCTCTGGCTAGAGAGCAGCCAGCTTGGAAGAGAGAAAGGAAAGCAGCCCAAGAAGGCGGGTGCCTTTGGACACGTGAGCAGATGCTCGTGGAAGGGAAGAACAGGCTGGGCTCACGTTTTCCCAGGGCGAATGTTCACAGGGTCCCATTCAATAAAGCAGCAGTAACCACCATCTCGCTGCACTCCCTCAGCAGCTACCAAATGATGGCACGGAAAGGAAATTGAACACATCAAACACATTAAACACAGACACAGATGCCTTCGTGCCCAGCGCCCTTCTCTGAGGAGAGGAAGAGCCTTCTATTAATTTGTTTTTCCTATTGTTCCTTTAGAAAATGCATTCATTGATGGCTAAAAAGGGGAGGGGGGAAGAGAGAAAGGAATGACAGAAAGGAAAAATGTCGCTGGAGTATCAAGCTTGTGGAAACAGGCTTCAATATTTGTTATTATGCAGGTCAGAGCCCCTGGATCTGATTCCCTGCCCATGCCAGGGGCTGCCTTGCCCCCTTATGCTCCCTGTGGCCTTCTGCCAGCCCCCTCTCTTGTGAGGGCTCCCTGCAACTCCCCTCGCCCTCCTTCTTGCCAAGAGCTCTAAGTGTCCCTAGCAGAAGCCAGGGTCCCCCCATCTCTCCTTTGCCAGACACTGTGTGTGTCTGCCCTGACTCTTCCCATGTCAGGACCCCATTTTTCCTATCCTGGGAGCCTGTGTGCACCCCCATTTTCCCTTTTGCCCTCTGTTCCCATGTGGTAGGGGCCCTGTGTGCTCCTCTGACCTACTTCTATTATGGGCTTCAAGTGCTCCTGTTCAATGGTCCCTCATTCTCCCCCAAGGTAAGGAGCGTGGGTGACCCCCAATCCCTTTCCTCTAATTCACCCCACCTGGATCTACCTCTGGTATGGTGCAGCCACACTCTCCTCCCTCTCCACTTCCTACTCCTCCTTTCCTCTCTGAGAGTCTGAGCATTTGCCCGACCTGCACCCAAAATCCCTCGTGCGTTCATTCAGAAGGTCATCCTGGAGCCTTCTCCTCCTCAACTGGTTCAGGGTCCTCTCTGCAAGACTTGTCCTCCTCCTCCTCTGCAAGACTTCTCCTCCTCAACTGGTTCAGGGTCCACTCTGCAAGACTTGTCCTCCTCCTCTACAAGACTTCTCCTCCTCAGCTAGTTCAGGGTCCACTCTGCAAGACTTGTCCTCCTCCTCTACAAGACTTCTCCTCCTCAGCTGGTTCAGGGTCCTCTCTACAACAGTTAGGGTGGCTACTCCTGTGCAGAGGAGATAAAAGGGCCTGCTAAGGCAATGAGAGACTATATTGGTTCTCCCCCAACCCAGCCTTACACAATGAGAGAAAAGATCCCTCCCCTCCCCTATTTCTATGCTTTACATTGCAACAAGGCCACTGGTTCATGCTTTTATCCACACTGTATGTTCTTATTCCAGCAACATGTGTTGGTCTATTCAGGAGCTAGTGCTAGCCACAATGCCAGCCTGAAGACACTTTCACCTGAAGAAGGACACTTTCTTCTGACGTGGCTAAAGGCACTGACTGAAGAAGGCTTTTCCTATGTGAAAAGTACTCATGCACTAGCCTAGAGCCAGGGGAAATTTGAGCAAGCATTAGCAGCATGTTGGGGCAGGAGCTAGAAGTTCCCCTAATGGCAGAACTGTCAACCTCAGAACCCCTGAAAAGTGAGGGAGGCACTTTCCCTTCACCTTCACCATCTGGACTAGGGACAGAAGTTACATGTAACCTGTTTAAGTCATCAGAAACTGGTCTAAACCTGTAACAGAACAGAAGTTCAGTGCACATAAACCAGTTTCAAAATGACTGAAACTGGTTTAAGATAAACCTGGTTGAATGTAGTATCAGACTTGACTGATTTGGGTCAAACTGGTTTATGAAACTTCTGTCCCAGACCCCTTCATGGTTTAAGTTAAATCACAGTCTGCCAGCATCACAGCATGCTTTCCAGCCCTGGGCTGGGCTATGCTGTCTGCTCCAGCAGAGAACGGCTGGGGTGGGGAAGGCATGGACTGCCCCCCACCCCACCCCCCGGCAAACACTGGCTAGGGTCTGGGGCCAGGGAGAGGGGTTAAAGCCACCTTCCCCAGAGTACACAGTTGCCCTGCTGCTAAACTTACTGAAGCTTACAATTGGCTGTAACTGTGAACTACAAATCCCAGAGATACCTGGAAGCAGAAAGAGGAAGTGATGAATAATCCTGCAGAGTCCC
>JAGPOW010002514.1:61225686-61238357 GCA_030014935.1 Caiman crocodilus | reverse complement strand
ACCTCCATTCAAAAACCTGTAGGGGTCCACAAAAGAAAATACGGTTGAAAACCACTGACTTAATCCATAGAGTAAGAGGAGGACTCCGGGTGTTATGGTTCTTGGGTATCTTTTGCTCTTTATACCAGGTCAGTGGTGCTTCTGTCTTTACTTGCTTTTATTTTCCAGTTGCCCCATAAGTCAAAACCAGGGAGATTGGGAAGTTCAGGTCAGGGTTCCTCTCTCTTCCATGACAGTCTGCTTCTGCTTCACAGGTTCATCCAAGTCTTGGTGAATCCAGCACTACCTCCATATGTTTCATCACCAATAGCCAGCTATACAGGCAAATATGTGGAATATTTTTTAGGAACTAATAGCATCAATATTTTCCACCAAAATAGGTAAAACGTTCCAGCTTTAACATGCTTCACAGATAGTTACAAGTTCTTACAAACCCCCTGTGAGATGCCAGTAGGAAAGTTATCATCACAGATAGGGAAATTCAGGCCCAAAGAAAGAAAGGCCTGTTCGTTTTTTCAAACCTGACCTAAATCCACATTCTGGATCCTACATAAAAACCCTTTGCTTTTAGATACTGAGCCAAAAGACAGAAAGAGATTCATTTCAATGGAAAATTGCTGGCAATCTCTGAACTTCAGCCTATCATCAACTCCCAGATTTAAAACTGACTTTCCCTGAGGTCAAACAGCAATTCGTGAGCAGAGGAGGGCGTAGAACTCAGGGTTTCTGTGTGCTCAGAAGCAGGTTTGTACCTTTAGATCATGCCCCTTTCAACCTGTAGTACAGCAAGACCATGACTACTTCTGCTTATTTCACTACTATACGTCAATGGGCGTCACTCACCTGAGCAAGAAGGGCAAAACCAAGTTATTTGCTTGCCAGTCTGTCCAACTGTTTACTTTCCAAGTTCATGGTGCCAGATGATCAATTGACAATTCACCCCATAAGCATGAAATAAAGGCAGCTGCTGAATTCACTCAGCCCAGCAAGCAGGCAGTTATTGCCAAATTAACACTCCTTGTCCTTCTGGCCCCTCAAAAAACCCAGTACCTTTGACCTGTCCACATGCCTGTCCAAAAAGATGGGCTTTGTAGCCCTGTCTGTAATATACCAAGAATCACTAAACATATTGCTAGGACAGGTAGAAAAATATCAGGCTGACCCCTGATCTGCAATGATGATTTTACTGCTATTCATTCCAACAAGAGAAACAAAGTGCTCACTTCTGCAATTAAAATGAGTAGTTGACAAGATCAAGGGAGGGATGCGACTGCCATGAATACACTTACCTCAGCCTCAGAAAAACTATAAGCAGCTATGACCAAGCTCAACTCTCTGGCATGGGATCAAAACCTTCCTTATGCTGCTCCTGTCTCTTTCTTAACTCGCCGATTGATTATTATTATTGAATCAGAGAGACAGAAACATGGGCCTGAAAGAGAGAGCTCCTGTCATCCACCCCTGTGTCCTGAGGCAGGATCACATCTACCCAACCCACCCTGCACAGATGTTTGTTCACCCTATTCAAACCATCTCTAGGGAAAGAGATTCTGTAACATCCATAGGTGGAAACTATAAGCATTTCTCAAACAGCAGGCAGAATTTGCCAAAGCACCCATGTGATTCTGCAGCACAGGTTCAGGAACTGTGCTCCTAAATCACTTTGTTGCCTTTGAAAATCACACCCACAACATTTACCAAAAAAAGATGGGACTTTTCCTTTAGGGGGGCTCCATGCTTTGGAAGGAAGACATTTCCCTCTATATACCTATAAGCTGGCTAAGGCCTGCTTGCCTATGATTTTTTTAAAGGATTGATAAAGCTTTCTATTTTTTGCCATTGACTATGTGGTGCTTAGCTGCTTTTGTGGCTGATTCATCTGCTGCTCCTTGAGCACTCCAAAGGCATGTATTTAAACCCCTACCAGGGGCTCAGGTGCAGCAGGGAAGACCTTTTATGGACTAAACAAATAAAGTAAGAAAAAACAGATTTGCCTCATCCACAGGCCTATTTGACACATATCAGGAGTATGGGTCTTATGCCCACAGAGCAACAGTTAGTCCCTGTCTGTTAATAAAGGAGGCTATTAGGTATGTGCCAACTGAATTGACACAATCATTTTGATCTCAGCAGTATTCCTGCCCAGAGCAGGGGGGGGTTGGACTCAATGATCTTTTGAGCCCTTAATTCTTAAGATTCTATGAATTCATGGACCAAATAAAAGACAAAAAAAGGACAGAAGTGAAGGTCCAAAGTTCAAAATGAGTGCACCAAGGCGGGTGGGGAGGGGCGCCAGGCAGAATAGCCTCATCCACAGGAAGGAAAACAAGGAGTCCCTGCTTCATTTTTGAACTAGTTGTCACTGAAGTTCAGTGTGACATGAGACGTCTCTAAAATATCAAGCCCTATATTATTTTTGTGCCGTGTCAAAAGTGGGTTGAGTCTGTAGGTCACATTCTGCTCTAATTATTTGCCCCCCAACTCTGCTGCAGTAGGGGCACTCAAGAAAATGAATATGGATTAACAAACGGGCTGAATTGAAAGTTAATGAATAAAACTGCATAAAACACCTGTATAGATGCAGGGGTTCAGAATAAATTGGTCTTCATTTGATTTAGCTTAGTTTCCTTTACAATCTAAGTAATCTAAATCAAATTAAAATCACTCTAGTTGTGTACAAAGGGTGTCCATACAGGGGTTTTGTGTGGTTTGAATAATTCACTTTAAAAACTGATTCAAAGGAACTGGCCTAAAACCAAAGGTCACATTTAAGTGGGTTCTGATAGATCAAGCTGACTGACTGAGTCAAAACCTGGGAGCCACACACGATTTGTTCCAAGAACCTTGATTGTTTTAGGGAAAACTGTTTTGGGGGGGCTAAAAATAGACAACTGGTTTGATTCTGGTCTCCCAGCAAACCCCAGACCTTACACACAGGCAAACCCATTGTGTTATATTAGGGACCTGTGAAGTATCCAAATTAACACTTTGGAAACAATTACAGCTAATCCAAGTTAATTTACACACGGGTCTTAAATGGCAATGAGCCTGTTTTGATTCTGAGTCAAATCTCAGACTAACCAGCCCCTAATTAAACCAATCGGTACAATGGTTTTGTTCCCCTGTAAAATCCCAGGATAAAAGGCTTTGTCCCAGGGGCAATCCAACATCCAGTTTTTACCCAGGGGATTGACACCCCGAGTCAATGGGGTAAATGCAAATTCTAGTGGAGTTACTCTTGCTTTACACTGGTGCAGGAGAGTGAACTGTGAACTTCTGATGACACGAGAGCTGTTCTGGACTTACACCAGAAGGGCTGAGGGAAGAATTTGACCCCTGTCAGTTCATCCTCCTCTTTCCTGCTGCAACGGGGGCATGTAGCAATCCAGGGAAACTTTTCCTGCCCCGAGCTGGTCTGAGCGGGCTCCGATTCGCCTCGAGATGGTGCAAGGTGCGGGTCCAGAGACCGCTGGAGCAGAGGCAGGGCTGGGGAGCGGGCAGAGAGGCACGGCCGGTCCTGTCCTGCCCTCCCTCCAGCTGCAGGGACGTGAGGGGCGGGCATGGCCAGGAAGGCGGAGCGGGTATGGCCAGGATGCGGGATCGCGCCGCCCCGGGAGAAGCCGTGTGCTTCTGCCGGGGAGAAAGTTGGATGGGAGACGAGGCAAACGAGTAGCGCTGTACACGTGGCCGGGCCGCCCCGGGCAGGGATCCGGGCCATCCTCCACGTGCCCCCCGAGCCAGGGGGGCAGCAGCAGCTCCCCTAGATCCCGGGGGCTGCACTGAGTTTACTGCCTAGAGCGATACAGAGGCGAGCCACCGAGTCGGGGGCACAGGATCGGTCTATATGAACTGTCCCTGGATCCACCCAGCGGCCCATGCCAGGCTGCTGCAGTGCCCCAGGCTCCCCTTCCAGCCTACAGCAGCTGGGAAGGCAGGATCGCGCCCCGCATGCAGATCCAGGACTAGCCCGAGCCTTCCCCCGTCCGCTTCTCCCGGTTCCCGTTCTGAGCCGTGTCACCTGCCGGCTGCATTTGCAATGGGTCGATCGCTTTGGCGACAAACCCAGCCTCCCCATGAACAGATCCTTGATTTAGGTCCTGGGGTGTGGGGAAGGCTGCAAGTGTACTTCTGTAACCAAATCTCTTGAACCAAGCGCCCGCTCCAGTCATTGGGAGCACACGGGTTTGCAACTAAACGAGCCTCAAGTTTCCCCAAGGACAAGCCGGGAAGACCCGAGGATGAACCGAAACGTGCCAAGGACAAGGCGGCCGGGCTAGGTGGGGTCCACTGACATCGTGTCTCTCGGACTCGCTCTTCCCCCTGCCCAAATCCGGATCTAGGTTTCTCTGCCCCTGAATCTGTTTGGAGCTGTCCCTACAAGCCCGGGGCGCCGCTCCGGGAGGCTTTGAGAAAACAACCAAAAAAGAGTTGCCCTCGGGTTTCTCAGGGGAGTTGGCTCAGGGGATGGGGAGTTTCTTTCCCTCCGAAAGGTCGGTGGAAGCAGGGCCCCCCGCGGGTCTCCGCCTGGGAGAGCCGGTTTGTTCCCCTCTCCAGTCAGTGCCACCCCCTGCCTGGGCGCGGGGCAGAGCAAGGGCCCGGCCGCCAGCTCCTTTCCCAGCCGGGGCGTTGGGAAGTGCCAACAGGTGAGTCCCGATCTGCTGGCCTGGACGCCCGCTACTCTGATCGTGGGGGGCTGCAAAAAGGATCCGAAGCGGGGTAGCAACGGGAAAGCCAGTCCCGGAGGGTCCTGAGCTCCCCGATCGCTGGCGGGATCTGCAAGAGATCCACCCCCATCCCCACCGCAAGCAGGGATCCCTTCGGGTCTGCTGTAATGCAACTGCACTGGCTGCGCTGCCTTTCCTCTCCGCCAGCTAAAGGCTGTTCTCTTAATGAATTACTAATGAGTTAAAATTGGACAGCAGGCTTAATTAAAGCGTAGAGGCAATGTGTTTACCACATTGTAATTGAACTCATTAGGGCTATGGCTTTTTTTTTTCTTCTGTTGTTTGGAAGCAGCCGCCTTCCCCTGCGCGTCGAATAATCTATGGGAACTGTTTATTAGGGAAGGGAAAAGATATTGTAAATCAATTCTTCGGATGAAAAACACGACTTTGGGGGGAAATAAAACACTTAGCGAGCTCGCTGCCGCCGCCTGGGGGGTGGGGGAGCGCTGCCCGGCACGGGGCACCTCGGAGTTGCTGTTGGAGCAACTTGGCCGGGGAGGGAGTCTGCCCGGGCAGGGGTGTGCAGGCACCAGCCCTGGTTGTGCGGAGCTGGGACTGCGATCGCTGCTTTTTGGACCGGTCTTGACAGCTCCTCGGGAGAGGCAGCCTCACTCTGTGCCTCGCTGGGACAAGGGAGAGGAGGGAGTGGGAGCCCGGAGAGGAGGAGAAGCAGAGGGCTGGGAGCTAGGGGAAAGGCGGGCGCTGGCCATCGGGGAGGCGCGGAGGGTGCCCGGGTTTGTGGGCGATGAGTTGAAGGGCGGAGGCAGGGGAGGAGGTTACGGAGCCGGGGAGTGAGGAAGGCCCGGAGGAAAGGATATCCAGCCCCGGGCCCCGGCGGGGAGCAGCCCTCGCCCCGAGCCAACCCGCTTCAGACGGGAGCGTGGTGGCTGGGCTGGCCCGGGCGCTCAGCACCTCGGACAGCGGCCCGGGCGGCGGGGCGCGGCCTGGCCGCCAGGGGGCGCCGCGCCGCCCCGCACAAGAGGCAGCTGCAGCGCGACAGGCGCGCACACACACGAGCCAGCCCGAAACGTCCCGGAGCCGGGATCCGCCGGGCAGGGCCGGCCGCCGCCCCATGGCCCGGCCCCGCCGCTGGACGTAGAGCCCTGCCGTGCCAGGTAAGCGGCCGCCGGGCGCTGGGCTCGAACCCGCGGCGAGCAAACGGGGTGATGCAGGCGGCGGAGTCGGGCGAGCCTGGGAAAGGGGCAGCGGGGGAGCCTGGCACAGGCTGGCAGCGCTCCCCCCGCTGCAGGCTGGAGAGAAGTTGCCCGGCGCTTTCTGCCCCTGTGCGGGGCGGGGCGGGGCGGGGAAGGGCACGTGTGCGGCCGTGGCAGGGCAGGGGGGCGCTCCTAAGAGCCGGGGCAGGGCCGGGGGCTCGGGCGCTGTCCGAGCTGCACCAGCTGCCCTGGCACGCCGGCACAGCGCCCCCCACCAGCGCTCCCCTCCAGCCCGGGGGGGTCCCTGTATGCTAATCAGACGCGGCTGCCTCTGCACCCCGTCACCACACGCACATGTTCATCTCTTCTTTCCTGTCTCGGGCGGAGTAAGAAGCGCCCGGCAAACACCCCAGCCCAGCTGGATCTCTCGCAGTTGATGCGCATTGCCAAGGGGGCTGATTTCAGCCCAGCGCCTTCTGCAAACTCTCTCCTTTCCGGAGGGAAGGGGATCCCCCCGCAGGAGCTTGCAGATCTGAAAGGGGTTTCTTGACAGTGAAGGGCGGGGGGGGAAGCGGCCTGCCCCAGTGACTGGGGCCGTTTGAGTCTGAACGCTATCGAAGTGGGGAGAGGAGGCAGACAAGAGGTAGCGCTGTGCCTGGGGGGAGAGGGCTCCCCTTGTCTTCCCAAATGGCCTGGGGGTCCGAGTCCATGCCCCCTGCCCCCGCGGATCGGGAGCAAAAGCAGGGAATGGAAACCTCTTCCCCTGCTTTTGAGGAGCCTCATCCCGCGATTGCAGCGATGCCATTTCCATCCTAATGTGGTGGCGAGAAGAGCCGCGTGCTTGTTGCACACATGTCGCTCTGCCTTCTTCGCCGGCTGCCCCCCAAAACCACGGGCAATCCCGCCGCGGGCTGTAATCCGTGTCAGAGGGAGAAAGATCCCCGCTGGAAAAAAATGTCTCTACGGTATAATACCTTCCCCGGCAAATCACTCGAATATAATCATGAAATCATGGCCGGGAAAGGGGAGGGGGGACTGGCATTTGGTGGGAGAGAGGGAAACTGTGACTTCACCGAGCCATCGGGGTAATGGGACCTGTCAAACTGTGTTAAAAGCTAAACAAGCCTAATCCCCATCGGTTGTTTATTCCTCATAAAATACAACTCTACAAAGCAGGAAGTTACTGCAAACATCTATCAATAATGAATGAATCTCCTGTAATAAAATACTTGCATAATTAGCTACAGCCAAGGCTGTGCATTCTGCTAGCCCTTTTGCAACTCTTTGTTGGAAATCTGACTTGAGAAATCCTTCAAAATCCCCCTTTAACCCTACAAAAAAAAATTAGGAGCTTTCTGCAATGCTTTGGTTTTCCATGTCTGAAGCACAAAACGTAAGTACTCCTGAAATATAACAGAAAAGTCTCTTCAGTGAATTCAGAAGAGTCATTAACATTCAGCTTTAAGTGAATGTTAACAGTAAATAAAGAAATCTCTTGATTGTAATAGTTGTAACAAAGCAATAATAAACCAGTGGGTGGTCATCAGTAATGATAAATGTATCATTATTACTGTGTGTCTGGGACCTAGGTTTGGAAAGTACTTCAGACTTTTTTAGTGGCAGGCTCTGTGGCAATTCGTTTCTTCGCCTGGAAAAAAAAAGCCATATAATTTTATACACAATTTAGGTGAAAATAAATTTAAATCTGTATATTACATTTTTAATTTCAAGATAGTAATTAAAGTTGGTTCATTATATCTCCTCTGAAACTCTCAGTGCTCATCTTAATTGCCTGTTTGTACAATTTGCTTCTAAGACACCCAAGGTTACGTGGTTCGGGAAAATGCACAAATTTAATTCTTCCCCAACAATCGGCGTTTTCATGGGATGACACCGCCTTTTCCTCAAAAGTTTGGGCTTGGTTTTCCTCCACCCCCAGTGGGTTAAGGCCACGTCCCCCTGTCCCCCTCCCCCTAAAAAGTTTTTCTCCTTTAAATCCCTTGCAACAGCCACGTTTCTGATGACGATTTTCAGAGTGGTTCAATTTACACATTTGAAACAAAATCGATAGCTGCGATGGGGGCGTCTTGCAGAAGGGGAGGTTAATTCGGTAGGAGCTAAAGCTGCGTTTTCTTCCTCCCCCCCCCCCCTTCTGCAGAGAGAGGAAGCTTAAGAAATCAGGACACGTGAGTTTTGGAGAGGATGGTCCCACGGAGCACGGAAGAGAGGCTGCATCCCTAGGACGGCTGCCTTTTTCGTGCGGGGAGTTAGGATCGCAGATTGCACCTTGACCGAGCCCGTTTCAGTGCAGCTGATTTAGTGCTGGAAAGAGCTGCTTGGAACAAAAAGCCCCGCTTAAAAAACCTATTTCCCCTCTCTCCTGTGCGGCAGGCAGGGACCTGAAGTCTCCCTGCTCCTGCCTTTAAAGTGTCAGGAGCCGGAGCGCGGGCTGTGTGTGTCCTTGCAGCCTTTGTTGCGGCTCCGGCTGCATCCTTTCGCCTCGTCTTTTGCCAGTGCAAACTCCAGCGCAGCTCGCGGCTCCTTTTGTTGTGTCTAGCGGGGGTATTCAGGAGCAGAGACAAAAGCCCCAAGTGATGTGATCTAAATGAGCTCCGAGGTTTTCCAGCTGGGGCCGTCTCCCTTCCTCATGCCCCCTTGGCTTTGAGACGCGTACAAGAGAAATCATCGCGGGGAGGGTGTTCAATGGGAGGGGGAGGGAAAAATCAGCGTGGAAAAGTGGGGGCCACAAAGTACCCCCACCCAAATCCCCCAGGATCGTTGGAGATCCCGGCCAGCTCGGGCTTTAAACCGATCCCTCGTGCTCTGCAGATGGGTTTGCATTGCTTCAAGTTCCCCCGGATCGCGGGGGAGGGGAGGCGAGTTTGCCCGGGTGCGGGGGTGGGGGGAGCTTGCTTCTCTTTGTGGTTTGCAAATGCCGCAAAGTAATGTCGTTGCTCGTGCGCCGCTGCCAGGTTATTTAAAGGCTGGTGGAGTAAATACAGGACTGGGGGGAGGGTAGCGTTGGTCGTCTTCCCCTTCCTTGCCGGGGCTCTGCGGACAGACGTGTGTTCCCGTGAATCGCGTTAAAGGCGAAAGCGCTGCGGAAACATCATGCTGGAGGGAGAGGGAAGGGGACAGGGAGGAGTGTGTCCGCCATCCTCTTCTGCACGAGCCCCAACCCGCCCCCGTGGCCAACGGAGAGGTCTGCCAGGAGCACCTGGGCAGGGGCTCGTCGGTTCTGCCGGCTTCCCCCGAGGCGGCCGCAAGACCCTCCGGCTGGGGAGAGAGCGGGGTAACTTGGGGCCGTTGTCCCGCGGAGCAGGTCCCTTTACCAGCCAGCCCCGCGGGTGTGTGACTCAGTGCCAGTCGGGAATCCCCGCGGTGTCCCTGTGCCCGGTGTGAACGAGGCCTGCTTCGGATTAAGAACAGCCCCTTCCAAGGAACGCCCATGGAGCCTAGTGCGATGGGCTGGAGACCGCTCGCGGGCTAAGGTGCGAGGCCACGCTTCTGGCTTGCACCTCGCGGGGCAGCTGCTCCGCTTCTCTCACCGAGCGGACACACGTGCTTCACGCAACACGGGTCACTCTGAATCCACTACCTCGTCTATGAAAGGGGAGGGGGGGGCAAATCCTGTGCAACTCCAGTGGATTCCAGGGGAGCCTTTGCCCGCAGAGAAGTCCCGAGGAGGCCCCGGGCATTTATAAATCAAGCCCCAAAAAGAAAAGATTGAAGAGCAGGAACAAGGCGGGAATGACCGCAGCAGCGGAGTCGGGGCCCGGGCTGAGCACGCCTGTGTCCTGGCCTGGATCTAGGTCCCGAGGGCCGTGCCAAGGGGCTGGCCCCGTGTCTGGACTGGAGGGCGCGGGGATGCGCTTTGGCAAATCGCAAGGCAGACTACCAAGGGTAGTCGGGATGGGCAGGGGCTGCCTGGCAGCTGTGGGGCCACCCTGACAAATGACCGCCGGGATTTAGGGGCCTGGAGGTCGGGGCCGGGCTGCAAACCCGAGGGGGGACACGGCGCCTTCCAGCCTTTGCCTCCTGTCGCGAGCGCTGCGCCGGGCCCGGGGCGGGCAGGGAGCGGGCTCGGCCGGGCTGGGGGCACCGCTGGAGCCGCTCCTGAGGCCTCAGGGGACAGACGGACCTTCCGGGGGGCAGCTCAAGGGCGGAGGCACCGGCCGGGGACGTGGTGCAGGCTCCAGCGCGCCCAGGGCGCGGGCACCCACCCAGTTCCCGGGCTCCGGCACCGGCACGGGCTGCTTTTGTGACGGCTCCTTTGGGGGCGAGGGGGTGCCTCGCGGCTCGGGGGTTGCTGTGGGCATGAAACACATCGATGTGAGACGGGGCGAACATGTCAGGGACCTCGTGTACGTGTGTGTGCGTGGAAGTGTACTTGCGGGGTTGTGTATTTTATACACGCGCCATGTACACTACATACGTAACAGGCATATATATACACGCACCTATATATTATGTGCACATATATCTCTATTACGGCACGGATCAGAAGAGACTTTTATATATAGGCTGCGCATACATACATGTCTCTGCACGTGTGTGTATACACGTACATTACACACCCAGATGTAACGTCAATAGATCTCTATGGCTCTATGGATGAGGCACATGTGTGCTTTGTTTTTGTGTGTGCAGATCTGTGTGTGTATACACATACACACATAGGGACTTGCACACATAAAAACAAAGCGCAAATGTGCCTCATCCATAGACAGAGCCATAGATATCTATTGACGTTACATATGGATGTGTGGGGGGAAAAAAACGTTACACACATTATACACCCATCTGTATATACTTATATATAACTTGTGTGTAGCTCACTATATATGCACGTGTCTACATGTGTAACAGATTGTATATATTTTTGTAACAGATTATATATATGTATGTATACATATATATAACATATATAACACGGATGTTACATATATGAGTGTGTGTATATATATACAAACACGTATATATGTAACATCCCTGTAACAGATATGTGTGTGTGTATATATATAATACACATTAATATACATACATTCATATACGTTATATCTGTATATTATCATATACATATATATTATATATATGTATATTAATGTATGTAAAAGATCTGTACACAGATGTTACATATATAAGAATATATTATATGTATATTAATGTGTGTGTATCAGTTTTGTGCATATATATGTGTATAACATATATAAATATATGTGTGTTACATCTATATATGTTACATCTCTCTCTTCCTATATATATATGTTACATCTATGTAAAAGATATACCTAGATACACATATATAGATATATATCTGTTACATATATACGTGTCTACATAGTATATATGTATGTAATGTTTGTGTAACAGGCTATATATGTGTATAATGCGTGTAACAACATGTTGTGGGTGCGGGTGTATGTAAGAGGGAGAGTTTTTTCCACACACCCAGAGACCTGCACACACGCGTAGCCTATATATCAAACACCCCCAGCAGCAGCGCAGGAATCCAGCACCGCCAGTGAAGACAGGAGAGGAAATTTCTCCGTGGCGCGGTGATAGATCATACAATGTGTGACACTGGTTTAACCAATAAAACAATTTGAATCAATTAGCTCGCGGAGGAGAGTTTTGAAGTGTAAAATTCATGTCAGTCTGGCTAGGAAGCATTGATTAAAATGTCACCAATCTGAGGCTTACAGCTATTGCTCACATGAAACCAGCAGGCTCCGAGATGGAGGAGAGTCGCGCCCGCGTGGGGAGGAGGGTCCCGTGGGCCGGGGCTGGCTCCGGGCAAGCTGGGTTTCGCGGACGGGGCAGGGGAAGGGGGCGCGCGGCAGCGGGCTCCGGAGGAGCTTGCAGCCGGGCTGCAACGAGGCGGCGAGCCGGGACCGCCGGCAGCTTTGCCTATGTATTAGGAGCATTTTCCTGCGTCGGATCCGCGCCGGGAGACCGGTGGCGACCGCTTCCCCCCAAAACACCCGGGCTCGCTTACAACCCAGCCCGGTGGAAGGGATGTCTGGCATGTCCCGGCCTGAGGCAGCTCTGCCTCCGCGTCCGGCAGACGGGGTGCGGTGCAGGGAAGATGCTCCCCGGGCAGGGCCAGGCGCTCAGCGCGGAGGGGACTCCCGGGGGGCTCCGGGCTCCCCTCAGCTCGCATCAGCCGTGTCCTCGCCTTCATCCCCCGGAGAAGAGCAGGCGCCGGGCTCCGGCAGCCTTTCCTGGGGAGGAGAGGAACTGCCTCGAAACCCTGGCAGGGCCCTTGCGGGCTGGGTCCTCGGGCCGGGGATGCTGTGAGGATCGTTTTGACCCGGAGAGCCGGAGAGGGCGCCCGGGGGCATCCGCCTGCGCGAGCGGAGCCCGGTTTCGTTTGGCTGCGGTTTCTTTGGCCAGATCCACGCGAGCCACCCGCTTCCCCGAGCTGCTGCCGAGGTTGCCCGGGCTCTGCCGCTGCCGGGGTCACCTTCTCCTTCCAGATGCTCCAGGAGGCCGCTGCCTTGTCCCCGCTGCCGGGCCCCGGGCAGAGCTGCGAGCAGCCCCAGCTCTTCGGACTGGGACGCGGCCTCCCACCTTCACCCCCCATGCACATCGGGTGCGGATCCCTCCCCCCGGTACCCCTGGGCGGCAGGGATGCCCGAAGCCTGGAGGAAGAGGAGGTGGCTGCGTTCATCCCTCACCCCACCAGCGGCCCAGAGGGGTTTTCTGACGGGCTCCGGTGGGGTGCGTCTGGGATTTGCCCCCCAGGCCGGGCGGGGTGTCTCCTAGCCCGCGCACGGTGGGCTGGGGGGGG
>JAGPOW010002514.1:61182675-61225586 GCA_030014935.1 Caiman crocodilus | reverse complement strand
GGTGGCATGGGGGACCTGTGCAGGATGTGCACTGTTTGCAGAAAGGCAGGCATCAAAGAGAAACTCTTAGAAGATCCCACAGTAGTTGCTTCTCTTGGTGCCCATTTTCTGCTGACTGTTGATATTCTCCTCCGTCTGCCCACATTGATTTTGCGTATTTAATTCTCTTTATTCTTGTAGAATCAGAAAAGCAAGGAAGGTAGTAACCAAGCCATTTTACCTACAAAAGAGGACAATGGCTTTTCAGGTAAGGGCAATTTTTGTTTGTTTGTTTTTGAAAAAATTAATCCCTTCTTCATCAAGTTTAATAATCTGCACTTCTGTCAGTTGTATCAGTTTTGTTCTCTATCACATGACTTAAACAAGAATAAATCACTTCCATGATTTCAATTAAAAAAATCCATTAAACATTCTAATAGTCTCTATATGGTGGCAATTTCACATTATATTCATTCACATCCAAAACACATCTGTGTGTGTGGTGAATGTATAAATACATATATTTTTTTTGCTGGATTTTACCATCCATCTTGAATGTGCTGTTTCTTACTAGTGAAAGCATTGTAAGCGTTGCATTTTGTTTGGATTCTAGATAAGAACAAGGAGCATAATTTTTTCATCACAGACTCAGAGCATTCAGGAGGAGACTTCTGGAGAGATATAGCAGGTAGGCTCCGAGAAATGTAGAGAATAAGCAGACAGAGACTTAAATTCATAATCAAATGTCTGAATATTTAGTACAAGGGTAAAGATAAAAACAATTCCAAGTAGATATAACTAAGAAAAATGCAAAGAGGGGGAGAGAGTGACATTAATAGCAATAAGATTATTAATTGCTGGGCATATTTCAACAGAAATTTCGGAAATACATCAGGTTACACAATGAAACAGGCTGGAAAAGCATAAAATGACAATAATTGAAATGTTCTCTTTGAAACCTTCCATTAAAAAGGATCACAGCTTATTGCTTTTAATATCTGTCAGAAAGACATTAAAGGTGTTTTATGACATCTATGCCAACATTTATATTATCTCCGTGATAATGATCTCTACACAAAATGTATAATACATTTACAAAAATTACATTATACAAATTAAATGAAACCACCTTTTACTGATTGCTAAATGTCTCCAAGGGGTTTGGGAAAGACGTGATTAGAAGTTTTGATACTAAGTTGTCTATTGCAGTGTCTTAAGGAGAGGGTTTTGTTTCTTGGGAAAAAGGAATCTAATTTTCCATTTATGTAATGCAAACTGCCTTGGCTTTGACTATTCACGGTTAATTGACTGTCAAACGAGGTTGTTATCCTCAGGCAATGTCTGCAAATTTGCCTGTCAAATGAGACAGAGAGAGCAAGCGGGGAGAGAGAGTTGTACAAGGAGTGGAAATGAAGAAAATGGGATCTTAAAGAAATCTTATATAATAGCAGAGAACAATCGAAACAGATCAAACATTTGTAAATTTGTCCCCTTTTAAAGGATATTTCTTGGGAATATTTAACAGCAATAAGAGGCACATTAGTAGCATTGTAAGGGGGCGGGGAATAAAACAATAACTTCTTAAATAATGTGAATGTATGATGAAGGGATCAACATTGTGAGCCAACAGATATCATCTGATTATCCTGGATACCTTAAAATAGCCACTAATGTTAAAACCTCAATTATAATAACACAGATAATCTTGAGTGCATCATTAAGAATACACTATGTGTTGTCCGTATCGTTCATTGTGACCAATTTTGATGCGTTGTTTTTTAAAATTATTCCATCTTGGCTCATTTTTGAAGCAAACGATCATGACATACTGTTTTATACTTAGCCATTATATCTTAACCTTATGTAGAATTCAGTAGCTTCGGTATTCCTCAGGATTGCTAAACAGTGAGAGCTATATGTTTAAAGCAGAAAATATAATTTTTAGCTTTAAAAGATGCCGGTTTTGAATCTGTCAGGAATCCCGAAGATCAGGAATAAACAGCAACACTTGCCAGTCTCAGGACTGGACATGGAATGAATTGCCACGATAGAACGGAAAAATATCTGCAGACCTGTTTCTGAAACTGCTTACAACTGGGTGCAGTCCTGACTTACCAAGCTGCTCCATTAGATACAATGGCATTTGGGGTAATAAGTATTTTCTCCTTGATCTTGCACAGAATCTAAGTACCTCTGTTTGCAAGGCCATTCTGTTTGATTTCCAAGTTATCGACCTGTTTTATGAATACCTAGAAATTTCTAGATATTCAGTTGGCTTTATGTCATGAGAAATGAAGAGCCGCTTGAATCGATTTCTTTCAAAATACTGGCGAGAAGGAGAGAGGAGATTTTAGAAATAGTCTGTAGCATATGATGAAACAATATTTAACAACCTAGCTTAGTAAAACAGCGGTAAAATAACCTCTGTGTCACAGTCCCAAATGGGTTTCTCTGAGATTTATGCACACGCATATGCACACACTCAAGTGTTCAGATTAACCAAGGCTTTTCCAAGGGGGAAGTTTGTTTAGTAGGTTTTGCAGCAGTTTCTGTTGCATAACTAATAAACACGAGGTGAAAATACCATTTTTTTTTCTTCAATCAGACAGCTTTCTGAAAGAGAGCTCTAAATGATTCAGCTCCCCTGGCTCTTTCAAGAGCTACCTGTGCCTACCTTACGTAACTGGTCCAGTTCTTTTCCACCCTGACCCTCCTCTACCATTTGGAGCTGAAGACTAGACAGGCTGAAATTCCTAGCACGAAATACATTTTTTTGCAGGTGCTGCAAATGCTTGGGAAAAAATTCCCTTCCCCAGGGAGGGATCTGAATCAGCTCCAAATCTTGATTTGGCAAAGTAGTGAGTACAAGTAGCAAATTGGGCATTCATAAAATGATAAAGACTTTTTCTGACTCTCCAGTCCTGTCAAAATTGCCTCGTGATGATGTTTTATTTAATGACATGGCAGTCATTTTAGAAAA
Source organism: Caiman crocodilus (assembly GCA_030014935.1). Taxonomy (NCBI): domain Eukaryota; kingdom Metazoa; phylum Chordata; order Crocodylia; family Alligatoridae; genus Caiman; species Caiman crocodilus. The sequence continues at coordinate 61,222,627 of JAGPOW010002514.1, read as the reverse complement.
AAAATGGAATTGCAATCAGTGGGTCAAATTCTGCTCCAATTTACACAGTGGTAAATCACAAGTAACTCACTGAAGTCAATACAAAGTGACTCAATGGTCCCCGTTGTCTAGTCTTTACTTGATGAAGTAGACCCCAGGCCAGGGGCTGCCAGGTTCTGCCTTCCATTTAAATAACACTAACATTTTCACGTAAGCTGGTGACCAAAATCAAAGGAAATCTAGGCACTCACCTGGGGAGAGAAAAGAGAAGGATTCAGGCGTAGGCCCTGATTGCCATTCACAGAATAGCTGGGTAGAATTGAAGCCTTAGATTTGATTCACCTAGAGTTATCTCCTCGGGCTGTTACAGAAGGGCTTGGTGGTACTCAGCTTCATGATTTTGATACTAGTCTGTCAGTGCTTGGTGGGGCTTTTTTAACTCCCAGCTCCTGGAATCCCAGGATTACATGAGCTTTGATTGGAGAACAAAGTTAATTTTCTTCCCCTTATGCTTGAAAAAGGAAGCCTCAAAATATACTTTAGAGAGACCATAGCAAATAAAAAGAAATTCAAATTCATTATTTAAAACATAAAACCCTACAAAACCTCCTAATATTAAGCCACTCACAGTTTTGTCCCATGATTTTTGAATCACTGGGCAAGGAAACGCTGGAACCCTGCCCTTCATTTTTTGCACCCTACACAACAATGTCTTTGTTGGGGAGGGGAGAGGGGGTTAATCGGCATCTTTTGTTTTAAATTTCAAAATGAAGGCTATGAAGTAGACTTGATCTGCACAGAGATAAAACAGGCTTTCTTTAAACCTATTCCAGTCTTAAGGCAAATTAATGTTTCAATGTTTGAGATTTTGCGACTCGTGCGTATTTAGGTTCCAGTTCAAGAGAGCATTTGGGAATGTACTTGCATGCTTTCCAGAATAGAGAGGCTTTGCTGACTCTTAACAAACATATTTGTTATTTATCCCCAAATGTGACATTGCTCCTTTTGAAAATATTTGAGTGCATATAGCAAATGTCTGTTTGCATAAGATTTCTTCCAGAACTGTATAGGTGAAAAAAGACTAATAGCTCCTTTAACAGCAAATGGTACCTTTTGAGTCTTCCACTTCAAATCTATGTTTCTTAAATCCATAATTATGTATGGAGTAGATTCTGGTGACTCCATCACCGCAGACTGTTGTGTATGTCCGTATGAAATAGCAATGGCCTTCACATTCATACGTGTCTGTGCAAGCCAGAGGGTCTGACTTCGTCGCAGGCTGAATTATACACTGAGAAGAGCCAACTTGTTACTGAAGTCCTTAAAACAAGGGAATAGAAAGCTCCATGCAGGTGTAAGGCAAGGTCTTTCTGCAGTCTGCAGTAATTGCTGAGGTCCTAAGGCGGCAATCCCCTTGCACAGCCATGGATGGAGAGAGTAACTCCAGCTGATCAAGCTTACAAATAAATTGCCTGGACATGGTGAGGTAGTGAGAACCTTATGAGGTTCCTTATGAGAGGAAAACTGGGTTTAGTGGTAAAGAGTCGGACTCAAAGTTCAGGGAAACTGGATTCTGTTCCTGGGTCTGCTGCAGGCTTGATGTGAGGCTGTGGGCAAATTGCTTGGCTTTCCGGTACTTATTTTTCCTTTTGTATAGCCCAGCTCTCAGGGGTAGCACAAAACTCTTTGGTCGTTTAAAGAGGTCTTTGAGCACTTCCCATGGAAAGCACTGTAGAAGCTTCCAGTTTGCTGCTTTATCATGTGGGAAAGAAGTCGGAAATGTAGCTGTCATGCTTCTGATTTTTTTTAGTGTTAGAAATGTAGGGTTTTGCTAACAGGTGAAAGGACAGCTACTAGGCATCGTGAGAGCTAAGGTCTCGTCCACACACAATGCAGTGCCTGTTGGATTACCAATGTGTTATAGCCCAGTTTCAGGCATATTCACACCTGGGCCTGTTTGTGACTCAGTTCATGTGTGCACACTCATGTTCTAGATTAACGGGGTCTTTGTTTTCATTTACTGAACTAATTTGTACAACACACGCACTCTTTTCTTGGTACATGAACAGTAGCGTAACTAAGGCAGGATGGCCGGGGCAGCAGCCCCATGTACCAACTTGTGTGTCTGAGCGGTGGCAGCTGGAAGTCCCCACTGCCTCTGTGCATCACAGCTGTCCCGGGTTACGTCTCTGCGGCTAAAAACAAATGGCTGTTTTACCCCAGGACAAAGAATTTTATCCTGGGATCTTACACGTTCATTGTCCCACTTTCAGACTCTGGAAAGTAACCAAATTGACATTTGGCCACCAGGTCAACCAGGGTTAATTCAAGGTAATTTCCACTCAAGTGTCATGTGTAAATGATTCGTGTAAATGATTCAGCCTCTCTTGTTTCATTTCAATGAGTCAAAATCCAGGACAATCAGTCCCGGATTAAACCAGCCGTCTGTTTTGAGCCTGAATGTGAATGTTTACAAATGGAGTTAATCACTTCGCGTGTAGATAAAGCCATATTTAAATCAGGGCAAGACTGTATACAGCTTTTTTCCCCTCCTGTTTAAATAGAAACCTGGTTCAATGTTGTCAAATCTTCTTTTACACAATGAAAGAAAAATGCATCAGTCTTCAACCAAAATATGAGCATCTAGACAGGAGGTCGGACCAGCCCGGCGACATAAATTTTAAAGCATTCCTCGCGCACAAGTTTGTGGGTAGACAAGGCCCAGGAGAGTGCTGCCTGAGCTATTAATGGGGGAAGTGATTTTTCCTTAGACTGATTAAAAATCTTTGGGTTTTTTTGTTTGTTTGTTTGTTTTTTAAACACCTATTTAGCTTTTAATTAACACTGAGGAGAAAGGAAGTCGGTTAAATATTCAGCACCTCCTCCCTTTCAATTAAGGTGTGAGAGCGCAGAGGCCTGATGAGGCCTCTGGGAAACGCTCTAGAAACAACAGTGCAGGCCAGACTTGACAATCCAATGCATTTTTTAAATGGGGAAAACAAGTACAGGGCAAGACCTTGTTTTAAAATCATTTAAAATGAAAACACAGTTGCGGCTCTCTTTACGGCAAGCAGCAGCACACGCACAAAAAAAAGGTCATATGCCCAATTATCCTTAAAAAGCTGCTTTTGCAGGTGGTTTTCTTTAACTGGTCTCCCTCCCTAATCCCAGACCCTGCTTTTCATGGTGGTGCAGCATGGGACGTTACCCAAAGGTCTTTCTGTTCTTTGGGGGAGACAGGAGGAGGAGGCCACGGATGCTGGAAGAGCTCCTCTTCATGCTGCATACTCCTTTCTGCTCCCTGATTTAGATATTTTTTGTCACAGCAAGAGCAGCAGCCTTAGATCGCAGGCTCTTTAAAGCTAAGCCTAGTAACTGGGAGAGAAATTTTCCTTCTGCCACAGTGTTTCTGTGCTGGGAAGTCGGAGAACCAAGCTTTTTTTCCTTCCAACTCATCTGACTGCCGCCCAGCTGTGATCCTTCTTCTGAATCCAGGAGATCACAAGATATCTAGCCGAGTGGCCCTTCGAGAGGGGGACTTACCTGCTTTGGAATAGGGTGGAGACCCAGAAGCTTGTGGGACTGTCTTTACCAGCTGTATCTCTGGTCTGCTTTTAGGTTTCCCATCAAAGTAGCAATTAAAGAAGCAGCTGAACTTTTGGAAAGAAGGGGGACAAATAAGATGGACCGATTAAAATAAGAATAATAATTGGTACAAATTTTGCAACCATATATGTGTTCATGGTCTCCCCTCAGCTCTGCTGTGTTCCTTCACTTTTTTTAAACTATTCACGCTCTTATTTAATGCACGTAAAAATGATTCCAGCAATTCTTTTGACGTCTAACAAAATCTTAGTTGACATTGATTGTTCGATTTATTTTTCTCTTAGCTTGATAAGTATTTTTAAATCTATTGATTATTTTATTTTGGTAAAACAATTTCTCTGAACAAATACAGTTTTAATATTTCACGTGCTTTGAAAAGGTTCACAGTCCTATTATATAAACTCATCTTAAAAGGGAAATGCAGGCAATACTGGAACTGCATCTATACAAATATATAGGCATAAATGAGATTTTTTTATTTTGAATGCAGAAGTAGTACAAGTGCCAAAATTGTAGACCTTGAATATGTTTCATGTCTGATTTTAAGGCATATTGGATGTAAGTGCACACTGAGTTCTGGACGTAAAGGATAAGTGTTTTGCAGGAAATCTTCTGAACACAAGTAAGACCCTCCCCAATTCTGCTTTCACATCAGCTTATCATGATAACGTATTCCCAACTGCACAGTGATAGTGAAAGGTTTTTTAAATGGGTTGGCACCTTGTGTATTGTAGTGATTTATCTTCTGCTGTGCATCCTCACATCCTACAAATAGTCTTTCATGCTTTTTTGAGGAGTGTGTCCTCCAAACACTCAAGCCTATGAATAACCTTACATTGCTCAAGCAAAACCATCCATAATAACAGCCTTACTCATGTGCATAAGTGTTTGTAGGATTGATTGATTGATTGATTGAAGTGTTGGTAACAAACTGGTATCTTCTCAAATGTTAGAGTTCAGTTCTGTTTCTTTTGTAATCAACAGCAGAACTGTCACTAATTGGAGTACAGTCTGGCAATCCTTGTGTTTTATAAAAAATGTCTTCCCCAGATTTCTGTCTCAAAACACTAATAGTTCATAGAAATCCAGGGTGAAAAGTTATGCCTTTGTAGAGGATTTCATATTGCTATGATTGTAAGCCAGCCTGGCATTTACATTGATTCTTCATTTTCAGTTTCAAGTTTAGGAAAAAAAATATTTTCCCCCTAAACATGTTAATAACTGCAGGGAAAGACCTTTAACTCCGTTGCCTTGGTAAAATTTTACAGGAGAATCAAATATTCAAGGAAATAACCCAAAGCATTAAATATATAAAAATACTAAGGTAAAATTATGTTGAAGAAATTCTGACTTCAAATGTTTTTATTTCATACGCACAAAAATGCACAGGTCCAGACTATCAGGGAACCCAATTATAGGTCAATTCTGCTTATAAGATGCCTACAGTTTTTATGGTTCTCTTAAAGGAAAATGGGTAGATTTATCATCAGAACAATAGAGTAATTAACACTTTTAGCATCAGGTGTCATTATATGTTAATCCTGATTATTCTTTAGCTGACCTAAATACACTGTGAGATTTGTATCTTTTAAAAGAAAGCTGTAGGAAGTAACGTGAACGCACCTCAAAATATACTCAAATCTATCATCTAAAATGGTTTGATTTATTTTGAATTTATTGCAAAAAGTACCGCCAATCTGCCTTTGACTTCCCTGGAATTGCTTCAGATTGACAGTGATCTAACTGGAAGTAGAATCTGATCTACACGCGTCCCTTATCAAGATACGTTCAGAGTTTCCATATAAACAAAACCTTTCATTGGAAAAAACAGCTTGTCATTAATTACATCAATGTAAAACTAGTGAAATTCTGTGGACCTCAGCGGAGTTACTTAGAATTGCTTCTGGGAATAATTTGAGATTTGAATCTAGTCCAATAATGAGACATGCAGTATTATTTTCCATTCCTAGAAAGGGTTTTAAATGTTTACCTTGGTTAAAATATTGATGAATTCTAGCCCACGTGCACAAAAATGGGGAATCTGGTTAAACATGATTCTTATTAAAAATGCCCAAAAGAGACAAAAGCTGACTGTGGAAAAAAACAAGTAAGATGATAGGCATACTCTTAAGAAGTCAATATTGTATGGGTCAAATTGCAGTTGGCACTCTGTAACGTGCATAATGTGTCTGTCTCCCTAAGAATTTTGCTCAGTTGAGAGCATTAGTCCAGCAGGCTTTTTACATTAAGCTTCATCCAAGACTCATTAGTAACGCGTAAGCCAGAGAAATAATTGACAGGAGGTTAAGGAACTGGTCAAGACTTCAGCTGTATCTAGATTCGGTAACTACCTTTGTTCCCAACCTGCTGCGTGATCTTAGGCAATTCGCTTCAACTTCCCTTGCCTCTGCCCCCCATCTGTAAAATGAGGATAATGCTTCTCCCATCCTTTCATTGTGTTGTCTATTGGGACGTTAAGCTCTTCACAGCAGCGACTGTCATTGTGTATAGCATAATGGTGCCCCCCGCCTCACTTGGGAGCTTTGCATTAGAGGAGCGCTCATACACATAATAAATAACAGCAGTAATCACCAGAAAGTTATCATTTCTTGGATAATCATCAAAAAGTTGTCATATCTTGGATGCCACAGTAGTCTACTATTGTAGATGTGCAAAAACATACTGTTGATGTATTTGTTTAAGGGCAACTCGTACAGGAGTGTTATCGACCGTGTCTGTGTGCTGCATTTGTGCAGGTTAGGCTAAACTCCCAAATTCCTATTTCACCATGCCCTGGGCTTAGCATCCGGTGTCATAGATGTGTATAAAGCTATCGCCAAGTGGAGTTTCTGAGATTAGTCTTGTTGTTGTCCTGGTCAGGAATTTGGAGGGGAGAGTCTAGCTCCATCCTCACCTGCCTCCGAGGATGCTGTAGCTGCTTCTGTCCGACTGACTGTGCTTTTCTACGTTTCCTGTGCGGTAGATGTTCCGGGTTAGACTCTGTGCATTTTAAGAGTGACAGAACTTGGGTGGCCATCCTTTGCATTGGTTTTTGCGCTGGTTTTATTGGTGCATGCGAACATTGCTGCGCGAGATTTTTTCAGGTTGAAATACTGTTCTGCTCCACATAAATACATCACCTAGGGCTGGCTGAATGTGAGAGGTGCTTTGCAAGCATTTCTGTGGAGGTCTGTCAATCACCTGCTCTGCAGTATGCTCCCTTCAGTACTGGATACCTCTTAAGCAGAGATTGCTAATTATCCCACATCTTTTACCAGGTAGACTAAAGCCCATTAGGTTCTAAGTTCAGCCGATCAAACTTGTATTTGGAGACTGCTAATGATCCAACATCTTTTCTGATGTGGACAGATAGCTGCTATATTCAACGCTCAGCCCTTCAAACAGCTTTCATTTACAATATGATGTAAGCCAGATTTCAGTCCAGGCCTCAAGAGGAAGATGCTAACATCTCGGTATCATCTAAGCTCTTATCTATCTGTGTAACTAGCCTTCTGAATGTAATTTTAAACTACTAATTGTCTTCACATGGAATTAAAAAGAATGCTTAAAATGAGTCTCACATTTTAATTGTTTAAACTCGTACTAATCTGCATAAGTGTAATATTTTAAAAGCGCAGATTCCCACAAGTTATGATAACTGTTTGGCATTTTCAAATAGATTCGAAGTAGGCAAACATCAGGAGTCCCACATCACATAATAAATGCCTGTGCTCCGGCAGCTGGATCTCTGAGAGCAGATCCACCGCAGCATTGGAGCCTCACATGCCACAGCGATGATCGCAGTCTGGAATTTCATAATTACAAAATTAAAATCAGAGCTTTAAATCCAAATTTAGGGGCCTAGGAGTGGGATTTTTCAAATGCACCTTAGTGACTGGGACAAAAGTCTCATTGAGCTGAAGCTGATTTCATTGGGATGCATAGTTCTCGGTCACTTCGATGCAGGTCATCCCAAGGGATTTCTGCTTCTACGTGACTTTGGTGCCTTTGAAAATCCTGCCCTTTGTTATGAAAATATCAGCTGCTATGTACAGACATAAAATCAAATATTAAAATAGGTTAAGAGCATATAGAATAATAGTCAGTAAGGACTGGTCAAATCTTCTAGCACATATTGTTAGAAACACAGGCACCTCTGTGCCTGTCTTGTTGGTCTCCATTATTATGACTCAATTTATGTCTTCTGAATTATTCTGCTTTCCTTGTTACTTCACATTTATATGAATTAAATATAAATATTTGTAGGACACCACACATTTAAATTGCCCTTGACAAGTACAGAAATTTAGGAATCTTAAGTTGCATTGACTTTCAGAGAGGCGTCTAGGGACTGGATTTTTAAAGCTACTTAGGCCCCTAAAGACGCCAAAGGTCACTTAGATCAGTTGTTCTCAACCTGCTTAGACTGAAGGCACTCCTTGTTTGACTCACGGCACTCCTCAGAAAATGCCAGCTCTTCATTCTCACTCATTTTTTGACTACAGAAAAATATTAGAGCATTTCTTCTGTTGTAACAAACTCGTAAAGATCACAACAGGTCAGAATGGATTTAAAATTATGGATTCCTTTTGAAATCTCTGGGTTTATCATGTGAATCGTGTTTGCATGCCTAACTGTGCTGACACTGGCATGGCACCCCATGGCACCCTTGAAAGGATACCAAGGTGCCCCGGGTTGCTGTGGCATCCCTGGTTGAGAATCACTGACCCATAAGCACTTTTGAAAATCCTCTTAAGTGCCTATGTCCCTGAAAATAGCACAAGGTGCTCATCTCAGCACCTAATGATGCAATGAGTTCTGAAAATCTGTTCCCAAATGCTGAAATCTGTAAAGAAGTCAGGACCTTCAATCACTTAGGGTACGTGCAGATGTTACTCTTAGGTTGACCTAACTAGGGTTAGATCTACTGAAATGCCAAACTGTACATATGTTTGGAGGGGTTCGGTTGAGCAAAAAATGGCATGGCCAATCTAACTTAGGCCCTGATCTACCCTATGTGTGCATGTCTGGAGAGCAGCTCTGGGGCTGGGAAAGCCTAGCTACTCACCCCAGCCCTGGAGCTATGCTTTTCCAACCCCCACCCCCACCGGGCTATTTTTACTCTCCCCCTTGCAGACCCAGTAGCCCCTGACAACCCAACCAACCTTTCCTATGGACCCACTAGCCCCCCCAGTCCCTTCTGCTCTTCCCCCCACCCCTACTGATTTAGATCACATTCCCAGCGCAGTTCCCAGAACTGGCAAACGTCGATACAAATGGGACCCAATCGACAATTGCACAGCTTAAAGTAAGATCAGATAATCAAGTCAGCTCGTAGATCGAGTCCCAGGAATATCTGCACATGTCCTTAGATGCTTTTCAAATGTTTGTTCATCGCTTAATTGTATGAGCACAGGATTATGTGCTGCTCCAAGCCCACCCAAATGTTGTGAGACTTAACTGGTTAAGGACCACAGTACTTCAGAAGCAGAGGGTTTGGGACTGTGACTGAAGTTAAGCCCAGCTCTTCACTCAGCAGTCTTAAATACCAGGCTCCATATTTCCTACAATGTCAAATAATACTGCTACGCAACATAATGAGAGGTATGCTCCTAGGAGGTCAACAGTGAAGAAAGCAGAGTCATTTCATTGATATAACAAGAGTATTCTAAGTAATTTAGATTTGTGGGAGCCCTCAAAATGGACCAAGTCCCTTCAAATCATGAAGGAGGATACAGATCCTTCCATGAAGAGTGTACAAGCCCAGCAAATAGCAAACCTACTGCTAATTTAACAGCCTACTAGACAAATCCAGAAATAGTATGTACGTGTTATAGTCCCATATTCATTTTGTTAAAAGAATTAATTGAAATGGAAGTATCCTAAATCCTCATTGATCTCTGAACAACAAAAGCTTTTTATTATACAACAAAATGAAGGGACTGATGCTTATACCTGCCTGTTGACAAATTCCCAGTAGAAAATCTCCCTCGGAGTCCACCACCCTACAAGCTTCACTTAGACCTTGCCTGCTCAAATGTATCAGCACCATTTTATGGGAGTGGATTTGGACTGTAATGCCACAGCAAGCAAAAAGAGAGCTTCAAAAGGGATTTTGATGACAGAGGTTAAAGCTGGAGGTCCAGCCAAAAGAAGCAAGAAGGGGCTCCATCCATTGATATGGCGCAGGACATGCCTCTCTGATGAGATGAATAAATCCTAGGAAGGACATGGGGGGGGGAAGGCTGATTTATTTGTTTTGGGGTTTTTTTATGTGTGCGCTTCTTGTGGGCACCCCAGGATTTAGTGAGGCTTTCAGGAGAACAGGAATGAAGACTAGGTAATGGCTCGGCAGTCTGCAGCTCGGAGGGCACTCTGTTCCAGCTCCATGCAATGAAAGGAGGCAGGGAGATATTTAGGAGGGGCAGACAGCGGCCCTGAGGCTGGCCTTAGCGGCAGAGCAAGGCTGATGACCTAACGCTGAAGGTGTTTAGTTGCAAAAGGATCAGGATTTTGCTGGGCCTTGAAGAAGAAGACAACACTTTTAAATATGATGGTGTGGAAAACCACGGAGACCAACGTGGCTATGCAGAGTGGCCTGGGCTCCAATTCAAAAAGGGAAAGTCATTTTAGTAACCACCTCTTGCATGGGCCCTAGATCGATTAGGTGGTTTTTAAGGTGTTTATGAGAGGCATTTTTAAGGTGTTAAAAGTGGAAAGCTTGTGTCTTTGATATGTATTGGAGGAAAAACATCGGTTATTAGACATAGCTTTTGGGGTACAGGGCAAGAGAGAGAAATATGCCTGTAAATCAGTAAGAGTAGTCCCATGCCCTGCATAACCACCATGCCCCACCTCTGGGTAAGGGAGAGCAGAGATACCATACGTCAGCCCTTGTGTCTCTGCTCACTCAGGCTCTTCAGAAAACGTATTCAAAGCAGCATGCACTGCTACCTTAGGAACTACAGTATACTGGGCAACACAGCAATGCATTTTACTTATTGAAAAAGTTTCTCTAAGCAATGACATGTCCTGGGGAGCACTTCTGAAGCCTAGAACATCTGTGCAGAAAGCAAGATGATGCTTAAGGTCCAAGGAGAAGATACAGCTTCAGAAATCCAGTGATGATGCTGTGGGCCAAATTGTACTATCTTTGTACAAGGAAAACGCCCCTGGACATCAGTGGGAGCTTGTCCTGCTTAAAGATTACAAAGAGGGAGCTCTAAATGCTGTGGTGAAACCTTTTTTCCAGACCGTCGGAGAAGATGCAGAGTAAAAGCAACATCCGATAAAATGCAACATTTGCAAATCAACAACTTTTTTTTTTCCTTTCTTTATTAAGGCGAACACACGCAAGAAACCAATTCACCTCATTCACTGAAGAAGGATGTAGAAAACATGGGGAAAGGTAAAAAAAATTAGCTTTGATCGTATGAACCTGCTCTTTGTTTTAATAGAATATAAGGATAATAGGGGGCATTTTTGTTCTGCACCATATTTTAAGCTTGACAAGTAACATATGAATAATATATGGACCTTTGGGTGGATATAATTGAGATTAATGCATATATATCAATCAATACATGACACTGTAATATAATACTTTAAAATAATATATTACATTGATTTATATTCATGGATTTCTGCATAAAATCTATTCTAGGTCTATGCAACACTTTTTTTTTAACTGCTAAAATATTTTGTCTTATAGTAATGAATTGCCCCACATAATAGTTCTCTCAAGAATTATTTATACAGTTTAGCAGAACTGCTCTTCTTTTCTCTTTATTAGAAGAACTCCAGAAGGTTTTGTTTGAACAAATAGACTTACGGAGGAGATTAGAACAGGAATTCCAGGTGTTGAAAGGAAACGCTTCTTTCCCAGTATTCAGTAAGACATGTTTCTGTATTTTCATTGTTGCTTGCAAAATGTCACTGTCTTTTATTGTGACTTGTAACATGATAGGTGAATCATGTGTATGAGTGTTTGCGATCCTGGAGCGCTGGGCTTGGCCATTCTGAAGACATCACTGAGATTTCTACCATTTGCTCGCAGGGCCTGCAAAGGCAGGACATTTAGGTGTAAACTTGAATCTGGATTTGATATAGTATTACTTTTATATAGTATTTAAAAAGACCATCTCAAATACTGTTTGCAATTTTCTCCTTACCTGTTGAAAACACAGGGCATCCAGGGTTAGGATGTGAGCACCGGGCTCCGGCCTGTCCCACCAGTGTATTGTGATCCAAAAGTCAGCATAACCAACCACATGGCATTGTAGGTGGACTTATGCCATAGATATTCAGGCTGAGAAGGTTTTGGGAGATGTGATCAAGGGTTCCTTCTTTGCCCATCTTTGGGATCAGTCCTTTGGAAACCTTTGCAGCCAGTGTGACTTGGAGCAACCTGGAGGTCACTCTAAATGATGCTGGCAGGGGCCGGTCTACTATACATGTAAGAGCACTATGGTCATCTCTGCACTTTCCGTGGGGAGGTGGACTCTGTTCTTTGACTCTTGATGATAATTTGGGCCAGGAAGAAGTGATGGAATATGCCATGCCAATGAAAGATGGTGAGGAACTTGATGAGACTGTTAGCACGTGGAATTGTCTCCTGCAGGGCATGGGGACAGACTCACTGCCTTTCAAACCAGCACTGGAAAATAATTGCAAGGAACAACCTGGCCTGGGATGACGCCAGAGTTACGACGTGGCCGGTGGATTTGTCATGCATGTGGTTTGATAAAGCTAGAAGGACCAAGCTGCTGCTGCCAGTGCTGCACAATGCAGTGCTCAACACTGCAGCGCCGCTCCTCCCACGTGCGGCCCATTGTGTGGCAGAGACATGACGGGCGGGCGGCTCTCTGAGCAGGCAGTCGGCCGTGGCCATGTGTGCCTCTGAGGAATGACAGGGCCAGGATGCAATGTGGCCTCTGCAGGAAAAAACCCAGAATGACTCGTTCATGATGTCAGGAGGTGGCCTTCAAGCTGGGTTGGGATTTTGCTATTTTTAAAGGGCTGTTTCTGTTTGTTTTTTTTAAATTTGATACCAGGTCATCTGTAGTCTCCTTTTGCCCTTGGTCTGTATAGACAGAGAATCATTGGGCTTTTGACTGCACAACAGGCTGGAAATTAAAACCGAAAACCTTTCCCCATCCAGTTTTCAGACTGTTTAAAACACATCCGGCTTCTGTTACCTCTTACCTGACGGAAAGCACTGACAGCTCCTTGGGCAAACTGCTTTTGGTGCCCAAGATTCAGACCCTCAGACTTCGGCAGTTCGGTGTCATTCCAGCAAGGGCAGGACTCATTATACCTGACACCCCTGAGGTTAAATAAAGGAGGAGAAATGTTGTGGCACTTTGTACCTTGATTAAAGTCGGGGAGAGGAGCCCAAAGAGTGTATTCGTGCTCATAAAGATCAGTTGTAACTTTCCCCCTTAAAGACGGGAAGAATTCGAGAAAGCTAAGAAAAGCCAAGGCAGACCTTCAAGTACAACTCCATCTATAGGCCAACTACAAATACATTTGGACATTGTAAATTAAGGGGAAAATAAAAGCCAGAGGTTACGTGGACTATTTATGAAAGAAAAGTAACCCAATATTCAGTATAAATTCAGTGACTGCTTGGGTTTAGGAACCAGGTCATCATAAAATAAATGTTGGGAGCTACGCAAATGATCCGCACGGTCTCATAAAAAGGGCATCTTGGAATCTTGCCATTCAGGTCACTCATTTATCCTTTTGTTCTGAAGTAAAATTAATGCCCCATCATTGCCATGTAAATAAACGCTGCAATTAAACCACATGAAATACAATTCAAATGAAAGAAAAGAATGCATGCTGCTGACCAAGGAAGTGGCAAACACATACATCAGCTTGAAAAATAGGTGGTTTTAATGTACCACAAAGTAGTGGTCAATGTTACTCTAGGTTAAAATAGAAAAACAACTAGTGCGCGATAAACAACAAATGCAGCTGACCGTAAAACCCATTTGCAGATTTAGATTTACCAAAAAAACCTACCATATATAGCTAGGATGAGAAACTGAGCGTTTATAAACCAAGCAGGTGGAACACAAGGCTAAATGTCGTACCCTCTTCCACCGGGAGAAAAAAGCGCTGCTATCCGCAGAAGGAGCTGCTCCTTTGAGTCAGGGTCCAGAAACCTGCAAGTCTGGGCTTCGCTCCTCGTTGAGATCTTGTAATGGAGTTGTCCCATTAAGGGCCAGAAAGATAAATATCCCAGGATCTTATTAAAAAGAAGTTAAAATGGCTTGGAATTGAAGGTACCAAAAATGAGTTATACACGGAAAATAGATTTAATCCGTCTATTAAACTGGATGGACGACATTGAAAGAAAGAGCCTGGAAGCAGAAAGCCGTCCTGACTCACTGTGTGACCTGGAGAAATTCAGCCGAAGACAGCACGGGTCTTGGACGCTGACCTCCCCGGGCCTGGCCAGGATGGAGGCACGCTGTTGAGCAGTTCTGGGCTGTCTTGCCCTTGTCCTTGCAGTGTTGGTGCTGCCTCTTCTACCCATCACCTGTGAATAAGTAGGAGCCCTTGTTTCCAACTGGATTGTTCAGCACCTCCACAATCAGAGGGATTAAAAACCGAGGAAAGGATTCATCTCCCCCCTTAACAGTAAACCAATACCTGCCCCTGCAAAGCAAACCTATCACTGCCTCTAGGAAATGCTGCCTCTAGAGTTATCTCCCACAGCTTAGTCTGTCCGGCCCTCAGGGCAAGACCCGCATCGTGCATGTCCACACAGCGCTGAGCACATTAGTGTGAACACTACAGGAGTAGCCTAGCCGCTGCCACATGCAGCAGTCCCACAACGTCCTGTGTTTCTCCCTTTTTTTTAAATGTCTTTTGGATCACATACTCAGCTGCTATAAATGAAAAATGTTGAACAAGAACTGTCCGTATTTGCAAGCTCTTTTAACGGCACGATGATGATTGTTTCTTTGGGGCCATAGCGCCTGATGTTTTGGCTCAGGATGGTGAATAACAACAACAGCAACAATAATGATGATGATGATGATGAAGATGATTATAATAGTCCCGAGTCTCTATTCCTTGCACTGTTTTATTATCTGCATATTGCTGTAGCACCCATGGCCTCCAGACATAATGTCTGCCTGTGTGAAGAACCTATCCACAGGAAATGCATGTCCACCCAATAATAGTATTTTGCTCCCTCTTTATAAGCATATCAGAAACAAGAGAGACATCTATGCAGGAATTGCAAAAGTGTCTCATGATTGTTAGCTGCTCTTCCTTGCTGGAACAGATTAGGATTTTGCAAATGGCAATTTAAAATCGGAGAAATTAGAGTTGAAGCAAAACTATGTGGTCATCTCATCCATTTTCTGTGGTAGCGTGGGATTGTTTCTTACAGTGTATCCCCCAGGCCTTTGGTCTCATCTGGTTCAATTCCCAGTGACTTGGAATAATGGAGTTCTCGTTACTTCCCTAGGAGAGGCTACTCCACATTGCAACAAACTTCCCTCTCGGGGCATTTTTGCTGATGTTCAGATCAAATTCTCCTAGTTTAATTTTAAATGTCATATTATCACTCATCCATATACTTCCTCGAGTCATTCTGTAGTTCCTCTGCCCCCTTGCTGTTTCTCCTCATCAGATCTTCATAGACTGTAATCTGTCCATGCATTTTAGACACTGACATGAACTTCATTGTTGTGGTATCTGAGCAAAGAACAGTCCTAGAGAGGTGGTCAGATAAGACACCAAAAGACTAAGGGCCTGATCTGGCGGTGTATTTGAGACAGAGTTTAAGGGCACCTGTACACATGCAGTGAGGCTGCTCCAATGTGCGGTAATTACAACACGTCAAAGCAGACTCAATTAATCGAGGCAGCTGGAGCACAGTAATTGCCACACTCTGAAAAATTCCACGCATTGAAATATGGTGGCGGGGGCACTTTAACTAAAGCTTGTTTGATGAGTTTTAGTTAAAGTGCCTCCGCTGCCATTTTTCAGCACAGGGGCGCTGATACATGCGATGCTCTGGGCACTTTAATTAGAGCAGTTGTTAGAGCCACTTTAATTAAAGCGCCCCCCCACACCTCCCAGAGCACATGTATAAATAACCCAAGTGCCCAAGTCCAAGTGGGTGATCCACAAAGTCCCTAACTATTGCTTATTACTTG
Organism: Caiman crocodilus; assembly: GCA_030014935.1. Lineage (NCBI taxonomy): Eukaryota > Metazoa > Chordata > Crocodylia > Alligatoridae > Caiman > Caiman crocodilus. The sequence continues at coordinate 61,206,863 of JAGPOW010002514.1, read as the reverse complement.
ACAGGCCGCGGGCACTTAAGTTTTGATGAAAAGGTACTTAGACACCTAACTCTCAGCATGATGAGAAGAGCTGCCATCTTGGCTGAGACGAAGACTTAGGTGCTCAAGCCTTGCTTAAGGCCATCTGGGATTTACTGGGTAGGCAGCACGCCACCAAAATCCCCTGAGAGGTCTGATTAGGCAGGTTTGCCAGGCACACGGCCAGCACGTGCTGACAGCATTGAGTGCAGTGCTCACATTCGCTTTCATTGGAAACTAGTGGTGATGTAACTTTTTCACATTATAGCCTAGTGACTAGAGCCAAGATGGCAGTATTTCTGAGCATGATCGTAAGGCACCTATGTGTGTTTTCAGTTCAGTCAGTGGGCAAACATTGGTATGAATAAGAGAATTTTTTGCTCCTATAGGGCGCGTCTACATGTGCATTAACATGCTTTAGTTAAAGGCATATTAAAGCTAGTACCTCCATTGTGAGGTACTAGAAGAACGCGCATTGGTCTGTCTTAATGTGCATTAACTAAAGAGCATAGTTTTTAAGTGACACAATGCACATTAGCCTATCGTTGTGCATGTTAGTGACAAAGCACAGGTTTTAGTGATGCTTTAATGCATATTACAATCGGCCAATGCACATTAAAGCACACATGTAGATACACCCATAGAGATTTTGTTCTTCTCACTCTGGTCCAAGGAAGTTTTGCCAGAGCAACAGCTACAGCCTCTGGCCCACTGAGAGACCCACACAGGATGTCTGATAAATGTTAGACTTCCAAATGTAGCTGCCTAAATTTGAAAACCCAGTCGTGTGTGAAACACTTGCACCTGATCTATCCTAAACGTTTTTTTCTGTGGTCCACAGCGTTCAATCCCAGACAGGCAGCCTTCATCAAGGCGGCCCTCGGTGGGAGAGAGTGTTGCAAATAAATTATTACAGTGTTCCTCAAACTCTTTAGTGGTAGTTTTACTTTATTTATACTAACTTCTGTTGTGCAGGTCGATATCTTAATTAATGCACCTGCATTTTTCTCTTCAATCCACACAGATAATTTTCAAGATCAGATGAAACGGGAGCTGGCGTACAGAGAAGAAATGGTACAGCAGTTACAAATTGTAAGTTGTTCTCCTCCACTAAAACCAGTAAAGACCTATCCTTTTCTTCTGCTTGTCTCCATTGATAAATTCTTCCACTTTTGTTTCCGAAGCTGTGCAGATGTACAATTACTGAGCCTGTACATAGCAAGATTTGAGAGTGCAGTTTTCTCAGCTGGTTTAAAGTCTAATTACCAGGAGATTTACTTGCATACAGTAATCAGATGTGTCTTCATGTTTCTGCTAAATGGAACTACTTTCCATGTGTTGACTCCACAAAGAGATGTACACCTCCAATGAGAGGCAGGCAAGCTTGCCTATCCAGTGACCATTAAAGAGTTAAATATCTTGCCCAGTTTGCTAAAGATGCATCCGCTAGCATTGGTGCCTAGGGATGAAATCACACCTTTACCAAAAGGTCACTGCGTAGCCCAGATCTAATAGGTGTCTACACCCTTTGGTGGCTCTCTGCATAATCGTTCTGAAAAAAAGTTGATCTACACAACAGAAAAGTTCAGATTTACAAAGCACAGCAAAAAAAAAGGCCTTTATGCACGTGCACATACACACACACGGGTGATTGTACATACAGTGGGTTTTTTAGGGAATTAGCCCCCTCCCCGTGATCCTACCCAAACTGATGCAGACAACAGAGCTAGAAATTGAGGTTGTTCCTTAAATAATTCTACTAAGGTTTGGTTACCTCGGAGAACAGAACAGCGGGTGATCTTTCCTAGAGAGCCAACTGTTTAGTAAGCTGGAGGGTTTTAGTAAATAGTACTTTTGTATTTAGCCTTTCCCATACAGCATGATCGCCCTTGCATCACTCAGCTGCTCCATGGGCAGGAGCTGTTCCTAAATAGCCTTGCTTACCTGGATCAGTTCTGCATCTCATCCTCTGAATTTGCCTCGTGTGACCCTGGGGCATCCAGTCTTTGGTTACTGTTGTTTTCTCTAGGTGAGTTGGGATGTAGAAGTAATGCTGACAGCTGCAGTTGTCAAAGTCATCAATCTGCAGCTATGCACAGAGGGGAGTGGTCTGATTTCTGGTGGTGCTGGCTGCCCCCGGACTCCCACCGACTTGAGAGACTGACTGCAGAAAACCCAACCCTGCTATAGAAGTTATGTATAGACTTTGAATTTCCTGCTCTTATTCCCCACACACTTCTACTTTCTCATGCTCTTGAGGCCATGCGGCTTCTTCCATTTAATAGATTTCATAGATCTTTAGGGTTGGAAAGGACCTCAGTAGATCATTCGAGTCCGACCCTCTGCCCTGGGCAGGAAAGAGCGCTGGGGTCAGATGACCCCAGCTAGGTGTCAACATTTGATGTTGAGACTTCAACATTGAGGAGCAATGGTCTCAAGTTGCAGGGAGGGAAGGTTAGGTTAGATATGAGGGAAAACTTTCTCACCAGGATGGTACTAAAGCACTGGAACAGGGTACCCAGAGCGGTGCTGCAGTCTCCATCCTTGGAGGTTTTGAAGACCCAGCTGGACAAAGCCTTGGCTGGGACGATCTAGTTGGGGCTGATCCTGCCTTGAGCAGGGGGTTGGACTAGATGTGACCTCCTGAGGTCCTTTCCAACCCTCGTTTCTATGATTCCATGAAGAATGCATGTCCAGTGTTGTGAGTGGTTTAGTAGCAGTAGGATCATGTCTGCAGCCAGGCAAATGCTTAGGTAAGGGCTTTTAACTGGTGGCATCTAATTAGCCTCATCCACTTCGCTGGGATTTCATCAGTGAGTAAAATCTAAGTGTGTGGGTAAGAGTCTTGCAGGACTGGAGCCCATACAGCCTTAATGCTATGTCATATTGTGTTCACTGCACGGATATGGTTTCACCCTCTCCTAACCAGAGAATGAATGGATTTCCTCTCTAATGCATCAGGCTGCAGACCTGAGCCAATATTTTAAACCAAATCTCCCAGATCTCCATTCTAGGGACAGTTGTTCTTATTTATGGGGAACAGGAAAAGATTGCAGGGTTCAGGAGTTGTTTTTTTATAGACTCCTAGAAAAAGAGGGCTGGAAGACAACTCAGGAGTCAAGTGTTTGCGTACACTGCTCTTAATATTTTACAGCCTCCCTGGGTAATCTGTTCCAGTAATTAACCATCCTTGGGGTTAGAAAGTTCTTTGTAGTATCCTGTCTAAATTTCTCGTGTTGCAATTTAAAACAGCTACTTTTTATCTTGTCACCTATGGTCATAGCGAACAGACTATCACCATCCTCTTTATATCAGACTATCACCATCCTCTTTATAACCACTCTTATGAGCAAGAATAAAAATACATTGTCTTTACTTTGGCAGACAGGGCTCTTTGGGTAAATCTGATATCTTTTAAGAGACCAACTCTAATAGTTGGAAAAATTCTTTGCCAGCTTTCAGGTATGAACACCCTTCTTCAGGCAGAGGAAGTGTCTCCTTGTTTTCACTTTGGGATGCATGTTAGAAAAACACTAGGAAAAGTTCACAGGGTCTTCGTTGACATCAAAAAATCAGGGCAGTGGTTGTCAAACTGTGCTCTGTGGGGTTGTGCGATGCGTCGCTGGGGTTCTGCCAAGAGGCGGGTAATGGCAGAGCGGGTTGGGAGGCCGTTCGTTGCCAGCACAGGGCAGCCGCATTGTGGGGCTCCACTTCAGTCTCTTGGAAAAGGGTCCGGGGTCCGTGGCGGAAAAGATGATACGAAAGGTTTCTGTGACTTTGCTAACTTTATTCAGGAGATAGTCCAAATTTATACTGGTGTGATTGCTTGCAGAATTTGTTTGCTATATAACAGTTAATATGAGTAACATATAATATAATATGAGTGTGTGTGTGTATGAGATATATATATATCCTATATATATAGGATATGCTTTACATAGGATATGGCATATTAATAGAAAACTTGTTCAGCACAAGCATGCTACTCATATCAAATGTAATATCCTATATATATAGGATCTGTAATCTAAATCCATCCTATGCGCGTGCTTATTTAAGTAGGCAGAACTCTGGATAATATAGCTCTACGTCACAGCAGCTGTAATATAGCATGCACGCGCTGCAGGCTGGTCAGACATTTAGAGCCTTACTCAGTCTAAATCCAGATTTCTCAGAAACGTTCATTGCTGACTGAGCAATTGTGCAGTGGAAATTTTAGCAAATGGTTTTAGCAAAGTGCAAATGCAAATGCCAAATAAGCATCTGGCAGACAAAAATCTGTAAAAGTTTGAGAAAATTTACCTAAAGTATAGCTTTTCAAAAAACTTGTTAGCATATGAAAATTGGAATTGCCTTCTTGACAGGTATTTCTCTTGACTTTATACTACAAGCAGTGATTGTTAATATAGGAATAATATTTTTAACTATTGCCTCAAAGGCAGCTAAGGTTGAGCACACTTTTTTTATTGCAGTTCTTGAATGACATTGTGAAACTGCAATGCAGAACACATGACAAATTGCTAAGCCAGCATCCACGTTTGAAGTAGGGACTTTGCTGGGGAGTGACAGGTGTCCTGAAGCCCAGCCACGGATCAGTCTAGACGTGCCCTCTGCTGTTTCGCTGCGGTTACTGCATGGTGCCGCAGCCAGGACAGAGCAGGTGGAAAGTGCTTCGTTTAAGGTTTCGTTAAAGTAACGTTCATTCAATGCATTGAATGTCAGTGCCACCGCAGGCTCGCGAAGATTATTTTATGATTTCCTGCCTGGCAGGGGCAGAGCTTCTAGTCATGAAAGAACTATAGGACAAATCCTGACCCGGTTGTACCTCTTGTAATGAGTATTGACTTGCATAGGCATAACTGACTGCAGCACGCAATTCTGGCGAGGGGTTGGTCCTGTGAGGGCTGCAGCAGGCCTTGTTAAAAAGAGCTGGTCAGTCGCAGGCTCCTTTAAGTCTGCAGCAGCTAACTGGAAATGTTCCAATACGTTTGCTTCTCCTGTGGAGGCGAGATGGGGAGAACACGGGTTTGAGAGCGTTCCTCTCCCCTTGGAGAACTCCAAAGTTTCAGTAGTTTTGTCTGGAAGTGGAATCTTATTTCAGTCCCATCAGCTTTGGCTTCAGCCATTTGGTTATCAAAGTGTACAGCTGTGCGCTCCAAGAACTGGGTACATTCAGACATGGGGCAGGGATGGGCAACTGGAGAGCAGTGCTCTGGCTGAGACCTAAGGCTGGTTCTCTTTTTCTTATGCATTATTAACAGTAATGGTGGTAGCAGAAGTAAGTTCTACACTTGGAGACACTGTGCAGTCCTATTGCATTAAAATCCTGTCTCCTGTGGAGTTATACAGTAAGGGAACTTGGTCCTTTCATTTGGCCTCACCACTGAGATGTGTCAGCAATGCTGAGGCACGAGCTCAAAAAGCTTCCAACTCGCATCTCTGCAATAACACTGCCTTCTGTGCCTGAACCCGGGCTCTGAGTTTGGACTCCGAATACACAGAAAGCTGATGTGTTGAATAAGCAAGTGAGATTTTCCTCCAATCCATTTACCTTTTGCCTGAGAGAAATTAAACTTGTACCTGTCAGGGTCCCTGGATGTACTTCTTGTTAATGAGCTGGAACCTGGTAAATTCCAATTTAAAATGAACTGATGTCATGCTGAAATTATTGTTTGCAAAAAAACCAGAAAGTGTGTGTGTGTGTGTGTGTGTGTGTGTGTGTAATGTTAATACACCTGTTGAGTCTATATGTATATTAAATAGGTAAAGCCAACAGGTTCTCTTTCATTTGGTAGTAGGGGAATTTCCACTAATTCAGTTAACTAAAATGGATGCCCCCTGCTTCAAAGGTCAGATTTCCAAAGGGCCTCAAACTTGTCTCTGCTTGTGTCTGTGTCCAGAATTTCTTTTACATGTGATTTTTGTTATTGAAGCATGTGACTGAGATAGCTTACAGCCAGTTGGCCTGGTTCTCAGTGCTTTGCACCTTGTGCAGCCAGTTACATTGATCTGGCCCGTGCCATTACCTGGGCAGAATAGAAGAGCGTTTGTACACTTTGCATAGGTATGACTAACAGCCCTAGGTAGAAAGCACTGGAGAACTGTTTTCAAGTGCAAATCCTTCTGCAGCGAGCATGCTTTCCACCTGGAAATACAGGCATATTCTTACGTTTGTTTGTATGTCCCAATGTGTCCAGAAATACCAGATGCACAAATAGAGTTTGTGTCTTGAAAGTTTAAACCATAAAAACACCTTGTGATATATATGTTAAATAATGTGCCTTTTCCCATGTGGATTTGTGTTGCGGTTTGGATTAGCTGTGGTGGCTAACGAGTATTCTGACTAAGTTATGCATCTACTCATCTAGCTCTACAGTATTTGGCTAAATCGATGTAGACATCACTGTTTAAATTAGAGGCACTGGGGAAATGGGTTTTCCTCCATTTAGTATATACTTTAAATCAGCACAGACCACCACATGAGTTACAGGTAGAATTGGGGCACAAAGATGGAAGTCTCTGTCTGTGCACAGAAACTCCTTGGGATTCACTGGAAAAGCGCTGTGCTGACGTCCAAACTCTGCCATCTTCTTCTGCTGTTGCTGATGGTAGTATTACCCATGCATACTCTTTTGAGCTGGGTGGTGAGGAACACCGTGGCTCTCCGCACCCATTTGATGATGCTTCCTGCTCCTCTTCCTACCTTTTTTGTGTAACCCGTCTGCTGAGCACCTGTCAGCAGCAACAAGGGCTGGGTTCAGTTTTGAAGTACTAAGCATATTTTACCTTGGCTGAAGCCACCACCCAGACTACCTGGGAAACACTAAATGAATCACTAGGATGTCCCCTAAAACCAACAACCCTTCCCTCGCAAGCAGTGTAAATGCAAAATCCAAGTTTGTCATAAAGAAAAAGCAAAAGTGAACACTAGCTATGATTTTATAACACTACAAACTATAAAACAAAGTCTATAGGTGGCACCCTCTTGGGAAGGCTTTACCCATACCCAGGCAATCTGGGATTTGGGGCTCCCCAACAGGTAGCTCCGGGGGCCTGCACCCCTATCCCTGCCCTTCAGCAATGGGCTGGGGAGTGGGTGCCACACTGGAGAGTGCTTTGAGCCACTCCATGGGTTCACCATGCTGCAGGGAGCTGCTAGAGAGTGTAGGTCCTTTGACTTTTCAAGGGCCTCTCCTTGCTCCCTGCAAAGCTGTAGCACTGATTTCCACTGCCACATAGTGGCTTTGAGGGGTTAACTGCAGCTCTTGTCAGCATATCGCACCCCTCAAAGTTTCTAGTTCAAATTTCAGCTCTGCTGGGGCAGGAAAGCCAGCCAAACTGTAAAGGACCCTGAACTGCAACCAGCACGGACCACGCTGCTTGGTCAGGACATAGAGCTATAAAAGCAACAACATGTGCCAGGCCCAGACATGCAGCGAACACACAGCGGGGCTCACCAATGCAGCTGTGCTGGGACACCACAGCTGGAAAGCAATAAGAGGGGGATTCACGCCTGTCCTGCACCAGGGCCTGAACAGACAACAAAAGACCTATTTGGCTGCAGCCTGGAGATTTAGTCTCAGCTGCACTGCTATCCTGAGACCTGACAGCTATGAAACAAGCAAAGAGGGGGCAGGCCTATCTTGGCTTGGACCTGAACTGCAACCTGCACCCAACCACACTGCTTGGTAGGGGCATAAATTGCAAAAGGGACAAAAAACGACCCAGACCTATTTTGCTGGCCCTGGGCTGGGCAGCCAAAAGCCAGCCAAGCCTATACGGCACAAACAAGAAGTGCCAGGGCTTCACCCTGGCCGAAATCTGTCAGCCAACATATGGCTGAGGTTCAGCCCCACACTGGTGGGCTGAAATGCAACAACTCTAAAGCAGCCCAGACGTATGGCTTCAGGCTGGATATCCAGTCTCAGCTGTACCACTACACTGAGACACTACAATCCCCAGCCCGGGGGCCAGTGACTGCTAAGACCCTGTTTCCTGGGCAGTCTGCACTAGGACTCATGGTACCGCCCCATTCAAGCCCTATGTGGCCAAAACTGCCAGCAAGACATGCAGCTGGGGTTCAGAAACAGCTATGATGAACCCCAAAGAACCAGCTATGATGAACCCAGAGCATGCCAGCAAAATTGCCAGGCTCCAAACTTGGGTAGTTTGCTGCAAGGATTGATCCTCCCCTTCCCTCCACAGCACCACCCCACTCAAAAACCAGAAAAAAGCAAGAGGAAAGAAGAGGGAGAGAACAGGACTTTGCCTTCACATAGCTTCAGTCTGCTTCTCCAGTGAAGAGGGGGACCTCCCCACCCCCGTGGGAAGCAGACTTTCTGGCTCCCAATTCAGCTTTCAGGCTTCAGCATCCACAGGAGGGAAAAAGAGAGCCAGCCCAGGTGGCCTGAACCTCAAATAACTGTCCTAACATCACCATAGGGTCCAAATCAGAAGCCGCATCCTTTGAACACTGCTAAGGCAGACAAGTAATTTAAAGGTGGCCAGCACTCCCGGTGAAGTGGCCAGTCACCAAACCGGTTCCACGGGTCCCTTGGAGGGACTCTTAAGACAGTGGTCTGGACACAATGCGGGGAGAGGAAGTGGTTCTCTTTCAGTCGAAGAGGAGGCAAAATACACAGCGCAAACAAGATACACAGGAACATCAAACCAGAACACACTACCACACACAACCCCGGGTGTGCGGGGGTGTTACATTTGTCATCATTACAAATGCATAAAAGGGAGCCTGTTGTCAGCAAAGAATAGGTTACACTACTCATCCTACTGCTGCACTGGTGTCTTGAACTACTTTTCCAAAGGGGAGGTAGAAGGTTTTACACTGCCCTGTGTAGTTTAATTTCCATTAGGAACAAAATAGGAACGTCTTCGCTGGCCTTATAGCTACGTTCGTTGAAGGAAAAATAGATACCTCCAAACGTAGAGGAGAAGCTTGTACTGTCAAATATATTAGAGGGATAGCCTAAGAGAAACTAATTTGTGACAATATGAGCCTCATTGTGTTGCCTAGGTCAGCATGACCTTGGGAGATTGACTGCCTAATTACCAGCCATCCAGGCTGCTGGTACCTGCCAGCCCTTTTGTGCGCGTGTCTGCCTCTGTCTTCCAGATTTCTGCAGGGTTTGGGGAGAAAGGAGCACTTCCTTTTAGGGCTGATGTCTGCCCAGTGTTTGGGAAGCATCTGCTGAAGCCTTTGGTTTACCAAAGTGTATGCAATACACCTCTGATGTAGTCTACAAAGGGGCAAATCTACCCTGCCTTCTGCCTGGGTAGCTCCTGGTAAGTTTTATTGGCAAAGAATATGAGTTACTCAAATGGGTAATTCAGGAAAATAGATGCTTATAGCCCAGGGCTAGCAGAGGGGGGAGTTTACCGCCCTAGGCAAACAGCCAGTGCCATACCCTGAAGATCACTAGGTTCACGGTCTAGATGCAGGGGACAGATTCTGTGACGGGGGAGCTCTTGACGGTGCTGAAGGATGAGTAGCAGGGCGCCGCAACGGTTGTCTGCTGCTATGAAGGGAGACGGGGGCAGCAGTAGCCATTTAAGCAGCTGGATCCTGGACCGTTTCAAGCTTTGAAAGTCACAAATGTTGTAGGTCCCTCCACTGTACACCTGCATTCCCCTCCCACCACTTCTGTGGGTTCACTGGAACCCTCTAGCCAGCAGATTTCACATTTTAATTCATTTTTGCATTTGGTCTGTACAGCTTCTACCTGCCTCATAATGTCAGGCCGACCACCCTTAACGAGAGACTCTGGGTTAATCCCTGGACTGTAGAAGATCCCTTATTTAGTCCCACTGTGGGACTTTCCTCCTAATCCCACATGTGGTTGCAGGTACCATCCATGCTGCAAGTAAGCATTGTGAGTAGGGACAGACCATACACAGCCTCAGTAATTTGGATTGATTTTTTTTACGCTGATGCAAATTATACTGGGAATAGGAATGGACAGACATACAGCTGACCTGGGGTAGCTGCCTACTGCAGGTGATTCTTCCTACACCTTGCTACCACGAAGCAGGAAATAGTCTAGTTGTCTTAGCCTGGGCTGGAAGCAGGCTGATGACATCTAAGCCATTTTAAGCTATACCATTGGAGCTCAACTTCTAATTTTTTTGTAAAGTATTTCTGCATCAGACTGGGCAGAGTTACTTCAATGTAGGGGTTTTCATCATTTATTGTGTACTTTGTTTTCACTGTTGGAAACATGTTGTCTGTCCAGGCCCGGAGATACAGCGACTTACACAAGCTCAGTGAGGCTATTCAATACACAGTGCCACACACCAGAACAGGGCTTTAAAATGCAAAAGAGAATACAGAGGGGTGGATTTTCAAAAATAATTGCATAATTGAAGCCTACACAACATTTGTTGTGAGAACAAACTCCGGATACTTTGTGCCCAAAAGTTTGTGTAACATCTCACCCAACTACACACTTGGTCCAATGAGAGATATCCCTTGCTTGTTTTCCTGTGTCAGACACAGTTGTATGTGCAAAGTGAGTTGTTTGAACTTCCTAATGCATTTTCCAATGTAGTTACCTGTTTATTTGTGCAACTTCATTCTTTAAGCTTGACTGATCTACCGGTGTGTGCAGAGCACTTGTGAGTGCAATTTCAGCTGGGAATAAAAACAAGTGCATTTTGAAATCACAGTGAGGGTGCTCTGAACATTTAAGTCAGGATTAAAACACATTAGATAGCTAGTAGGTTGATTTCCTATGATGAAATGTTTGGGGGATTCGGTTTTATGGTATTCTAAAATTTCAGCATTAGCACAGGACAGTCCTGTATGTCATTCCTAAAAGCCTATTATGTGTGTCATTCTCAATGACCAGGCTCTCTCACAAATGCATCATTTTCTGTGTTCTTCCATTTTTCATTAGTTACTGCTCGCAACAGAGGGTCTTTCTCTCACATGGGTGGAAAATTGGGGTAACTTTTGACATCTTTGGCCATCTGCTGGTATAGATGTGTGCAGAATCAGGTTATTCTATTTGTACAGACAGAAATAATTTCCTGCTTTATTCTGCAGTAGCTTGTTTTTGCTACTATATCGGTTCCTAGACTACCAGTAACAATACAATCAAACCACATAGTGCACATACTGCTATGTAAGAACTGGTAAGGTATCTTGACTTGCAACCTTCTCAATTTCTTTCCACTTTATCTTCTCTACCACTTGCCCATAGTTTACAGGCCTTCTTGCTTTAGTTTAAAGCATCTCGCCCTAAAATAATGTAGCCATGTGAAATAAGCTCTCTTCCAAGGATCCCAGCCTATTCAAGTGACCTGGTTGCCAAACTCTCAGCTTACTGTAATGTTTTCGGCTCTGTGTCATTACAGATTCCCTATGCAGCAAGCTTGATCAGGAAAGAAAAGCTCGGCACGCACCTCAGCAAAAGCTAAAAGGTGAGCTGATGATCTCTACAGATGGTTCAGCTGGCCTATTTCTGTATATAGCATTGCAAGTATGAGGGCATTCCCTGTGTTTCACAGCAGGGATGCTACTAGTACTGGTCTAAAAGCTCTGCTTATGGTTTATATGTTTGTGACTCTACTCTGATAATACCTAAATGTTGCTAGCAAGTTATAAATGTAACACAGGCCCAGATTGTGGGGTTTCCTTGGTAGGGAAACACCCTATAGATGAGCTGCTGTGGTATCAGATGCACATTATACTAATTTCTCCAGCTGCCCAAAGGTGTTATTAAGCTTTGTTCTCTATGGGGGATACTAACACACATTTGGAGAAGAGTCGTTAGCTGAGCTAATGAAAGGGAGGAGAAGGAAATGGGTACACTATTAGGGAACTTGTCTTTAAAGGAAAAAGGAATAGGCAGAGCAGGGAGCTGATTGCCATTAGCTAGTGACCCCCAGCTTCCCTGTACTAGTGAAGGAAAAAAGAGAGAGGGCTAGGAGTGCGGAGGAAGAAAGCACATAGTGCAGACTTAGAGCTGTTATGGCCCAGCCCTGGATCAGAGCAAAAAATATGAGCGTAAAAATACTAATGACCACAAAAAATATGTATAAGCAACAAGCATAGGCATAAGCAGATACAAGCCAGACAAATTACTCACAGCCCCTGTACCACCTCAGTGCACAGGTAGAGAGTTACAAAGTCAGTGAAATCATTGCATTTATTTTCCTTTGCACAGGTTCTTATACTAATGTGTGTGAACCATAGACTCTTGGTGCCTCGGCAGATCCCGGACTATCCGAACACCAACTTGGCATGCAATTCAAACAGGTTAATAAGTTTAATACGAAAAAAATCCCTGAAAGAGAAGGGGGTTGGGACCTGCAGCAGGGTAATTCAATCGATGAAGAGCTGATCTAAAATGAAATACCTTGCCTGACCACGGCATTAGGCTCCTAATTCTTTTCTGCTTGGGACCAGGTTTTCAAAACCAGACATTCCCTAAAAAAGAGGCTGTTGGAACCACTCTGCCAGCGGGTGGGATGCCTCATCCTTATGCGCGGAGAGCACGAAGGATTGATGCATTTCTCATGCCGTTTTTGTTTTCAGTGACACACCATCCCTGCAGACAACAGGGATTTCTCTAAGTAGACCCTAGTGCTTTTGAAAGATTAGTGGTTACTTAAATGCTAAGCTAAATCAGCCAAGCAGAGAATCGCAACCATATTGCTGGAAGCAATTTCTGATTCTCAATGTGCCAAGCTAAACAGAGCTGCCTCCAGAGGAAACATGTGTTTGTGTGTGTATGTGTGCGAATGCGTGCGTGCATGCACGCTCACACACATACACTGAGGGAAACAGAGGATCTTTGTATTTCTGAACAACTGCAGGCTAATCAAGTAAGGCCTGGCTTGTCTGAATGAACATGGTCCTTGAGTAGCCTTGCTATCCTATTCTACTGCGAGTATCAAAGAGAAGCTCTCAAAGCAAATATTAGCTTTCCTACGGTAACGTATACTGAGACCTATACTGCAATCGCCATTCCTCAGCAAGACCTCTGCTGCCATATAGTTTGCCTGGTGAGACGCTCTGTTTTTATCAGCTGCCCTGCTCATGGATCATAGCAGCATAGGGAAGTAGGGCTGGAAGGGACCTCGCAAAGTCATCTGATCCCGCCCTGGTAACCTGTTTGAATTGTATGCCAAGTTGGTGTTCAGACCATACAGAACCACAAAATCATTTAATCCATCTCAAGGAAGGAAAGTCCCTGACTAAACCATCCCAACCAACTGTCTAACCTGTTCATGAAAATTTCCAAGGATGGAGATTTCACAATCTCTCTGTATCAATACTTGGCCACCCTCGCAATCAGAAAGTTCTTCCAGTTTTCCAACCTTAATTTCTTCCGCTGCAGTTTGAGGCCATTGTTCATCGTTTCATCCCTAGACCCAGCGAAAAGTCTGTCTCTGTCCTCTTTATAATCTGTATTCTTTTTATGCGTGGTGTTAACTGAGGTACAACATGGGCATGTCTACACGAGACAGTACATCGCCATAGTGACAAGCTATGGCAAAGTAGCTCATCGCTATGGCAACGCAGCATCGGCAGGCACTAACGGTTCTGTGTAGTCATTTAGTACTTGCTAAGGGGCACATATAGATGCACAAAGGGCACATATGGATGCTCCCAGGAAGTCGTAAACTGACTAGAATCATATAGGGACTCAGGCTACAAAGAGACATCACATTTATCCTGGGATAAACCTTTTTATCCTGGGACAAAGTGCAATGGGATAAAGTTCATGGGATAAGAAGTAACAACAGTTTGTCTTGCACAGTGCATCTGAATGGTTATCCTGGGATTGTATCATTGAATCAATGGCAGAAACGCAGCAATGTATTCAGCCACTCTTTAAACCCTGGTTAGACGAGTGATGTGTACACACTCCAATCCAGGGCTATTTCTGTGCCGGGACAAACACGGGCATAACTTGCCCAGGGACAAATGCAACGTCTGTTCCCAGCCTCAGTGGTAGAGCCAAGGACAGCCCCTGGCATCCTAGTTCAGATTTCCCAGTTTAACCACTAGATGACACCCTTGGTGAATAAGCGTTCTTTTACCTGTTACATGTGAATGTAAAGCTATGAAATCAAAGGGATAAATGCAGCACTGTTTTGTAAATATTCGAGTAAAGAAATCACGCACTGGAATTTATTAATGGTAACGTTTGCTTCTTTTTTTGTAACTAACAGAAGCACACGACCCTCTGCAGCAGTTCTCTTATAAGGTACAACCCACCACTCAGAAATCTGACTTGTTTAAAGACTGAGAAAACAGAAGGGCTTGGGAATTTAAAAAGCAAGCAAACAAAAAAAAAATCAGGTTCCTCTGAACCCAAGGACAAGTGACCTCAAAGCATCATGGACAACCATGTAAAATAGAATGTAGCAGCCATTTATTAGTAAAAAAACAAAAATCAAAAAATGCCTGTCCTGGATCTTTTTGGTGGTACCAAAGTTTAAGTCTTTGTGTTTTTAGAAGGACGACTGAACTGGGTAGAGTCTGAGAAAATGCTGCGAAAGGGACCGTGCTGATCCTTTCAACGCCTCAAACGCTGAAATCGTCTGCAAGTTCATCTTTTGCTTTTGAATAGTGATTGTTTCATGGAAAGAAGTGTGTGACTTGTCAGAAGGGCCAGAATCACATTTGGATGGATGGATGGATGAATGGATGGTTGGATGGATGGATAGATAGATGGAAGGAAAAAGCGTTAGCCATACACAGTGCTTTTTAAAAGCAGACTGGAAATTCCAACACCTCCCCACTTCCGGGCCCCTGTTCTCCTCTGGTTCTTTGCCTGCTGTATGAATTAAGATTGTACTCTTCTGGAAATATTTTACAATTTAATATTGAGTGTAATTAAGAATATAATCACTGTTATCAAAAAAAGGTATTTAACTCTGTTGTAGTTTCTTTATCATTCATGTGGATAAAAAGTCTATAATAAAAAAACCCTAAAACTATGATGCCCTGGTTGTGCTTCCTTGGAGTTTAATATTGTGTGTTCGTTAAAGAGATCAGCAAATCCGGTATATATGTTAGCAATATTTTTGCTTTCAAATATCTGAATACATTTTATTTTTAAGTAGAAGTGGCTAAGATTGTTATTAGAAGTGCAGAAATGGATAAACGAAGGTGATTTGGGGAGATGCAGGGATGGGATTTTCTAAAGCACTTGGCAGATTTGACCTGAAACAACATCTTTTAAGCAGACTTAAGCCAAATTGTGAGGGTTCAGGAAAACTGCAGTCAATCTGGGGTGTGTGCAAGTGCCCATAATCTGTGCAAGAGTGTCCTGTATCTGGGCAGTATCATGATCACTTCAACCCAGCTGAATTTGCAGGGGCCCACATTAGGTGCCAGGCACTGCTTGACCCTGTAGCATAGATTTCAGCGGTATGGAGTACCTCATCCAGTCCCTCTGCACTGTTGTGAGTTTTGCAGATTTGACCCAACCAAAGCAAAGAGTGAAGACACTCTGGGAACAGATCACACTAGTATAAAATGTAGAAGACAGCAGGCACTTGGGTGAAGGTACAAAAACATATAGAAGCTGCAAGCCCTGTTGCTTATTGGGACAGGTAGTTCCCGCAGACTGGGTCAAACTCAGAGATTATCATTCATGTACTAGAACACCATTTAATGAACCATTTCTATTTAACTTCCCATATTTCAGATCTTGATGAGCACAGCCCATATAAATCCAACATTATGAGACGAGGACCCCTAACAATTTATAAGCAGGGAGCTGAATTTCATGAGTGCTGAGTGCCCACAGCTCCTACTGATCCCTGATGGGAAACTGCTTAGGTTGTATTACACTTTAAAAAGAAACACGCAGCTTGTGAAAAGAATGTAAGTCTCCCACTTTGCAAGTTATAATACAAAAGACTGCCATCAGGTTGACTGCAGATGCCTTTTGGTTTGAGAACTAATGACACAGGAAAGCGAGTTAAGAGTTGCTAAACTCTATTCCAAGTCTTTGCTAGGCTGGGGCCTGCTTGGTGGATTGTGACCTGGAAATAACCAAACAACATCAATTAAAACAATAAGCTTTTGTTTCTGGGTCTTCAGTCCTCTTTTTCTCCAGGGCCCCAGAACATCTTAATCCATCTCTGCCCCCTAGGCAGGAGTGAGACAGAAAATGAAAGCCAGGGCCTGGAGACTCGGGCTGCCGTTGCAGCTGGAGCAGTGGTGGGGAGCAGAGGTTAGGTAGGAGCCCAGGGACTGCATGGGATGCATGCAACCCACCAACGACCAGTTGGACAGTCCTGTTTTAGGGTATCATGGCACCAGCCATAAAGGTCTGGAAGACTGGATCAAAGATTTCAGCATGACCCCTTGGTGCTCCCCTTCCCTTACAGCTTTCATTCCAGTTACTGACAGTGTGTTTGGATTCAGGGCAACTGGACCCTCATAATGAGAAATCTCACTGCAACCCGGAGCCTCAAATAAGTCTCTTGACCAAATTAATGTGGAAACAGCACTAACTTTTCACTCTTACAGTAGACTTGAGTTGTCGACCAGGTTCCTGTGATCCTAAAGAGACTTCCCAACAGCTGGGAATTGGCTCCAGCTGCAGGTCAATTGATGAGGTTTTGATTAAAGTTTAAACAGGAAGCATATGACATGTTTTGGCACTTGCAATGTATGAATTTCATACCAATACTAGTGGGAAGCTGTGCCTACGTCAGTTCTGGAGAGAGATGCAATAAAGAGTGATATGAATTTTTTGTGTGGGAGGGAAGACACTGTTGACCAACTGATGGCAACATCTCTTGTGAAGAATGAGCTCTTCTGTACTGTTTACTGTGACGTATCTCACCTACCTGACTGAGGATAACCCGCACTCTGTGGTAATACCCTTGCTCAGTGAAAGATGACTAATTTGCTGTTATCAGAGCTTTGAAGCCATTGCTTTGATAAAGTGCATAGAGTATCTATTGTACATAACAAATTAGGAAAACCTTGAAGACCTAAGGAAGCAATTGGCAAAAGGTTTTTCTCTTTCTATTCGTTAATTTTCACCAAATGGATCATGACATTCTTGAATGATTTTCTACAGAGAATAATCAGTAGCCTATGTGTTATCCAAGTTATTGATTGTGAGTGGAACAAATGACATTGTACCTCATCTACCTAACTCACGCAGATGACTTGGTGGTATATGTATCTGTTTTAAATTGTACATTCACATTTAATATATGTTATTGGTTAATTGTGCTGTACCACATAGCCAGGACTCGAAGTTGACAAGCAGTCAAGCTGAGAGTTCACTTTTCACACTGGTGAAGCTGAAGACTTTGATCATTCATAGGAAACAAACACAAAAGGTCATGACTGCAGTCAAATCTACTTCAAGTGAAAGCCATTATGATTTTTATACTATTGTTTGTCTCCTTCTGATCGACCCTCTGCTTTTTGTAGCTGTTAATAATGCTCAGATCCCAGGTATTTTCCTCCCCACAACAAAACAGCCACCAGCATAAAGATTAATACTACCAATTGCACCCTGAGGGTGTGTTGACACGTGCATTAGATCCAGGAGCAGTTTACTTTTGAGTAAACTACTCATGTGTGAATGCTCCTGGGCAAGCATTTACACATGCAGGAATGCAGGAGCAGATTTGCTGCCAGCAACAGCAAACCGCTCCCACCTACTGGGGCCTTGTAAGATGTCTCCTGGCTGGGGCTGGGATTGCTCCCTGCCACCAGGACGTTGCCTGCTGCCAGGATGGGAACAATCCCTGGCAAGAGGGAGCTCCTGGCCCCAGCTCCTCAATCAGGGGCAGGGGACTTGGGAAGAGCTGCAGAGAAGGGGCAGGTCCTAGCCCCCTACCCCAATCTGCCAGTGGGGCCTCTAGTAGTGACCCCCTGGCTGGGCCAAGCCTCGTGCCTCAATCACCCAACTGGGGCATGGTGTTGGGACCTGCCTGTGACCTGGACAGTTCCCAGACCTACTTGTTTTCTTCTGTTTTTCTTCGTTGGGCGGTCTTCACCGCCAGTTGCTTTTTTTGGATGCCGGACCACCGCCAGCCCCTGGTCCGGGGGGCCCAACGCCACCTCGACGGCCGACCGCCGCCGCCACGCATCCTCACCGGAACTGGATGTTACAATCGTCCCAGCCCCTGCTCTGCTACTGCAGGGTGGGAGCTGGAGAGCGAGTTCACTGGGTGGGGATCAGGCTGGAGAGGTAGCAAAGTTATTCTCAATTAGAGCAGTTTACTGCACAGTAAGCGTGTAGATGCACATGCTTACTGCACAGTAAATCATCTAGTGTAGATGCACCCTGAAGATAGTAGATCATAGACCTAAGTGTCTGTGCAGTGATATTACTAGCTTGGGGCTTTTTTGCCTCTCTAATTCATACTTCCCCAAATTTTTCTCCCCTTGTTATCTATTGTTAAGGGCATTTACTTGAAAATAATCTTTCACCTACAGAATCTACAAATTCCTGATCCTTCTTCCTACTTAAAGTTACAGTTTCTCTGCATCTTATGAGAATGTACAACAATGCCATCTTTTAGTTTAAAGTAATGCATGACACTTTGACGCAACACCACATGATATTTTGATGGCATTTGACTCTATGACTTCCCACCTTTGTTGTTCCTGTCTGAAATCCCTGGTGAGCCATGCCCCATGTGTTGCAGAATAGCTACATACATAAGCACTTGCTAAGCTTGCAGCTGCAAACAGTATCAGTTAATGCCCTGATTATTAAAGAAAACATTCTTATCTTATCTCAGTACCAACCTGATTCAAAAAACAAAGTATTAACAATAGAGCCTTTGGGAGCTGGTATAAAGTTTGGGGAAGGAGGGTTGATATGGCCCAATTAATGCATCACCCTTTGTTACAGGCAAGCAGTTAAAACACAGGTGGGTTACAACCAGTGATCAAAATCCACCTCAAAAAAATTACTGCTGGGTCTTTCCAATCTCTTAATGATCCTCAGCGTGTCAATAGGAGCTGGACCTGGAGCTCTGGATGGCAGGAGACTGTGGAAGTGCAAAGAGCAGGAGCTGCTGCTGAGAGGACACTGCCTCTGTTGTATTTCCAGGTAATACCAGCAATTAAAACCAACTTTGCTTTCACTGTTGATCATCTACTATTCTTGTGTCCTTTACTTTTCATGAATGGCTTGTACTTCAGATGACCATAAGCTTCATTATTCCTGTGTCTCGGGGTTTCTGTGATACCTTAGGGCCTGCTATGGCAAAATGACATGTGTAATGGTGGCAGCTCCTCATTGGGTCTTATTCTCATTGAGCTAGGTTGTTTTTACACCCACAGTCAGTAAGGGTTGGTATGTAACTGTAGCACGGAGAAGTTACCAAATCCTACTTCCAACCCAACATGTCATTCTTCACTTTTCATTATTACAGTGTTGCTTAGCAAAGTGCAATAACTCCCAAAGAGAAACAGTTGTGGATTCTGCTTTACTGAATACCGTTATATGTCTATAACTTACTGTAACTTGCACTTTCCTCTGATTTGAATCTGAATGAGTAGAAAACATGAACTCATTTCAATGGTGTTTAAGAATCTCCCTCCCCATTTTCCTTATTCCTTCCAAACAGTCTTGTAAAACACTTTTTGGTTCACAAGGATGTGTGCGAGACAAGAAAGTGGCCTTAGTGCTTCCAAAAGCATTTTCACTGGAAATACAGACAGGCGTTGCGGGCACTCAGCACCTAGCCAGAGATATTCAGCAATCTACCACTTAAGGCTCTTGGTGTGCGTGCAAGAGAGAGGTCTTTCCTATAGGACCTATCCAAAGGAAGCCAGTGGGGAGATTCTTGTTCACCTTGGTGAGCTTTGGATTGGGCCCATAAATAGTATAAATCTCAAGATTTTACAGAGGGTTTTTAAACAAAAAATGGGGAGCAGTGGAGCAGGCAAAGGCATGAAGCCTTCAGTGCTCAGAAGTCCTCCAGCTCACATGGAATGCAGAAGCCTTTTTTTCTCGTTAATCCCACTTCATAAGACACAGGGACCCCTTAAAGAATAAGAAGGGTCTTCACTTTAGCAGTCTTCACTTTAGAGGGAGAAGGTACCCAGTGGGATTTTCAAAAACATATAGCTCACATAGGTACTTTTGAAAATCCCACTATGTGCCTATCTGTATCATCAACAGGACTTTGAATTAAGTTCCTAGGTGTCTAATTTGCTTTTGAAAGTTGGAGTCAAGCTCCTAGATCACTTGGGCACTTATGAGAAATATGTTTTTTCTCATAATATGACTCTGCATGATTAGACAACACCATGGTCCTGTTTGGATCCTCCTTGTTTTAGGCCTTGGGTCAAAACAAGATTTCCACAGCCTCGTTAAAAGCTTCCAGGGGCTCATTTCACTGCAAGCTAAAGGGACATTGTCCTGTGTGTAGATGCAGGACTGGGAACCACTGTTGTAATCTTAGCTCTATTATGGATTTGCTGTGTGACCTTAGCAAAGTCTCTGATCATCTTTTTGACTTAGCTTTGCTGCCTTTGAAAATGCAGTTCTGCGCATTACATTCAAGTCAAGTTTTCATCAGGGTAAATTAACTCTCTGAGCTACATGCTGCCATGACAAGCCAGCTACCAATGCCAGCTCTAATTTAAAGTTAGTTCAGGCAATGTTGTGCTATAAATACAGTCCATTCAGTGTAGAACAGTGGTTCTCAATCATGGTGCTGTGAACTCCTTTTAAGAGTGCCATAGTGTCCCACGCAATGTTGGCACTTGGATGTGCAAATACTCGCATGATTCACAAGCTAAATCCAAAGATTTCAAATAGGAACCCATAGTGTGAAAAACATTCTGCCTTGTTGCAGTCTCTCTGAGTAGTTTGCAACAGAACAATTGCTCTATTATTTTGTAGTCAAGATAGGAGTGAAAGAAGAGCTGGCATGTTGAGGGGTGCCTTGAGTTTAACAAGGGTCTTCAGTCTAAAAAGGTTGAGAACCAACCACTAGGTAGACATACCCTTAATCTCCTCTTCTAAGATAGGCTCTCTGTTCTCATCATCATAATAGCCCTTCTCTGTATTGTTCCACTTTGAATTCAACTTTCTTTGCCTGATAAAATATATACAGTATTCTAGATAAGGTCTTGCCCATTCTTTATACTGTGTTATTAATACTTTCCTACTTCTGCTGAAAATGCCTCATCTGCTACATGCTAAACTTCACTGTTTTATAGCTGCATCCTGTGCGCAGCTCTCATCATCATCCTGTGACAAACTGACACAGGGATTTCTTCTCCTCTGGTATTTCCTGCTGCTGAGGTTTGCCCCCCCTTAAAGTTGAATAATTCCAGTATTACCCAAACTTAGGAATGGACTGACTTCCCTCTCACTGCCAAGTCACATAAATGATGTTAACTCATGCCAGTAAATGCGTGTTACAATGCATCTATTTTTTTCTAGTGAGGCCATGGTCCAAGACTTCAGTTCTGTGTGCCTTCCACATCCAAATACCCACTGAAGCTGGTTGACTTTGGGTGTTGAAGGCTGGTGACACAAAGCCCCTCAGTGGAGTCTAGTCTTTACCCCATCCTTTTTACATAAGAGCAGATGAAAGGCATTGCCTACCATCCAGAGTGGAGAATCTGTGTGAGTCACCTGTGTACTTTATTGATCTTCTATAAAAGGCAAGGATTATTATTACAGCCTACCATAAACCTGCCGAGAAAAGAAACTGATTAGGAGAGGCAAACAAGTCAGCAGTTACTCC
This sequence comes from Caiman crocodilus, assembly GCA_030014935.1. NCBI lineage: Eukaryota > Metazoa > Chordata > Crocodylia > Alligatoridae > Caiman > Caiman crocodilus. The sequence continues at coordinate 61,185,122 of JAGPOW010002514.1, read as the reverse complement.
AGAGATGCTTCAGACTGCATCTTCTCTTCTACTTGGAGTCTGACATGGTGAAGTCTATCGAGGGATCGTCTGTAGTCCCAAGGTAATTCAGAAATTTGCGGTTTCCTCTCTTTCTCTTCTTGAGTTTAGTTTCTGCGGTCAATGCGGGGGTTTCTAAGAGGTGCCTGCCAATTCATTTTAGGGCAGGAAAAGAAGAGATGGCAGAATGTATTTGATAAGTTGCGTACAGGGGGAGGTGCAGGTAGGTGATCACCAGCTCTCGGGACCAGGCGCTTGGTTTGTTAGGCTGTTCCTCGAGAGCAGTTCCTAGATGAGTCCGTAGTATTCCTCATGTGAGTAGGACAAGAAGTTTAATCCAACATCTCTCCACACACATACACCGGGAAACAAATGCAAATCAGTAACAAGTGCGAAGCACAGTTGGAAGTAACAGGTGCAAGACAGGTGATCTAATTGATTCTTCTGCTTTGCTGTTCCCTGTTTTAAAAAAATAGGCTTTGTCCTCTCTTTTTCTCTAGTTTCAGGGCAGCTGATTCTCACCATTTCCAATATTTCACTGTGAGCCAGGCTTTCGGGTTCCTGATTTTAAATCTGAGGTAACTTTTCATACAAATGTGAGAGTTCCTTTTCCCACCCTGTGGGGTTTTATTTTCTTCAGTCACTTGGATTTTTTTGTACAAAAAATCCCTTTTACATGAATGTTAGTGTTTTAAAAAGAATAGGATATAAAACGCAACCTGCACAAACTTAGTGACTCACTCTTTTGATACCTGAGGAAATACCAAAAGCAGTTGATTAAAATATTTATTAAATGTATATCATCCAGATGCAAATTCAATGACTCCATGCTTCTTTTACATCCTGGGAGAAGGTGCAGCCTAAATAGCGTACAAGAACCAACACATTAACAGGACAAGGAAAGAAATTTAAGCACGAAGTGTGAATATACAGATATAAATGTCTATATGTTTATGAGAACAGAGATCCCTGGGTTCAGCAAAGGGGGAGAAAAAAGAGACTTGACTTCCCCGTTGTTTAATGAAGGCTCACACCTGGGATTTTTTCAGTTATATTTTTCCAGTCACTACACGTTTTAATTTTTTAACCTTGCCTTGAAGAGTAGAAAATAATCTTGGGATCAAGACATTGAAATGGGCATCAGGAGATCTGGATATGGTTTCTACCTCTTGCATAGACCCTCTCCCTCACCTTGGGTGAATCACAAATCTAAATATATACAGTATTCTAGATAAGGTCTTGCCCAGTCTTTATACTGTGTTATTAATACTTTCCTACTTCTGTCTTCAGAGAAGAGACTCCCCTCTCTTCTTCCCAGCTAACCCCAGGCTAGAAGATTATACTCACTCCCCCTCTTTCCATGGCTTCATGAAGACAGAGGTGAAGAATACCACCCCTCCTCCCCACGAACAGCCTATAGCAGTGGTTTTCAACCCATGGTCTGCAGACCCTGTGGGTCCACAGCCTATGTCTAAAGGGCCCGAAAAAGATGACTATGATCAACCAAAAGTATGCGAATACCAACACTTACTATTTAAAGGGTCCGTGCCTCCATTTGAAATCTTTTAGGGGTCCACAAATGAAAAAAGTTGAAAACCACTGGCCTGTAGCATGGAGGGTGGGGCACGACAGTTGATGTTTGAAGCCCCTTAGATGTGGGAAGAAATCAAACCACTTGGGCACTACAGTTTAAATGGGGATGGAGGTGGTGGTCACTCTTATCACAGCATGAAAAGGAAATCGTGGCTACCACCATATTTTTGCAGAGCCTGATACCCGAGATGTGCCCTGAGAATGCCTCAGGGGATCAAGGAGTAAGAACACCAGTTTCCCAGATCCCCATTAGTTTGACGCACGAGTTAGGCATGGAGCTGCCCCGTTTCCTCAGGTGCTTCTGGGCACGCTCAGGCGCAGAACTTGAGGGCTGTAGGAAAATGTAACCTCAAACACTGAGGCTCCACCATTGGAGTGGGGGTGTTCAGCATCACAATTTTGGATGTCGGCATTTAGACTCTGCTTAAGTCTCATTTTAGGTAGCCAAGTCCCTTTTTTAGATTTGGCCTTTAACGTCTCTGTGCTTTACTTCTCCGGCACTGGGATGGCTCAGGGATCTGAAGAAGATAGTGACCACAAGATGCTTAGCTACTCTGCAAGTATCTAGGTCCATTACACTGAATTTCAGCAATAATTCCTGCAATAATTCCTGTACCTTGTCGATCTTCTTTTGCAGCATGGCCAATGACAGTAACAGAACACTGCACGGCGCGTTGGCTTCCAGGAACCCAGGTACTTTACTTTTCTAAAGTATTTTCTTATGGGTTTGCAGTGACTTATGCACGTACTCATTTGTATGGCAGTGGTGCTCAAAAGGCTCAATTAGTATCTAGCCGTCACTGATCCACTTGTGTGAAAGCACAGAAAGACTCAGT
>JAGPOW010002514.1:61119049-61171242 GCA_030014935.1 Caiman crocodilus | reverse complement strand
GCCTGGAACAGCAGCAATTTAAGCTGGGACAGAGCAGGCCACCAACAGGCTGGGCTGACATGGTGCAATCTACACTGGTGGTCAGCCTCTACATGTGCATTTTGGCACAGTGAAGTACTCCACCATAAGATAGTACTGTCCCTGACAGTGCTATCCTATAGCAAGGTTAATTAGTTTACTCCACCCTGACACCGGCGCACATGCAGATGGTTTACTGCAGAGCTAATTAGTCTACTCCCTGGTAAAGCACACATGTAGATGAACCCAGTGATTGTTAAAACTATATGAGAAAAAACCCAAACTTAAAAAGAAAAGAGTGTAAAAGGGGTGAAGGGCTTGATTCTGCTCCCACTGAAACCATCAGAAAGACGGCTTGCATTCCAACAGCTCTGGCCCGGGTGAGGATTAGGCAGTAAGAGTGCATCTACACGAGATGCTTAATGTGCAGTAGCCTAATAACACTGCGTGGTAGCATGCCAGGCAAAAACTATGCTAACATGCTACTGAACAATAGAATTAGGCTACTGCACAGTAAGTATCACAAAAAACCCACGTGCCAGTGCTACTGCATAGTAACTGTGGTTAGTATGCATTTAGTTAATACTTCATTAAGAAAGTGCTAAACTAAATGCACAGTGACCACTGTGCATTAGTGAGCATGTAGATGCACCCTAAGGTGCAATGAACACATTCCTAAAAAGTTCTGCTAGCTTCCTGTAAGATGCTGTGACCCTCAGCTCTCCCTGAGTTTGACTGTGACTCAAGAGTACCAGTTTACTGTGCTCTGTAGGCCTCTGACACTATTAAATAAAAAAGCAAGGACAAAGCTGAAACCATGGAAAAATATTGAGAACTTCATATTACTTCTCCAGCCTGACCCATAAGCCTTTGACATTTGCAAAGTGGTCTAAAACTCTCCTTTATGATGATTGACTACATTCTTCAGATGATACCACAGGAATCTACTGTGATGAAATGTAACACTCCCGTGGAGACAAAAGTATGTTTACCTCTTTAATGCAAGCAACTTTGTCTGGTTTGCTTTCCAACCACTGTAACAAGATGATTCGAAGATGAAACTTGTGTGGTTGTTAGGTTGCCATGATGGATTTTAGAAAGATGGAAATCATGTCACATTTATGTAAGCTTTATAGCTGCTGCTCTTTAGAAATACATCTTAATTATTGGGTAAAAATATCAAGCTGTAACGTGTATACTTACTTTAAAAACCTCATTTTTTTTAGTATCATACTTCTGAACGTTAGCTCTTCATTGAGGTTAGTATTTATTTATAAGCTGGGTATCACAGGCATATAATACAGGAAATGGTTCTTGATGGCAATAGTTATTAGAAATGGTTGCTTTTGACCCATGATATTTGTCTGTATTAAATTATAGAATTGCTGCCATAACGCTCTAAATTATGGCTGAGAATGAAATGCACTGTTCTTGTATAGCCCAGCACTTAGCACCATCTAAAAAATCACAACAACTTTTTAGGTTGAAATTGTTCCAGCTCAAAACTATTATTGGAAGTGAAAATGTGGACAAATTAAGATGAGTTACCTTTTGTAATGAAAAATATGGGTTTTGTGCTTATATTATTTTCATATACTTTTCCCTCTTCTTGAATAACTTAAAATTGCTTGGTTTAAAACTTGAGAGTTGTAGTTCTCAATGAGGATTGCAGCTGAGCCATGTTTGAAAAAAATCTGGTTGAAAAATAAAGGAAGTTATAGTTAAGGTCTGAGGCCTGGAAACTCATAAACATGTAGATAATTCTAAGAGGATAGTTCACATGTGTAAAGCAAAGCCAGGCTACAAGTGTATGCAGGATTAAGGCCAAAATTTGGAAAGATTTTAGTCTGTGATACAGAAAAACACTTAAAAGCTTAACTTCAAGCATGTGCTTAAATCCCACTGATTTCAGTGGCAGTGAGACAGATGCTCAGTTGCCTCCAGAACTGGGAATATTCATGCCTTAGCTGGTAAATATGTCATTATGTTTTTCTGCAATCTCCCCCAACAAAAAAGTGACAAAATGTTGGTTTATTTTCTAAAATAAATTCACACAGAGGGAAAGTGAATGAGATATGACACGTTCTACTTCTAGTGCAACTGGTGCTCATTCTGATGTTCAATTCCATCTGGCAATTGATTAATATGAATAATCAACATTTTTTAAGTCCATAAACCTATACCAGGGATGAAATGGCTGTACAAAGACTGAGGAAATAAAATTGAAGGAAATGAGAAGCTGCAGTGTTTTTGAGGCTAACATAAGCTTGAAAATATCATAAATCTCTATTGATCATGCTCGTACTGAACTCTTCACTGTATCTGATCACAAACATAAAAGAAACATCCTATAGCAGGGAAGTACTTGTCAGAACCGAGGCACAGAGAGAGGGGTGTGATTTGCCGAGCATCAGAGAGGATGTCTGCGTGACTTGCTTCAGACAGCTGAATCTGGGTCTCCCAAGTTTGTCATGTTAAGCACTAAGTTATCATACCTATCAAAGCAGAATGATTTTAGCAACCATCAAAATGCAGTGATTATGCAAATCATTGTACTCTGATTGGGTAATAAAAGCTATCAACCATTCAGAGTTAAGGGGTTTGCATACTGTATGATTATTGAGAAATAAAATCACAGTGATTATGCAAATCAGAGCCCTTTAGCCAATCAGATAGAAGGATGCAAGTGAGAAAAGATTGTACATTTATGCATCAATAACTATACAGTATCCCTGAGCTCCAGTTATTATTATTTTTGTTATTTGACTGCAGTAGTGCCCAGAGGCCCCAATCAATATAATATCAAATATAATTGTTTTATTTTCGATTCTGTTATGAATCTTGACATCTGCAGTCATTACATCTTGGATAAATGACAATTAGGATCCGAGCTGAGTTTTCTTCCATCTCCTGTTAGTGTAAACATTTAAGTCAACAAAACTCAGGGAAACAAGGAAAAAATATGCCATAAGCCATAAAATTAAATACAAAATAACACAACACTATTTATTAGGGGAAAGCCCTCTTTTCAAAGGGCTGCGCTGGTATGAATTGATTAATTCATGAACATTCCTGAAGGCATCTTTTCCTTGATCAGTTTAAATGCAACACCCAGGCCCATTCTTGTTTTCCTTGCACAGCCAAAATAGTTATGGAGTCCAGCTGGAAATCTGGGGGTGGATAGGACAGCAGGACTGGTTTCCTGCTGCCTCTGTTGGGTTCCCCAGCAGCGGTTTCTCCAGACCAGGACTGAGTGTGAACGGCTTGTGTGTCGGCTGCCTCTGGAGGGGGCAGTTCTTGTGATGCTGGCACAAGCCTCGGACAGTGAGGCAATTCTAGATGAACAGACAGGAGCTTCACAGGCTACAGCCCACTTTGCCACAAGCTACAAACGGACTTGTGAAGGGTAGCAGTGCTAAATAGAAAGGTTACTCTCTACAGATGAATTTACCTGTTACACTTAAACCCCACTAAATCTGTGGACTGTTTAAGTGCTTTGACTTGTCACTTGAGGGTGGGGCGCAAGGGGGTGGCTAGGAGCCAGGACACCTGGGCTTTATTGTTGCTGGGAGAGTGTGGTGCCGGGAACGGTGCATCCCGGAAATGCTGGAGGATGACGGCGTACTCATATTTGTTTCTGTGGAGCTGACTGAAGACACCCTAAGACAAGCGAGGTAGCATGGCCCAGTTAACCCTTGCCTGAAATGGCATAACTTTGAGACTCTAGGTAGGCACTTTGCATGAATTAACGACCTTTACCATGCAGATGCTTACATTGTAAGTGCTTTTTGTATGGTCTAAGTGGAGCATGTAACTTCACTGTAAAGTGCCATCCTGCCCTGCCTTCTGCCTCACTTCAGACTAACAGAATTGAGTGTCTGCTTCTCAGGGCTGGGAGTGGTTGGGGGCGGGCAATCCCAGGAGGGTGGTGGTGCTGGTGCAATCTCCCTTGTACCAAAGGGACTTGCACCCTGGGTGCCACACAGCTCGGCTTCATCCTTGGGCTCTGTGCCCTGCTGAGTTAAGGACCTCATGTGGGTGGGACCAGCCCTGCTCCTGTCACAGGCAGAGTGGAGCAGAGAGGCGTTTCCTGAGACCCCTTCTTCCCAGCGTTCAACACCACTGCGGGGTGACACCGTGACCAAGCTGCATGGGGCGAACATCAAGCATCGTGCATGACTGAATGCAGGGGTGGAAAGGAGTGGAGCATGCTGCTCACCCCCTGCCATGGCCCAGTGCAGCTACCTCAATGACTGTGGTGTCTAGGGCAGTGTGTAGACGGCATAGCAACATCTCTCTCTGGTCTCACAGGCCTCCAGGGCCTATAACTGCTTTCAATACAGCTTTCTATTTCCTCCTATCCTGAACAATCTCCTTCCACCTTGGCACATCTTTGCCTGTACCTTCTAGATCAGTTTTGATGTTGTCTTCCCTTTGTCGCCTCAGTTTACCTTGAAGCCTGATACCCTTCACCTCAGGTTCCAACATCTACCCCTCATTCCTTGTCTCGCAATATACCTGCTCATTTCGTTCTCTGCACCCTTATCATGCTCAAGACATTAGCAGGTCTTTGGTGGAGATCCACAAGCCTGGTGTGGTGATCATTGGGTCATTGGTAGAGAGCCACAATCCCGGTGTGGTGATCACTGGGTCTTTGGTGGAGATCCACAAGCCCGATGTGGTGATCATTGGGTCTTTGGCCAAGATCCATGAGCCTGGTGTGATGATCATTGGGTCTTTGGTAGAGATCCACAAGCCCTATGTGGTGATCACTGGGTTTAATAAAGGAATGAGAACAAAGATCAGTGGTTTGATAAAGGAACAAGAACAAGCAGCATGCTACTTGTGGAGCACTGGGCAACCTCTGCCAGCCCTTGGTCTCTAGCTAAAGACTTAGCTCAGGGACCTTCTTTCTGTGCCTGACCTCCTCAGCCTCCTGATGGCCGACTACCTGGAGCATTTTATGGACACCCCCAACACCTGCCTTTCTGTCAGAAGGGGGAGACCCTGGTGGATGCTGACCTTGAGTACGCCAGGCAGCAGCCCTTTGCTGCCTTCCAGAAGCCCTTGCTGAGGCTCTGGTGCACTACTCTACTCCCAGCACCGCTGTGTTTCTGCACTCCCTATATGCAGCCCCACCATCTCCATGTCAACCTCCAACTACCTGGCTGGGGAGGAGGGGACGCCCCGTGACTGCATCTTTCAGCATCTCATCTGCTCACACCTCTGGGCAGATTTTCACCAGGCAGCGTTGGCTAGCTCCTCAAACTTGCTCAAGGGCTAGAGGCCGCTGGCTGGCATGCTTTACTTGGTTCCCTGCCTTGCAGCAGACAACATGCCCCTTCGGCCCCTGCTCCCAGACCTTTGCTGTTCTAAGGAATCAACTGTTACGCATTCAGTTTTCTTCTTAACTTGGCGGGGAGGGGGAATGGAGGCTCACAGGTTTCTTAGTGGGCTTAGACCTTCGGTTGCCCCAGGGCAAAGCAAACAGGCCTGACAGGCAGCCGCTCCACATTGTCACGTCCGCTGCACTTGCGTGGTCCCTCTTCACGACCAGCGCACGACCCTGGTAACACGGCGCGCGAAGTCATGCCCAGGGTCATGGGGGCAGCGGTGGCCTTGGGCTTGTTGAGGCCCCAGGCAAGAGTCAGTTGAGGCCCCTTCAAGGCTTACTTTTGATGGCCTATAAGCAAGTCGGACATTTTCAATTTCAATTTGCCCTATCCGCGAAACTGCAACGAAAGTATCTTAATGCAATGCTTACAAATATTCAGCGTCATTCATTTTTATTCCTATAAAGTGCAGGGCCCTGGATGGTCCTGGCACCGCTGATGGGAGCAGCTGCGAGGTGGGCCCTGGAGGGAGTCTCCACCCCCCAGGTGGGTGCGGGGGGGTGTTTGTGTGTGTGTGTGTGCATGTGTGTGGGGGGGTGAGGGGAAAAGCGCATGCACGTGTGAGGGGAGAGTATTGTCTGATGGGGAACTGTGTGTGCATGTGTGTGAGGTGGAGTGTGTGAGAGGGGGAAGCGTGTGTGCATGTGAGGGAAGGAGTGTGCATGTGTGTGAGGCGAGAATGCTGTGCTAGGGGGAAGTGTGCGTGTGTGTGTGAGGGGAGGAGCGTGCATGTGTGTGAAGGTAAAAGTGTGTGTGCGCATGTGTGGGGAAGAGTGTGAATGCATGCATGCATGCGTGTGTGTGTATATGTGAGGGGGAAAGTGCGTGGGTGCACGCACTGAAGGCGGCACGCGCCCACGCCCGAAGGCGCCGACGCCCAAAAGGGGGAGGTTGCGCATGCGCTTGCCCGAGGGGAGAGCGCTGCCTGAGGGGGGGGAATGTGTGTGCGTGCGCACGTGCGAGTGACGGAATGACGTCTACGGGAAGACGGGATGACGTTTGGCAATCCATCATCCCGGCCCCGCCCATCGCCACGTTCCGGCCCCGCCCCCTCCCCCAGAGAGGCGCGGCGCGGAGGGCTATGGCGTTTACGCTGTATGCGCTGCTGCAGGCTGCGCTGCTGTTCGTGAACGCCATGGCTGTGCTGCACGAGGAGCGCTTCCTCCGCAACGGTGAGCGGGGCCGGGGCCGGGGCCGGGGCCGGGGCTGGGGCTGGGGCCGGGCCGTGCGCGGGTGCTTAGTCATGGCCGGCGCCGTCTGTGATGTGGAGGAGCTGTCCCCCCAAAATCGTCTGCGATCTTCAGGTGACGTCATGCAGCTTCCTGCAATCCGGCGCTCTCCCTTTGGGCGGCGGTGCTAGGTCTGCGCGTGTTGCCCGGGCCTGCCTCACGCCGGCGGCGGTGCAAAACCGCCTTGCACCAAACTCCCTTCGCTTCGCTTTGCGGGCGAGCCGCCGGCTCCGGACTGGGCCCCGCCGGCGCGGCGTTGCGTTTCCATCCCGTTTCTCTCGCTGCTCTCCTCGAGGCTATCCGCTGGTTGTCTCGTGCGAGAGTCCCGCTTGACTTCGTGTCCTGAGCCAGGCCTATTGTCAGACAAAGTCGTTAAGAAAAATATGAAGTAATTTGGGACCCAAAACTGATCCTTGAGGAAGTGTGCTAGTAACGTCCTGCCTCTGGCCTGATCCTTATCCCTTCCTTCCTGCCCCTTGCCTCTCCCCTTGAACCAGCGCTCTGCCCATGTTGCAGTTACGTTAACCCCCATTTCCACTGTTATTTCACTGAAGTTTCCCCGAAGTCCAACAAGGAGATGTAGTCAATCTCGTTGTGTAGAAAATAAGTTACCCCCGAAAGCAGAATCTATCTACCTTGCTTACATTTGTTATCTGGCTTTCCATTTTTCCTCATGTCTTTTCAGATTTTGTTTTAACTAGTATTCCAGGGCTCTAGAAGCACTCCATAAAAGTGTTGGGGTTTTTTAACATGAATTTTGTAGCATGATGCGTTTAGTATACAGGCAGTCCTCCATTTAACGTTTCAAGTTGCACCGTTTTGCAATTGCGTTTATAAAATGAGACCGTTTCGACTTTATGACCTCAGTTCTGACTTTACAACGCTTGATCTGATTCAGTGCCACCCAGCAAACAAGTTCTCTGCATCGCCCGTCTCCCTGGCCAAACTTCCTTGGACGCTTCCTTTAAGAAAGTAGACACAACTTCAGAAAAACCTGCAGCCAGGACTCCTGAGAAGCCCTTCAAAAAGTCCAACTAAGAGCCCTGCAAAAAGTTCAGCCAAGTGGCCTCAAAGTCCTTCCAGATCAATATGATTGCTGTTGACAATATAAATACATTAACATAGCTATATTACTCATCTATAATTGATCGAGTACAAAATTTGGGGTGTTTTTGGTGAAATTAGGGATCAGGCCTTGGTTCAGGAACCAACCCCTCATTGTTTCTTACGAGAAAATTGGTTCTGAGTTATAATGTTTTGACTTACGACACGGTTTTCGGGAACCAATTGTGTCGTAAGTCCAAGGACTGCACATATTTGGTCTCCACTTTCTCCTCCGTTCCCAAGCCTTTGCCATGCATTTCTGCTATTGAGGAGACTCCCTGCATCTGGCAGTTCTCTGTTCAGAAGGTTTTTAGGACTGATACAATCTTTTATTCTATTTAATCATTTTCTTGCAGCAGTGCCCTTGTACATTTTGTATTTATAAGATGGAGTGTTTGTACTTTCCAACAATTCCTGAGACACCCTTGTTCTCCCTTCCATTCAGTTTTCCTTAGCTTGTGTTGATTTTTGTAATTTGGTTTCTACTTGTATTATTTCCTGTCCCATTCTCTTGCTTCCTGCTCTCCACTTCCTTTCTCTACTTCTGTCTCACCTTTGCTGAGCTGAAACCTTAGGTTTCACTCTGGAAATTCAAGGTCAGCCAGGTGTATCCTATGCTACTGAAGGAGCATCCAGGCTCTTAAAATACATATAAAATAAGCAGACAGGATTTTGTTTGGGGTTGACATTTCCCTGTGATGGGTCAAACTGGGATTACTGGCAATTAGATTGGTAGCATCCTTTCTCTGATCCTTCCCAACAGGACTTGGGAAGGTGCACAGTCTGCTGGGGCTTTGGGCTCCATTGGGAACCATATACAGGCTTTCTGAGGAGGTGGTGGATACTCAAAGACAAATCAGGCTTAGGAAGTGCTCTCTTGGATTGAGCAGTCATCCATCTGATCCACTAGTCGACTGACAGATGATGGTCCCATATTCTCAAATCTTCTTATACGTCCTCTTGTGGATAGCTAGTAATAACCAACCCCAACAGAGAAAAGTCCTCCTAGTTCCTTTCAGCTAGCATTTAGTATAGACACAATATAAAGTGTCATAGCCCATAAAAACCAAAAACACACAAAAAAACCAAATCTTGTTCCTTCCGTTGTGACTGGATATCCTTATCCCTTGCAAATCATCCTTTGAAGATAATAAGTCTTGCTGGGATCTTGACCCCCTAGTTTTGTGGCATTGGGTTCCAGAGTTTGTGCTGTAATAATATAAAATCTTTTGTGTATAAATATGTTGCCTTAACAATTTTGTTGCTGGAAATAGCAAATCTGAGCATCTAGTTTACTTTGTCTTTCTGCTCCTGTTTTACATACCTCAACAGGGTCTCCTTTTATTGTGCTCTTCTCCAAACTAGAGAAACCCTTTCAACCATTATTCAGATGGAAGTGTGTTATACCTTAGTCACTTGCATTGTGTGTCCTGGATCGCTCTTATTTCTGTTCATCTCTGCAGGGACAGAGTGACCTGAACCAAAAACAGGATTCCAGGTTGGAGCACACCACTGATTAATGTAACAGCATTATCATAGTTTTCCTATTGCCTTCTTTATATATCTTGATACCTTGTTTGCTTTTAAAATAATGCTGCACATTTGAAAGTCTTTTATTGAGCTCCTGTGAATTATATAAAAGTCTTTCCTGAGTGGCCACCTAGTGATTTAGAGTCCAGCAATATGTATGAGCAGGCTTAATTATTCCTTCCAGTGGGCATTGTCTTGCATTTAGCAACTCTAAATTTAATTTGATATCATGTTGGCCATTCATTTAACATTATTGGATCCTTCTGTGGTTCCTTGTGGACTTCCTGTTTCATCTTGACTAATGTGATTCTGTCCTTTGCAAATTTGGCTATCTCTTCGTTCATTCTTAATATATATTTTAACTATCAAGTAAGAGGGATCTTTTTCTAGAACAGGAAAGTTGCTTAGGACTTGTCCATGAGCCCAACAGTGTAGGGCCGGTCCTGCAGGCTAGATCGGGCCCCCAATCCCTGGCTCCTTTGGGGCATACCAGATCCAGTGCCCATAGCACTTGTTCCAGCTGGTTCAGGATTGTGGTGCATGTGGTTCCCACCATGGCTGGATCAGGATGTCAGTGTGTGGCTCCATGGACCAGATGTTTGACACCCCAGGTCTAGAAGTTTGGGGCACTATTATTCCTACTTTCTATTTTATCTACTTCATTTACTGCTTTACCTCCTAATTGGTGATAGAATTTTATCTGTCACTTCAAATCTACTTTCTTTGTAAAATATCCTCGTGGGTGGGTGAGACTTTGTCAAAAGGGTTTATTTTTTGCTTTGTTTTGCATTTCAGGTGAATTGTCCATCAGATCTATCCAAGGATTTGTAGAAACCTAAATAGCCATAGTTTGCCTTTTCAGAAACATGCTCGCTTGCAGTTGTTTCCACTAACTGTTTCAAGTGGTTTACCTGCCTTTGAAATGAGGCTTGCTGGTATGTCATTTGGCTGTAATAATGGCAAAAATGAATCTTATGTGAGTGAGATCACCTAGTAATATTGCCAGTAACAGCGAGTAACCACATTAAAAAAATCACCCAACTTTCTTTGTGTTATACAGTTGGCTGGGGAACAGATCAGGGGATTGGAGGATTCGGAGAAGAGCCAGGAATTAAAGCACAGTTGATGAACCTTATTCGATCTGTACGAACAGTTATGAGAGGTAAAGTGAAGATGCATTTTTGTTGAGATGCTTATTGTTGGCTACGTTCTTTCCCCTTCATTTAATGAAATTGTTTGTTCATATAACGAAACTGTCCCAGCACCTGCATTTGAAATGTTGCCCCTTTAATGAAGGCTTTCCTTCCCCAGATGGGGAAATCATTTCTACTCGATTTATTTTCACCCAGCTCTTTCCCATTGACTCCTTAGGCCACTTGATACAAAATGTATGCATCATCCTCCTGTTGTGCTCTAAGAAGATGGTCTGAGGCACAGCTCTCTGTTACCCAGTTGCTATACCCACAGCTTGATGTGAAAAAAATCCCCCAGGCCGCCTCTATCATACATGCTTGTAGTCCTGGGTTGGGGTGTGTACTCCTGCTGTTGCCCTATTATGCTACTTGCTTATCCTGGCCTAAACATTTTTTCTCTCTGGCTCTTAGCCTCTCCCTAAGATTTCTGCTTTGGAAAATGGGAGAGAGATGAGTAATGAAAGGGACTCAGTGAGTGAGTTGCAAAAGCACAGGTTTTTAGTCGTCTAGAAAAGAACCTTCCTCTGTGTCAAAAGTGTGTTTGTCAGGCAAGCTGGCATTGCTCGTTTGGCTATGGAAAGGGAACAGCTGCCGAATTCTGGATTAGAAAAGGGATACTTGCTTGGGAGATGAGAGAGAAGCCTTTATGCCTAGGGCCCAAAATGTTTGTAAGCCAGTTGTTATGGAAGCTTTCTTTCCTATGGTCATGCAAGAATTATGATTTCTAGAATTCAGCACTGACCTGCCTTTAAATTATTTCAAGTATCGTAATTCAGTTGTGTGCGACTTATTGCACGGTGAGAGAAACTACAAGAATTCCTGATAGACTTAGTGGCACGCATTGTGTGGACAGCTCAGTACGTATTAGTACAGAAATGGGTTTGTATCCACTTCATGTTGGTGGTAGTGAAAGGTTGTAGCTGTTCTGACTGTTTGGCAGTGTACCTTCTAAGGGTCTGGCGTGTGTCACAGTAGGTATACTGTGCTGTCCACGTCATAAAATCTTCACTACAACCCATATGAATTTACAGCTTTCCAGGGAATACAAGGCATGTCCTCAGAAGAACAGAGAGAAATGGCCATGGAGAGAGTTCAATCTCATCTGTAGAAGTGCTTTCTCGTGGTTAGGTGTGAGATACCAGGGAGGACATGGCAGCATTAGGAATTTCTACTGTTGTTTTCTGTTCTCCCTCCTGGACAATCCCCCCCGCTCCTTCTTTCCCCAAATTCTGGATGTGCATATACCACTTAAATATTTAAAAAAATCAGTTGATTATATTTTTCCCCATTAGTCTCCCAGCATAATAATCTGTCATGAATTTTTGGGGGGTGAGCTGTTGGGATGCAAAGGTTACTTTGTGGTACCATCTTGTGTTTTTATTTTCTTCTGTTTCTCTAATTGTTCCTTTTGGATGTTGCCCTGATCTTTCTTTGGAAAGGGTGGTACCTGAATCTGATAAATAAATGATGTCCCTGTGTGCAGCGTAAAGGAGTATTTCCATAAAGATTTTGTATTTCCTTTTCAGTGCCATTAATAGCAGTGAACTCCATCACAATTGTATTGCTCTTACTATTTGGCTGAAGATGATCGGTTGAAAACAAACCCTTTGGACATCCAAAGTGGAGAGACCACCACCCACGACTGCTTCGGGATAATTGGGATCCACCATGGTTTAGCTGTCAAACTTGGCATTCAGCTTAATAAAGACACTCTTTGTATTTATCTTCTTTCTAAATGTTCACTCACAGTTTCATTACACAAGATAATGGGATCAATGCAACAGTGCTGTATATACATTGGACTGCAACAAGTTTTACCGCTGACTGTTAATAGCGCCAACTGTTACAGTATGTGTTGTAACATATTGTAATGATTGTTAAAAGGGTGCAGTTTTGTTTAAACGTCTTGTTACTCAGGGATGAATGCACTTCCAGTACACACTAGGATTTTAGATATAAGCAAATTGTAATGTTTTTGTTCTCTTAGTTATTACCACAGTATTATTAAATAGACACTTCATTTGGTTCTTAAGATGTGTTGCAAATTATTGATGAGACATTTGGGGAGAGTGAATTCATGTGGGTAAGATCCTGGCTCAGTTGAAGTGAAAGGCAAAAATTCCTCTGACTTCACTGGGGTCAGGATATTGTTTGGTAGCATTTGATATTTTCTCAGACCAATGACATTTAAAGCTAACAGCAAAGTATTTTGAAAATAAGTGCAATAGTGTGTAAAAGCTACGAGGGCTGTTCTATGGTGAGAGAACCTAGTTATTGAGTGTTAAAATATAGATTAGGAAGGGAAGTGCCGGTCATTGTTCTGTCAAGACATTTTCCTTGCTAAACATCTTTGTGATAAGGTAGTATGTTAGAAATGCTAAACTGTTTGTATTCTAAGATGTTTTGAGTAATATTGGAGGAAAATACTGCACCCTTTTTTCAAATGCAGTTTAGTTTAAAAAAAACAAAACAAACCAACCCAAAAAACCCATGCAAAACTGGCAGTGAATCTTCAGACTATTACTCCTTCCTTATTGCTCCTTTCTACTTTAAATAACTGTCTTATTCAAAGTGAAGCTGTGGCTTAAACGTTTCTGAGTCCTTTGTCAGGCAAAAGTGCTATTATTTTGATAACGGTTTTCCTTGAATCAAGACAGCAGGATCATGTCCAATGTTACATAGTGAGTTTGACTTTGCGAAGCCTGATCCATCTATTTTCAGAGTAGCTAGGCTTCTATTGTTCCTCTTTGCTAGTGTGACCCAAATTCTTTTTGCCTATTTTTAAACCAGGAGGAAGAGAGGAAAACTAGTGAAACCTTGTAGTTGATATGGTTTTAGAACAGTTTGCTTTTACTTTATCATTTCCTTGATGTCACTGACTCGAGCAAAAATAATTTTTTATATGAGGGTAAACCTGTAAAATGTGAACAAGTTCTGTGATGCTCACCTGCAGTATTTTACAGAAGCAGAGTTTACCCAGGAGAACTCTTTGTTTTTTAGGAAACGATTGTAAATAAATTTGTATTTCTTAAGTTAATTGCTTTCTTTCTCTCTCTCTCTCATAACTTGATTTACATGCAGTGGAAATATCTCCAGCCACACCTTTAGTTAGTTTCAAATATTGAGAAGCTTGTTTCTGCTGTGATTCATAATGCATTTGCTGATGCCACTGCTGAAGTAGAGCTTCCTTTCTGCTGGAGGGCAGTAAAAAGTCTGTCCAGGGATAGCAGTAGTATAACCTGCTATAACCTTGAAAATTTTACTGAGTAAGAAAGGTATCATTTTTAAAGAAATCAGAAGAGACCTGTTAAATACACACTTGGTAATGATTTTTCTTCTTTTTATTATAAAAAAAGTAATCTGATATATAAGGATCTTCCTTTATCAATGTGATTTGGATCATACTTGTGTGAAACAGATAAGGATATGGGCCATGATAGTGTAAGTTTCCCCACACAGCGCTGCTACCTTGTCAACCTTGAAATAAAAACGCTCATAAAAATGTGGTGTTTTCATATGCATGTTCATGACATTATTTGGGCTTAACAAAATGTGGTGGGAAAAAAATGTCCTTTTCAGTTTAGGAATGTTATTATAGATCAGATTTGGGCTCTACACAGGTCTGAAGTGCTTTTCACCCTTTTATTGATTCAGACTGTTGCCGGAGCCCATTTCTATTTTAACCCCCCCCAAACCCCCTCCCCCCAAAAAACTAAAGAACACAATTGCAAACAAAGGACACCAAAAACTCATCTTCCTTCAAAATCCTTGAGGCTGCATACTTAACGATTTCCATTAAGTAAGTCAACTTTAACTTCAAAGTAACTGCTTTGAGCTTCAGTCCACAAAAGCTTGTGCTCTCTCTATGTATCTTAGTGAGTCTGTAAAGGTGCATGTTTACCCTGCCTTGTGACAGACTTCAGACTAACATGACTAACTCCTCTCTGATGAGATATGTAGTAGTGAAGGTCACCCCTGTTATGAGCTAGATTTTGTGCCAACTGAAGTCAATGAAAAGACTCCTGTTGGCTTTAGGTAGTGTTTGAGCTGACCTTTTGAGTTTGATTTTCTTTTTCTCCTCTTTCAGCTCATTTTCTGATTAGGAAATTGATCTTAAAATCCCATGTCTCATATCCCAGAGAACAAGGGTTTTTTTTTCCCCTGTAAATTCCCTGTTTTAAGTGTGTAAAGTTCAGGGCTGAAATTATTAATAATACACTAGTTCCTCAGGTTAGAGCCTTTTGGGGATGGAAGAAAAAAGGTAGCATGCTGGAAAGGAAGGAAGAGAAACTAATTAGTGTTACTGGTGTGCTTGGAATGCATTATAAATAGAGAAGGGGTGTCGGGGTATTGGAAAATGTAAAGAGTTATGGAGATAGAGACATGGAAAGGATCCAAAAGACCTGGGGGAGTTGAGACCTGTGTGTAAGGAGCCCAGGTGAGAAATGCAGGGGAGTGATAAGAGTGCAATTATATACTGTCTACATGGACTTGAGCATCTCAGCTAGCATATCTACTGAAGCAAGGAGTACCTGCTACATATCTTAATAAGCTGATCATTCAAAAAAATCTGGAGTCCAATACATGAAGCATTGAGGATTTAAGGTTGACTCTGCTTCAGGAGAGTTCAGGTAGTCCTGAAAAAGAACATGTAAAGTTTCCTTACAGAAAGTATTCTAGTTTAGAAACACCTTCCTGTGCTGGACGCTCTTGTTTAAAATTTGCAAAGATCTGTGTAGAGGTCAAAATAACAGTAGGCACTAATAAAATCATATAGCTCAGGTTTCAGTTACTTTCCAGTCATTTTTTAATTTTGGCACGATGGTTTCGTTCAAATTGCAGGGGGCAGATTTAAGATCGAGTAGATGAGGGAAGTGACATGGCATTCCAAGTGGAAGGCTTTCTCTCCAGGACTCTCCTTGGAGAAAACCAGCACGTGTTGAGGCTACAACTCTAATGTCCTGACCATAGTTATGAGCACTGTTGCCTTCTATATGGCTGGATGAAGGCAAAAAAAAAAGGTCTTCCTACTAGAGATGAGTAACTAGAAAATCATTTTCTTGACACTTATATTTGAAGCCTCAGGAACTTATTTAGTTCTATGATCCTACCCCAAAAAGAGAATAATTCTAGCGATTGGAGTCCTTGCAAAAACCCCATGGTTTAAGACCCAGCTTTCCTGCAGACTCGCTCTGTGACCTTGAGCAAGAACATTTAGGACCACATTGAAAACTGGTTTAAAGTGCTTGAAGAGGGTCTTCACTGAGATTTGGGCATTTAAATCCAAAAGTGTCACTCCCAAAACCCCTGTTCTGGTCCCACTTAGTCCTGGTGTTGCCTAATCTCCACGGGCTTCTTCCTTGTTGACCTTAAAGTTGCCTAATCTCCACGGGCTTCTTCCTTGTTGACCTTAAAGTTGCCTAAATGCCTGAAGTTCTCCTGTGCCTGCCTTGAAACAGCTTGACAAAGTTGAGCAGGAGAGTAGTTAGCTCATACTTAAGTTTCATTTACTGATGAGGCTTAACAGGGTGGCAATAGAGGTCGCCTAAAATCTCATTAAAAAAAGATTTTATGGCAGCACAAATGCTGAACAAATAGACATCGCTGACCCTTGTTGCACCACATGAATGGAAAATCAGCGGTGCAATGAAAGGTGATAATAGATTCGCTGCTTTACAGCAGCAGATGCCTGTTGCTTCTGTGATGCTTCCCCTGGTCAGCCAGACCCAGGCCCTGGGTCTGCCTGAACAGGGGGAGCAAGCAGATCAAGGGCAGGAGAAGAGGCAACATGTGTTTTGCCCAGTGCCATGGACCAGCTGTGCCACAGCACCTCATGGCACAGCTCATCTGCTTTGTTCAGTGACATTTACTTCTAGTCTTAAACCTTAATTTGAAGTCCCTGGAGGGGCTAGATCTAATAACATGCCATACCAACACTGAACATGCATATACTGAATTGGGCCCCTAACAACATATAGTGGTGGCTGCTACTACAAGGATTTAGTGACTCCCTGCAGTAGCCTAGTACTTGCAGGCCTCACCGAGGATGCAGAAGCCCCAGCTTCAAGATCCTCTGACAACTGAGGGGATTCAAACCCACAGGTCCCTACCTCAATTTCCCATTTGCCTGTAAGGGAGAGACTGCTGTTAAACCACCTGAGCTTTTGTTGGGAAGGGCAGCACATGCCTAATAAATGCTAAATGCTAAATTTATGTTAATAAATAACATTAGCATTTCCCCACCTCACAGAGCTGTTTTGAAGACAAATACATTAGAAGAACATATAGTACCCAAACACTATTGGAATGAGTGCCAAACAAATATGTAAAAAGATTTAGTAGACTGGCACAGATACAGAATGAATGAGTAAATGTATTAACATGCCTTGCCCTGTTCTCCACCAAAACTGAGAGGATAGCGAGCTTTTGTTAACACTCACTCATCCCTAGGACCCTGTTAAGTGAA
The DNA here is from genome assembly GCA_030014935.1 of Caiman crocodilus. Taxonomy (NCBI): domain Eukaryota; kingdom Metazoa; phylum Chordata; order Crocodylia; family Alligatoridae; genus Caiman; species Caiman crocodilus. The sequence goes on along the minus strand of JAGPOW010002514.1, from coordinate 61,154,309 downwards.
ACATGAATAACTATTACAGTCCACAAAAAGTGAGGAGAAGTCAGTCCCACCTCCATTCTCAAATGTCACTGAATAGCTGAGTCGTAAGGAAGGTTTCCTGTTTTCACCACCTGAGCAGCAACATAACGTTCTCTCTTCAACTCCATAATGTCTGGCAATCTGAATAATTCATTGGATATTTAGGAAACAATGGAAATTTACTTCAGAATAACTCAAGCTTTCCCTGAGAATTGTAAAATCATACAGAAGTAGGGCTGGAAGGGACCTCCGTAGGTCATCTAGTCCAACCCCATGCCTGAGGCAGGATCATCCCCATCTAAACCACCTTGTACAAATCCATAATCTAACCCCTTAGCAAAACTACGGTCAACTCTGCCACGACGCAAGACATAACACACTGACCTGCCGCAGGGGGACCGTGGCAGCCAACATCTTGCTTGGGTAAAGTTGTTCATACATGCTCATGAGAGCCCAGGTACAGCCCCCCCCAGCCTGCCTCCCCCCCCACAATCCATACCAACCTCTGGAGCCCAAAACAGCACACACGACTGCAGATGAGGCCTAACCAGTGCCAAGCAGAGAGGCACAATCACCTCCTAGGTCTTGCAGCTCATGTGTCTTTCCCAAAACTGCATATGCCCTTCGTGCAGCTGCATCACGCCGCAGGCTTCTGTTGAGTCTGCAACCTGCCAAGACTCCCAGCTCCTCCGTAGTGCTGCCATCCAGCCAGGTAGCACCTGCCTGTAGCGCGGACACAGAACAGGCTACCGTGGCCAATTCTGCCGTGCCCTGGGGGTGATTACACTATTGACGAGCCTGCAGCCTGACGCGGGCCAGCCCCCAAATCCCGTCAATGCTCCTTTCAGGGCGGGGATGTCACAGTTGACAAGTGAGACCAGGACACGGCACCAGACCACCTGGGTTTAAGTTCATGTGATAAAGCCATGATGCCATGGCGCACACATGAAGCATGTACATAAAGCATCCATGAAGCATGCACATGAAGCATCCATGAATTGTGTACATAAAGCGTATATGAAGTGCGCACGGAGCATTACATGAAGTGTGCCTGAAACGTGTACAGGAAGCATGCATAAAGTGTGTACAGGATGCATGATGCATGCATGAAGCATGTATGACGTGTACACGATGCATGAAGCCTACGAGGTACATGTAGCATGTAAATGAAATCTGTATAACGTGTGTATTTGAAGCATGTACGTGAAGTGTGCACAATCCCACGGGCAGTGGCAGTGCCTCGCCCTGGGGGTGCCCAATGGCCGGGAGAGCGGAGCACCCAGCGCAGCCTGACCCTGCTATCACCCACCCTTGCCCTTGCCGCAAAGCATGCTGGGAGCTAGCCGCTGAACCCGGGCCCGTTCGCACAGCTTTGCGCAGGCGCGTGCCTCTGTGGGCCCTGCACGTGCCCTGGACTCAGGGCTGACCGTAGAAGTGCCTCTCTGCAAATACCAGCCCCTTCCCCGGAGCCGCACCATGCGGGAGCTAGACGCCTGCAGCTGGGGAACAGCAGCTTTCCTAATGTTTATACCTTGCGGAGAGGAAAAAAAACAGGCGCCTGAAGGGGCAACCCATAAAGCCGTCGAGGACCACGCACTGGGAGGGAGGGGCTGCAGCGTGCTCGCCCCGCCCCTTGTCCGCCGGGGGTTGACTGGAGCCAGGTGAGTCGGGTAGGTTGGAGGCGCCTAGAGAAACCGCTCCCCCTCTCCCGAGAATGGGCCTGTCCAAACCCCCTCGCTTCCACTGAGTGGACCATACCATGTGTGGGATAATGGGGGGACAGGGGAACCATCAAGGTCAATCTCTCGCCGGCCACCTACAGCGAAGTAGAGCGGTCCGGGGCCCCATAGGCTGGCTGGCCAGAGGACGATACCATCTCCGTGGCGGGGGAGGGAGGGAGGGACGGGGACAGTCCCCCGTTCAGTGCTTGATGTGTGGAGGACCGAGGGGTGTGGCGCTCCTTGGCCCCGCCCCTGGGCGGAGCCTGCCGGTGTGTGGGGAAGGGGGACACGTCCCACAATGCTGTGCAGGGTCACCACGGGCATGCTCACGTGGCAGTGTGACTTGTGGAAGGGATGTCCCACAATGCCATGCGGCATCAAGGGTGGCCGCATGACTTGTGGAGGGGATGTATCCCACAATGCCTTGCAGCATCACCAAGGGCAGGCTCAGGCAGCAGCATGACCTGCGGAGGGGCCACTTCCCACAATGCCGTGCGGTATTGCAAAGGGCATACCCGTGGCAGTGCAACCCGTGGAGGGGCCGGTTCCCGCAGTGCCGTGTGGCATTGCCCTAGCAACGTGGCCCGTGGAGGGGCCTGTTCCCACAGTGCTGTGCGGTATTGCCAGGTGGCTGGTGGAGGGGACGCCCCGCAGTGCTGTGCTGCGCTGCCACGGGTGCGCTGTTTGCACGGGCGCGCGGCGGTGGCGTGGCCTGTGCCCGTGCCATTAGCAGACTTTGCGGTGCCACTGAAAGCGCTCCCGCGCGGCAGTGTTCAACCGTGTTCTTCTTCAGGCCCAAGAGTGCTCGCGGCCTATCCGCCCAGTGCCTGGCACGGTGTAGCATGATCCTTGGCTGGTGCGTCGCGGATGCTGTAACAAAACTAGAGTCCTGCATTACAGCAAGGTGAAATTGTCCCACCGCGGACAGCAGAGCAAGGTATTTCCTAATGTCAGGCAGAAGGCTCACGCCCTGCAGCTTGCAAGCTTCTTTCCTTCCCAAAACTCACCCACCGTTTTTCCCGTCTGTTGCAACTGTGACATTCTTGTTGTCCGCACAAGGTAAGTTCACGAGCTCCGCGCTCCCTTCTGATCGAACAAAAGAAAGGCTAAGCCCGGGTGAGGGATATAAATACAGTTGTAAAAGACCAAATCACGCAATGTTTAATTGTGATGTAGAATCATAACTAGCACAGGATACATTTGTACCAGAGTGCAGGGTCGTGTGTGGGGATGTCGTATTTCCAGAGGGATGGGAAGTGGGCCTTCAGTAACTGGATGCTGATGAAAATTGCAGAATATTCATAAATTGTTCCAGTATTTCTTTTTGACGGTTATGTAGAAAGAACTTGAACTCCTAGAATAGCTAAGCGCTGGAACAGGCTTCCTAGAGAGGTGAAAACTCCAGTCTTGGAAATCTTTAAGAGCAGGTTAGACACGCACTTGGCTGAGATGGGTTAGACAGGGATAATCCTGCCTGGAGCAGGGGATTGGACTAATCATCCCTTGTGATCCCTTCCAGGCCTATTTTTCTATGATCTTGTGATTCTTGTATGGCTGAAGTATGAAACCAAGGGTCCCCTAAACTGAGTGACTTAGGGCAATAAACACTCATTCAGAAATTCATAAGCAACAACCTACTTTGTCAGATGTTATGAACAGGACAAAAGCCATCAAGTAAGGATCATCCTTTAAATTAAATTAAAAGGTGTTTGTTTGTTTGTGTTTTTGCAGTGGTCATCCTTGTACAAAGAATTTAACCAGTTTTTTCATTTATAATACTGAGCTGTCCACTTCAGTGTGATCCCTTGTGTGACCATTATTGAAAAGTGGGGGAGAACAGTGCATCTTTACTAATATATTGATGCACAATATGGACTATTAGCTGGCCAACAAAGGATGGCCACCCCAAAATGATAGTCCTAATGTCTTAGAGCTGCAGATTGAGTTGAGTGAGGGGTGCTACCAAAAAATTGCAGCTGCTGATAAAGTTTTCATAGCTATATTTTACTGCTGGCTGAAATGAGAATGTGCACTAATGTAATCCTGTCCAACTCTCTGAGCTTAGAGGCAATGGTAAAATGGTTTAGTTGCACTTACTGAATATACTATTTCTGTGTTTTCAGGTGCTTGGCGTTAGCAGGTGATATAAGTGCTGATACCATCTCTAACATGGGATGGAAAGGATGGCCTTATGTCTAATAGCACAGGAGCCTTTTGGAGCTCTAAAACATCTCTCAGTCTTGTGACAGGCATCAAGACCAAAATACTTCTCTGTTTATGGGCTTCACGACTGCAGATGGGAGAGCAGACAGTCATCTTGCAGGGGTCACCTGACCCCCCAGTTGTCTTTCCTGCTTGGTGCAGGGGGCTGGACCCAGTGATCTTCCACAGTCCCTTCTGGCCTTACAATCTGTGAATCTATGAACAGGGAAGCAACTGTGTTTTACCCCTTGCAGCTGAAATAGCAAATTGTTCTGAGTGGCAGAACATGACCATGGTGTTACAGGGTGGAGATGGCAAGGAGAGAGGAAAGGGAAAAATTTCTTTCTCCTATTCTTCAGTCCAAAACCATAAACCACTTGCTACACATGTACATGAACACTCACACTTGGATTTCAAAGTCCTGTAGGACTGATTAGATTTTTTTAATTTTATTTTTACATCAATTGGATTTTAGTTAGGCTGCATTGGAAGGGGGACTATGTGTAACCAAATTCTCTGCTATGGGAGAAGACTGTTGCCTGGGCCCAGCCTGAGGAAATGGGCTGCATCCATGGGGTCACCTGAGATGTGGGGTGAGAGGCTTAGGAGTTTCACTCACTAGGTGGTGGAGCAGTATGAGAGCCCCTCTATCAGCCCCTGCCCTAGTATGTATGGGTGCTATGAAGACATGAGGTTTGGCTAGAAGATCCCATATGCTCACAGATCTATTTGTCCTGCTTTTTTGTCTCCCTTATTCCTGGCGTCAGACTGAAGAGCCTCCAGGAAGTCAATTTTATGACAGAAGGGTTATGTGGAGTCATGCTGATTCCACTGCATTCAGCCTTTTCCAAGGCTGGAGGTTTTGACCTTGGGAAGATGGCTTATTTTATAGTGAAATTGCCCGAGAGCCTTAAGTATTTCTGCTGGGTGCAGCTATCAGCTATTTATAACTGATGTTTAGCCTTGGTTTACTACCAGACACACCACAAGATAAGTTGATTTCTTTTTTGATATCAGCTACTGCTATGTATTAAAAAATTAGGCAGATCATAAAATTGTTTGTGGAATATGCCTTGTACCTTAGATATCAGGTTTATGGTTTATCTGCACTGATAAAAAAAGGTTTGATAAAAGATTGAAATTTGCTAGGGCATGTCCCAGTCCTGCTTCGTACCAGAGAAAATTTCAAAAGTATACATGTACTTATTCACTGTCCGTGACTGAGCAAAGCAGCTTGACACGAGCTGCTGATTAATGTCTCAGGATGACTGGCTGTATAGTTCTGATGGCTGGTAAATTGGGGAGAAAAAGAAAGGGTCCTGTTGGATAACAGTGAGCAAGTAGTTCTGCAAGTTGGTGCAAGGAGCAGGACTCGTGGTTTTTAAAGAGAAATAAATTCTAGTTACATCAGCAAGCAGGGCTGGTTTCTAGACCTTCAGCTGTCCACAGTGACTTATACCTGGGCCTGAACAACAGGACCTTTTGTGCTTTTCCTCAACCCATCTATCTAGCTTTTGATGGCAACTTTCTGTTTTGAACTGAGTATTCGGCACAGAAATCTGTTGTGCCTTCAGAATGAGGGTCAAATCCTCTAGTGAAGGGGTCAGCAACCTATGGCTGAAAGGCCATATCCAGCCCACTAAGCAATTTCATCCAGCCTTTAAAGCCCAGCAGCTGGCAACAGGAAGAAGTGGTGGGCAGGTTAGAAGCGTGGTCCATCTCAGACACTGCTCTGGTTTTTGTCCAACCACTCCAAAAACGGTTACGGACCCCCACTCTAGCCTGTTGAGCATGCTCAGATCTTACTGTTCATCTTTGCACATTGCTCGGCCAAGGTACGAACTGTGTCCGTTCTGCTCTAGGGTGGCCACTGATGCATCCCCAGTGTACAGGGCATCCCCTTGGTCCCTCGCAAGACCACTGGCCCCTTTGGCCAATCAGTGATGACGGGTGGGGGGGGAATCATCACCTCAGCGGATCAGCAGCAAGAAGTGGGGCCACCACAAAAAGCTCTTGCATGGCCCAAAATCCTGCTGCTCTTGGCTTTGTACCACCCTACCTCTAGGCACAGCCAATAGAATTGCGAGGACAAGTGATTGACATGTATTTCCACCAATGAACTGACAAACGGTTTTTTGCAGTCCATTCCTCATTTGAAAACAGAATGGTCTGGTATAAAACAAGACCAGCAGTCACCTTAGTCTGCTCTCACGCTCCAGCCCTGCTGGTCTTGGCTCTGCAAGTTGCCCTGGGAATGAGGTGACATGGGTTTTGTTGCTGGCTCTGTCACTGGCTATGTGATCTTAGACAAATCCTTTAACCACTCTGTGCCTGTTTTTCCTCCCCACTTTTGTAAAGCATTTGGGACTCTAGAGCTCCAAGTGCTCCATCACCCCTTCATCCTATTTATTTTCACTTGAGTGGAGTTACTAAAGTCAGTGACACTTTGGAAATGAGCAATGTGAGACCCCCAACCAACAATACCATACCCAGAAATCCCTTTCCCTGTGGTCTCAGTTGTTCACAGAATATTTAGACGCACTCGGGTAGAAACACTTAAAAAACAAATAGCACCTGATTTCCATATATAGAGTCTATGAGAAAATACCACCCTATCAATTATGCATTTTTTTAACACTGCCTTTTATTTCCCTGTCTAAAGGGGCCCATTTCATGTTGCGAGTAATGTTCTGAGTAATACCGCGGTTGGCACGAATGAGACGCTTAACTGAGTTCCTCACTTTTATTGTCCATTGTCTTCTAATCAGGTTTTTTTGCTTGTTTTTATTTTTTGGGGGGGAAAGGATGGCAGCTCGGCGTGTGCTGAAAGCCGTCTTGGTGGATCTCAGTGGCACGCTTCACATTGAAGACTCGGCTGTGCCGGGGGCACAGGAAGCTCTTAAAAGGCAAGTGACACCCCCTTCAGTTCATCCCTTAGACAAAGACAAGTCTATGTGCTGTTTTTACAGAGAGAGCTTGAGAGCTGAACGGGCATCCTGAAGATATAAAACGTAAGCGAACATTTTTTTTTTTCATTTTATTTCACTCTTTCCCTCCTTTTTCTGATAAGGAAACAGTCCCAGTTTCTCAGTGCATTGACTCACCATGGTATGAGAGTATTGGCTAATGTAACCCTTCTTTTCAGAACATTAATTCCCCCCAGCATCACTAGGTAGTGACCTAGGTCAGTGTCCTCAAATACGCAGGAAAGCCCAGTAGAAATACCCCTCTGCAGTGCCTGTGCAGGGAACTGAAACACAAAAGGGTATGGTGATTTTACCTCAGTGATGCAGCATCCATCTGTGCTTGTTTTTTTGTACCATGTTCTAAGTGCTGGAGAACACATCTTTCCTGGAAAGCTTGTCCTGTAAAATATGAGGAAGAATACCCAACATTAAGGTTGCCATCCAAATGAGTGAGAGAGGATAGTGCAGATGATGCAGATATTGTGGCCTGTGTGTGAGCATTACTTTAAATTCCTGATCCTGCAGACACTGGTAGAGTTGCCTATCTTCATCCAGTGGTCCCACTGTTTTCACTGGGATTGTCTGTGCAGCTCCAGGAAAGTACAGGTGTGTAACTCTTATCAGTGTCCTTGTAATCTAACTAGCTCAGATAAGGCACAGCTGCCCTGGCTTTATTATGCACTGGTAACCAGAATATAGTCAGGGCCCCTGGAGAGCATGTACTCTGGTTGGTAGCATGCACTAAAGCCCCTGCTGCCATGTCTGCATAGCTGCTGTTACCTATGCCAGATACAACAAACCAGAACAGGTATGCTATTATGTGTTACAGGTAGATCTTATTGTGACTGTGCACACTCCCTCAGAGAGAGAGCTCACATGGGAGCTAGAAGGCACAGGGTTTCCTTTTGCTCCTGTAGAGTAGAGATGATAGCTGCCCCCAGCCCAGCCACCTGTAAGAAGCTAGAGTTGGTTTTGGCAATTGTGGCTGGTTGCTGTTTCAGGTCACATTTTTTATCAGAGAGAATCTATGGCAGGGTCAGTATTAACTTTTTATGGAAAATCCCTATGGATGTGAAGGGGGGATGCTGTAGAGATCAGGTGTCCACCTCTCAGGTCAAGGACTCCCATCCAGAGCCTCAGCCCCTAAAAGGGATGTCTTTGGGATCAAAGCCACTGAGTGTCCCCATAATCCACACCAGGTCTGCCTGGTTGTTCACAGGCTTTGCTTAGCCAGGCAGTGTACTTATATCTGCAAAGAACGTCTGTCATTTCACTGTGCAGAACAGCCAGACTTTTTGAGTTAGTGTCTTAAATAATTGAACAGGGGTCTTTTTCTTACTGCATGCTTCCCAAAGAGAATTAGTAGCAACTAGCAATTGGCTTGTTCTGTGAACAAGATAGGTAGGTTTTTCTTGCCAAGATTTTGCTTGTGTGGGATGTGGAAGGGATCCAGTAGCCCACTCAGCTGTGCTGTCCTTCCCTTAGACTGCGTGGTGCCCCAGTGACGATCCGCTTTGTCACCAACACGACAAAGGAGTGCAAGCGAGACCTGCTCGGGAGGCTGCAGAAACTGGGGTTTGACATTGCTGAGGATGAGATCTTCACGTCTCTGACTGCAGCCAGGAGCCTCCTGGAGCAGAAGCAGGTCAGGCCCCTCCTGCTGGTGGACGATAATGCGCTGCATGATTTCAGAGGTATGATGGAGCGGACTTATTGAGCTGCATGGGAATGATACTGGGGGGTAGGACTCTGGCAGTGGTATGTCCCATGGAAGGAGGAGAGCCTTATCCCCGACGTGCAGGGAAGGCAGGAAATGGAGGTTCTGAGCACTGTTGGCACTGGGAGCCTGTAGCACTTGCCACAGGAGGAGCCAGCTCTAGCATCACTTGAGCACGTTCCTTTTTGAGGCCCTGCACTCTGCCACCACAAACACCTTGCCCCATTATCCACTGAATTCAGTTTGTGCTGTGTGTGCTGCTGTATACTTGACTTTGCTGCTGGGTCCCTAGAAGACCTCTCAGGATAAGTAGTACACACCTTTTCTTGAATCAGGCATGTGCCCATTTTTGCCTGTGAATGTGTGCTGTGGCGCTTTCATGTCCTACTTTTGCCAGTTTGCTCTGATATGTCGGCCCCAGTGACCAGAGCCTGAGAGCATCATGGTTCTTGGCCATAGGGTTTTCCAGGTATGGGGATGATGTGGCTGGCAGTGAGGAGTTGGGGTTGGGATGGGGAGGGTGGTGTCATACAAAGCCCTGACCCAAAGCACATGTGTAGTTTTACAGGATTTGTGAGTAATGTAGGGTTAAAGCAAAATAAGGAGGCAGGCTTGTTGAGGGCTCAGAGTAGTTCAGAGACTCCCCCACCCCCACACAAATTTAATGAGTTACTGTGAACACCCAGCTACAGTATAGTAATGTGATTTTTGCAGGTTTTAATTAAATCACAGCACCATGAGCTGTGCAATATTCCAGACACTTAATGGATTGTTTGCGTACTTTAGTAAAATCAACACAATCCATAAACTACATACAATCATGATGAATGCATGAGGCAGGGAGTGCTGTACAGCCAGCCCATGTGTTTCTGTGCTGGTTTTCAATTTGACTTTCAAAAATGTCCTGAAATCATATTCTTGTTAGTGCACACTTGGGGTCTGTCTACAAGGAAGCTCTGATTATCTGGGGGTCTTGGCTGGGAGTGGGTTGTGGAGTTATGAGTGGGGTTCTGAGTGGGTTGTGGGCTTATGTGGGGTTCTGAGTATGGGTTATGTTATCTAAAACTGCTGGGTAAGATGAGGTTTAGACTAAACTGAATGTCTGTACATGCTTCTGATTTGGACGACATTAAACATTATATGCAATTTGGACCCCCAGCATCACTAGGAAGTGAGCTAGGCCAGTGTCCTCACATTATTTGTTTGTCTACAAATTGGCACACATGTGCTGTAAGTCATTGTGCCATTTATGGGGACAGCAATTTGAGGTTTTCTTGTAACATGTTACAGAGACCTTGTCTATGCTGAGAACTAGTGGGGTGTCCACACCAAGATTTTCATAAATTTTCCCTATCACTGGCCCAGAAATGTGTGCAGGGCATTTTTACCAGTCAGATACCTAACCTTGCTCAAAATGAGCCTAGAAGTTACAGTGGTAAAACAAGCCTGGACAAACAGCCAGGAAGCTACTATCAATAAAGGATTGGCACCCCTGTGTGACTGCTTGTCCCGAGGCTATCAAGTGTAAAATTTCAAAGGCATTTTAGTATTACTTAACCAGGATTAGTAACACAGACTTTGTTACTGTTAAATCTTCAACTCAAGGTGAATGAAGCTAACCAGATTGTAAAAACAATTCCAATTTTGAATATTGTTTCATTTTAATTTAGAAGCTTGCAAACACAGGATCGCTGACTACCAGTTTTTTTCTGACCAAACTGAAATCAGAACTGCTTGTATAATTTGGGTAGGTTCTGAGCTTGGCATGTTCTGAGTTGGAGATTTCCTTTAAAATGTAAGTGCAATATTCTGCTTCATGTTCTTTAGCATGGGTGTGCAAAAGCAACGTCTTTATGGGGACTTCTATAATCTCTTCTGCCTATTTTTTTTTATCAGGTGAACATTGCTCAGTGAACTTTCTATATCTGTGTTCTCAACAACCCTGCACAAGACTAGAAACTGCAATTGGTTTCTAACTAAATGTAATAAATTCAGTTAAATCCATGCAATTCCCTGCCTTTTGGGTCTCTTAAATCAGTTGAGTAGAGGCTGATATTGATTCAGCTTAATTTGGTAGAGGTTTAGAAACTGATTGAGTTAACTTAGTGCCATTTTTGTGTGTCGGTGAGACCCAGCATGAGGTGGGTTGATTATACTGGGTTTTTTCTGCCAGAACCAGTTTCACTTGTTTTTCCTCTCTGTTACGTTCCTGAAGCAGTTAAGTACGCTAGAGGTTTTAAACTCCTGGTAGTGACTGCTGCTGAATTATTCTTGGATAATCTTCCCTATATACAATTGGTCACAGATGGATGCGTGTAATCCATTCTCTGGTTAATGGACCCAGATGCTTTGAGGGAGTGTCACAAATCCCCCCTGGTGTCTCTCAGTGCCACATTTTACGTTTGGCTTTCGGAATTAGCTGGAAAATTTGCAGTACGTGGCATTGGACAACAGCGTGTCTGACTCTGCATCTGCCGAGGCCCAGGAGTACTAGCTTATCCCAGCAAAGGAGTGGTAAATGCTGAATGGGAAGGCAGGGCAGAGATGCCAGCTTTCTCCGAACACAGCTGTCTGCCACCTCTGCAGTGCCTCTTGTTTTTGCGTGTCTGTCCCGACACTGGCTGCCACACCTCCTCAGCTGCTGGTTCTGTGCCTCTACGCTGTTTGTCCAAGGGTGAGGTCCTATGGCAAAGGTAGCATCACCATCTCCTGCCACGGCAGTTGTGCTTCTGCTGTGCTGGACAACAGATGCAGGAGCTGGAAGTAAGGGATTCTTACAGGGTATTTTGGCTGCAGGGTGGATGAAGCCAGTCCGAAGTCTGATCCCTCATAGGTCATGCTACAAAATCCCTTTGGGCAGTGCTTGGACCCACAGTCAGAATGACATTTACTGCACCCACCAGAAACCCACCCCTCTGCCCCAAGCAGAGTTTTCTGTAACCAGATGAGATCAGAAAGCTCCATGAAATTCCTCTGGGATGTTGCACTTCCACTATAAATAACCTGCAAAGCCACTGAGTACCCAGAACACTAAAGCAGATGAAGATAGAGCTTTGTTTCAGGGGAAGTGAAGAAGTTGGGGAGGGACAGAGCACTTGGCATCTCTGTGCTAAATATCCAGATCTGGAGTTGAACTGCTTTTATGGAAGAATCTGGACAGAGCAATACCTTTAACGAGAAGCAGTCACCAGCTCTCAAAGTGTGCATGCATGTATATCTATTGCTGAAGGTGGAACCCAAGTCTTTTTGTCTGGAAATGCTGACAACCAGTCTGTTGGCGACCAGTTGATGGTACCTAGGCCTGATTTTAAAATGAGAGGGCCCTGATGTGTTAAAACAAGGCTGTCCGACCTCTAAGTAGCCAGGGGCTGCATTCCTTGTGGGTCACAGCATTAGGGGTCCCCAGGCTATCCTGGCTATGTGCCATGCAAGATGTCCTACTCCTGCATAGTCCACCTTCACAGGTGCCTTCCATCCCCCAGCATTGCACTACACACCCATGTAGTCCTGCCCTCCCCTCAGCTCACCGCGCCGTGTCGCACTGCCTAGCCCCCTGGGGCGGGTTCGGAAAGGAGAAGCTGGGAGAGGAAGGGGGAGCCAAGAGCCTCCTGCTGCTGTTGCAGCCAGGAGAGTGGCTAGAGCGGTCGCCAGGTGGGAGCCTGGTTGACTACAACTTAACTTCTCACAGGCCACAACGAGCCTGTGGGCCACCAGTTGGGCAGTGCTGTGTTAAAGCAAGGATCTAACTTGCTCTGAAAACCAAGGACTGATGCTTTCCTCCATGATGAGCTGGAAAATGCTAACTTGAAATCTGCCCATGAATGACTGCAACCTGCCTACCTTCGGCAGGTCGAGACACACTTCCATCAGTTGCTATTGGTCTGATGGCTGGGTTTCCCTCTGGCAGTGCTGCTTGTGGACTGTAATCAGCCAGGTTTTTGGCAGTTTGAACTGCTCCATGTTTCTGAGGCTTCCAGTTCCCCTCTCAGCTTTGCTCTTGACTCTGTGCAGGAAGCTGAAGAGAGAAGCTGTTCATTTCTTCACTGCACTTCCTCTAAATAACACGGAGAGTAGCGTAGTGCATATTGCTTTTATTCCCTATGGTCACCAGTATCCCAGTCCTTTGCTGGAACAGTATTTCCCATGCATTTAGACTAGGCAGTGCTGGACATAACTGGCTACGGTGATGGTATATTTAGTGGCTTTTGCTGTATTTAATGGCTTTTGTAGGTTAAGTGTGGGCCTTGTAGATATATAAGGTTGTAGCATAGCGTCTTCCAAGGAGCAGCTTGGAAGGAAGGAGACTGGGCAAAACTGCCTGATAGATTCAGAAGAACGTAAGACCGCCCAGGAGCTTTAGACATAGCTGGTGTGGGCAGCTGCTCCCTGGCACGCTGTTGGTGTTGTAGGCAATGATTCCCTCTCCCCTGCCAGTGCAGCCTTTCAGCTCTGTCTGTAGATGGGATGTAGCCAGGTGGGAGTCTGAGATGTGTTGTGAAGTATATACCAAGACTGATTCACTTTCTGGTCAGTAGGCAAAGGATGTATTTTAAATCATGGGGATGAGTAAATAGAAGATGTTACATTTTGGCTTTAATTTTCCAGGCATAGCTACCAGTGACCCCAATGCAGTGGTGGTTGGACTGGCACCTGAGCACTTTAACTACCAGATGATGAACCAGGCGTTCCGGTGAGTTGTTGTCATCTTATGAGTTGTTGCATGGTAGTCCTAAAGGCCTAAGTGTAGCTGGGGCCTTGTACTGTGGTTGGTAGAGAGACATCTGAGGGAGTCCTGGCCCGGAAGAGGAGGTTATAGTCTAATTTAAAACTAAACTCAATCGCTTTATCTCAGGAGGGACAGTGGGAAGAGCAAGCTCATGGCATCCCTTTCCATTGCATTAGGCATGTCACTGAGGGAGAGCTGACTAGTGTGCTCTGTCTGGAGGCCTTAACTTCATGCTGTTTTTAGGTAGTTCAGTATGGAATTAAACAGTTTTCACAACCTGGAAACTATAAAACTGCTGCTGAAATTAAGACGGGTCTGGCCATCGATAAGGATAACAGCAGTATCAAGAGCTGTCCCAGCTCAGGTGAGTACACTTCAGAACCTCATGCCTCAGGGTCTTGGGGTCAGGGATTAGGACAGGGGTGGGCAAAGTCTGGACCTGGCCAGCAGTGGAGTCCAGTTCCCAGCAGGGACTGGTTTCCATGGAGACCCCAGCAGCAGCTTTGCTGCTGTGGAGACCAGCCCCAGCAGTGCTGGTAGGCAGCAGCGGTGCCAGCCTCTTCCTGATGGCGGGGGCTGAGAGGGTGCTGTGCTGCAGGCAGGAGTGGGGCAGGCTCAGCTGCAACCCTGCTGGGGGGCTATGGGTATTTTGGGGTCTCCATGGAAACTGGACCCAGCCACATGGGCAGGGGCTGCTGGGAAATGGAGTCCGGCTGCCAGCCAGATTCACCATTTTGCCTACCTCTGGATTAGGAGGTGATGGAGAGGCTAAGGCAGGTTATCACATGTCCATCTGTCTGCTGTGTCATTTCTTGCATCTCTCCCTGAAGCATCTGGTTCTTACCACTGTTGAACACAGGCTCCTGGGGTAGCATGTGCTTCAGGTTCAGGACACCAGACATTATTCTGCAGATGTACTTGGGCCTGGTGATCGGGCGGTCCTTTGCCTTTCTGCTGGGAGGAACGCTGAGAAGCATCAGCTTAAACTCTGCTCCTCCCAAAGGCCCTGAAGGGAGCAGTTGCCTCTTCATGCTCTGCGTCTGGCAGTGCAGAGGCCTCAATTCTGCTCTCCTACCAAACGTACAGCTGAGAGCGCCTCTGCTCTGCCTGCGGGTGGCTGCAGAGCTACTAGCACACATCTGTTTTTTACTTGGAAATCAGGAAACAACCTGGGTTCTCCATCACTTCTTAATCTGCCTTTAATGTCACTAAATTCAAACAAAAGGTATCACCCCTGATAGCCAGTAGCTTGTGGAGGGCATCTTCGGCAGAAAGCTGGCAGTCTCATCTGCTTGCCAAGCCTCCAGATACTAAAAGCATATACTGACCTGGCACTGGCTTTGTAGCTGCCTCCTTAGTGCACATTGCTGATGGAATTGATTTTAGAGATCGGTTCGTGGGTCAACTTTAATTTCACAGCTGCACAAAGTAAACCTGCCATCTGACTTGGCACTTAACTGAACTGCTTCTTGGATATCAATATTTCTGTCACAAGTGTGTTAGGTGCTCTGTGGTGGCAGGGAGCTGCTTTAGCCAGGAGACGCGGGTGTTTCAAACAAGGGAGTGAGCACATGACCGCTTTTGGCGATTTGTGGCTCTGGTTTCCACTGTGCCAATGTCAAAAGGGATGTGGGCAAAATGAATCCTGGGGAAGTGAGTGGAGTTACCTTAGGGATGAATTGGGCCCATTGCTATTAAGGAGAGGGTTACCAAAATGTTACAAGGTGAAAGTCGTCTCCCTCACCCCCAGACCTGTTCCCCCACATTGAGCAGATTTGGCTGCAGCAAAGGATTGCAGATACAGGTGCCTTACAGCCACAGTCAGTGCCCAACCAAAGAGTAGTCCCCATGACAGTACGAATAAAAAAACCCGAGTTAAAAGGGCCCATCTGCTCTCTAGGATTGTCCATGTTATATTGGTGTTCGACCCTCTGGCAACTGGGTAGATAATGAAATTCTGCGATTAAGCACAGCTCAAACATGCAGGAAACCGTGGATCTTGAGCTGTGTGCCTGACCCAAACACCCTTTACAGATGTCAGCTTCTAGTGTTGTGAACCTGAGGATATAAGAACCAGTTTTTACCTGTACAGAGTAAGATGGATGTGACCAGCTCAGGGAGGCCTGCCTTGTCTTTGCTGGGTCTGCTTTACTTTTCCTTTATTCAGTAGAAGTTCACTGTAATGCTGAAGTGTTCCCATTTATAAACTGCTGGAAGTGCCCTGGGCACTTCCAAGTTGTACAGGAGACAGGGGGGAAAAGATTTGCCCCCCCACCCCAGAGCAGGCATCCTAACCACGGCTGATGCAGGGTTTTGAGCTGAGGCACCATGGAGCATGCCAGGAAACTAGTACTGATGGGACCAACGGAGACCGCTTGGCTCACCAGACTGAAAAACCGTCTTTCCCTGTCCCGAGCAGTCTGCCAAAGGGACCCTGCCAATTCCTGCGCTGATTGCTCTGCAGCTTGCTTTCTCCACAGTGCTAGTTACATTTCTACCTGGTGTGATAAAGACCTGAGTTGCCTGCGGTACCTGCAGAACGCACTGTAAAATCAAGTGGGAAGCACTCGGCGATCATTACCTCAGCATTTATAGATGCTATCTAGAGGGCTTTTATTGCAGTGAAACTGTAAGACCAGGGGAGGATTGTAACAGCTGAACGGTGCTTGGCAGTACCAGGAGGATTCCTCCAGCCTCGCTTTCAAGCACGCTTCCAGGATGACTGATCTTAGCGCTGCTGTGGCTGCAGAGAGCTGCCAGGTGTGTGATGGCAGCACACAGGCATCAAAGCCACGGGTGGCAAATTCTGCGTGTGAAATGTCAGCGTAATCATGGATGCTCAGGATCAGACCCCACATTAGCTTACAGAAGTCCCCTTACTGTTCCAGGCCTCAAACTGTGAACTTGGGAGTTTAGTTTGACTTTGCTGTATGACTCTTTAGCAGCTACTTAGGGCTGCATTGTGTACACGTACACGCAGACACACACACGCCCCACAGAGTCTCTGCCCCAAGAGATTCACAAGATGATTAAAAGAGAAGCAGCATCGCTGACCTGATAGCAGTGTACAAGGTACCTGTGAAACATCTTCGACTTGTGTAGTCAGCAGCAGCATTAGGAATGCTAGTCTGTTTGTGTTTAACTGCATTTTTTCTCGGTTAGCGGCAGCTTTGTTCTGTGCTTTTTTAGCAGGCTGCCTGCCTGGCAGGAAAAGGGCAGCTCATTTCTAATTCATCTTGCAGAAATCCACATTTTAGACGTTAGTTGTGAATTCTCCGCTGCCGCCTGCAAGATGCTTTCCTGAAGAACTGGACCAGTGATGGGGCATGTGGGAACCTCGAAAAGATATTTGTCTCGTTCCCCCACTCCCAAATTACTCCTGCATCCACTTTTTGAAGCACCCGGCTGCCCTGGGTAGCTTAGAGTCCAAGTGTAGAGATTGCCGCCTGTTTGCACAGCTTCCCGCGACCTTAATCAGACCTGGTAAATGCACGCTGACTGGCTGTTTGAACCTTTCCTCCATTTGGAACATTTTTCTCCCTGTAACAAGGACACGGTGCTTAACTTTGTTCCCAAAATGTAATGTCTCAGAGTAGCAGCAGGCGCAGGAATAAGTTACTTAAGCACTGAGGGGGGCACTAATACTTATCTTTGTGGACAGGTTGATCTTTCTTTGTGACCAGTGTTCGTTATTTGAAAACAGCTGAGATTTTTTTTGCTTCATAAAAGCTAAACAGAAGTAATTGCTTGTGTACTTTCTTCATGGACTCCATCCTCCCTCCTGTCCGGGCTCAGGCGTGCAACAGTTGGGATGTGGCAGCGGAGCTGTGCAGCTCTGATGCTCAGGTGGACTGGCTGGTGCTCAGAACTGCTCTGCTGAACAGCCCAGACTGCAGACTTCTCACACAGCATCGTCCTGAAAGCATTGCAGCGTTGCTCTGCCAGGAAGGACCTGGGAAGATTAGCAGGAAATTCAAAGCCCTCCTCAGTCAAAGGTCCTAGCTGCTATCGGCAAGTCATATCTGTAGTTAATATATAATACAATATTTATGGGAGCAAATCAAATGAGTTTTTACTTTAGCCTTAGGAAGTGAAAAGCAACTTTGGGGTTCTGTTAGACAAACAAATCTCACTGAGTCACTGACTGAATAATAATAAATAGGTAAGTAAATATCTATTAAATATCCTTCTCCGTCTTTTATGGCCTTTTGAAGATATTAGTTCCTTTTACTCGTTTGTAGGTGCCTACTTCTCTACAAAAGAAGGAAGCTATTCAGTTTATTTAACTCTCTGAGGTTGATTTTAAACCTCAGTGCAGTTGAGTTTTGTTTTCATTAAAGTCATTGGGACTTTTAGCGTTCAACTTCATTAAAAGCAGGATTGGGTTGTTAGAACTTAATATCTAACAACCCAATCCTGCTTGGTGAATCCAAGGTTAAAAGCATTTCTTCTTCCATGGTTTCCAGGTTGATACTGGATGGTGCTCCACTTATAGCTATCCACAAAGCCCGATACTATAAGAGGAAAGATGGCTTGGCTCTGGGACCTGGGCCATTTGTAACTGGTCTGGAATATGCCACAGACTCCAAAGCTATGGTAGTAGGGAAACCAGAGAGAACATTCTTCCTAGAAGCCTTACGGGGGACTGGCTGCACACCGGAAGAAACTGTGATGATTGGCGATGTAAGTATAAAGGCAGGGCACGTGCCTGATTCTTTTATACCCTTTTCCACAGCAAGCATGTGTCTTTCAGACACCAGGAGACTGACTTTTCCAATACCCTGGGAGGTTGATTGGAGGGAACCAATTCACAAACACTTGAGCTCTGATCCAGTGTCCATTTATTTAATGCTGTGTCTTCAGCGGCCATGAATCAGGCCCTAAATACCTAGTCCACGGTCACACAGACCGTCTGTAGCAGGGGATAGAAACCACAGCTCCTGAGAACCCTGCTAGCGTATGCCACCTCCATATAAGCATTGTCATGAGCATGAATCCATCCCAGGCAAGAGTACTGGGCCAGCTGTGAAGGCAGGAGGAAATGGTGAGCCTCAGACAATGAAGGCAAGACTCAGGCTGCCACAGCATGGACATTGGGACTGGATCTATGAGTAACCAAGTGTGGGAAAGACACAAGACTGTGACAGGTTGGAGGGGCTGGGACAGAAAAGCCAAGCTTTGGAGACAGAGGTGGAAGTTTGCGCGCGGTTAAGCATGGTACTTCATTATCTGGCACAGAGCCCAGGATTCCTGAATCTCAGCCCTTTGCCATCAGCAAATGCTTGTGACACTTACTGCCTAGGTCTGCTCCCTGTTACTCCACTGGTTCAGGCAGCAGAGGTTTGAGCAGCCTTAAAATGGTTCCAGCCCTATCGATGCTCGATGCAAGAAACAAGGCTGAGGGGCTGCTTGCTGAACAGTGAGAACAGAACAAAATGCAGAATGGCTGTTTATTAATGGAGCTCCATCCATCTGTTTGTCGAATGAGGCAGGGCCACTGTAGGAAAAGAGTATGTGACATATTGTTAGGTCACACCATGGCTAGGTACTGACCACCATAGGAATATCCATTAACACGTTTCTGTGCCTTTCCTGTTCTGTGTCCAGGACTGCAGGGATGATGTTGGTGGGGCCCAGAATGCCGGCATGCTGGGTATTCTAGTGAAGACTGGTAAGTACTCTGCAGATTTTGACATCTTGTGATATTTTTGGGCTCTGGTATCTTCCCTCTGGCTTCTCAACTACCCAGCGGCTTCAGAGAAAGACAGACCTTTGCCACAAGCCCCAGGTCTTAATCACGTGGAAAATGGAGATCCTCCAGCAGGGACCTCTGCCTTCTGTCACTGGAACGTGAGCACATGGCTGCTGGCAGGCTCTGAGCACGTTATGGTAGAAGAACTTGCTTCAGAACATCCTCTAGGTCCCAACTTCAGCTGCCAGAAACAGGAGCTGGCAGCTCCTTGGAGATAGCACTGTGATCAAGGAGCCTGAAAGCTTGCCTGCATCCCTCTCAGCTGTAGAGTCAGTCCAATATAAGAGATCACCAAAAAACCCCAACCCCTTGCTTCTCTTACAAGGACAGTTATGCAAATTGTTCTGTTTCATACACTGGGACCTAATAGGACTGAGAATTACTGTCATTTTAATTATATTGTGGTAGCGCCCCAGTGTGCCAGGCACTGTTCACACCACTAAACACAGCATGTGCAGAGCTAAATACCACATTTATATCTCTAGCTTTGCTTGTCCTTGTGCCCAAGAAATCACAGCGGCAGCTGAACCAGCTGTTTCTGCCACGCGCTGGAAATGGAGGTGGGGCACCAGGCACTGAAACTCCTAGTTACAGGGAACACTTTAGACTGAAAGCAGCTTTGTTAAGAGGACCTCTTTGTTCTCTTCTAACAGGTAAATATCGGCCAGAAGATGAAAGCAAAATCAGTCCCCGTCCTTACTTGACCTGTGAGAGTTTCCCAAAGGCTGTGGAGCATGTTCTACAGCACCTGCTGTGAGACGGGAGTGTTGCGGTGGAAGAAACCAGGCTCTGTTTTCACACTGTTGCCTTTATTCCCCACCACACCCCTCAAAGCAAAGAAATGTCCAAGCATCAATGTGCAAACTACACCTGCAACCAAGAGAACACGCTTCACTCTAGAGCACTGAAAGGAAATGGAACCAACCTGCAACTTAATGGAAAAGCCTTGGTAAAAACACAAAGATGAAGCACTGAGAAAGGAAAAACAGGTCTCAGGTCAGCTCAGGGAAAGAAAACCAAGTGGCAGATGAAACAAATTGCTTTTGTGCATTATGTGGGGAAAGGAAAGTGACAACGCTTTTTCTCTTTGACTTCTAGGAAATCACAGATTTAAAGGCTCATCTGAAATGTGCTAAGTGAGCTAAGCCGGAGAACCCACCAAAAATAACCTAAACAGAGCAAAACAGGCATTTCCAGCCTGAAACAGCAGCAGCTATGTTGGTAGGTTTGTGTTACTTGCCATGTGTCTCCTCTCTACTCTGATCCAATTTAAATGTAGAGATGAGGCACATTTAGGAGTGACTTTTAATTTAAAATATTGCCATTATTAACAGTACTCACTGATGATTTCTGTCCCCTCATTAGAGCAGGTAACACTGGCTTTTGTTTTTCAAATTTTATGTAAAATTAAAACTATCAGTATTTTACAGATGTTTTAATTAGATGCCGTTATTAACAGGAATGGTGCAGAAACAAAAATCTGGTCCTTAATGGCTTATAGACCATGAATTTTTGAAGTTAGACTGCAACAGGGTCCTATTAGCGCTACCGTTGCAAAATTTCACTGTTGTTTTTTTTCTTTATGATGCTCTGGGAAAAATCCTTCATGAGCCGTGGGGACAGATTCCCACTTTTATGCATTTGGTTAGTACAGCTGGAAAATGACATTTCATTCTGTAGCCTGCATTGCTTTTCCTGCACGTGCTAAATCCACCAGAATGAACTAACTTTCTAATGATGGTAAATGGCTTTCCTGGTGCATTTGCAAACTGTAATAATCAAAGTCCCTTGCAGTTGTTTTACAGTGCTCCTGAGTGTTAAATTATTACAACACTGTAACTGTACATCATTGTAGTATTCACCTTATTGAAAATACAGCTTTGTGTTAATGAGCCACACCGATTTTTGTTAAGAAAAGCCATTATGATGAATGTGGAGCAGGCTCCACATAAATGAAGGGTCTTGCTGTCGCTTTGTTGCGTGGCCACATGTAACGTGGAGCTGATCTCTGCAGATGCCAAGTGATGTAGCATGAACATATGGGTGCACTGTGGAAGCCATGCAAGAGGAACGCAAGCAGCAATGGCAGTTCTTTGGTGCGGGGATGGTCCTTTTGCTGGGTGTGTGTACCAGGCACCGGACACTGGCATCCTGGTGTTGTGTGGCTGTAGTAAGACGTGAAAGAAAGGGTGCTGAATGGCTGATGGTTCTGTGTGCAAGATGTAGGTTAATTTTGCTCAGGTACCCAGACCAGACCCTTGGCTCCTGTGTGGGTGGCCTAAAGGGGAGCTGGGAGGGGAGTAAGCATGGAAACACTCCTTCTGCCAGGACCCTTCCAAGCTGGATCTTGTGTTGCTGGAACATAAGCATTGGAAATACTCTGCTTTACCACTGTGAATGAGCTAGCTAGGTAGTGTGAGGGTTACCACAAACAACTCCATCCAGGTACAAAGAGTTTCCTAAAAAAAAAAAATCTCCATTTTCTTTAACTTTCCTCTACAGGGAGCTGTGTTGTCTCCTCCTCCTCAAGATTAGGGTCTCTCATAGTCTTGTTCAGGTTGCACTACAGAGAGAACATGGCTCAGCCCTGTAGCACTGCTTGACACTCGCAAGGTTTTGTATACTGAACTTCCAAAAAATAAGTAGCCACCGGTCCTCCCAATCCACTATCCCCTCCATTCCCTTTAACTCCACAAATATGCCCAACCCCAGCCCAACTCCTTTACTTTTGCTCTCCTCTAGTAACAGCTCACCTTCAGTTTGTGCATCACCCATCTTTGCAAATACCTTTTAAAAAAAAAGCCTGAACACCTGGCTTCTAAAGACACCACTTAACATAATTACATTATGAACATTCAAAGAGAAAAGGAAGGAGGAAAATTGTGATAATAAAATACATTCTATTACTGGATTTGGGCAAGATGGGCTAATATGCAATTTAAGTTAAGCCCCAATTCCTTTAAGAGTAATTTACTGATGATCAATGTCATTTGCCTTCACCAGGGTGTTGCAGTATCATTCCACGAAGCCAAACCTTTATTTGGATAAAACATTTGCCCAAAGTACATTGGATAAGATGGACAAAACACCTTGGCACACGAACAAATCATAGCCCAGGTCAAAGTGTCATCCAGGTAACCACCGCAAGGCAAACACAAGATGCCAAGGTTTATCCCAAGGGGAACAGATCATTTCTGCCTCGCTGTTGGTTGCAGTGTTCCTGGCAGTAAAAAGCCAGACTAGCTTGAGTGCAAGAAATCCCCGAGAAGCAAAATGTTATTGGTCTTCTAGCTGTTCCTCAGCTAGCTCACTTCCCTCTCCCTCAAGAAGAGAAAATCAGCCGCAATGAATATAGATTGCAGAAGACAAGTCATTTTGCAGTAGTTTATGCATAAAATATGTGCTAAAAACTTCATAGCACATTAGCTGTAGGGTGGTACTGTCATGAAGAATACCACATTTGCCAGAACAATTATAAATAAAATGCACCTTATAGATTTGAAAGTGCAGATTCTGTCACCCAGAGTCTCCTGCATTCTTTCTTTCTTTCTTTTTTAATAGTTTTTCCTTCCAAGTTTAGTCCTTCTGAATGCAGCCAAACCCAAGAAGTTGTCATCTTGGAGCATGGGTTCCTCTGATTTTAGCCCAATGCTGGCTCAGACTGACTCAAATTCCCTCTGCCAGGCCGTGTACTTCTGACTTAAATTCTTTGCTGATGGCTTACTGTGAGCAATCACATCCAGGAAGTCTGCTGTTGTGACCGTGTCCAGTCGGATTATGGGTAAAGTACTGCTACCTGGTGAGAGAAAATAGACCTGTGTTGAAAGTGAATGGGACGTTGATCAGTACCAAGTTGCTGTATTAAAACAGTGAATAATGCAGCACATCTAACTTAAGGCACTAATCAGAAGAGTGGAAATAGCAGAAGAAATTGTGCAAGTGCACAGAAACCGACAGGTCCGAGGAATGGCCTGCTTTTCAGAAATAGTGGCTGGAAGTCTGTTTTTACAAATGCAGTTTAAAACACTTCAAAGCAGATGAGAGAGCTCCACCTGCTGGACTGACTCCCTCAAGCAAGAACATCAGGTCGGCATCGCTCAGCTCTGATGTCTGTGGGAGCGGTACTCACCGGGCTGATGATTCTCAAGGGCACTGAAGATTTTCCTCACTGGCCGCATAGCTGCTTCCTTGCAGACCAGTTTAATGTCCGACCCCGAGTACCCTCCGGTCTCCTAGCACGAGATCAAAATGACAGGTTGCAATTCACAGGCCTGCTGATGAGACACTCGTACAGCTTTATACATCACGTGTTTTCTGTTGCGTTATTCAGCTCGAGTAGTGCAGATGCTGTTCACAGGAATTAGCAAATCGAGCAAAATATCACGGTTGGCTTCTTAAGGGCAGGCCAGATATCTGTCTCCTACTGATTGCAACAGGAGGTAGATACCTCCCTCCCTGTAATGGTCTGGACATGTTTGGGCTGAGAGGTCCCCACTGGGATTGAAGCCCCTTGTGCTAGCTTCTGTATGAACAGTGGAGCAGACTTCCCAAGCTAAGAACATTAAGAACTGATGCCCCAGAAACTTTACTGACACTCCTGCCTTTCACGCTGGAGCTGGAATCCTCCTCTATCGAGTACTGGATTATGCTGTACTGTGCTATGCTGCAAGGAGCAGAGCAGAGCGTATGGGAATTACTGTGGGAACGTGGTGTTTCTGGACCAAAGGCCATGGCAGTCAACATCAGACCTGATCGTTGGAACTAAGATGCAAACTTTTTCACCAGCAGACAGGGCTAGTTCCATGCATTGGTTCACTTCCTGAGAAGTGCTTAATGCTGTGGCCCTTGCCGTGATCCTCCTTTTCATGCATTCGAGTATCTCCCTTCATAACTTGAGGTTTATTCCCTTCCCGGTGCCCATGCTGACTGGCTGCAGTGCTAAAACAGTGAAACTAGCCAGCCCTGATTCTTCTGTTTTTCCCCACTACTACACAGGTGGAAATTACTGCACCTGGTGAAGCTGCGCCTGGCAGCAGAAGAATCAAGGCCCAGCCAGTCACACAGGTCCTCTTCAGTCCCTCTCATCCTCATACTGAGGGACTGCTAATGCTCAGAAAGCCTTCAAGGCTCTGAGAGGCTAGCTGTGGATTATGCCAGCTCCCTTCTTTGCTCACCTGGCCCAGCAAGCCGTAGTCCAGCTCTGTTCTCAGCTCCACTCCTCCGCTGTTGCTCACAGAGGGCAGCCAGTGCTGAATCATAGCCTGCCTTGCTCCTTTATTTGGGAGGTCAACCAGGATCCTCTTCTCCAGCCGTCGCAACATGGCATAATCTAACTCCCTAATGGGAAGAAGACAGGCGGTCAACTGTCGCAGCAACCCACTTTGTTGTGCAAACCGTGGAGTTTCAAATGCTTTCTCCATTTGCTTTTAAAGCTTCTTGCCTTTACATCAGCCTGATAGTGAATTGTAATTAATACTCATTGCACTGCTAGTAATTAAATTACTGTTACCATCTTTTGCATATTGCTGGTACTTAAACTGATCTGACCGGCCACTATGACCCATGATATACAGAGTAGGCAGGTGCTGTTTCTTTCCTGGCTCTGCTACTGGTGCACAGTGTGTCCCTGGGTCAGTCATAGCACCTCACAGTGTTTCAGCCTGCCCCCTTTGCAAAAAGAGAATATCCCTGCTAGCCTGTCAGGGGTGCACAGAGGTCTAAATGCTCAGGGACCTTCAGAAAAACACTGATTAGAAGCTTTCTGGCAGGGCCCATCTTTATTATGTGATTGTACAGCACTGAGTACAGCAGGAACGTGACCCATGACTGGGCCTCTCAATATGACTGCAATACAAAGAGCAACACTGCCCAGCAAGACAAGCCACCTTCTACAAAGCTGCTAGGAAGGGGAAAGCTGGAAAAAGAAGTATCAGGACTCGGGTTCTCTGCTGATCTCAGAGTATAAAACGGGATTTGATAAGCCAGACAAACACTGGGGTGCGCTCTGCTCTTATTATCTATAAGGCCCAAGGAAGGCTTCACAGCAGGAGGATTTAACTGGTCTTCCAGCTGCTTTGTTTCCTAGGAAGTCTCCGCACTAGCAGTTCTAGGGAATCCTCCAAAACGTTGCATGCCTTGTGCTAGGCACTCCCCATAGAGGCGTGGGCATTAAGCTATCAAAAACACAACAGCTTGTTTTACCCAAGTGTTTTCCAGATGTTGGAGTTTCATAGAAGTTCATGGGAACAAAGTCCCATCCCAGTTAACAAGGTGTCCCTGCCAGCACATAAATCTACTAGTTGTCTTTTTGCTCACAGGATCATCCAGGAAGAACAAAGCAAATATCCTTCCTAACAGCTTCTCCCCTCAACACATTTACCCTTGTTCATACATTACTGTACAGGGCTCTGTGAGTAGAAGAGACAGCATCACTGCCAGCTCCAGCTTAACCCGCTCCCCTCCTGCGCACCCTAGGCTTCAGCTGGGCTGAGCTGCCACACTCCCACACACCTTGCCAGGATTGTCCTGGGGGCTCCATTCACCCCAGCATGCTTGTATATCAAAAATGCTCCGGACCTTACAGCTGCAATGTGAAGCTAACTCAGCAGTGTCTAATTAAGTGGGGACAGACAGGCAGACACACACAGTATTGAGCACTACTTTATTAGTCTCAGTGGGTCTACCCCAGATACTTTACTGCACAGCAGACTAATTTGCTGTACAGTAAATTGTCACTGTCTACATGCGCACAGCAATTAGGGTGCAATGGACTAATTTACTGCACTTCTGAATAGTCCCATCAGATACAAATGGTATATGGCAACACAGTAAATTACTGCACTTAGAAGCATGTGCAGATAGTGACACCAGGATTAGTTTACTCCAGCTTAAATTGAGGCAGAGTATATTCAGTTGCATTAATTGCATGTGTAGACACACCTAGTGAGATGCCTCTAGAAGCCCTCTGCTTACAGCTCATACATTCAGTAGAAACAAGCTTTTCTGGGATTTGGGGCAACTCCAGGGATTGCAGGAGCAGGCTGAACAAGCCGCCAAAACCCTGCAATTTGCTCTCTGATCTTTGAAGTAAAATCCTTGCCCCACAGAAATCATCAAAACTTTTGCCATTGATGCCAATGGAGTTAAGTTTCCTCACTCTGTAAGAGGACCACGCTCATTCCACAAAGCAGAAGTGTCAAATGTATGGTCCACAAGCTGGACCTGGCCTGCAGAGCTGATCCATCCAGCTTGCCAGGCTAGCAGCAGGACAGTGAATTTGGAGTGGCCAGCACTGAATGGGGCTTGCCACAGAATCTGAGGTCCTGGTGAACATGGCTGTTGGTGGCAAGGATTGTGCGAGACAGTACTCAGTTGCCCTGGGGCTGCTTGGGCAGAGGTCCAGAGTCAGTCTGGGGCCCAAGGTAAGTCTGACACCCCTGCCGTATACAGTAATGTAGCTGTCAATGCAAGACACCACTGTCTGCCATTTATACCTTAACCAAGGGACAAATTCCAGCATATACAGGAAAACACATGGAATATAATGGGAGCTGAACATGCCAGCACCACTTAGTCCTGTCACTGTTGGCAGTTGCCTCCGTCCCTGCTCTAATAACATTTTCCATTGATAATCACAAAATGGGTGCCCGCAGTTAGGCTTGGAAAATCCCACTGAGATGTCTCAGAGGATTTCCAAGAGGTATGTGTCTGGCACCTCCTGCTCAGCTCACAGGGTGTGAAACTCCTCACCACCTCAGGAAGGCTCTATCAGGTTCTCAATGGTTGTGTTTGATCTGAGCCAAAGAGCAAGTAAACACAGATCAGAAAACAGGCCAGTTCAGGGCAGGTCACTCGCACAACTGAACAGCTCTAGTCAAAGCCTTGGAAGCAGTACAACCGTACAAAAATCAATGCCTGCTGGTCCATATTTATCGATGTGCTAGGGAGCATGTATTATGTCTGTAGTATGTGATTGCAACAGCAGGTCGTGGGGCTTAAGCCTTGCGTATTCCCTGTGTGCAGGGATGAATCTAGCTAGCACAAGAGCTTTCTTTTGGAACAACCATCAATTAGAAAAGGAGAGAGAGATACGTTAGCCCCGCAGAAAGTCACAAAAGGTACCTCTGCCACCATCTTCCTCCTGAAGTGGAAGGCACTTTATTTGACCTCACCTTCTCCAACAGAAACAGAGCAACACACCCAGCTTTGGTGGCACAAAAATGCTGCATGGCACAAGCCTGTCCCCTTGCACCAAGCATCTGAGAACAAACATCATAGAAACAACGTTATCCACAAAGGCACTATTGCAAGGTGCTTGCACGGTCACGGTGAGTACAGTGTGAGAAGAGGCAGAAAACAGAACAGAATAACGTGGCACACGCAGGCTACACTATTCCAGGTGCTGATCTATAGTGAAGCCATGCAGAACAGTCCCCTGCAGTCGGCCCAGGACATTTTGCTGACAGCAGAACATTTGTCACCATACCGAGTGGCCCCACTTTGGACACGTGACGTTCTCACCCTTGACAAGATTCCACTCCACCAAGGAGCAAGGCCTGAAGCAGCCTTGGAGAGCCTGGGTGCCCAGCTGAAGGCAAGGTGCACATCCTGGCGGCCACCAAGTACTCATTTCAAGGCAGGCATTCAGCCGTTGAGTTTTACTTGATCTCATTCATTCTTTCAAATGGCATCCAGAGGGCATATCCCAAGCAAAATCCTTCTCAGCCTACCTGGAATCTTTCTTATTAAGGAATCCAGGTGATGAAAATCCAGGTGCTGACATCTTTTCCAGTAAGTATCTCCTTCAGGCACATCCAGTTGATGACTGTAAGGCTCCCTCTCTCAATTCATCCGCACTACCATCTCCCCTCCCCAGCTCCTCCACTCTCATAAACAAATCCTATTAGAGCAGTCTCAGGATGGGTGGACCCTATTCAATGTGTTAGGAGTCTAAATTCACTCTGTCCTTGAACAGCTGTTAATGCACTTACTTTGATAATACACTGGGCGCGTCTACACGTCCATTCACTGCGCAGTAACTTACTGAGCAGTAGGTGGTTTTTAGGCCGGTGGCCACACATGCAGCCATTAAAGCGCAGTAATGCTGCGTGTGGATGCTGTGTGTGGACTGACTTGGGACTAACTGTGTGTGTCCCAAGCCAGTCCACACACAGTGTTACTGCACAGTAAGGTGTCTACACGTGCAGTAACTAACTGGGTGTGGTTAATTCAATACCTGCATGATGTAGGTGTCAAATTTAGCACCCTTGATAGTTACTGTGCAGTATGGGCATGCACATGTAAATGTGCACTTGTACTGCTCAGTAACCTAAATTACTACGCAGTAAATGTGCACGTGCAAATGCACCCACTGTCATTTTAATCTTAATACTCGGTAAAAAAAGCAGTGAGGAGAAGGAAGGAAGGAAAGGAGGACACACTCACCAGTGTGCTAATGGCCTCCAGAGACTAGAGCAGGTGGAACAAGTTCCTGAAAATCCATGAATATAGAACGGGGTGGGCAAAATGTAGCTCGCAAGCCAGATGTAGCCTGCCAAGCCATTCTATCCAGCTTGCAGGGCCCCTAAAAATTTAGAAAATTAGTATTAATCTGCCTTGGGCTGCTTGCCATGTGGCCTTCAATGGCTTGCCAAAACTCAGATAATTACTCCACCCAAAATAATTGCCTGCCCCGATATAGAAAGTGGGTGAGTCCTTGTCCTCACTGCATTTTGTGACTCAGCCTTAAGGCTGAGATGCATTAACAGCTGTCCAGGGATCCAGTGAGCATGGAACAGGATCAGGTGTAAAGATTCAGAGGCCTATATGTCACTTAGGGTTTGTCTGCACCACTTCAGCCACTCACCCCCACCTCTTTTCCTCTGCTGCTGAGTTCACTGGGGTCAATCCTAGGCACTGGAGTTGACCAAAACCCCTGATTTCAGCGGTGAGTAAGAGGGTGGGGAACTTCAATCTGAGAGAAGACCCCAATTTTTTAATCAGTGCAATCCCCTGCACCGTGCTTTTCTTACTGCACAGGTGAGAAGAAAGGCAACAACAGTACATCCCTCAGAAATTAGTGTAAAGGCCTTTAAGCACCCAGGGAGGGGGAAAAACAACACATAGTTAAGGACTACCTTATCATTCAATTAACAAGGGCTCTATTTTATTTAATTAACATTTACTGATTTCAACAAGTAATTTGTCATTGCCCCACCAGCCATGTTGATGACTAACAGGAAGCCACGCTGGAAACTAGGGAGTAGATTGCTGAATGGGGAAATCAATAAGCTTTCTAACACACACTGTGGTATAGATAAAGAGTGCATTAAGAGCTTTGTTTTGGCTTCGTTTCCATTCATCTGAAAGCAGCTTGATATTAATTTTTCCAAGGATCAACGGACAGCCAAGATACACAAATCTTACAAAGTCTAGCCCAGTAGAAGGCTGAAAAACTGAGAGAGACAAGTATTTAAAGAGACCACTTAAAGCTGACAGTCATGGGACATGTCGACTCCTGGCTCTGCTATTGACTCCACGTGACCTAATGCAAGACATTCAGTCTTTCAGCACTTAGTCACCTCCATCTGTCCAATGGGACATAAAAAGTTTCCTACTTGTACAAAGCTTCAAAAGGGGCCAAAATGTAAAAGGGACCAAATGGCACCATAGAAGTACAATCTGTCAGACCATAACCAATCCCACATCTTAGATAAACATAAAGGGACAGCTGCATAAAAAAATACAACTCGGTGAAAGCACTACTTAGCAGCATATTTGGTACCATGGGAGATGAAAAGCAAAAGGACACGCAACACTTCAGACTGCCATTTTGTACCAATATAATGCTTTTTTCATCCTCAAAGTGTTCTGCCCGCCTTTGAATATGCTGCTCGGATGATCTAAAATTTACAGATGAGGAAAAAGAGGTAAGGCCACTCTCTTAAAAGAGCGAAAGGAATTAGCAGGCATCTGGGATTAGTATTCATGCTTCCTGGTTCCACCAGACCAAACCTTTCCCCTCAATACTGTATAAAAATTAACCTGAATAGAATGAAAACAGGAAAATAGGTTGGAAGGGACTTCAGTTCACCCTGTCCATGCCCTTGCTCAAGGCAGGATCATCCCTGTCTAAAACATCTCCTCCAAAGGTTTGTCTGCTCTGCTCTTAAAAACTTCCAGTGATGGAGATTCCACAACCACTCTAGGTAATCTGTTCCAGTGCTTAACCACCCTCATAATTAGAAAGTTCTTCCTAATATCCAACCTAAATTTCCCTTGTTGCCATTTAAGGCCATTACTTCTTGTCCTGTCCCCTGCGGCCACAGAGAATAGTCTATCACCATCCACTTTATAACCACTCTTCATGTATTTGTAGTCTATTATCAAATCCCCCTGAGGTCTTCTCCAGAATAACCCCAGTTCTTCCAACCTTTCCTTGTAAGTTGTGTTTCCTAGATTGCTAATAATTTTTGTTGCTCTCTGCTGGACTCGTTCCAATTTGTTCATACCTTTCTTGAAATGCAGTGCCCAAAACTGGACACAGCACTTCAGGCGAGGCTTCACCAATGCCCAAGAGAGTGGAAGTTCCTTGACTTGCAAGAGACTCTCCTGTTAATACAACCCAGCATGCTCCTGGCCTTTTCCCTTTTTTTTTCTTTCAATGAGAGCATATTCTTGACTTGCACTCAACTTCTGTTTCACTATCACCCATCTCTGTCTGTTTTCATCCCCCAATTTGTATTTGTGCATTTCAGCGTCCTATAGTAAGTACAGGACTTTTCACTTATTGTACTTCATTTGCTAATTCTAACCATTTTTCTAATTTATCAAGGTAATTTTGAATTCTAATCTCATGTTTCAAAGTGTCTCATGTATGAGTACTGCTCCAGCTCCACTCCTCTTCTACCATCTCCTGACTGCCCCTTTGTCATACTGCATAGAAAGATCAAGAACAACGGCTCTTCCAGGACTTGTTCATGTGTACTGGGCTTTTGGAAGGAAAAACTATTCATATATAATTTAAGTTGGATAAAATTCAGACCTATTATAAATGCTCCAATTCACCTGAAGTTCAGTTCAACTGAAGTTCGTGGTCTTGCACCATCTAAACATAAAAATTACCGCTATACACCTAGACCCAAATCCTTGAAGAAGTATTCATGTGAGTCAGATGCCAAAATTATTGTGAGAATCTGGGCCAGAGCTAGAGTAGGCTGATGCACTGATTTTAATGGAGTTTCACCCACTGGAAGAAAGTCTCTTTATTCAATCTGTTCAATCAGATTCATAAAGAGGCCCTACACCAAGCATTAGGCTCACTGGTGCCAATGCAACTTAGACTGCAACAGAGTTCAAATACTTGGCCACTAATCAGCGGTCAAATGAAACTACATGAAATTCCCAAACTTCCAGGGCAACAGTTTCAAATTCTGAAGAGCTCAGCTCCCTTGTAGGAACAAAAAAAAGGGGGCAAATTTCCAAATGATCTTGCTACGGTGCTTGAACTCTTGTAGTTCTGGGCTTGAGTATCTTATGTTGGAAGAGGAAATCCTGGCCCACTGAAGACATCCATTTCAATGGCAGTCAGGATTTCAGTCAGACTTGTAAAATCCTTATGCATGCCCAAACCTTGCACAGAAGGAATTGTATACAGTAGTGCCACTGAAAAATGGATTTTTTTACTTTTAGCTTCAATGTTTAGAAAAGTGTGTCATTCCTTGACATCTGGAAAAAAAGAGATTGAAATTAGGAACAGTCAGGGTGAAAATGTCCATAGTTCTTATGTGTTGTTTTAGTTTTTATGTAGTGAAATCCATAAATTTTGGAAACTTAGTTTTACAGTGGGAAAAATAATTTGATGTTTTTGGTGTGAAAATGGCAATTTTAAGGAAAATCTACAGAAAATAGCACTTCTAGGCTGAGAACTAATCCAACATTAAATGCTGGAAATATTACAAATACATTTTGCTCTGTTTGCACAGCTCTTTCCAAAATGAGATTACCAGACCCATAAAAGGAAGAGATTCATGTGATACAAGACACACGTGATGATTTATCTAAGTACACATTGACAGGTTTCACGGTTCCTTCAGAAGTATGGAAGATCCACAGAGTGAAATCTTTTCAGGCACATTTTTCCGTACCCCATCTTACTGCTCCTAGACTTCCCGTATTCTTTTTCAGATCTATGTAATGGACAGGATTTACATGAATTCACTTGAGGTTGAATCCTTTCAATGCTCTACTGATGGGCAAACGGTCAAAAGGCTGTAATGCTATGCACGAAACTTAGAGTATCGTTTCAAAACTGACCATGAAAAAGATCCGTGTGTTGCTTAAAGGTCTCTTGTATAAAGAGTAATGATGCTGTAATAAATTAACATTTTTACAGCAGACTGCTAATGAGATTTAAAGGGAGACATGGTTATTAAATTAACCAAGACAAATATTTGCATGTGCTTCAGCTACTTATCTTGAAGTATTTTTCCACGCAACCCAATACTAGCATTTTAGAATATGACTAATCATATTCTAATCCATTCTTTACATGTACATATTGTAATGCCAAACAGGCCAGATTTTGCTTGGGTGTATTTCCACTAGATAGCCCAAGGGATAAATCAGTAAAACACACTACACTGTTAAAGTAAAATATAAAGCTATTGTCTACCTTTGTATATTGACCATGTGAGAACAGAACAATCAATCAGGACAGGGGAGAGACTTTTGGGGTAGTGCCAAGTAATTAATTTATGGCCAATTTGTTCATTTTTACAGTGGATTTCCTAGATTGCTAGGGGCTGGAAGGGACCTTGTAAATCATCGGGTCCAGTCCCCCTACACTAAGCAGGAAAAGACAGCTGGGCTCAAGTGACCCCAGCGAAGTGACCATGCAGTCACCTTTTGAAGATTTCCAGGGTAGGTGACTGCACCAGCACTGGAGGGAGTTTATTCCAGAGTCTGGACACCTTGACTGTAAAGAAGATTTTCCTGGAATTGAGCCTGAAGCAGCCTTCCAGGAGTTTGTATCCATCGCTCCTGGTCTTCCCCAGGGATGCCCTAGTGAACAGCTGTTCACTGAGCCCTTGATGTACTCCCCGATGTAGCGGTAAGCCGCTACCCAGTCCTCTCTCAGCCTTCTCTTCTGTAGCCTGAAGAGGCCCAAGTCCCTCAGCCTCTCCTTGTATGGCTTGTCTTGCAAGTCCCTGATCATATGGTGGCTCTTCTCTGGACCTTCTCAAGTTTTTCCATGTCCTTGTTGAAGTGCAGCGCCAAGAACTGAACGCAGTCCTCCAGCTGCGGCCTCACCAGTGCAGAGTACAGTGGGAGTATCACTTCCTTAGTTTTGCATGAGATGCAACGGTTAAGGCCAGTGTAGTGCTTGCCTTGCTGGGCACAGCATCGCACTGCCAGTTCATGTTCATGCAATGGTCAATCACTACCCTGAGGTCCCTTTCGGTCGTGGCACAAGTCAAATTGTTGCCACTGAGCCTGTAGGTATGTTGGAGACTGTTTGCCCCCAGATGGAGCACTTCTGAGTGTTGAACTTCTGGTTCTGGTCTGCCCAGCTCTCCAGCCTGTCCAGGTTTGCCTGTATCTGCAGCCTATCTTCTGTGGCATTACCACACTCCTGCATAACTTGGTGTGGTTCACAAACTTGGCCAGCGAGCTTTTCACCCCTACATCCAAATCACTGATTTAATGCTCAAGGGGCAGGTGCTGTACTGAGACAGAACTACCCCATATAGCACCCCTGAGGCATAGCACACTCAGCATAACATCTTCAGAAGTGCTTACATGACCTGGGAATCTAAGGCCACGGTCTATACACTAAAAATGAGCAAACACATGGCATGCAGCCTTACCCTCACATAACTCCCTAAAATCAACTGCAGAATTTTCTCAGGAAAAGTCAGGAGTAAAATTAATACGATTTGCACTGAAGTTGGTGGTGTATAGATGCAGCTTATCCTGAGCTGGCAGCTATTACAGGCTGCTTCCTGCTGCTTAGGCGTTCTCATATACAATCAAAGAAAAGTGGATGTGGATACCCAGGCTGCACTGTTCAGACATACTATGCTCAGCAATATAAATGACAACTCCCCGGTCGTAGTCTGAGGATTTCCAGTCACAGATCGAGGCTCTTCCCACCAATGTCCCTAGGGCATCCTTGTGAGAGTCAGCCGGAGAACCACTAATCAAAACAAACCAAGTAACAAAACATTTGTGGTTTTTGTGGGTGCAAAGCCCTCCCTCAGCTCCAACCACTTTCAGATGGCAACAGCCTGTGGTTGTCACAATGCAGAGCTGTCTACACACTTCAGAAGCGGATGCACTCGTCAGTCAGATTCCAGGCACTGCCACGGTCAGCTATGGAAATGCCAGGGAGTCATTTGTTCAACAAGGAGGTGTTGGTGAGTGGTTGCTGATTAGGGACAGAAGCTTTTGCTTGGCCTACGGGTTTGCACACTTGTTTGTACTGTGAGCTATACTTTGGATATGAAGGATGTACCGCAGACCCCTGCTCTTCTGTTCATGATCCACTTCCATTTATAAGCTCCTAACATTTCTGTGGCAACTTGCTCTCATGGTCAAGTAACATGAGAGAAATATTAAATGTAGGTTCAACTTTTAAGCGTATGTTCAACTGTTTTAAGCCAGTTTTATAGCAGGAAACAAGAAACCAATATCATGCAATCTGTTAGTTGTGTGCAGATTTCAGCAGATGCTTCACATGCCACAGTTTGGACACCTCTGATCCAGCTCTTTTCTCTGAATCCTCTTCTAGTATTGGCCTGGATTCATACAGCTACCACAGACATGGTGCATATGATAAACTCTCGTTTTGGCAGGACAAGCTATAGTGGCATTAACAAGTAAGGGGAATGTTGTATTGAACTGGCCAGTATGTATGTATACCAGGTAGAATCAGAACTGCTCAGTTTGTGTGTCACAGCTTTTTTCTCTTTGAGCAACTAAATCAATCCTCTATATTGGCCTGAGATGAATGGAACCAATTCTTTGAGGAGATGGTACTAAAAGCAATGGCAGAGTAGAAGAATATTAGAGAGATACAGACAAATGCAGATTGTCCCCCAGAAGTCAGCACAACTCCCCTCACCAAGATCATCCTGCCAGGGAGAAAGTGGCCTCTCA
>JAGPOW010002514.1:61099909-61118949 GCA_030014935.1 Caiman crocodilus | reverse complement strand
AGAATATTAGAGAGATACAGACAAATGCAGATTGTCCCCCAGAAGTCAGCACAACTCCCCTCACCAAGATCATCCTGCCAGGGAGAAAGTGGCCTCTCATATAACTGTCTCATACAACCATGGATCCCTTCTCTTCCATGTCCAAAGAACTGCCTCAGCTGAATGGATGATCTCCACAGGATTCAACCAGCTGCACTCCCTGCTGCTCTACCATTTCCCCAGGTTTCTGTCTCCAGCTCCACAGCACTTGGGTCTCCTTCCCCACTCCGATTATTTCTGAATTTTGTAAAATGGTTGAGGGCATTTTGTGTGAAACACACTGATTGATGCCATATTGTACTTCGTGTTTCCCATCACAGGCCATTGATTCTTCTAGGCCTAAATCATATTACAGAAACCGAAAGTTTTATTCTCCAACTTTAAAAAGGCAGATTTTAATACCAATAAAATCCAACCTTCCTGTTTATGGAGTATCTTTCTGAGCGCTAGATGTTGTAAGCACCTTACAGAACTATGCTGAAACCCTTCTTAGCGTAAACATAGTAAATAACTTGGCTATAAAGTCAAATACTCCATTTTAAATATTAGCAGCTGGTGGCATCAGCATATGCTGACTTTATTATGGATTATTCTCATGTGGCACAGATAGCAAGAATTGTAGAATTTAAAAGTAAAAGCTCCAAATTAAGCTTTAAATGCTTTAACCAAATATCAAGGCTTTTTTCTGCAGGAGTCTAAATAAAATCTTTATCTGTGCTTAGAGGCTCATGCAAATGTATTCAAAATGTACTCTCTGGATCTCTTACCATGGCAGATTAGAAGCTGCTAAAACAAATACAAGATCATCAGATCGGGCCAAGCCATCCATCTGCACCAGTAATTCAGTCTTCATCCGCCGGCTTCCTTCGTGCTCGCCACTGCCAAGATGCAGAGAAATGTTATTTGCTCAGTGCATTAAAGCTTT
Source organism: Caiman crocodilus (assembly GCA_030014935.1). Taxonomy (NCBI): domain Eukaryota; kingdom Metazoa; phylum Chordata; order Crocodylia; family Alligatoridae; genus Caiman; species Caiman crocodilus. Next base: position 61,117,985 of record JAGPOW010002514.1, on the reverse strand, counting down.
ATTTATACAGTGTCATTCACAGCAACTGAGCCCCAGTCACAGTTCTGTCCCAGTTCAAAGCATGATTAAGTACCATTAGCTAACACCCAGGCATTAAAAGTTGAGCTTCCTGATGATTACTTAAATGTGTTCAGTTCAGTGCATTAGACTGGAGTGAATCCATTGGAGTAAAACAAAATATCTGTTTTGTTTTATCTTTGCATAAAGATTAACACAAAGGAAATGAGGAGATACCAGAGTTGATATTCAGAGGGGAACATTTCTAAGGCTTTCAAGGGCATTATATTGGAGAATTATAGTACAGGTTGCAATTCACGCATGAGAATGGCTGATGTGTTCAGTGCAAATAGTATCCAGAGGAAGTTATATGGAAAAGGTACACTTGTCATTGAATTTAGTGTACTTCAAGGTCAGTTTTCTCAGCAGGAATCTAAAAAAGTGCAGATCTGAAATAAAATGAAAAAAGACCCATCCTGCTTTGAGACAGGGAATTAAGGACCCTGCCTTAGAAAAAAGAACCTGGAATTTCAGATTCATAGATGCCAGAGTCAGAAGGGATCATCGAGTCCAAACCCCTGCCTAGGCAGGAAAGAGAGCTGGGGTCAGATGACTCCAGCCAGATGCCCATCTAGCCTTCTGTTAAAGACCCCCAAGGTAGGGGAGAGAACCACCTCCCTTGGAAGCCCATTCCAAATTTTGGCCACCCTTACCATGTACAAGTGTTTCCTGATATCTAGCCTAAATCTGCTGTCAGTTTGTGACCATTGTTCTTTGTTACCCTAAGAGGCACCCTGATGAATAGAGCATCTCCAATTCCTTGCTGCGTTCCCGTAATAAATTTGTACGTAGCCACAAGATCACCTCTCAGCCTTCTCTTGCGGAGGCAGAAGAGGTCCAGGTCCCTCAGTCTCTCCCCATAGGGCTTGTCCTGTAAGCCCCTAACCATACAAGTGGCCTCCTCTGGACCCTCTTGAGTCTGTCAACATCCTTCTTGAAGTACAGCACCCAAAACTGGATGCAGTACTCCAACTGTGGTCTGACCAATGCCGCATAGAGAGGAAGTATCACCTCCTTGGTACTATTTGCCATGTATCTGCTGATGCATGATAAAGTGCGGTTAGCTTTGCTAATGATTTTGTCACACTGATGACTCATGTTCATCTTGGAGTCCACTGTGACTCTGAGATCCTTTCCGCTTCTGTGCTGCTGAGGGTCACTTCCCAGCCGGTAGGTGTGCTGGATATTTCTGCACCCTACGTGCAGCACTCTGCACTTGTCCTTGTTGAACTGCATCCTATTGTGTACTAGGGCTGTGCATCTTATTGTGTTTCGAACTACGGCTGTGCAAAACGGCACCGTTTTGTTTCATCTTCAGTTTTGAGCGTTCCGTTTTGAATTTAATTTTGATTTGAAACAGCTGTTCTGTTCCGTTCCATCAAAACTAAAAGGCTGTTTCGATGCTGTTTTGACTTTCGCTGGGTGTGGGGTCAGCCCCTCCCAAATCACAGCACGGGGGTGGGAGAGAGTCCAGGTGGGCTGACTCTGTCCTGTCCCTGCCAGATCACAGCGCTGGGAGGGGTACTGAGCCGGGCTGAGTTTCCTTCCCCTGTGCTGTTATCAGCTTCCGTTGGCAGGAGACAGAGAGAGCCAGGGCTGTGCTCCCTGCTGGTGCCCTGGTTCTCCCGTCTTTTGCTGCTGGCTTCAAAACACGAAACATTTCAAAACTTTTGAAACGTTTTGACTAGCCTTGTTTTGTTTCAAGGCTGTTTCAAAGCCCTTCATTTCAATTCAATTTCACTGTTTCAAGCGCCAAATTAGTCAAAACAGCATCGAATCGAAACAGCCGGCGAACTTTCGCACAGCCCTACTGCCCCGCTTTTCTAACCTGTCCAGGTTAGCCTGCAATCATTCCCTACCCTCCGGAGTGTGTACTTCACCCCACAATTTAGTATCGTCTGCAAAGTTGGACAGAGTACACTTCTCACCCACATCCAAGCCACATTGAGGAGTACGGGTCCAAGGACCGAACACTGCAGGACCCCACTACCCACATCCTTCCAGGTTCCAGGAATTTAAGAGCTTGTGCTTGCAAGGTGCCAGGAAAGTGAAGCAGTACTCCAACCCAATGCACCAAAGCTATTTAGCATGTAGTTAAGCACCGAAGCTTGGGAGCTGAAGTGCTCAGCACCTGTCAGAAAAACTCCAATATAGCACAGTTAGACCTTAGATTATAGATGTTGCCATTCAGGTATAATACCTTGGGTTTTTTTTAAAGCATCCTCTCATGTAGTGCTGCATCACCATATAATGAAGATAATCAAACAAACTCTTAGAAATGCACACAGATACTTCACTTAACACACAAGGGCTGTGAAAGGATACTACCAGGGCACAAACTGCCAGTGATTATGAGTTGTATCTTTATAATCATCTAGAAACCTCTCAAATAGGTACCTTACATATATAATAAAAGTGTCTATACCTTTTGTTCCCTCCCCACATTTTCTGATTTTTTTAGACTGTTTTAATGGTGTGTCATGTCATGGATAGTAACATCACATCAACAGTCCTCCAACCTCACTGCTACAAGCCCTGCCTATGTCTTAGTCACCATAGCATCTAGTCAGTCAGTCCCTTTCTTTCACACACTTTTGCCTTCACACTTCCTTCCAGACCACCCATTTCAGTGGGAACCAAACACTTCCTTCCTCCTTGTAAATCTCTCCTCTGTCTACACTGCTTCCAGGTAACGGTACTCTCTCCTTTATTTATCCCTTATCACCACATGTATGAGCTGACGGTCTGCCCAACAATAAGATGTAGTGAGGATCCTAAGATTGAGAATAGACCTGAAGAAAAACTACATTTGAAACTAAAAGAAAATTACTACACTATTACCGCTCAACGTAGTTATTCTAACAATGCGATCTAAATTAAAGGTCTTTCTGTGGGTCCAATCAAGCTCCTATTGACGTTACCAGAACAGCCTCAGGCCCTGTTTGTACTAAGATTTGTTTGCTTGGTAATAAGCTCAGTGTTATAGTAAATGTTAATTGGCACACGATCAAACGCATTTATTGAAAAGAATTAGAGAGGGAAATGTGTTCTTTTGAAGAGATAGCAAGCTAGCTCATCAGTTACCCAGGAGCGGTTCCTCTCTGACTCATTACTGACTCCAGCTCATCCAAGAAAATCGTGGAAGGAGCGTGGTACCGGGCAAGTTCAAATAAAACCTGTTCATAGGGGAAAAAAATATTAACAACCGAAGGAAGACTGAGCAAAGGTGTTTAGGGTCATCATGTAAAGACTAAATAATGGAGCACACTTCACAAAAACCTTTAGGAAAGAAACAGAATAAATATTGGGGAAATGATTGGCAGAGAAGTTCCAAAATCATTCCTTAATTCTTCAGGTTTATAAAGGAGAGATAAAGAATACATTTATATAATCCAGTCTTTTTGTTTTAATCTTTCCTCCTAAAGTCTATGCATGTATGCTGAGAATAATGGGATAAAAAGATAAGAATTGCAAAAAGGGACTCCTGGGAAATCCCAAATCATCACCAGAGATTAAGTACTTTCTTCTTTTACTGTTGTTGCATTTATTTTTCAAATGGGGGAGAGGAAGGGGGGATGACACACAGTCACTGAAACTCCAGTGGCAAAAATGGCCATATTGTCTTAATAAAATAAAGTACTTCTTCGAGGAAAACAAACATGGCCTGTCCTTCACAGGGTAAAGTTAGATTAAAAATGGAAGTTAAAATGAGTGACATTTGCCATTGCAGTGATGACATGTTAGCTATTTTTCCTTTATAAGGGTAGCTAAATATAAAAATATTCATAGAATATTTTTATGGAAACATCCTTCAACTATCTGAAAACAACATCATAGTCCGGGATCTGGACTTTCCATTTGCCATGGAAAAACATGAGCTTTATTATTTTAAAGAAGAAAAATGTGGATTTTCTCTTTTTAAGGAAAAATTTTTCTCCTTTAAAGGAGAAAAACACAGGAAAAAGCAGGTTTCCTCTTGCAGGCTGGGCAACCAGGCAGGGGGCACCATTTGCATGTGTGCGTACAGGACAGCCAGGCAGTGCGGAGAGCAGCTCCCACGGGTCCCTGCAGGTAGGCCTTAGGGGGTGGGTTCTAGGGGAGGGTGGGATGGAGTTGGGCAGGGCTGGGAGAACTACCCAGCTGAGGCAGTGTGTGGGGCCTGGGGTTAGAGGTTTAGGCCCAGGGCAAAAATGCATAGCTACAGAGCCCAGGTGAGGAGCAGGACAGAGCCACAGGCAGCTCATCTGTAGGGTGGCGGGGGGCTAGCTCTGTGTCACTGCGCGCACTCCAGGGAGAAGGGCATGTGCCCCCAAGATTTGTACACAGATGTACGCTGGCCGCTGCAGGCTCAGGGCTCCTCGCCCTGCTGCCTCCTTGCCCTGTGCCACCAGGGTCCAGCATGGCAGGGAGTCTTGGTGCTGCTACCAGGAGCCCTGCTCCGCCATGGTGAAGCGTCCCCTGCCCACTCAGCAGTAGCAGTGGGTGGCTGCTTGGAGTTGTGCCACCCACTGCTGCCAGGTAGGCCAGGGACACCTTGCTACCGTGGCACAGGGCTCTCAGCGGCAGCACCGAACCTTCCCACCCCATTCTGTCCTGTTTTGTTGGGTCTTGCCCGCTGAACCGCAGAGGCCCTGGGGAGAGGACAGCAGGGTGGGGAGCCCCAAGATCGCAGTAGGCAGCCCACATCCACTCCCCCCCGACAGGCTCTGCTCCAGCTGTGCTGCCCACAGGGGAAGGGGAGCTGGGCTTTGCGTGCGCCACTTGGGCTGCAGCAGCCGCCGCCTCCCACGGGTAACAGCTGGGTTCCGGTGCTGCTGGTGGGGCACAGAGGGCTGCACACCTGGGTCCCTGACCCTGTAGCCCTAGTAGCTGGGCGCCTCCTCCAGCATGGTTGTGAGGGAAGAGGGCTGTGGGTAGGGAATGAGGGGCACCAGCATGGCCAGGGGGCTGTGGGTGGGGGGTGAGGGGCAATGGCATGGGTAGGGTACCACCATATCAGGGCTGCTCAATGCCATAAACCAGCAGAGGGGATAGCTGCAGCTGGACCTGTGTCTTGGTGAGCAACGGGGGCAGGGGGAGCTTTGATTTTCCATGATAAAAAACCCAAAAATCAAACAACAAAATATATAAGTATTTAGTATCTATCTATCTATCTATCTATCTATCTATCTATCTAGTGGTGTTTCATTTTAAGTGCAGTAATACATGGATTTGGGGGTATTTAATCAGAGAATTTGTGATTTTTTTTTTAATCAAAGAAAACCAGGATCCTTGATCATACTGCACTAACTATGGCACCTTTCATCTAAGGGAGTGAAAAGGCTTCATAAATATCTTTATAAGGACAGACCTTATTTTCTCCATTCTATAGATGAAGCACAGAGGTTAGATTACTTGCTGAAAAAAATCACACAGCTTGTGGCAAGTTCAGAATAAAACCCACATTTCCTAGCACCAGTGCTTGGCTCTAAGCAGTAGGCAAAAGTGCTTCTTTGTGGCAAAAATAAATGTGTATAACAGAATCAGCACACAATCACAGCTCCTTTTAAAAAGCAATCCCAGCTAGAGCAAGATTTACCAGTTCCTAATTTTGGAATCCCAGATTGCTCAATTAATCCGCCTCTTCATTCTTTTATTCACTCATGACTACATTATCTTTAAAGTTAGCTTATAAGAGCCTTGGGGCAGACCACACTTTTATTGACAATTACATACCACCTATCCTATACAGATCTAGTAAAATCTGGGACCAACTGTGACATGTGCCATTCCAACATGGAGCACCTCCAGTGATCACAGCAATGAGGACATGTTCTAATCTAGGAGGGGTGTATGTGGCAGCCATGTTGATCTGAGACAAAAAGAAATGCAAAAACCTAGAATTCTTGGTTCCAAAATGATACTTATTAGATCAACTGAGAAATTGCAAAAAAAGTGGCATAAAAATATATATTTTTTGCAATTTCTCAGTTTGTCTAATAAAAGGTATCATTTTGGAACCAAGAGTTCTAGATTCTTGCATTTCTTCTAATCTAGCAGGAACTTTCAGTTGTTCTCAGGACTTAGTTTGCCTGCTGATGACTCAATAAATCAAAAATCTTTGACAGCTTTGGGAAGTCATGTATTACTGAGCTGAAACAACACAGCAGGAACTTGACCAACATGGTATCTTAATAGAAATAATATGTATTCTTATTTTACAGAAAGGGAAATGAGTGAAGAGTGAAATCACTTGCCCAAGACTGCAGAGGGTATCAACATACGAGAAATACCCATCAGTTCCTGTCTCTCGGTTTTGTTCACCCCATTATAAACCTGCTACTCTCCGGCTGCCTGAGAGCATAATTCTTACCCGGACAAGTTTTTCTGAATCACCCCTCCACTTGCTGACAATGGTGGAGGCTGAAATGTTGAAGAAAGTTGTGTTGCATTCAGTGGCAACAGCCTTAGCCAGCAAAGTCTTCCCAGTACCTACAAACATAATGGAGAAATTCACTCCAAGCATATGTAAGAGCATTTGAGTAATTCCCTTCATCAACTTATTAGTCAAAAGTGAACGCTGATAGTAACCCCCCCGCCGACTAATCAGGACTTTCTGGAGAAACACAAGGAATCGGACCTCAAGGCACAACACCACTAACAGGTGGATTCTTCATTTGCTTTCTTCCTGAATTTTTTTTTTAAATGAACAAAGCACAACAACAGATTGTGTTGTGGCATGTAAATACCACAGTTCCCAGGAAGGAACCATCTGAGCCAGGCTGGCTGGGACTGACATTAAAAAATGCATCAAATGTGCACTGCTGACAACTACAGACAAATGAAGCCACAGCAGCAATGATATTTGAAGCACATCACTGCTCTGATCACCCATGGCCAGGAATGTTGGCTGGGGGATTCAGGCACAGCAATATTCTCAGGCTGTGCACATAAGTGGGGAACTCTGTGCACTGAGAAACAGATCGAAGGAGTGGTCTACCAGTAGGCTATCCTCTCACTTCATTTCACACCTCCACAAAAAAATCAGATGAAATTAGCATAAACCTCTAAAAACAGCTTACCATCCTCTGCAGATGATTCTTCTGTTTGGCTAAAAACAAAAGTAGCGATGTACAACTAATCATATAGTCTATAGCTGTATCTACCTGGAGGTCCATACAGTAATAATCCTTTCCATGGGGAGAGAATCCCTGTAAACAGCTGTGGATACTGTAGAGATTAAAAAGTAATTCAAGTAATTCAAATACGCACACTCTATATCAAACATTATTTTTGAGGCAATATTTTCTGGTTTATTCAGGAAAATCAATAAGCTGAAAGAGAAAAATAGAACTATATAAAACTTTTGACCTGAATTATCAATAAAAAGGGACATTTACATTTAAAAGGTGTTATATGAATTTTATGTTTTATTTTGATACAATGCATGAGGTTGGCTAGTCTCATCTATAAATCATTATCCTGTAGCATGATCCATGCCCAATCCAGCCACTTTTATTTAGACACAATTCCTATAGAATAAGGAGTGGGGATAAGTCTGGGAAGGTTTAGACGATCCTGCCCTGACCGGGGTGGGGACTGTACTACATGACATCTTAAGTTCCCTTCCAGCTCTATTTTACCATGATTGCGTGACAGAAAAATCCAGCATACTGCAGAGCCAATCCAGCATACTGCAGAGCCTTCTTATGCGAGACGCTATAGGTCACTGTCTATTTAAATTCCATTTGCTGAATAGGAACTGCATTCAGAACAGGACAGATACAGTAAGAACTGTGCAACGGTTCTCTACTTGCAAGAAACATGTTAACTAGCTGGTGACATTCTAACCATAACAACATGTAGGATGATGCCCAGCATTGGTTTTCTCAAACTATTTAGGGCCTTACCCTTATAGGATACACAACTGCTTCCTTGACTAACTGCTTGGCTGCATCAAGTCCAATAATGTCATCCCACTTTATGTTTGGATTATGGAGATAAATGTCCTGCAACACATATTTGATCTTTTTAGCAGAAATAACGTTCTCCTGTAAAACTATAATAAACACTAAAGTAGCAAAACAGCCAGTTTATACCAGGATGTAAAGTTACAGTGATATTAAATGAGACTTTAATTCAAACCACACACACTGTAAATCCTTGGTTTACCATGAGACGTACACAAAAATAATTCCTAGAGAAGCCATTAATTATGGCCTGATCTCAATGAAACCTGGGGAAGTTTTGCCATTGGCTTCAAAGATAGCAAAAAACCGTTATAATTGACCAGACCAATGGTCCATCTCCTTAAAAATAGCCTGCATCACATAGTTCAAAGGAAGGATTAAGAAACTCCAGCGTGGAAAATGATGGAATAGCCTGCCTAGGTGAGGGTTTTGTGAAGTAGGTTTCTGCCTCTAAAACAGTTAGTCTAAGGTGTCATCCTCTCCCACCCTCTAAAAGAGGGACTACAATTAGCCTGTCCCCTGAAGTATTCATCCAACTAAATGTACTCCACAGGCCAGCTGTTGTGTAAAAAGAAGATTCATACTCTTATTATAATTTGATGGCTAAACTGTACTCTCAGATAAAATGCAGAAAGGTCCCCACTGACTAGAATGAGAGGTGTATGCTCCAGGAAAATATTTAATTGAATATATTTAGAAAGATTATGTATAACAATTAATAGATCACACTTTCCTTTCTGTGAACAGCAATTTCAGCTGAACCTGATTTATGATGCTAAACAGACTTCTAGAAGACTTTCCAACACTAAAGTGGTCCACTTCTCTAGTGGACCAGTTACCACGTGTCATTCATTTTATTTATGTACTGGACACACACAGCCATCACAATTAGGCACATATTAGTAAAGTATAAAAACACACCATAAAAGTAATCTAAAAACTGCTGCTCCTGCTGTTCCTGCCAGGAGTGACCACAGCCATGTCATTTTGTCAAGAGCTTCATAAAAATAAAAATCAGCCAAAACCTACATGAAGAAAGCTACTCTGACTCCATCTCACAAACCTGCTAGACTCAGGCCCTACATGGCAGATAATTGGAATGATCCCTAAAACCAGTGAGGGCCAACCTTTTTGGCTTGTGCGCCACAAATTAGCCTCATACCCTCCACGAATGCCATTCCAATCCCTTCTCCTGTCCCATCTGCTGCTCTGCTTTCTGCTCCCTGCCCTGTCTGCCACTGTGCTGCCTGTCCCCACCCCATTCTGCCACATGTCGCATACAGAGGCTACCCATGCCACTTGTGGCATTCATGCCACAGGTTGCCCACATGCCTTAGACAAGGACCTTTGACTCAAGAAGCAGTGCAGTTGCTCAGATCTAAGCTTGGACAGCCAGTCTCCCAGCTCATTTAAACATCCTTGACAAGACATAAAGTAATAGGCAATCTCATAACCACAGTGGGCTTTCAGGATAAAGCCCAACACTCAGGACTGGACCTGGCAGAAAATATGGACTGAGCAAAAGAGACTCAAGTAAATGGGTTTTAGTGCTTTTTCCACTTGGAAGTCTGCTTGAGGGTAGACTTGCAGGTAATCCTAAACAGAGTTGGTCACCATACTCCTTGCATTTGACTTGTTCCTCCAGTAATTTCATTACTAAAAGGATTCAAGTGCATCTTAGAAATATTACTTTTTGCCTCAGATAATCACTGGCCATTCTCTGTCTTGGTACTCTGTTCATATTACCAGACAAGTTTTACTGAGAGGCAAACACATCTACAACTAAGCACAGTATACTGGCATTTAATTTTTCCTTCAAGGAAGACCCTGTTCATTTAGACCCCAATTCACCAAGGAACTTACCACGTATGCAACTCTACGTATGCAAGATAAAAAAGGATCAAGACCTACTTGAGGCCCTACAGCTGAATTAGGCCCTTAGTCAGCCATCTCAGGTAACATGCAGCTTCCCTGTGTAGATAATTAATGTACAGTTTTCACAGGAAAGGCAAAAAGGAAAGCAGTGCTGGTCTGGCTGGTACAGCTCCTATATCATAAACAGCAATATGTCCCTATAGGAAGGGGAGCAATTTAAATTACTTCTTTGTGCTCCTGGTCAGGAAAAAATCTGTAATACTACATGCAAGGATGGGAAAATGTACTGGGCTTAATTTATTCCTAATGTAACTTTAATGGTGCTGCCGCAGGAAAAGAACTTGGTCCAGTGCCTTCGAGAATTAGCACTTTCAATGCCAGCAAAAAGAAACTGCCAGCATTCTCAGACAACCACAGAACCCAGGCTCTCCAAACCACTGAAATGAAGAACCAATCTTACTCTGCTTATGACCGTTGCAAGTTCTCTCATCTCACCAGTCATGCCAATGAAAGCACTCAGAGGTTTTAATAATCGCTCCTAAAAACATAAGAGCATAAAAAATTGTTTATACAAATTATAAAACTGTCTCAAAAAAGATACACTGCAGAAAACGTGCTAAAGTTCGGAGATGCCCTCATCTCTTTATGGTAAGGGTTAAGTTCATCCCAAGTCTTACTGGGCTGAGGGCCAGACTCTGCCAGCCTTACTCACAGTAAATCAGTCCCGTACTCCACAAGTAGCTCTACCAATCTCAGCATCTGCAGAGCAGAATCAGGCCTACACGAATTAGAGGTATGTGAACCAGGAATTTAAACAACTGTTATCATATTGCCTTGCGTGTTGTTTTAAAGGAAGATGTTCTTTTCAAGCATAATAGTACAAACAGGCAGGCACTGGGTGAGAAGGCCTGATTTTGCTATCAGTGCTGGCTTGTGGTAGGGAGTGGTGACCTTGACTGTGGCTCTCTACTCCAAATATTTAAAGCATGCTCAAGGAAGAGCTAACAGACGGCAGCATCTTGACAAATTCAGTGAGAGAGGAGACTCCTGTCCATATTCTGAAGACAGAGGGGGATAGTCTGTTCCCACTAAAGTGAATGACAAAGTGCCCAGTGACTTCAGTGGTACCAGGATTTTACCCAGTTATTCTTTGGAGCTATGGCAGTTCAGCTATGTATACAAACTTTATTATGCAATTTGTATGCTCCATTCAGGGAGTACATAACTGTGAACAAATTAGGCTTATATTAAGTGTCAGTGTCCACCCTACAAGGAAATAAGCCACACTAGAAGCCCAAACCAGTCTCTAGTACCAGAAGCCAGGACAATATTATTATGGCATTTTGCTTTAGTTTTGTTCCCAATTGTATACTTCAATGAGCAGTTAAAGTTCACTTGGTCTGATGGAAACATAAGCACTTACAGAAGGATCTGGATCATAGTTAAGGCTGTTTAAGGCTATTTCATTGGATGAACCTTTGATGGCATCTTGAATCATCCCACGGAAGTCAATTATTTGGCCCTTAAGGAAAGAGGGGCAATGTCATAAGCTTTAATAACTCTTAAACAGAGGTTCATTCTACAGTTTAAATCATCAGGAATTACAGAAAATAAAACAAGCTTAGCAGGAAAACAGTTCTACACCTACAAAAGGCAACAGGCATAACTGAAGGCAGAGTTTGGCCATGAAAGCTTGCTGAAATCAGCTGAAGCGGTGGCAAAAGAAACCAGCTCTCCTAATGTTCAGTGCCATGCTTTAAGTACAAAACTATCTATCCACGCTATTTTCAAGCAACGTAAAACGATTCTACATCCAGGTTTCATTTCTGCTATGCAGAGGGGGCTCTGAAATATGCACTCTTGCTTGTCTAGCCTATTTTAAATATTATTTCTAAGCAGAGTCCACTCACATTGCCAAAATGGAGTAAGGATTAAAGTTACCATCCAAATTACATATAGTGAAGTCCCTCAATAGCAGTATTTTATATAAACACGTACAAAAGAGGCTCATGTCAGTCTTTTGCTTACAGCTTCATTATCTTTTAGCCATACACATTCCCACAACTCATAGATGTATTTTATGTATATATTTTCTACCAACCCTCCTTGGATGACTGCTCTCTCCTCCACCACTTCTGTTGATTGAAGATATGTTTAAGCCAAAATCAGATTGCTCCAGAGTAAGTGTATGGTCATTCTCCTAATCAACAAGCAAATTCAAAATATGTGTTGTCAAGCAGATGAATTTTAGACACCATTCTTCACACATGCCCAGATGATTACTTTTCCCAGCTGATTGGTTATTGTTTTTGCCAATTCAATGGAATATATGTTTGTGTGCTAACACAGGACATTACAATGGACTCCTTTAAACCTCAGTTCATCTGACTGCTGAAAGAAATGAAAACAACCGCAGTTCTGGCACTCAATATTTATTCATTTCCTGGGCAAAGAATTTTCTGTATAGTAAGGGAAAAAGTGCATACTATTGTACTTAGTAATAAGAAGAAACCTTTACGCCCACCATGAACTGAGCACCGGAATACAATAGGAATAGTTGTGACTAGGAATGGAGGACTAGGACTAGGAATGGAGGCAGAATACTCAGTGTGTCTGCCTAAATGCAACTTAGGGACATTTTAGGGTTTTCAGTTACCCCTATTAGTGAAGACTGCTACTGAAGTTTTCTTTGAGGCTTTATTGATAAAAAACGTATATGTGGCCAGAGATCCAGCCTCAGCACAGACATGTATACAAGGATTTTTAAGTAAAGAAATAGCTCTCAGTCATTTCTTCAGTGCCCAAAGATTATGGAAGGTACCAAACTGGCTTGTCCTGACGGGCCAGAAGCCTGCTGTTTCTGCTCTCTGCAGCTTAATTCACCTTCATGCAATGTGAGTAACAAAGCAATGAGCCCAGGAGCCTGTGCTCTCAGACCAGCTTCACAGAGCAAAAAACTGTGGTAGTAAATTACATCCCACAATCAGATGCATGAGACTGGATTACATGAATGTGCTTGTGGCTGATGCTGGACATCCTATTTGTTCTTCCTTGGTCTGTAATCTTCATTCTGTCTGGCACCATATGACAAATCCTTAAACTTAGAATTAATGAAATTTTGACTTAGGTGGGTGCTGCATCAGGCCTCAAATGACATACTGTCATCTTTCATTTCCTCTCTGTGCCTCTTTCCCACCTTCCTACCCAGACTGCTTTTCCCACTAGAAGCTTACAGAGGTTACATTTAATTTACACAATTGGTGAAACTCTTGATAAGAAAGCCCCAAATGTTTTCTCGTCATTTACTGACTGATTTACAGTCCAAACTAGAATTGATATCAATGGCAACTGTAACAGTTAGGGTAGAATACACTCGAACCTGTTTGGGGGTATTCTTGCTAGACGGCTTAGGCTCAGCTGTCCTTCCAGATGAAGTTTTTGATAATGGCCGCTGCACTGTTTGATGATGGTTGATCCTAGGGAGATTATGAGAAGAGCTACTTGCTGTCCTAGGATATAAAAAGCCTTTCAGGATATAAATTTTAATTTCTCATTTTCTTGCCAACGGGTCTCTAAATATTGAAAGATTCAAAGTTGGGATTTTCAAAAAAGCACAGTGTTGACCGAACTTTGCTCCCACTGAACTTATGAACTGATTTCAGTGGAAGCAGAGTTCAATGCAGAGTGCTTTTTAAAATCCCACCGTAACACTTTATGTGCAACGAGGGGATTTTTCAGAAACATTAGCAAACTCTCCACATATCAGTTGGGAAAACAGCACATAGTCTGAGCAAGAATTCTGTTCAGCTTTAAAACAAGATGCTAAAATCTCACCATTTAGTTTGCAGCATGATTTTATGCTAAGCACAGCTTTGTGTTAGCTACATATTTTCAGAGCATCACGTAACAAAATGGATATTACTCTTTGGGAAAAACATTCTACCCTGTGTTCAAGCCAAGTGACATTTCTCTTACCTTCGTGGTCTCCCTCCATTTCTTAGCTGCTGCTTATTTTCTGCTATGGCAAAATAAATGTTGAAATAAGATGTTAGGAGAGGAATGTCATGGTCAGGAGAGAAGGACCTTTTGATAAACTTCATTTTAAAAACATTTTTGTACAAACCTAGTGATTCTGGAAGGCCCCATTTGAAAAGCCTTTCAGGACTGTTTATGCAGGACTCTTTAGTTTTCCCTTTCTGTAATATGTACAAAACATCCTTAGGAGCAATCTGAAACCAGGAAAGTGCACTATTCATTGAACTGGAGAGTTGTGTTCGCTCTTGCTCTTCCTATCTGCCCCAATTCATCTTACCTTCTTTGCTGCTCAGTGGCCCAGCTTCAAGGGTGGGAAAAGGCTACCAACCCAGTCTATCCCATAGTCCAGGGAACTCTTGTCAGAAGTGAGAGATGTGGATTTGAGCCCCATCAGGTTGATGAAGGACTTGATAGCACTTCCTCCTTTCATGGCAAGCATTTTGGCTACAATTTTGTCTTATAAAAGGCAGGTGACACCACCATTTCTTCTTCTTCCAGCTGTGTTTTTGAATGAAAGTAGACTTGGTTTGCTGGATAACCTAGAAGTCTTGTGCCCAACACCCTTTCTAAGACTTCAGCAAAACCTTGGCTCAGCAAGGCCTAAGCTTCTAGCAGACCTCACCATCTTTAGTTAATAAAGGCCCTCTCTCTTCTTTAGTTTAATAAGGTCTCAGCTTCTAATCAAGTTTTTCCCTTTCTACTCCCTTCCTAGAAGGTGCCAGAATAAGGCAGTACCAGACCTGGTTAGCTTGTCCAAAATAATGAGCAGGGAGTTTTGCAGCCCTTGCAGATCACACCTGGAAGATGACAAATCAAGTAACATCCTCAACAAAGATAGGGAGATATGAAGGAAGGTTTAACAATAAAGGGATAATTAATTGGTACCCATACCAAAGTAGAGAGAGGTAATTATCTGTGGTGGTCTGAAGTCAGGGCAGGGTGGCATCTCAGAGGCTAACTCATTCAAAGAATAGGAGACAGCCTATTTCATCAGAAGCATCTGATTAGAAATAGACTGTTGCCTACAAAAATGTATGCCTCTCTGAACAAGTTAGTCTCTAAAGTGCCATCCTGCCCTATCTTATACCAAAGTGGTGAAATAAGGTACACCTCCATGAGGTAAGTAGTTTCTATAGGTATTCAATGTATAACAAAGGTATAAAATATGTTTATTTACTGGATATATAAACTCCTATGCTCTTCCCCTTTGCTAGCTGGTTTGATCAACTGGCTGACAGCAGTTAAAGGCTCTTTAGTTACACTCACTGTATCATTTCTTTAAGCTTAATATATACTACATGTAGTAAACCAGGGATGAAGCTGAACTGTGCAGGGCTGGGGTCTTGCCAACCCAGTCATTTGTAACATGGCTGCTGCGCCTGATGTTGATGCAGTAGTGTTAGTACGTTATGTGTGCTTCAAATCTGGTTCGTAGATCCCAAATGGGCGTACAAGGCACATCAGCAGGGCTGAGTAGCTTGGTGCCTAGACAGCAGTGCTTCTGCACTTGTGCAGCAGCAGAACTCTAGGTGCCTAGTGATCCTTCCTGGTAAAAATTTAACACAGCAGAGGTTAGGAGGGGGTTTTAAGGGTCACCTGCTTGGATTTGGATACCTGGATTCTAGCTTAGTCTTCTGGGTCAAAGGCCTACTCTGGATCAGTATGGGTATCAGAATGCAGCCTTAAGCATGATTTAACAAGTGCTTTTTAACAGGAACTGTGACCCTGCTTGATTTGTAATTAATTCTTCTATTTATGCAAATGGAGGATTCTTTTTCTTTTCTGACTCCAAAGCACAAGACCCTGGCTGTACATCTTGCTCTCATGCAGATAACATTTGCTTCTAGCCAGTTCTGAACTTTTACAAAATTTACATCACAGTGAATGTCACAACAACTGGTGGTTTTCAAAAGCATTTTATCCATATAAAAATAGTAACACTTATATGCTTCAGTGGTGTCCCATTTACCTGGGACCTTCACAGTTCTCCACAGGCTTTTGAAACAACTGAAGTGGCTTGGCAGCATTTCCTTCTCACTTAGCTTCTTCCCTAACAATTAGTTTCATGTATTAAAAGATACAGATATGGAGAAATCAGTCTCATTCACATCTTCATAACTCTGCCTTTTTTTTTTATCATGCTTCTTGCCACCCCTTGTAAACAAACCTGCTGCATCCCACTTCAATAGCAATCAAGCTCTCAGTATCACCTCAAACATGCCTCGGTTCTGACACGTCTCATTCTGTCCTGCTTTTGCTTGTTCCTGTGGATTCCAAGCCCTTTGACGCAATGGCATGCAGCATGCAGGGTAAAGCACCATGTATGTCTATGTTGCTCTAAGTAGATATCAAAGCAGTTTTAGGAAGATGCATAAACATCATTGCTCCTATTAGAAGTCATAGAAATACAGGGTTGAAAGGAAAGATCACCTGCTCCAACCCCTGCACAGATACAGGATAAGTTGTTCCTAAATCACCCCAGACAGATGCCTTTTCAAACTCCCCTTGAAAACTATCAGCAAGTGAGAGGAGATTCCATAGCTTCCCTGAGCAGCTTGTTCCATCACTTCAGAGACGGGCAGGCAAAAGAAGGAACATTCCCCAGGTCTCTCAGTGCCTAGTTTGGTGCTCTAACTACTTGACTGATAGCTCTAGAACAATTTGAAAACTTGGGCCTGGTGGAAGCAAGATTAAACAAGGAGAAGTTTAAAAAGTGTGTTTCATAGAGAGACCTGATGAAAAATGTCTTGCATTTGGAAGTTTGTCAAACTTTATCCCAATTACATAGGTAGTCCAATACCAGATATCACCCTTGCCTCTTTCATATACAAAACATATATATGGTTTAAGAATGACAAAAAGTGAAAGATAAAAAGCTTTCTTTCTGGAACACAGCTACATACCAGTGTCTTGGATCTTTTTGGTAATTTTAGGGTATTTTTGGAATTTGACATAGTAATAGCTTTCATATTCCATCAAAATAGTCTCAAGATCAACGTTGTCACAAACTTCAAAGCCACGTAAACCTAATTTGGTTTCTTGTTCCAAAGCATTTGCAGCATCAATATACCTAGTATTTTCAGAAGAACAAAGAAAATAAAGCTGAATGTCATGATGTTATCATTTTTGAGTGAAAAGTAGAAAACAAATCTCTTACAGTTCAAACTGTAGCCTGTGCTGCATGACTAATAAGCACTAGTAACCGTAATCACTTTTCATCCATGTAGAGGTGAAACTAGGAAGCTTTGTGCCCTGGCCAGGAACAGTGGTCAAGGCAGCAGGGGGAGCTGCCATTCTCATGCCCTAAGTTGGTACTCAGGGAAAAGATATTTAAATGAGTTCCTGACTATACAAGATCTATACTGGTATAGCTGAGATTTTAATCAGGCCATCAAAGATAAAGAGGTAAATATTAAAAACGGATGTCTTCCAGTCTGGCTTGGTGTCAGTGCAAATTTGCCCTTGTGTCTTACAACCAGAAAATGAAATGTTGGTGCTAATACTTGAACCTACATTCCCAAACTCCCTCATTTCAAATATAAATGATGTCCACAGAGGCTGCAGAACAAACCTGTTATCTACCGTTCAAACAGATTTAGGAATGAAGGTGCTGATTTAGTGCATCTGCAAATTACACCAGAAAATGGAGGGCTAAACAGTATGAAAACTTAATCTAATTACTTGTTCTAAGCTACTTAGGAAGTTGGTGAGAGTAGGAACAAAGATTTCAAAATCCCTAACCCCAGCTTATTCCCCTCTATTGCTATGCTTTCATACAAAACATTTCTTCAGCCTTTGGAAACATTTGTGTGTACATCCCAATGTAACTCCCAGTAAGAGTAATGGAAACTTGTGTGTGTCCAAATCTTCTCATGCAAGAAAAGAGCAGTTCTCCTTATTCCAGATTTTTAGGATAGTAAGGTTATTGTTGTTCATATTTTGAACTCCAGTGTCTAAACCAGGGCTGGGCAATTATTTGGGCTGAAGGGCCACTTAGAGAGGTTTGGTGAGGTGTCACAAGCTAGGTCAGCACCACCTCCCCTGCCCAGCAACAGATCACCAAAACTGCTTAAGTGGTTCTACCTTGTGCTTTGATGGGGCTGCGGGCAGGCAGGGCTGACATCATGCAGCACTGACAGTGCGGGGCCAGGGCCCAGGGC
>JAGPOW010002514.1:61087161-61099518 GCA_030014935.1 Caiman crocodilus | reverse complement strand
CCAGGGCCCAGGGCAGAGCTGTGGTCTGTTCCATGCATGCCCATGATGGGCGCAGGTTCTACAGGCAGGGTGTGCAGGAAGTGGATTGTGGCTCTGTCCTGGGCCCCAGCCCTACACTGTCACCAACCAGCAATCCAGAATGGCCAGGACCCATGCAGGCAGGATGCACATCCAGGTGGAGAAGATGGGTCCATGGGCAGAAGGGAGTGGCATCCAGGAGCAGATGGGCAGGCAGGGCTGAGGCCAGGGCCAGGATCACAGGGTGGTGACAGCCCAAGGCCAGAGCGCAGGCTGAGCCACGGACCACTCCCAGCCTGCCCCTGCCCCAAACTGTACATCCTGCAGAATCAGGAGCTGTTACAAGGGTGTGCAGGAGCAGATCATGGCTCTGTCCTGGGCACCAGCCCCACATTGTCACCACCTCACGATCCCAGCCCTGCCTACCCATCCCGCGCCTGGACACCACTCCTCGCCCGCCCTCAGTCCCATCACATCTGCCCTGCCACATGCCCTGATTATACAGGTCCTGTCCAATCTCCACGGAGACCCTGCCCACCCACTCAGTCTCGAAGCCCCAGCAATGGGTGTGGGGTGGATGGGCCGGGTTGCAGTGGCCACAGAAACTGTCAGCAGAAGATAGCAGAAGGTCTGGCAGTGTGGAGATTGGCAGCAGCAGCAGGAAGTGGCCACCGCTGCTGCAGCTGCCAGGAAGTGAGTCTGGCTGCCATGCTGCCCCAGCTCCGCTGTGCAAACAGGGGCGCTGGGACTGACTGCACATGCCATGGCCCAAGCTGCTCCCCCCACACCTGGGCTGGGTAGGACTGAGGGATCTGCTGCAGGCTGGACAAAATCTCTTGGTGGGCTGGATCCAGCCTGCGGGCTGTATTTTGCCCACCCTGATCAAAGCAAACCTGAGAAAAAAAGATGATCTTTGTGAAAAATTTGAAACCTGACCCTTTTGGATAAGGTATATAGACTCACAAATCATATCTTGAGACCAGAACAGTAGTGTAGCTCGGGGGGGATAATCAGGGCGACCACTCCAGACACCAACATGAGGGCGCACAAAAATAGCAGCTACTACTACTGCCAATTTGCCTGCTGCCAGGGGTGCAGAGCTGGCCTGTTACACCTCTGGACCAGAAGCCCTTCAGCAAGAGCAAAAGACCTAACTTGTCATTCCTGAGGTTAGTAATTAAATGCTTTTCAATAATCCTTTGGGGCCTGTCACATGTAATGACATGCACAAACCAAATTAGAAAAAAAATCCATGTCAATGTAAAAGGGCCCCTTTAGTATCTGTTACAAGAAAGAAAGAAAAGGGGTAAGAGAGAGAAAACAGACAAAGTACTGGAAGCCCTATGCAGAATATAAGGAAGAGGGAGGGCAGTGGGGCTCAGCACTGAGAGGCAGAAGTGCTCTGACAGACGAGAAAAGAACTTGTTGGAAAGGACTGGCTCAGGGAATGGACAGTAATTAGGCTTGGGGGAAAACAGACTAAGGCTAAATGGGCTCTAAAGAAGGCCAGGTTTATTTAGGGCCTATCCAAAAGGATATGGGAAGGTTGAGGAGAAGGGATTGAACTGGGGAAAGACCCAGCAGAGAATCAGACTGTAAAAGATGAAAATAAGTCCAACAAGGATAGAGAGCAAATCCTGAAGGACATGCCAGAAAAGAAGGCCAACTGTAGGAAGCTGGGTGTCAGGATACCCAGTGAAGCCTTAGACAAGAATGGTGCTGTGCCCTGTCAGCGAGACACACAGTCTCCTGAGACCTACCTGACCACCGATGTGGTGGTGTGTGATGGGTGAGCTAAGTGGGGATACCTGGGCAGAGAGGAAGGCTTGAGCAGTGCTGGGAACACAGTGACTATGCTGAATGAGTGGTTTCAGCTGATCATTTAAAAATATTTTAAGCAGCTCTTTCTGGAACAAATATAAAAAATGCATCTAAAAAGTCAATGTTCATGTCATTTAGTAGCATTAGGATTTATGTCTTCTGTACATAGTGCAGCCGCTTCAGGGCAACATCTCAATTAGGGCCAGCCTCGTCTATCCAGTAGAAGGTTTAAGTGCATATCATATAAGTAGCTGCGCACACACAAACACACACGCAATATTACACTTGTGATAACATACCCTTCCTCTGTTAAATAATGCAAAATGAGAATGAGAAGATTTTTTCGACGGGCTTCTGTCCGCATCTCCTCCTGCAAAGAAAGACAACAATTCTAGCTTAAATGTATAATGTCATCTTTATAGCAATCAAGCACAACTAAATATAGACTGCAGAAATTAACAGAACAGCATGTAAAAACTACAATCTAGAGTCTAAAACCAAAAATAAAATGCTTTCTCCCTCATTTTTCTTGAATGTTAACAGGCATCCTGGATGGGTAGAAGTCTTTTCATAGAAAAAAAAAGGGTTGTTACCATACCAGCATGTTGAAGACTCACTGTTATGTAGTCAGTGTGGATGCCACTGTAGACACATATGTGCTCCACTTTCATGAACTCAGTGTTTTTTCCGAGTAGCTGTATCTGGTAGGGTTATGCATTCAACCCATGCCTCCATGCACTCCTGTGCAAGCGGGCAAAGGGAGAGACCACTGTAACTCTGCTTCAGTTCTTTTGCAATCTGAATTCCATGTCTGCAGAAGACTCTTGAGAAGTAGTGAGAAAGGGCAGGATAGGCCCACTCTCACAACATCTCAAAGAGGTGAATGCACACCCGTACTAATAAGTTTCCTGACTTGAGTCCGGGAGACACATGTACCTTGGAGTTGACATGCACTCCTATAATAAACCATTTTGGAATTGCTGCTAAAGCAGAGGTAGCCAAAGAAATACTTGAAACTCAAATACAGAACCCGTTTCACATTTATTAAAGCTCCTCAGCACAGATCCACATGAAAGGTCAGAGTAGCTGTCAGACTTCATTCCATAGAAGAATGCAGACAGTGCCATTTATCTCCAAAATGTGCTGCAATACATATATCTTCAACATTACTTGATTGCATCCATTCCTATGATGGAGTGCAGCATCCCTCAGCAGACAGCACCCTACTGTTTTCTGTGGCCTGCTGGTCTCCCAAAGGGGCCATGAATTCTGAATTCCTTCCAAAATCCCAATGAGAACCCAATGGTTTGGATCCACCCCAGGGGTGCAAGGATGCCTCTGTTATTGGTCAATATAATATGCTAAACAAAGTGATCCTGCTTACAGTGCTTTTAGATCACAGTGAAATCTCTCTTCAAGAATCATAAACTGCCCGTTGCCTATAGAGGTTAAAGCCCTGATTTTTAAAGACAACGTTCAAATCTAGCATTTGCATGGACAAATTAATAGCCTGAGTTTCAACAGGACCTTTCAGTGAGTTGCCATGGTAGTGATACTTAAAAATTAGGTTTGTAAGTATTCGCCACTGAAATTCAAGCAAAGAAGTGTGAACAACCTGTATGCAAAAACTGTGGATACACGACGGCACAACAACAGGACAGAACCACAGTTTCCAAGACGTAGTTGGTCTGTCTCAGTGTCTCACGGGGGAGAAAAAGAATGCAGCACAGCATTTGAAGGGGAGTTTGTCCAGCCAAAGGAATGAAAGCCAGGATCTGCAGGTAACAAACCCACATGCCTCTGACTTTATGCTGCATGCCTGCCCTGGAGCTTCTGCAGCAGTGACTTCTGCAGCACTGAGCCATCCTGAGTGCACAGACAAGTCGGAGCTAACAATGATCATAGCAACAACTTATCTGAAATCCCAACAGACATCAAACAGGATACGCACCCAAAGGGACACTTTGCCTGTTTATTCTCAAACCTTTCCAGTAACCAGGGTCTATCATACTGACTGTTTCAAGTGCGGAGCCACCTAGCGGAATAAAGGGAAGACGTGTTTTTTTCTCCGCATAAGAAAAGTACTTAGACTAGGAGATGGGATTTTTGTTTCACATTTTGCATAAATGATCAGGCATCGTCTTTTTTCCAGCTGTATAGAAAGAGAAAGCTAAGACAGACTAGGGTGGAGGCATTAAACACTTACAAGCTGTAATATTATTACTTATTACTGAAAGATGAACTTTGTTCTCAGTGAATGGAAAAAACCAAAGCAAATATTAGAAGTCCAGACTGAAAGGTCATGTCTCTCGCATGCAGGGTTTTGAAAAGAATCGTAAAATTATAGTTCTCTTGCAATTTTTCCTAAATGACTCCCTGGGATCAAAGCTTGAGGACTAAAGGAGGGATGAGAGTCTTTGCATATACAGATTTTATTTTTACATGCAGTGATTCATGCTCAAGCTGCAGGTAAAACCAGCTAGTTTTGCTCTATCAATAGGTTACTGAGCTGTTAACTAATGACCCCTGCCAAATGCACCTCTTTGCTAGCTAGCTTATTAAATGACAAGGACAGTGTTCACACAGTCCAGTATGGACTTCTAGTACTGCGACATTAACAGAAAGAACACAAAGTATAAGAAAACCCAAGACACATATTTCTTGACCAATATTTTTCTCCTCCTTTCCCTACCGAGTCACAGAATCCAACAGGGCTGGATCTATTTTGCACTGTGAACCCAAAGTGAGTGTTTAAGAATCTAACTCGTCTAGTCTAAGAAAGACGCTGGAAAGTTTCAGAGGTTTCCTTGCTCTAGCAGCCTCTAAAAAGCAATCCAGAGCAGTTCTTCAAAGCCCTTGGAGGACGTCAGTTAAGATTTCACACATGGAGAAATCCAACTAAGGAGTTTCCTTTTCACTGATCTTACCATTCATTAGAGCTTTGTAGACTGAGCAGTGCCCCCAGCCCCCACATCTGCAAATTAGCCTCCTTCCTTATCTAAGATAATGTGTTTTAAGACTTTCATTCTTTGTGTGCCACACAGCCTTCTGGGAAGTTTGGCCAGGGCCTTTACATAAATAATACACAGTCACGCTAAAACAACGCATAAGCCACCTAAAAATCACTGGATGTTATCAATATGTTTAAAACTAATCTATAGCATTAATATGCTATAGCATTAATCTAACTAATCTATAGCATGTACCCATGCAACCTAGCTCCCACCCTCCTCTTTTCTCTGTTTTCTCTTTTTGTCTCCTTCTCTTCTCTCTTTTCTCCCCCTTTTTTCTCTTCCACTTCTTTTCTCTCTCCCACTGCACACTGGATGTGGTCATCTTTGTTCGTGAAGGACAACAACACAGCATTAGCATGCACTTTACATACAGGGTTGATTGTAATATATTTAGTTTGTCAATGCTGCCCATCCACTAAACAAAGATCAGGCTTAAGAGTCTGATTCTGTACATGGATTTGCTCCTCCAGATGCTTATACCTGCATGGGTTTGCCCACAGGGGCTCCTGATTCTGTACATGGATTTGCTCCCCGCAATGCTTATACCTGTGTGGGTTTGCCCACAGGGGCTCCTTTCAGAAGATCAGTGCTTATGCTGGTATTTTTAGCTTAAAAAAAGGGCTGGCAATCCTCATTCTTTTGAACAGTCAAAGCACAACTGTGTTCACAGCTGATCACCTGGTTAGTGAGCGGTTAGAGAGCTCGTCTTCACAAGATCCATGCACAGTTGGGCCTGAACAACTGCTTGGAGGGACATTCTACGTGGACGAGTCCCTGTGAAAAACATGGAGTCTGAGTCTAAAAACAAACCTTGGATTTCTTCCCGCTCGGGCTGCTTTGAGTTTGAGCTTTTCATGCTGTGTACATAAAAGACTGTCTCCCCTGTTTTGCTGCATCTAAGACAGGAACAATCGGACTCAGGATAAACTGTTTTTAGCTTGAGCTTTCCAGCATCGCTACCACCTGCTCAGTGCAGCTACTGTTAGCAACAGCAAGAGCACTATTAGGCACAGGGATCAGGCAGCTGCCAGCTTTTTAAACATGGCCTTGTGTAGACTTGCTCTAAGCAGCATAACAAAACAGTGTTCGAGAGACTGGAAAAGATCCCCAAAATGAGAGGAAAGTTTAGACTCAGTGGCTCATTCAGCCTTTGCCCTGTTCTGACCATAAGAGTGCCAGTTGTCACGGCTGGTCCCTCTCCATTGGAAACTGCATGCAAACCAGCAAATCCTCTCACGCCACCTAAAAGCCAATCAGCTAGGAACAACTTTCATTCACACCCCACTTGCATGGGATTTGAAACAGAAATAGAAGCAAAAGTCTCAATTCTGTGAGGCCCTCAAACGAAGACAATAAGAGTTGAGGTCACTGAAGGATGCTGCATTAGCAAGGAAGTGGTAAATCTTATGCATGTGTGAAAGAAAAGAAGTACTTATAAGTACAAAGTTACTTAAAATTCAGTTTAGCTTCATAGTGATTTAGCCTTGCTGTTTAATTAGTATTTAGAATTGCACGTTGTTTATAGTCATTGGTATTTCAATAGATGTTTAAGTGTTTAAAGTTTAATAAGCTCCCATTCTTCCAAGAACAAAAAATGTGTGTAATTAAATTTTCAATTACTATAGGGGATTTTTGGGTCCATGCAATTAATAAATGCTTAAGGCACTTAAGCATGGTCTTGTTTTAAAAACTAAATAGTTGAGCACTTAACTAATTACCTCCAACCCTTACAGTATATTTTGTTTATTTCTAAATTAACAAAATAAAGATGACATGTATTCTTTCCTTTGCAGTTGTTAAAGATGCATGAGTATGTAATCAGGTTTCAGTTTAAAATTAAATGGTTTCTATACTTGGTTGCAAAACCTTTTCCTAAATAGAGTACATATTAGAGATCAGACTAATGTCTTGTGAAACTCGATTGACTTCAATTGAGTTAATCAGGGATGAACTTAACCCCATAGTTCTTCACTGTTGTTTGAGCAGATATTTCTGTTATCCTGTTGTTAATAAATAAATACAGTTATTTGGTTGCAAAGTCCAAACAGCCTTTTTGTAGATCAAAAAGATTGCCTGGAGTTTACAACGAAACAACAGCCCTTGGCAATGCCAGGTATACAACATACATATCCCCTGAATTCTGTGCCCTTGTGCAGCCCAGCTGTGCCCTGCAGGAAGCAAGGATCCTGTATAAAAAAAAGAATATGATCATGTAACTAAAGATGGAACCATACCACAAGTGCACAAGACAACAAAATTAAAGTGGCAGTAGATACTGTACATCTATCTCCCGTTAATGACTTTGCAAACTAAATGATTTTATTGTTACACGGCTTTTAATATGGAATATCTTAGGGATTTTTAACAAAAAGGGAAAAATAAAAGCTATTGTGTGCAAATGTAACAATCCTTCTCAGTATGTATCAATGTGGTTTGAATACCAAAACAGGACTTCTACCACTTGAGCTACTGGATGAACGAAAGTAGTCAAATGTTGAACGAAGCTGCTGTCCCGTAATGGGGATAAGGAAAGGGTGGCAATGTTGCCCGCTTCTCTCTCCCCATCCCCTCTTCACAAGTATAGGAGGATTTTGCCCTGTATGTGCCTTCAGAGTAAGGGAATGGGTTCTTGAGAAGGTCAGGGGGTGGGGAGGAGAACAGCAAGGGTTACTTGGCCTAGCTCTTTCCCATCCCTCTTAAAAGTTTCTGCCCAGTGTGTGATCACAGAGGAGAAGGATGGGACCCCAGGACAGTATGCCAAGCTTAGGGTGTAGTTGTGCAGCCAGCAGGGCCTGAGTCAGGTCTCCTCTGTCATCATGTGCTCCACCTCTTCCTCGCTACAGCTGACCCGGGCCATTCCCAATACAGCATATGCTTCTGGTGTTCTGGCAGCAGACCCATTCTTTTGGAGGTTCATGTGTTGTTATTATTTTGAAACATTGCCAGTATTTTTCTGAGGAATCCAAGTAAGTGAAGGGAAACAGTGAATTTAAAGTAATTTATTCAGCTAAACCCAAGAACGTCATGGGACAAAAAAAAGGCACTTCTCTAGGCAGGGTGACCTCTTCCCCCACAAGCGGCACGGCCAGAACAGAGCCAAGCGGAGCAGGGGCGGATGCGGGCTGTGGGCTTAGGGCTCCCCACCCTGCTGCTTTTCCCTGGGGGGCCCCATGCCAGCTGCATGTCCCCTGCCTGCCTGGCAGCAGCAAGGGGCACAACTCCATGCCACTGCCACAGCTGCTGGACAGGCAGGGGGCGCGCGGCCAGCGTAGGGTTCCTGAAGGAAAGGCAGTAGGGCAGGGAGCCATGAGCCCACAGCAGGCAGCCTGCATCTGCCCCCATCCCACATATAAATCTAGGGCTACATGAGCCCCCCTGGCACACAGTGACAGGGAGCCACCCCCCCACACACCCTCTGGACAAGACGCCCACTCTGGCCCCAGGCCCCATGCACTGCCCCAGCTGGGCCGTGCACTCAGCCTTAGCCCGTCTACCTCCCTCACCATGGTGACTTTGATTTGCCCCCCCACAGTTCCCTCCTATGCCACCTTCCCTAATATACTTACTTGCAGGGAGCTGCTCTCCATGCTGCCTGGCTGTATTACCAGCCACATGCACGTGTGCAGGCATGAACATGCATGTGGTGACCCCTGCATCCCACTCCCAGCAGCCCTAAGCAGTCCCTTGCAGGCTGAAATGCTGCCAGCCTGCAAGAGGAAATCTGCCACTTCCCAATCCCTACATGAGGCCACAAATCTGGGACAAATGCGGTCCCAGAATCACGCAGCCTGGTCATGCAGATCACTTGAGACGCCACAACAGGCACGTGAGCGCATTCATCTGGATGTGCCCAAAAGGTTTTGTAATATATTTCTTATTCATTATAAATGTAAAAAATAATTCCTTATATAGTTAGGTGTGTGAATTAACAAAGTGCTAAGGCACAATGTAGTCAGTGTGCTAGAGGCGATATCTTTTATTAGACCAACTAGACAGTTGCAAAAACACATTTTCTTTATTTGCAAACTTTTGGACATATGCACCCTTCCTCAGGCATAGGAGAATGCAAAGGCTGTAAAATTTCTCCCAGGTAGAAATGAAAAGTCATATTGTACATGAGAGTTGGTGGGTGGTGTACTTTCTTCTGGTTGGAAAAGTTTGTTTGATG
The DNA here is from genome assembly GCA_030014935.1 of Caiman crocodilus. Taxonomy (NCBI): domain Eukaryota; kingdom Metazoa; phylum Chordata; order Crocodylia; family Alligatoridae; genus Caiman; species Caiman crocodilus. Next base: position 61,090,497 of record JAGPOW010002514.1, on the reverse strand, counting down.
CAAATTAGGCTCAGATATAAGTTGGAGCAGTTTCAGGGATAAAGTCTATAGCTGTGTTGATCTAAAAGTACAAGCAGTCAGTGTGCTAGAGGCCTTATCTTTTATTAGACCAACCTTACAATCTTTATATTCTCCTGTGCCTGAGGAAAGGTGTATGTGTCCAAAAGCTTGAAAATAGAGAAAAATATTTTTTGCAACTGTCTAGTTCAGGGGCAAGCAATTATTTCAGGTGGAGGGCCGCTTACTGAGTTTTGGCAAGCCATTGAGAGCCACATGACAGGCAGCCAGGGGCAAATAAATATGAATTTTCTAAATTTTTTAGGGGCCCCGTGGGCTGGATAGAATGGCCTGATGGGCCGCATCCGGCCCGCGGGCCGCATTTCGCCCACCCCTGGACTAGTTGGTCTAATAAAAGATATAGCCTCTAGCACACGCTGCTTGTACGTTTAGACCAACATGGCTGCAAACTTTACCCTTGAAACATGAAAGATATCGTAATTAGCCATTTTGACATGAAAACTTCCTAACTTCTAGGGGTGCACCAATAAATAATTTTTGGGCCAATACCGATGGCTGATTAGTAACGAGCCATATCAGCCGATACCAAGCCAATTGCCAATATGCAGCCCAGCCGTTTGGAGAACAGCATCCAGCTGGTAAATCTACTGGACGGGAAGGGGCAGGGGGGAGGGAAGAAGTATGGGGTGGGACAGATTGAATCCTGTGTGGTGAGGGAGGGAGTGGGGCTGGGGCAAGCGCTGCCAGAGGGAGTAGGGCACAGAGCGGAGCAGCTGGTCTGGGGGGTGCAGGGAGTGGGGCAGCTCTTGCTGCTGCACGCAACCCTGGGGAAGCCATGGAGAGGTATGCTGCCCAAGACGTATGTGTGAGGCAAGGGCAGGCTGCCGTTGCAGGCTGGAACCAGGGCTGGCCTCTTCCTGGTAGAGTGTTAGGGGGACTGGGCTGGGGCTGCACTTGGCCCAGGCCAGGGCAACGTGCGGCAGTGCTGGGAGGGGGGTCCCCCCCTCCCAGCACCAGCGCTGCCCAGACTGAACAGCCCTGGCCCAACCCCCACCACCAGGAAGAGCCCAGGCATTGCCCCCAGCCCCAGACCACTCTCATCCCATGCACAGATCCAGGGGGGCACACACCTCCTATTGCTCCCCTGGGAATGCAAGCAGCACCAGTATCCTCCCCCACTCCTCGCATTACCCAGATGAGCCACTCACGACTCCATCCTGCATCCCACCCTGCCCCATCTGTGCAGTGCCTGCCCCTGACCCAGCCCCACTCTCTCCCTCACTAAAGGGGCCTTGATCTGCACCCCCCCACACCCCTTCCCTCTCGGTGCCTCTTCCCCTCAGACTTACCAGCTAGATGCTGCTCTCCAAACTGCCGGGCTGGCCGTCTGCATGCTGCGGTTGTGCACATGCACACAGCATTTATCAGAGACATTATTGGTCACATCAGCCAAAAAAAGCTGATTGCTGATAACATCAATTTTCCTTTTACTGGTGCCAATATGATATGGACCGATGTATCAGTGTACTTCTAATAATTTTATAAGAAGGAAGCAAAATTCAACACCTGGAGACCTGGAAGCTAACATCCTTGCTCCAGCCTTTTCTTTTGAGTCAAATCTGCATACTTGTAGAGTAACCTCAATGCAACAGAAATTCCTTGTCCAGAAGAACCTTTCCATCACCAATTCTCTGGTGAAATATGAAACATCGTAACAAGAAAGAAACCTTTACCTTTGATGTAAACAGAATGCTCCAATTTTTATCTGAGCCTAATTTGCATAAAATTAACTTTTCTAACCAGGAGAAATTACACTACCCTCCTGCTCTCCTTCATAATATGAATTTTTGTTTCTACCTGGGAGAAATTTTACAATCTTTGCATTCTCCTATGCCCGAGGAAGGGCGAGTGTGCTCAAAAGCTTGCAAATAAAGACAATTTTTTTTTGCAACTGTGTAGTTTGTCTAATAAAAGGTATTGCTTCTAGCACACTGACTGCTTGTACTTTTAGACCAACATGGTGACAACCTTTATCCCCAAAGCACAATGTATACTTATATAGCTCCAGTTAAACTTTAAATTGTAAAAACAATGCAAACATATTTCGTTAAATGGCCTGAGCACTACAAATGAAGACAGGCACATACATCATCACAAAATGTCTGCAGTGAAATATTGGTCTTACTTAAGTCAACTGCAGTTTTTAGTCTTTGTTTTAACTGACCCTATACAACAGTGATTCTCAACCTTTTTAGACTTGAGGCTTCCCTTGGAAAATGCCAGCTTGTAGTTTTCACTCTTTTTTGCCTACAAAAAAATAAGAGCTGTTATTCTGTTGTGAAGAACTCAGAAAGGCCACAACTATGGATTTCTATTTGAAGTCTCTGGGGGTTTATCTTGTGTGTCATACCTGCAAACCTAACAGTGCTGTAAAATACAGTATGTATGGCACCCAGTGGCACTCATGCAAGGATTTTATGGTATTCTGTCTGTGAATCACTGCAGCAGAAATTGCAAATAGTCAGACTATGCTTGATTTTAGCCAGCAGGTGGAGTTAAAAGGCCAAGCTAAGAAATTTAGCCAGCAGAATTACCCTTACTGCACAGCTGGGTTCAGATAATGAAAGATATTAAATATGATGGACCGCCTCTATTCAAGGCTTTAAAAGTAAATAGAATCTTTCAAATCAATATGTATTTACATGCTGTAGTCAATATTTCAAGGCAGTTAGAATAACAATTACTGCATAGAATTACAAGCATTCACTATTGATTTTTTTAAACGGTTCCCAGGAATGGAAGAAACCACAAAAAGGTTTCCACTCTGCACAACATAATAATGGAAAGAATTGCAACCACTCCTTGCAATGGAAAACTTCAATCACTCCTGACCACAGGAATAAGAGCCAGGAACTCCCAAGTCATCATGTAAGGGCTAAAACAAATAAAGATGTGTAGATCAAGCAGCCTACAAGTTAAATGCCGTGACACTTAACGTTTGGGTAGCTATCATACCAAAACGGAATATGGAAGCCCAGATTAGAAGCCTCAGGTCTAAATGTGGCACTTCCGATTAGCGATCTCAAAGAACTACACTTAGGCGGTGGAAGCTCCCTAGACCTAACCAAAAGGAAATGCTAAGCCCATGGCATTGTCTAAAATGGTGCTCCTCTCCAGAGCACAGGCACCTCCATCCATGTGGGATGCAGATCCCAGAATCCTCTTCTGAGGGATTGGTGCCTACAACCATTCTTTCATATGACAAAAACGGCGTCTGCATGTTTATCTTTGTGCACTTTGGCATTTTTGTTGGTTCAG
>JAGPOW010002514.1:61047376-61075010 GCA_030014935.1 Caiman crocodilus | reverse complement strand
GTGTGTGTGTGTGTGTGTGTGTGTACATAGGCAGACAAGGTTCTTCGGGTGAACCCGATTATCTTTTATTAGACCTTGTCTGCTTAGGTCTTTAACCAACACAGCTACAGCCTATGCTACTGTATCTACATAGACTGGTGCATACACATACACGCACATAATGCAGTGATGCATAAAATGATACAACTGCATAGATAAAAGTTGAGCACAGATGAAGCCAAAGGCTCCTAAAGCCTGAACCCACTTCGACCCGTTCCCCAGAAGATTTTCTTATTTCGTTTTTGAGCTGGCGCTTTTCTAGTCATATTTGCTAGGGCTATGAAAATCCACAGAAGTGAAGTTATGATCTGTACCAGGGGCTCAACCTCCAGCCCACAGGCTCCCTATGGGTCTGAAAATCTGGCAGTGGAGAAGCAGCAGCAGCAATTGTTGCTCCCTTGCTGCCAAATTTCTGGCCCTGTTGGCCAGATCACATGGTAGATCAGAGTGCGAAGGTGGCCTGGGTCTGATCCAGGCAGCCAGGGGCCAGCTGGAAGCAGCACAGGGCCTCAATTCACTTGGTGGTATGGGTCCTAAACTAGCCTGTGGACCAGCTTTGCACCACTACCCAGCCTGTAACAACAAAAGGTTAAGCACTGCTGGTCTATACAGACTGTCTCAACTAGCAGCCTCCATCCTTTGGTTTACAATCATCAGCCAGTCACTGTATGGTAAAATAGGCATTGCTTTAAAAAAAAAAAAAAAAGTCAGTACAAGGTAGTTAAGTTCCTTTCCAAACCACTCCTCGATTACAATCTTGGTGGAATGGAAATGAATAAAATGTCTGGTACAGAGGTAGACATTCCTTAGTTTCTTTACCAGACAGTGGGCTTTAACACTTGGTTTGGTTTCTTCCCCCCGCCTTTGATCTCATCTGGGGAATTTTTCCTTTTCCCATATATGTATAGATGGGGAGGATTTACTTAAGTTTTCTTCTACAGTCTGTCTGGTCGTGCTGCTGTCTTCCTTTATTTTGTGTCTCTTTGTAGCTTACCAAGTGGCAGAAAGATGTGTAGAAAGCATGTTAATGCCATAGAGAAGTAGTTGAACTGGAAACTTTGTTTTAGGGACATAATTTAATTTATTTAAAGCACTGTTTATGTGCGACTAACTGTATTAAAAAAAAGTATTGGTAGATTCTCTCTTTCTGTGTCTTATTGGAGAGCTGTGTGATCCAATTCAGTTTTGTATTATTTGTAATTGAGTGCAGAAATAATCCAGTAGAGACCAAGTGTGGGATTATGTTAATTGTAAATTATAGGTTACGTCCTCTTTTCATGATGGGAAGCAATAAGAGTTGATGAGAAAATGATTCCTAGTAAACCAGAGGGTGGGTTAGGTGGGTGTTTGGAGGAGATGGCATGCTCCTCTTTGGGCTGAAAGAGCAATGTGTGTGTGTATAAAAATAAAAGAATAAAATGGTCTTTCAACCCAACCTGCCTTCAGTCAAATGTTTAAAATATTAAATGTATACACCCCCTTGACTGAAGGCAGGTTTAGTTAAATAGTTGTGAGAACCATGAACAGAGAGGCTGTAGCTGGGAAAGAAATCTTCCTTTTTTTGTAAAGGAAAACCAAGAGATCTGTAGGAATCCTTATGTCTTTTTTTCAAGAGATATGGAGGGATGTGTTCAGGTTTTCTATTCACCATATGAAATTCAATTCTCTTTACTGGTATAAATGCACCAAAGATGTGACTATTTCTCTAGGTAAGAACAGTAAGAAGAGTTACTGCCAAAAAAAAAAAGGTGATCTCCTACAGACCTTAAAGTTCTGGTTTTTTTTTATTTTATTTTATTTTGTTTTTATTTTAGAAGTACAACTTTCAGACTTGCCTCTCAATTGAAGGTCTTAAGAGCCTTGGGTCCAGTTTGCAGGCCTGTTAATCTAAAATATACAAAGCGAGACTTAAGCAGTCTGACGCACAGTGTAGTAAGTTATGTCTAATCGATTGTGTTTTGAGGTAATGAATAAAACTTTCATTGTGTGGAAGCTAGAGAGATTTTTGGCAAATAAAAAGGAATGGCCATGTATACTTCTATAGTGGGAAACAAATTGGGTATGACAGTGGAGATCTGTTTCATAGCCATTTGGAAGGAAAGAAGAAGGTACCGACAAAAAGATTGAAGTGGGTGCACATTTCCTGTATTTAAAAATAAGTTAAAATTTATATCAGGTTTTGTTCGAGCATATAAGCAGTGAAAAGTACCATTTCATTTTAATAAATACGTCTGCCTTTTTGGCAAGCTAACTCTTGCTGACATGCATCCAGCTGCTGAGCAGAACAGGAAACTTGTAGCATCATGCTCAAGTGACTGCATTGTCCAGAGGAGTGAGCATAATTTTGGGACTATCAGCCTCTCAATTTGTGGAAATGTTTAAATTTGCAGTAGAGTCCATATGTAGCCATAGACTTTGCTCTGCTTTTTTAATTTCCACTTTTCCATATGTGTAAAATGAGGAGAATGAGAAGCTTGTCTGACTTCTCCCAGCTATACAGTTGGTCCAGTAAACGGTATCACAAAGAAATCCTTGCCTGTTCAATGTACAGACTGTATGCTTAATGTTAGGAACTAGAGCAAAAAAATGAATATGGGAAGTGTGACTGTACAGAGAAATTCCTTGTAGTTTTACAATATGTTACACCATTGCCTAACTATGTAATATGTACTGTGTTTTCAAGTATAAGATTAAAACCAGTTGCCCTTGCACAGTTAAATGTCATCAAGTGTAATTAAAATGCATTTTAAAGCTTGAGTTCTGTATTGCTGGTCAAGGGAGAGAACTTCTTTCATGCCCTTCATCTACTACTTGTGCAACAAAATGCATGTTAATAAACTTCACCTTATACATGAATGATATAACCTAAAATAGGGTATGTTACACTTGTCAAGGAGTTTGGTTTCACGATGGCTTGCTCAAACCCCACGTGGTGTTCTGGGGATACGTTTTAAGCAGTGGAATGCAGTCAAGACTGGACAAGAACATAAAATCTGTAACTGATAGAGATTTTTGGGGGTTTTTTTTGTTTTACACTGCAGGGAACATTTCCTTCATTATATTTTATAAGATAACTAAGATTGTTATAGACTGCCATACACCTCAACTTGGGCCTTAATTCTTACATGCATAATCCCTTTTGAAATCCTTGGAACTTTTTTTTCTAGATGTCTAAGAAAATTTCAAGTAATTTGCACAAACTTGTAGTTTAAGGGAGGGTGTAGTTGTGATTGGGAGAAAAGTGGTAAGTTAGCATGAAATGGTGTAAAAACATGGAGATGCTCTGCTTGTTCACCACCTGGTTACCAAGGAGCCGAATTTTCAGACTAGCTTGTGCGTCCAATATTGCATGCTTAATATTACGTTGTCTGGTACTTCGTGCTTGGGTGTGTGCAGCTGTGTGTTTAAAAAAACAAAACAAAAAACCTCTCGCCCAATATTGAGTTTATGCACTTTATCCTTGAATATAAATTGCTTTGTTCCTTGCTTCTTTGTTGCTAGGGCTGGAGACTCGGGTGATGTGATGGTATCAGTTGCATTTCCAGTTCAGCGCATGTAACTGGCTTTCAGTTTTGCTCAAATAGTTCTATTACAGGCATGTAGCGACTAGAGCAGGAGCCTGGGACCTGAAAGCAAGGTTCACTTTCTTGGATTTGTCACAGTTTTGATGAGATGCTTGAGGAAAATAACTTCTCTCATTGCCCATAGAGGTTTTTTATAGAGCTTTTTACTCAAAGATCTCAGTGTCTCGGCAGCATGGGTGTGAATCCAAGTACCTTTTGGCTGAGCCATGGATTCAGATATGTGCCTTTCATTAACTTTAATGGAAGGTATTTACATTTTCTAGGTTACTTTGAAAACTTCAATCTCTGCTTATAAGAACTAAGTTAGTTTACTAAACTTAAGGTTTAAGTCTTAGAAGGAAAAAATCTTTGTTTGTTTGTTTGTTTGTTTGTTTGTTTGTTTTTAAGGATAAAGCATTCCAGTCCCAATTCACTGGCACTATAGTGAATTGTTAATTTGAAACGCAGAGGACCAAAAAAACACCAACTTTGAAATTTAACAGGTTTGAATGATCCAAATTACAGTACCCTGTATTATACGAAACAGCTGTACAGTACCTGTATAATCTTTCCAACAGTTTCTTAAAGAAAGCTAATTGTAGTCTGCTTGACTGTCATATTGTTGGTCATAGACAAATTTGTTAACATTCCTCCACCCCAGCATTTGGTAATCCCTCATCCATGGCAGGAAGATAGTCTTTCAGCACAGAATTGAGGATTGTGAGCGCGGTATATGCCTCCTTCCATAACGCACATGCTTGTTCATATACTGTGGGGCAGAGTTGTATTGCTACCCAGTGTGTCCACAGGTGATGGATAGTGGGATGACCTTCAGGGAAGTTTCAGCTGTGAAGTAAAAAAAAAAGGGTAAACCTGTCTAATAAGCAGTTATGGACCCAGCAGCAGCACCACTGGATGTGGTGAGGACAGCAGATGACAATGGTTTCCCTCCTGAAAAGCCAACTATATCTTTTGGCAATGCTGTGACACGTTGAGTACAGGTAGCTACTATAATAAACCTGCCCAGCCCCCCGCTATGGAGCTACAAGTCCTCAGCAGTGGAGTAGGTGGAAGAAAATTTTGGAATCTCAACAATTGTGAAGGTGGATGAAGGCAGCAGCAGAATGAGATCCCCAGTTGTCTTGGTCTCCTTGACATTGGATCAAGGTCCTGGAAATCGGTGAGGCAATTCATTATTATTATTATTTCCCCCCCCCCCCCCTTGGAGCTCAGCCCGGTCAGGATCACCTTGCTCAAATTCAGTTTATTTGGTAGCATTGGTCCCTCCACAAAGCAGTTTATGATGACCTAGGGCAGAACTTTTATCCTATGCTATGATGTTTCTTATAGCATCAGATGTTCCATTTCTGCAGATCTCTTGCATCCCTGGAAGCCTCCTGCAGCAGATAATGTGCCAGTTGTTTCTAGTATGCCATTCTGATGTGGTATATAATTCCCTGATCTGGGGGCTGCATGTGGCTCAGAGCACTTGCTGGGAAAGGGCACACCACACATGCCTCGGGCCTAATCCTTCCCAACTGTGGGGCACACAGTTGTCAATGAAAAATACATTTCAAAGTTGGCGTGCCATTGCTCAAATTGGAGCAGCCACTCTCAAAACAACTTAATTGCTGTCTCTGTATTTGGCCCTATACAAGCATGGCAAGTGTTTCACCCGTCTTATACACTGGGGAATTTCCTACTTTCCCACCGCTAGTGGCTATAGCTTCTCACTACCGTTAGTGTTGCAGCGGAACAGTAAAGCGAGCCCTTCTTCCTCATCTTTTCCTTAAGTGCCAGTGGCCTATCGGGCTACAGGTTATTTTAAAAAAAAACAAAACAAAAAACGAACAAAATGTATCCTTCAGCATGTATTCATCCAATATTACCTTTGTGCTTTCATGCCAATTTTCTGCAGCCACAACATTGGTGGAATATACTTCACCACTTCATCACTTTCACAAAGTGAAAGGACGCTGTGACAATGCTGGACTCTCTGGAGCCAACTATTACAACGCTGAAACTCAATTCCTAGCTTCAGCACAATTTCATCTGCTCTTTCTTTAACTGGCAGCCTAGATATTGGGTGGTTGTTCTCCCTTGTATCACAAAACCACTTGGACAATTCTTTTTCTAAATCTGAATGCTTTGCGCCTTGGACTCTTCTTTGTTCTGGTTTCACGTCCTTCCATTAACATCTCCTTTTATAGAATCCTGATTCTTCAAACAGGTCAAAAGTGTAGGAGGAAAACCATGTTCTTTAGCCATTTCTATTCTGGATTTCACTTATCTACTTCATATATCACTTTCAACTTCTGGAAAATTGTTAACTCATTGTACTTCCTTTTGTTTGCCATAATGCTGATGCCTGCTGGGCTTGCACACAAATTCAAGCAGTAGATGCATGCAGTACTAGCAATGTAGGATTACCGGCATGTTATCAAGCAGTGGTGGGGACTTGCTATGCACAGCATGTGTTAGGGAAGACCTGTAATAACTCCATCACTTCAGACTCGCATTGCAGTGTTATCTATACTGTATCACTTTGAAGTAAACAAGTTTTGATGGGTTTATAGACCAGGAAGTGTCTTCAAATTTCAAAGTAGCGGTATTTTGAATTATCTGCATCATGAGGCATACAAAAACTTATCCTCTCAGCTGGGAAGTGACAATAGCTTTGAGGTATCCAACACTTTGAACTATTAGATAATCTAATTAGCAAGCTTTTTACTGTGCAGAACAAAATTTTGTTCTGCAAACACACTTGAGCTGCAAAGCGCAAAGAAATATTCTAAGTCCCCAGGGTTAAACTTGGACATGGTCCAACAAAACCTCATTTAATTTCCTTCAAAGAAGGAAGGAGGAGGGGAGTTGTACAAAATTTAAATCTCTTCCAAGCTATAATTTTGTTTCATCAAACTTTTTAAAATCCATGTTGAAATATTAAAAGAAACAAATGTTATGGTCTTGGCTAAAAAGGTGGTGATATAGTATGTTTTATAGTATTTTTACTTAATAGTATGCTTAATTTTTATGAAAGAGGCTAATCATGATTTCTCTCTAATTTTCAATTTCAGGTCAGTGGTATGATGTGATGAGTAGTCTGTAGTTTAGAAAACAGCTGAAAGTGAAAATGTCTTGGAAAGCTTTATTGGAAACCAGCTGTTTTAAGGGAGGGTCCTGGAAATAGATGCTTCTGAGCAGGTGTTTGCCTTACTGCAAACTCTTGGGACGTGTATGCATGTATCCACTGAAACAACTTCTTTCCTACATCTAGTGATAGGATTTGAAACAAAAGCTATGGAGTAAAGGTCTCCATTTCTCACTCACGTGTACAACTGCTGTTGCCTTGCAGGGAATGTGAAATCATTTGTAAGTGGAAAACATCATATGGCTGTTTTAATTGCTTCCAGTAATAGTCTTGGTGGCTTTTTTTTTTTTTTTCTTTAACAAGATTTTTCATTCGGAAAGCAAACAAAGCATTTTTTGCATCGGTGGGAAATTTATGTATTTTCTACGTGGAAATATTTTTAATGGAGACTCGCTGACACTCCATTTAAAACCTTTCTGACTGATACTGAAACCAGTACATAACTTGTGCTATGATAATAGATTTTTAGTTGATCAAAATGCCAGCTTGTAAAATGTCCATGTTAAACGGTTGTTTTAGGCATGATTGACTAAGTTTTCTACTTGATTAACTTTCAGGAATGCACATTAGGGAAATGAGCATGTACTTCAAAACAGCGTATTTCTTTAACCCTTTATAGCAGGAATTGAACTCTTGGTTTAAATCCTATTAGTGTCTATAAAAATCCATCATGAGTATTAGCAAAACAAGTTCTTCACTGCATATAAAATAAAGAACTTGGCTCTTGTATCAGATTTCTGGCTGGTGATCTCCAGGTACCTGCAAAATAAGTGAGGGGGAGGTGTGTGAGGGATGTGTGTTTTAATGTATTAAAAATCCTGTTGCTTGTCTACGTTTTTTTCTCAGGGAAAAATAGACTTTTACCTGCAATATTTGTAGACTGTTAAAGAACTTTTCCATTTCTATAAAACACCAACATTATCTTTTAAGCCAGAAATTAACCAACTGAACATGATTGGGCTTGAAAAAAGGAAATGAGTGGAGGGACTCTATTTTTTTTTTTTTTTTTTTTTTTTAAATAATCTTAATCTTAAGTTATTTGCAGCCCTTCTTGGTTTTTGTTCCCTCTCCCCCTTCTGATTAGTTTCATAGCTGGTAGGGTCAGAAGGGACCTGAGCAGATCATCAAGTCCAACCCCCTGCCATGGGCAGGAAAAGATGCTGCTGTCAAACGACCCCAGCTAGGTGATTGTCTAGCCTCCTTTTGAAGACCCCCCCCAGGGTAGAAGCGTGCACTGTTTCCCTTGGAAGTTGGTTGCAGATCCTAGCCACCCTGACAGTGAAGCAGTGCCTCCTGATATCTAGCCTGAATCTACTCTGTCAACTTATGGCCATTGTTCCTTGTTACTCCCAGTAGTGCTTGGGGGAACAGGGACCCTCCCATTGTCTGCTGGTCCCCCTTGGCCAATTTGTAGACGGCCACCAGATCCCCCCTCAGCCTTCTCTTGTGGAGGCTGAACAGGTTCAGGTCTTGTAGCCTCCCCTTGTAGGGCCTGCCCTGCTGCCCCCTGATCATGTGGGTGGCCTCCTCTGGGCCCTCTCTGTTTGTCCACATCCCTCCTGAAGTGCGGTGCCCGGAACTGGACGCAGCACTTCAACTGCGGCTTGACCAGAGTCACATGGAGGGGACGGATCACCTCCTTGGACCTGCTCATGATTCATCTATGGATGCGTGACAAAGTGCGTTTAGCCTTCCTGATTGCATCCCCACATTGGCGGCCCATGTTCATCTTGGAATCAATAATGACTCCCGAGGTCCTTTTCTGCCTCTTTGCTGCCTCTTCTTCCTTCCCTGCTTGTCGTATGTAGAGGCAAAAAAAAAAAGTGCACATCTTGGAGCTTTTTGGCATTGGGTGAAGGGAGCGAGAAGCTGAAGTGACCTTTTTGAAAATAGAATCAAGTCAGAGCAGATATGTAGCTACTATAAGCCTGTATAATTTATTTATTTTTTATGGAGAGGTAATAGCATTTTGGAAATCATACAGTATTTTTGCCAAGGCTGATAACAGCTGGCAGCCGATTTGGAACTGAGAGATTTTTATATTGAATGGTGACTGTAAAGTAACAGCAAATTGAATATCAAGAGCTGGGAGCCTCATGATGATGGTGGGAGAGAGACATGTGGAAGTAGTATTATAAACTATTTACAAAGTAGTATTGCTAGCTAAGGGAACTTTCGTGTCTTTTGATTTTATTCAAAAAAAAAAAAAATACTTCCCTAATACATGGTGAGCTGACCTGAACTGATTCCAAAATGATGAATATTGATTTCCAAAGGGTTAGAAGGGCAGCAGAAACATTTCGAAACCTTCAGTCAGTGGTTTCCAACCTTCTGAAAAGTGTTGACAAAGTTAAATCTCTTGCTTGTTTTTAAAGCTGGTAGCAAATAGTGTGGTGTTAGAGGCGTTTGCCATCTTGGACTTCTGAGATCAAGCAATAATGACTCTAAAATTAGCAGGTTGATTACAGACTTTAACAGCTCTGAAGTATCTATTTTGGACAAAATGGTAGAAAACGTGCTAGTCACAGGGCTCACTATTTTGAGGAAAGCAAGGAAGTCTTCAAATGTTGTTGTGTGTGTCCAAATCAATGTGATCTCATGTTCCCTTTTGTTAACTTCTCTTGGCCTTATGGTTAGTGGGAAATTCCCATCAGTAAGATGTCACAAATGCCTAAGACCTTTTCCTACGCTGAATTACTTTCCAAATACTCAGGCTAGTGACAAACATTGGTTTAAAGGTGTGATGGTCCCCAATCAGATGTGGGTTTTCCGGAAAATATTGAATTGGAAAATTTTCCAGTGCCCTAAATAGAGCATGATCCGATTTTATTTGACTTTTAGTAAACAGAATTGAAAAAGTACCCCCATGTTAATTTTATGTCCCAATAAACAAGTATTTGAACTGAAAAATTTGATAGAAAAACAATTTAAATACAGCGCACTTACTGTGGTTTAAATGTTTTATGTTCAAACAAATTCAAAGCTTTATGTGGAAAGAAATTATTTTTATTGGGATACTTGTAAAAATGTAAAGACAATACACAATAGCATGCACTTCCCTTACATTGTTTACATTTAAGAAAAAAAAAAAAGGCGGCACTGAAAACTGTTGAAACACTAATTTCAGTGTACCCAAAGAACTGTGCATGACATGCCATGCTTTGCTTTTGATTTGACCTGCACAGCCAACTAGGTGAATTCATAACTTGATTTTTGGTTTGGATTTTTATGCGAGTGTACTTACCCTCCTGTTTATAAATCAGTAAAACATATATGTACTCTGTCTCACTTCCTAGGGTTAATCACCTGAAAAACATTAATTACAACTTTGGAAACTGTCAAGCCTGCCTAATATTGTATGTGGCATCCATTCATTGTTACTAATTAATTTTATAAAACAATGAATTTTTAGAAATGGAAAATTTCCCACAGAAAAATTAAGCACTGAAAATATTTTCCACCCCACATCTGTCCCCAATCCCAATGAATGTACCTCTTTCTAAGCCACGCGTGTGTGGCAGAACACACGGTTTTGGAATCGGGGATTGCATCCCAATCCTGTCGTCCTTGCTGGTGCTGGGGTAGCCCAGGATCATGGTGGCACCTCTCCAACTGTCAGATTTCCAGACCTATGGGGATCCCCAGGCCCTGCATGCAGGATAGGGTGTCCAGTCCTAATGTGCTGGGCCAGCCAGGGTGGTGCCAGGCCCCAGGGCCCAGTCCTGGTGTGTAGAAGTTTTAGGGGAGGGGGCAGTGCCAGGCCTTTGGTACTCAGTCCTGGTGCACTAGGGTGGAAGGGGGTGGTTTCAGGCGCCTGCAGGCCAATTCGGGTGAGCAGGGGGTGGTGCTGGGGCCCCCAAAATCCAATCCCAGCATACTTGGGCAGGAGGGGACTGTGCCAGTCCCATGGGGGCTGATCCTGCAACAGGAGGGTGGAAGGGAGTAGTGCCTAGTGCATGGAGCCTGACCTTACCTGCAGGTGAACCTTCCTCACTCTGGCCCATGGTACCAAAAGGTTGAGCACAGCTGGTCTGGGAAAATGCATGTTCTACTTGATATCTAACTTGTGAATTATTCATGGACAAAACTGAGTTGAGTGGTTAATGGTAGAGGAGAAAATAAACACATATGGGTTGACTCAGAGGTGATGCAAACCTAAATCTTCACTTGGGGTTACTGAAAATGGTGGGTGTTCAGCACTACAGTTTGGTGACTTTAGGAAGTCATAGCAAGAAAGACTTCCATGTTGTTTCCATGCGTGTCCCCTTGTCCTGCTTGTCCAGGAGAGCTCATTGTCTGGGAGTGGGATGCAGCTCACTGAAGAGTTTGGTAGGGAGCCAAGAGTAAAGGAGCTCTAACACCAGTTTCTAAATGTTTCCTTTTGTGGTCCTGAGTCCATTTTAAAAAGGATGAAATTTGACTTTTCTTTGAAGTAAAATAAACTTCAAGTTGGGAGGGATGGGGGGTGTCTGTCGGTCTCAGAAGCAGGGGTTGCTTTGGTGAATTTGGATTTTGCTGGTTTGCAGCCTCATTCCTCTTTTTTTAAACACAATCCTGTTGCTATGAAGAGTCCCACAGAAACATGAGAAGCTGACAATGAGAATATACAGGTCTAGACAGGGGGCTTACTTTCACAGAGTTAAATGAACTGAAATCATGCCATCTTTCAATTTTACTTCATCATGATAATAGGAGGCATAGGCACTTGATCAGGTATGTCACATGAAGATGTTAGCATTTCTTTTGCCTGATCTCATATTCTAGAAAATGTTGAGGATTAGTGAGTTTGTAATAAAATACTGGGTGTGTCTGTATTCATTAATGAGCTGTAATTACAACATATTACATTTAGTACTTTGTAATAATAAGTAGTTAACTTAGTGCACTGTAATGGGGGCTACTGCATATTAGTGCTGGCATACACTTTTTTGCGATGCTAATGCACGGTAGACTAAATCTACTGTATGTTAACATGGCAGACAAAAACTCTGCTAATGATTAATTCTACTGTGCATCTTGTGTAGATGTACCCACTGTGTAGGAAGTATTTTGTGGCAGGCACTCAGAAGTAGTGGGAACATTTTAAAGAAAACCCTAGAAAAATTATTACTGGATGAGCACTGATTGTCCTTACATTTACTTTTACTCTGCAAAATCCACTAATGTTGAGTGTTACAATATCGATGTGACAAGTTGCATGCTTATTAAGATGACAGCCTAGGTGGGGGCTTCCCCCATGCTTGAAAATTGAGCTTCCCTTTCAAAGAATAAAGCCTACTGTGTATTAAAGGCCCACCCAAAGTAAATAGATATTCAGAGTCAGTTGGGTAAGTCTTCAAAATGTGGTAATGCTTCTCAGCTTTTAAGGTGCTTTGAGCAACAAAACTATCACTGATGTTGTTTTACAGTCATTGCCATCATCTGAGCTAGCATCTGTAGAAATAAATGGAGCAGTTCATTTATCGGAGCTGGCGTTTCAGGTTTCCTTCTAGCTCCAGGTACATACAGCAGCATGGTTCGCTTGGGTCACTTTTTCCAAGGGTTGTTTGAAAGACAAGCTAGAGATGCTTTTAAAGGAGAAATGAGACTTTTGGAGTGCAGCTGAAGCTCACACTTCGCTTCTCACCAGGTAGTCCTTGGTGCACTCCCACTATGGGAAGCATTTGTGTAGTTGGATTGGCAGGAGGCTACTCAAATTGATGAAATACTTGAGGCAGAGGCATACTGAGGGGAGGGAAGGGTGAAAACGTTACCAATTCTGAAAGAGTAAATCTGAAACTTGAATTTCATATATGAAACTTATAAAATACGCAGTTGCATACGATACACATGTCAGGAGTACCGCACTGACACATTTCTCCTCTTTCCAGAATATGGTATCAAGTTTTCGGGTGTCTGAACTACAAGTGCTGTTGGGCTTTGCAGGACGTAATAAGAGTGGACGGAAACATGACCTCCTGATGAGGGCACTGCACTTGCTGAAGAGTGGCTGCAGCCCAGCAGTTCAGCTTAAAATCCGAGAACTCTACAGGCGTCGGTACCCGAGGACAATTGAAAGTCTGACTGATTTGTCGGCATTAAAACCTTCAGTTTTCAACTTGGACAGTAGTTCTTCACCAGTAGAACCCGACTTGGCTGTTGCTGGAATCCATCCGCTACCTTCGACTTCGGTCACCCCTCAGTCCCCTTCATCACCTGTTGGTTCTGTCCTCCTTCAAGACGCTAAACCTCACTTTGAGATGCAGCAGCCATCACCTCCAGCTCCACCTGTCCATCCTGATGTTCAGCTAAAAACCCTCCCTTTTTATGATGTGCTCGATGTCCTCATCAAACCTACAAGTTTGGGTAAGTGTCTAGTTTTAAATTAAGCGCCCCATTGTACTGTTTTAAAAAGACTCCGTTTTAGCAGCCACCATTTTCATCATTGCCCCTGATCCATAAGCAGGCAAGCCTTCAAATAGTTCACTTTCGAAGTCAGATGCTTGCAGAGAGGCAAACATTTCCATTTGTAAAGATGCAAAATTCTGCATGGCATTTTGTAAATTGTTCTAACTGGCACTTCAGAAGCACTAATACGTGGTTTTTTGTGTTGTGGTTTTGTTTTTTTTTCTGCCTCAAAAGATTCAATAAATTGCTTTCAATCTGACCTTTCTAACCAAATGTTTCTTGTGATCAGTATAATGTGCTGTGGGGGAAGAAGGGGCAACTTTTATCAGCTGGGAATGGATTTGGGAAAGTAACTTAATCCATGTGGAGAAGAACCAATTGTACTACAGGGTCAGGAGGAACTTGTCAAAATTGGCAAATTAACTTTCTTACAGGGAGGTTACAATTTAAGTAGCTTTTGTGTACAGTAAAGAGTATGTCAAGTCTGTCCTTGTTCTAACATCACAACTAAAGCACATTTTATAATGTTTGGTTTTACAGTGGTATACCGTGTACAAGTTGAATGCTGGTTGTGACTTGTTCACCTCCAACCCGTCATTGACATCAAGTACTGAGTAATGTTGTGTTTAACTAAGACTTCAAATTATTTATCCCCCTTAAATAGCCAGATTTTATAGTGTGTTCATTTATTTATTTTTTCAATGTTGTTTCAACTTGTATCATTTTTAGATTCTTGTTTGCAAAGCTGTATGTTACCTTGCAGTTGCTTGCAATCCTCACCATCTCTCCTCTTTCCTTCCCCTTCCTCATTCCCTAAAACCCACCTTTTTTGGTACATTCTCAAACAGCACGTGATCCTTCTCTACTCCCTGACCTCAATTTGGACTTTGTGTATGACACGAGAAGCTGTCTGTCTGTCTGTCCTGTCTGTTTTTTAGACCGTGCCAACATGTCTTAACTTAATTTTAAGTGAAGGTAAATGCTTGTTGCCCTGCAGGAATAACTGCCTGTCTGATTCTTAAGTATTGTATTTAATTGACAAGGCTTAAAAAAAAAAAATACTGTAAGTGGATATAGAATCACTACCCAAGGATGTAAATGCGGTCCACTTGTTATACCAGCATGTTTTATTGGTTTACTGTTAATCAGGTACTCTCTCTAAACCATTTCTTTCCAGTTGGTGGGTGTAACCTTGATGTGCACGCAGTGTACCCATCTTCTGACTTCTGCACTGCTGTCCAAAGCATGTTAGCTTTAGGTTAACTTCTTGAATAGTCTAGATCTTGATTTGCAGTGAGGTGAATAAGTGCACAAATGCTTGTAGTAGAAGTAGCATTGTGGTTATTGTGCCAGTTCTCACTATAGCTGAACTTGGCTCGCCGTGATATTTTTTGAAGTTCCATGAAGGCGTTTCTGTTAAAGTATAAAATTTGTTTGCTTAGGGCTGTTTCTTTGTAGTCCAGTACCGATTTCCTGAAGTGATTTTTCTTTTTTTAAGAGTGTACACCTTCTAATTCAGTCCAACAAAAAACACTGTTCATGTGTTTAGGAGGTATTTATTCATAAATGCAACTGATCCACTTAACTGATAAAAATTATAGAACCAAATGGCAAAGGGGCCTGAAGTATCTACAATAGAAGTAGAGGTAACAAGGATAGACTTGATCCGATTGAATCGGGGAGCAGCAGCATGTGGGTAGTCCCATGTTTTGAGAAGTAGGCCAAAATCTGAAAGCACTGCTGGATTAAAAGTTGTAGCCTCAAACTAAACCTTTCTCCCTCTTCTTTCTGGTGGGTATTATGCTTGTGGGTTGACGTTTTGTTTCTGGCTGACATTTACCCCCCCTCTCCCCCCCTGTTTTTCAATACTATATCAAATACCATCTCAAATCATCAAAAAACCTTTATGGGACAGCAACCCCATCTTTTTTACCCTTGTGGTCCAAATAAAGCATATGTTGATATTTGCTCATACTTCAGATTCGAAGTGTATTTACAGTCCAGGCTCATCTTGTAAATGAGTGGCAAATAGATCTGCATAAATTGTCACACTGATGGAGAGGATAGAACTGTTTATTAACCGTGGATCGTTAGCAAAAAAAGAAATCTCTGCTTTGGTTTGAAGAAATCTGGTGGCCAGTTCCTCCCCACTAGGAACCCGTTTTAGTTACTAACCTGTAAGAGACCCAGTGCTCTAATTACTGTTCATATTTGGTATGTGCTCCCGCCGAATCCTCCTACTGGCAGGATTCTAAATCGCCTTAATATTTTGAAATATCTGGGGCTGATGTGGTGCTGCATTGATGCCATTTCACACATAAGAAAACATCAACACTGCTCTGCCATGAGAAGGACAGGAGAAACATGGACTGTAACAGTACTACCTTCCCCTCTGCTACCTGATGTGCAACACCCCTGCTGGGTCTGAAACCCTGCTTGCACAGTCCAGCAGGAGTGCATCCTTTTTTTTTTTTTGGAGTAGAGGGTGTGCTGTCATCCCCGTGAAGGCAGTTAAGATTGCATGGTGGGGTCCTGTGTGCAACAGAGGGCTTCTTACAAAACATTTGAAATATGGATTGTCTCTTGGTAACAGGAGCACTTGTTCTGGGAATATGTGGAGACCGAGACCTTAACTGATCTCATCCTTATCTTCAGACTCCCAAATTCAGATGCGAGAAGTTGTGTGCCCTGAAAGGGCAGTGGGACAGAGCACGGTGATGTGGCTGCAGCCCAAGCTGGTTATCTGTTCTGTCTGTGTGCATGTGTGCATGTTTGAAGTGGGGATTAGTATACAGGCAACTCTCAATCCTCTGGATCATGGTTCATGTGTATGACTTCCTGTCAGGTGCCTGATGAATCCACTTGTGGCTGACAAGCCCAATTCAGGAGTTCATAGTTTAATAGTTGGTAGGGTTGGAAGGGACGTGAGTAGATCATCAAGTCCAACCCCTGCCATGGCAGGAAAGAGTACAGGGGTCAAATGACCCCAGCAAGGGGTTCATCTAGTCTCCTCTTTAAAGACCTCCCCAGGGTAGAAGCCAGCACCACTTCTCTAGGAAGTTGGTTCCAGATCCTAGCTGCCCTGACAGTGAAGTAGTGCCTCCTGATGTCCAGCCTGAATCTACCCTCTGCCAGCTTGTGACCATTATTTCTTGTCACTCCTGAGGAGTGACACAACTTGTTACAGGCTTCTCATATCCATGTATTGTCAGAGTCCCACGGGGGATTGGTAAGTGAATGACAAACAGAAGAACCCTGACAACTTACTGAGGCTTTCTGATTTCATGGGCTGCATGCAGCTTGCAAGGAGTCGCCTGGTAGCCCATGGACTTGTGCCAAGGTGTTCCCACCCTGCAACTCCTGCCACAGTCTCTTTTGGTTTCCTGCTTCTCTCATTTCCATCCCTACCCCCAAGAGAAGATGACACCGTGCAAGGGGGCTGGGAGACCCTGTGCAGAAGAAGGACCCAGAATTGGAGGGCTGGAAGGGTTTTCAAGAGATCTCTAAGATGAGTCTCCCTCTAGACCAAGTGTATCAAATGCATGGTTTGCAGAGCCCTGCTTTCTGATCCCAGTGGTGTCCCTGAGTCTGATCAGACCCACACAAGGCATGGACATGCCTGTGGCTCAGGGCTGACCCATGGGCTAGATATAGCCCATGAACCCCCTTCCATTCCCTCTTTCCTTCCTCACCCCCAGCATACCTAATCTGGTGGCTGGTGCAGCCATTGTGGGACCTCCACCACATGCAGTACAGATCCTGGAGTGGCTGAAGTGGGTGTCACACAGTGCAGTCCCAGGACACATGGCACCCACTTCGGGATGCATGGTGTATATGGTGCCGTTCTGGAGCTGTTTGGGTGGCCATCCTGTGGGATGTGCATTTTCAGACTGTCCTTTTCTTCTCTCTTCCCCTTCCCCCGCCGCCCCTCACTGTCTCAACCTCCAGTGTTCCTAATGCTCTCCATAGACATATTTAGTCCATCTGGCTTTCTCTAGCATGAAAGGCTGAAATTCTTGAGGAGTGTAACTTGCTTCAGCTGCTGCTAGCATCAAAGTTTTCCAGTGAATCATTACTTTCCATCTGGCCACCAGCAGTTCATCTCTTTATAACTGTCCTCTGAAGTGCTTCAAACTTTAATTCCATTTTACAAGAAACTGTGGAAATACATCTTTGCTGTTCTGCAAGCCATCAAGAGACCACGCAAAGCCAGAGTCCTGGAACACTAACTGTGTAATCTGTTCTGAATTTTAGAATTTAAAATGTACTGAGTCAGTTGTAAAAATAGCAAAAATTCACCTGTTTTAGTATGAAGGGCCTGATCCTACTCTGTGTAATAGGGCATCTGCATGGTACATAAATGTGATTCTGTTTCACTCTGCCTGAATCCCTGAAACACCATTAACATGCACACTTTTATAGCACTCCTTCATTTTAGCTGTAAGGCAAAGTCTTAGGAAGTGGCAGAGAGGCCCCACTCACAATTTTGTGTTTACTGACCTATTTGGGAATGTATGTAGAGTGGAACTGGATTGCCCATATAGGAGTTATCTTGAGCATAGTTTAATGTATTAAGCCATCTGCACATAATTGAGTAGGTCATACCTTTGCTGCTTCACTGGTAAAAACACTGATCTTTTTAAGTGTCCTAGTCCTTTGTCGCAGAAGAACACAGCAGGGTGTTACTCTACTGCCCTTGCTGCTATTTAGACTTTTGGTAGTGGGCCATCCTGTCTAAGTTTTTGTTTTGCATTTCTTCTCTTTCAGTACAGAGCAGTATTCAGAGGTTCCAAGAAAAGTTTTTTATTTTTGCTCTAACACCTCAGCAGGTCAGAGAAATCTGCATTTCCAGGTAAGAGGAGAGTGCATGGTATGTATGTGGGTTGTTGGGTTTGGGATTTTTAGGGTTTGTTTTCATTTTTTTTTATTTATTTATTTTTTGGAATTGTGCAATAGATGATCTGCAGAATTTCAGGGGAATTTTGTCATAAAAATCGTTCACAGCTACTTGGCTTGTATGACACACTCTCCTAAGCAAGATGGACCAAGTCCATTATTTGAAACTACTCTTTGTACAAAAAGTTGTGTTTAATGCAGGAAAAGCCTGCATCACTAGAGCATTGGATAAGATGGACCTAATCATCTGAAACTAAATATTTGTCATGAATACTTGGAGGATGGTAGCTTGCATTTTCTTTGCTTGGGTGGCATGTTGTTCCTATTGTTGTTGACAGTTTGGGGGCTTGTTTCCTTTTACTGGCTTCAGACTTCTCACAAGCTATAAAATGGCCTCAGTGGAGGAACCGTGCTGAAGGCCTGTATAAGCCACTTATGCTGCCCATGAGTAACACATACAACCATTTTAAAATAGTTTAGGTCCGACATTCCCAGACTTTCTTATTGCATACCCCTACCAGCATGGTTCACATTTTAACCCCTTAAATGCCAGTTATTATACAATGTCTCCTGTTTACCTACCAGAGACCTTGCATGCCTCTGGGGGTACGCATGCATAGCGCAGTTTGGGAACCCCTGGTTTGGATGATGTTGGCCAGATCCCAGTGCCTTCCGTAGTGGAGGTGTCACTTAAACTGAGGGTGCTATGCTGCAGAAACAGCCCCCGTACAGCTGTTTGCACCTCATTAAGGATTCTTATCTTGGTACTCGGAAGACCTTGCCCCTAATAGCAGCCTTGAAGGTGGCAGGACCTGGCTAGTTGCATAGCACTGACTACAATCGAGATGAACTAAGAGGATTTAAATGCTCAGTTTACAAATCAGGTGTTCCCCCCCACCCTTAATACTAAACAATGCTTCTCTGTGCAGCTTGGTTTATTTAGTATAAGAAGCTAGTGTTGGTTACAAGTGCTTTGTTCTTTTATTCTTGATAGTTTTGATTGTGAGAGAAAATTTGAGTCTTGAAAGTAATTTAAGATTGTAATTGGGCAGGCATCCTTTTGTTTTTAGTGACAAATGAAATATAGGATTTCTTTCTCTAGTTGAAGACTCTCTCTTACTCTTCTTCCAACAGAGACTTTCTGCCTGGGGGCCGGAGGGATTACACAGTCCAAGTTCAGCTGAGGTGATTCAGAATTTTTCTTATATTGGAATTTTTCCATAACTTTATTTTAATCCAAATGATAACAAATGTACGTTGTTTGGAGTATAATGCTATTTAAAACTGATTTTTTTTTTTTTTTTTTTTTTTTCTGGAAATAGGTTGTGTCTAGCAGAGACTAGCTGCCCTCAAGAAGATAACTATCCCAATAGTTTGTGCATTAAAGTAAATGGAAAGTTGTTTCCGTTGCCGGTAAGTGAATAGTTTTTGCTGGTACATTAGTTTGCTTAAAGTCTAAAAAGATGGATAAAAACAAAGGGCTTGGCATTTCAAGAGCACACACGCTATTTCATGCCTAATTTGCACAGGCAGTTGCTGAAGGTATGTACATAAATTGGGTATTTGAAGGCACTGACTATTTAAGACGAAAGAAAAAATCATTATTTAGCCTGCTGCATGCTGAAAGCATTGCATGAGCGTTTAAATAACTTTCTGCCAGTTGCAGCATAAACATTTGAAAATGCTGATGCTGTGACTGTAGGAAACCTCCCTACAGAGGTTGTGCAGACTTGTACATTTTGGATTTGGTTTGTGCAGACTTGTACATTTTGGATTTGGTTTGGTGGTTTGTGGCCCGTTCAGTGTAGGTTTTCTGCTTGGGGTTTGGCTTGAGCTCATCCTGCTGTGCAAATATCTCTTGCACAGACGCTAGCTCGCTGCAAAACTTAAGCTGTTTGCATCTGCATCTGCCTGGGTTGATGAGCAGTATTTGGGGTGAGGATGAAAATGGATTAATACTCCATGCTTGTTTTCCTCAACCTTTTGGCTGCTTTCACAGTTGACGTTGCTCCGTCTCTTGAAATCTTCTTGTCCGTGATTCTGCCCTCTGCTGTTTCTTCTTCAAGCATCTGCCAGCTTTCTATAGGAACCCCACAGGGCTTGGGGGTAGAGGGGAGACATGCCTTCTCTTCTGCTTCTGCAAGTTATCTTGGATCTGATCTGCAAGCACAAATTAAGCTATTACCTCGGCTCATAACTTGCAAATCTATCACCTTCTGTTCAAACTGAAATCTTGGCCTTTCTTTCTAAAATATCCTGTGAATATTTGCCATCAGCTGAAGGATAGCTGAAGCCCAAGATTGAGAAGACTAAAATAGCTTTTGCTCTGAGTTCCTTCACCCCCAGCCCTCCCCACTACTTCCTCTCTCCATCAGTGTTGATAGTCTCACCATCTTGTCTGTTACCTGAGCTGCCTCCTGGACTCTGACTAGACTAAACTAATAGGTCCTCGCGTCCAGGCTGTTTTCTAAAACTTGCAGACTTTCTATGCAGCATCTTTTGGGGTATGGCCTCTAACCCTCCAAGCAGCTAAAATTTGTTTGAATTCTCATTTTGTCAACTCTCAATTGCTATAACCTCCTTCTTGTCTACAGTGGACAAATGCAGTCTTGCCCTGCCCATCCCATCCCAAAAGCTGCTGTAGAAATAATTTTCCTAGCCCATTGTGTTAATTCCCTTTTTGCCCCTTTCCCTCTTCTCCATTGCATCAAGAGCAAACTGGATGTTTATCTTGCTGGGATCCTACGACCCCAGCTGACTTCCTGCCCTTTGGGCAGGGGGCTGGACTCGATCTTCCAAGGTCCCTTCCAGCCCTAATGTCTATGAAATAAGGAATTAATCTTCATCTTCAAGGCCCTTTATTCAAGACTCCAGTAGGCCTATAATGGCTGCCTTACTGTTCTTAAAACTCTTGCTGCAATGGCTACCAGAAATCTAACAACCATTCAGCTGCTGATGTGTTGTTACTGGTTGTCCTGCTGAATAATTCTCTTGCTCCCTTGTACTCTCCCCTCTGTCTGTTGCCTCTTGTCTTAAATTGTACCCTGGAGCCAGTAAAGGCGTTATGTGCAGTATATACTGTGCCTAGTACAACAGGTCTTGGTCCGTGGCTGTATTTTTTTGCCAAGATGTCCATCATACAGTAGCTGATACTGGGTCTGTGATGGGAATATGCAGAAGGAGAAGCAAAAATAATTTTAGGAAACCAGTATTCACCTTGGGGAAGGTCTTTGTACAGTGAGTGTTACTCCTGTTCTGTTTGCAGCTCCCTCTTTTAGAGGCAGAGCCCAGGTCTGTCATCAAGGCGGGCTGGGAGTGGCCATGTAAATGACCTGTTCAGTCTTCAGGCTTTTTATAGACTTCTGCCAGCCATCTCAGGAAGGCTTTCCCAGACTCTTAGCTCAGACAGGCAGGGGTACAAAACAAGCTGGAGAAAAAAGAATACTTGGTTATTTGTATCCATGTATTTCTGAGGTGGTATTTAGCTTTGGGTCTCTGCAGTGGGGGGGAAACCTGTTTTAATATTGAGGCCTTCTGGGAGTTGCTGTAGCCAGTGCAGCAGATCATGGCAGACCTCACAGGAAACAACCCAAGGAACAGAGCAAGTTGGTAGAAGAGGATCCAAAAATGCTTGGGGTGACCAGACTCATGGTGGCGGTCAGTCATGCCTCCAGGTGGCTTCTGACCCAGCTAGCTAAAACCACAGGTAGACCATAGAAGTAGTATACCACTTACCAGAGCAAAATTGTGGTAAAACTTAACCGAGTTTCTTTTAGGAATAAAGCTGCATTTTCTTTTATACAAAACGTTTTCAATCCAGTGCAAGATATGTACTTGATGATTGGAGAGCTCTAAAAATGAACGCTGAATGCAGCATCTAGTTTAAAGAAATCCTAGTTCTGGTCTAAACTCTCTCCACCATAAATATTGGCAAATAAAACATACCAGCTGCTGCAATGGCTTTAGTTCTGAGATGACTAAACTTGTACATCTCTGAGAGTTTCAGAAATTATCTTTGTCACTGCAACTTTCAGGCTCATTCATTTTGGAGCCATTTACCTTGAGGGTTCATGTCCAACATAAGAAGAGAAATGCAGATTTGTAAGCTCTCTGTGGTTTTAATATTCATCTTTACAACAAAATGTGTGGGCTTCCTCTGTTCTCTGCTGCCGGAGAGGAGAATGTGCATAATAATTATTTTCTAACCCCACCCCCCAGTAATTTTGCTTTATCTGGAAAAGTAGGGAGGGGAAAAAAAAATCTCCTTCCTTTTGAATTTTCCCTTCCTGCTTTTGACACCCTATAGTAATGTATCTACAGGGTTTTCCTGCCTAGAATAACAGGAGGACTTCATACTTGAAATTTCTTTCTAGTGTGAAAAATCTGATTCAAACTTCTGAGCAAAAGGGACAAAACTCATGTTTCCTTCCTGTTTGTGGACACTTTTTTTGGAAATTCTCAGTAGTTTGGTAGAATTTGAAGTTGCACTGCAATAGGGAATAACCATTTGATTTCACTCCCCTCTTCTCCCTAGTCTAACAACCTCTGAATTAAACCTTAAAGTCTAGCTCTATGAAGCTGCTTTGGGAAGTCTCTGGCTGGCTGGGTCTTCAGGGTTGTGGCCCATGTTAGCCTGCCTTGATTGACAGGTCTGGTTTCTGCCTTCAAGGAGCTGCAAGCAGAAATAAGACCATTATAATGGATCTGCAGATATTTCTACTAGAAAAAGGATATTTTCAGGTAATACAAACTTTCATATCCTTGCTTCCACGTAGAAGCTTTTCCTAAACCTTGCACTCATTTTGCACATCTGTGTGTGTATATACATTTTTTTATATATATACATTTTTTTGATCTGGGTTGGGTAGACGTAGTAGGAAGAGCTCACAAAACTTCACAGAAACATTTTCCCCCTCTTCTCTGTGCCTTCCTACCGCAGGGATATGCTCCACCACCCAAGAATGGGATTGAACAGAAGCGACCTGGGCGACCCTTGAATATTACATCTCTAGTTCGCTTATCGTCAGCAGTGCCAAATCAGATTTCCATTTCTTGGGCATCTGAAATTGGAAAGGTGAGTTCTAAGCTTGTACTAGCATATGGTGAGTGCTTTGAGTTATCTTTTGAGTATTATTCCTTGTTTTTTTTCATCTTTGTCGCTATCAAGACACCGTGCTAACCAAGATACTTCTCATGCTCCTTCATTCCATCTTCCCATCTGTGCCATCTAGAAGCTTTTAAACAGTTTGCCAGAAATGCTACTTAGAGAAGTTTCCTACACCAGGGGTGCCCCAATAAAGATTTTCTTGACTGGTACTGATGGCCTATTATTAACTAGTCATATTGATTAATCGATACTGAGCTGATGACCGATTTTACAGGAATGCAGTCAGACAGCTTGGAGAGCAGGTAAGTCTGTGGGAGGGAGGGAGGAAGGGGAGGTGCTGCCCAGCCAGGCTGGTGAATAGGACCCCATGGTGGGGCATAGGATGAAGCTGCAGGTGGCTCATCTGACGGGAGTGCAGGCAGCAGTGGCTCCCCACTGCCACGCACACTCTTGGGAGAGGCATGTGGGGTACACCCCCCCCAGACTTGTGTGCAGGGCGAAGCTAAGCTTCCTGCTACAGGCTTTGGACCAGGGCTCTTCCCGGTGAGGGGCTTGGGCTGGGGCTGGGAGTGGGACAGGCTTAGCTGTGTGGGGAGGGCAGTGGTGGTGCTGGGAGGGGTGGCTATGGGAATGTTGGGGTGGCTATAACCTGCCACCCCCACCTCCAGCACTACCCCTGCTAAGGGCACTTGGCTGTGCTGCCGTTCCCTCAGGAGCCCCTGGTTGGCCACACATCCCCTGCCTGCCCTGCAATGGAGGGCTCCCAAGGGAACAAGCAGAGCAGAGTACCCTGAGCGGGACAGTGCTGGGGAGGATTAGTGGGGGCTGAGTGCCCTGAGGAGGGGTGGCACTTGGTGGGGCTATAGCCACCCCAAAATTCCCTGTAGCCATCCCTCCCAGCACTACCGCCACCTGTCCTGACCCACTCCCTTCCCTCCCCCTGCCTGCCAGGAAGAGGCTGGTATGCAGCCCCTGAGCCTGCATTCCCATAGCCACCCCTCCCAGCCGGGGGTGCACGCAGTGGTAGGGAGCCACCTGCAGCTCTGTCCCCCTGCCCTGGGGCCCCCTGCCACTGCCCCACTCCCTCCTCCACTGTGAGGGCCACAATCTGCCGCTCCCCCGCGACTTACTGGCAGGACATTGCTTTCCAAGCTGCTGGGCTGCATTCCTGGCCACGTGCATGCTGCAGCTGCACGTAGGCACAAAGTGTTTATTGGTGACACCTATCATCTACACTGGCCCAAAAAAAGCTGATGGCCAATTTAATGCTAATTTTCCTTTTTATTGGTGCTGATTTGATGACTGATATATTGGTGCATCTCTACCCTACACCTTTACAAGTCTTGTGGAAGTTTCTGACAAAATTCTTGATGTATTTGGCATCAGCGTTGACCTAAACTTTCTTACACATCTGCTTCTTTTGGAATTGGTTTGTTCTAAAGGTATGACCCAAAGCAAAACAGATACTTAAGCCATAGACAACAAATTGGTAAAAGGGGCACTAGTTTCTTAGCCTGGCGTATAGTTGTGTGATAAAGCCAAATGCTCTGCAATTCAGAATGCAGAAATCAACTGGAGGAGGATCAACCTTTTGAAAAGGACCAGTTCTCCCTTAGCTGTATGAATGTGGAGGGAGACTTGCATTTATTTCCAGATTTTAGTTTTTTGTCCTGAACTCTGTTTCTTTCCAAAGAACCAAGAGTTCTAGGTTGTATTTTGGGGGTTTTGTTTGTTTTGTATATTCCTTTCCAAACAACTTCACTTGACCCAAAAGAATAATTTTATATAAGAAAATTGGTGCAGACTCTCCAGCTGTTCTTGTAAATAAAAATAAGACAGCGGAACCATTTGTTGCTGAAGATCTGCATATGTATGTATAAGATTGTAAGGAGCAGCATATTTCTTTGTTGCAAATGGAGCTGACCTTGTAACTTGCTAAGTGATATGGGGATTTTAAGTACAGGTGCATCAAAGATGAAACGGAGGGTAAAAAAAAGGAGATAAATCAAAGCATGTACTACAGACATTTTGTACATATCCAAAGCTTGCATAGCTTCTCGTGGAAGGATAATGCACTGTGGATAACAGGCTGCAGGGAAGAAAGGGGGCAGACAGTACCCAATGGTAGACACCCTTTGGGTGTAGACCAAATGCTTGACTTTTAAAAACAGTTAATAATTTTATTTATTTTAAAAAAAAAAAAAAAAAAAAAAAAAAAGGTAAAGGAGAAACAGTTTACTCCCCCCCCTCCCCCCCTCCGCCTTTGTCTCATAGATGTCCAGATTTGAGTAAGCAAGTCATGGGTTCTACTTGTATTTTATGGGGTTGCTTGAACATGTCAATCCCGTTTCTGCTGTAGTGGTTCCCAAGTTCCATCCTGCAAGATCTCATTTGCCAGCATTTAAGGTCTACACTGACAACTTACAGGCTGCAAGTTTAAGTGTTTTGCTGTCTGAGGCCCAGGCACGTGCAAATTGCACCTATAAAATATAACATGTTAATCGCACCATAAATAGTAAGTGCTACATGTGTGGCTGACTTATGGTACCATCATGGCAAACCAGCTGCAGAGATGTTCCACAAACCACGTGAACCATCTTTGTGTCTCCTACTTAAATGTGTAGCATGCCCCATGTCGGTGCTGACAATCATTGGGATGGGGATCAGTATCAGGGCTGGGACAGCCCCTGTCCTGATGATGAAAATTGGCTTCTGAGGGAGCAGGCTGCAAGGTTCCCTAGGGGTGAGGAAGCAGAGGAGCTCCCTCCCCAACTTGGCAACCCCTGTGCCCAGCAGTCTTTTCTTTCTTGATTTGTCCTGCAGGCCTTGCAGGGCAGGACACTTTTTAAAATGCTGGGTCATGATGAGGAGCAAGTCACTTTAGACATCCCAACCATGGCGGACATCAGGATTAGGTAGCCTCTCCCCCAACCTTGGCTGCTATGTACATGGGATGCCTAAAAGCCAACTGTGCTGAGTGATGCAGGCAGTGTGATGGAGATCTAATCCCCAGTCCCAACAAAGCACATAAGGTGTAGCAGGAGACCTAGTTGTTGGGATGGGGGATCCAATCCCATCACGCCATCAAGTGAACATCTGCCAGGCCCACGAAAGTTGGTGTTCAGCACCTTCAAAAAGTGTCTCGATGCCTACCTTGCTGGGGTCATCTGACCCCAGCAGTCTTTCCTGTGCAAATGCAGAGGGGTTGGACCTGATGATCTTGTAAGGTCCCTTGCAGCCCCTAACATCTTGCAGGACTGAGCCCTGGATATGCTGGCTGATTCAAGATCTCTGCTATAAAACTCAAAAACTCTTCTTAGCAGTGGTTTGTATTGTGAGAGAGCATCTCCTCCATGATCACAATTTTTCATAATGCCTTTGTGCCATCAGTGATGAGGGGAAGAATGCAGTGAGCAGAACTAAATAAATAGGGACCTTTTGCAACTGCATACCTACAGGAGATAAGTGAGGTCTGGTCTTTCTTTTGAACTAGATACAAAAACAACTGTTTGAAATACTGATCTATTTTTTTGTGTGTGCGTGCTCTTGTCAGAAATATGCTGACAAATTGAGAGACGTTTGGAGGAGAGATCAGAAATTAGTTAAAGACCTAAAGTGTGTAGTGTTTAGCTTTGAGGAAAAATTTAGAGGTACACACTTTTTAGCTTGGCTAAGTGAAAACTAAGTGAGGTAATGTGCCACTGAATGTTGGCAGGACATGGATATGGAGGAAGGATTGATGCTTAGCTTAGGGAACCCTAAGTATGATGAGGAAATGTAGACAGTTTGGATGGAGAAAAGTTAGACAGTAAAATGAAAAAATATTGAGAACTGTTAGGTGGAGAAATCAATTTTTCATGTAAAATGGTGGAATCCAACTTGTGCATAGTGCCCAAATATTTTTTTTCACACTAGGATTGTATGGTACAGAGTACTTGAGATGAATATACAGTATGTTAAAAACCATGCTGCACTTAATGAGTTTGCTACAGTGCATCTCAGTAAATAAGGTTCCTTGGGTGAATTTGATATCTTTTATTAGACCAACCCAAATGGTTGGAGAATAGTTATTAAACAAGCTTTCGGGTTCAAAAACCCTTCGTCTCAGTAAATAAATCATACCTAATAAGCTTTTCCAATGGGATTTGATGAAGGCAATATTGTCAGTGCATTATGAATGAGCTTTCCTGAACTATCTGCCAGCAACGGTCACGATGACTGTATCAAACCAGTACACCAGACTGTAATTTGTCATTATGTAAGAGATGCTTTTGGTCTGCAAGGGCTGCCGGAACCTGGCTTCCGAGGGAAGTGGTGCTCTACCCTACCTTGGGGGTTTTGCAGAGGAGGCTAGACCTGCACCTGGCTAGGGTTGTCTGACCCCAGCGCTCTTTCCTGCCCCTGGGGCAGGGGGCTTGGACTTGATGATCTCCCAAGGTCCCTTCCGGCCCTAATGTCTATGAAATCTATGTATTTTAAAAAGTGTGTTGT